>CM051711.1:13433150-14045650 GCA_028022725.1 Lycodopsis pacificus
GAAGTAGGTGGGTGAGCCATACTGGGCGTGGAGGTCGGCTGTGGCCACTGCCGGGGCCACCCACTGGTGGTCGGTGAACAGAGCCACCAGGGTCTTGCGCCGGGTCTCTGGGTTCTCCTTGTCCGCCCAGTCCGTGTACATGAATTTGATGGTCTCGCGCAGAGTGTCCTTGCCCTCCGGGTAGCCGTAGAGATGGTCCACAAAGTCGGACACAGCAAAGTCAAAATCATTGGCAGACACCCCGTCCTCGCTGTCCACGATGCCGTCCACGAACTTAAACCCCTCACCCTGATTGACCCCCAGCATGATGTCGTAGTTGAGGAACTCGCCTTGCTCCATTAGGATCTGCGGATCATCTGGGATGACGTCGCCGTCAATCACAGGCCCGAAGGCGATGTGGTATTTTGCAGGCGTGATGTACTGCTCGATCAGCTCCTTGTAGTTCTTGTTCTGCAGGCACTCCACCAGGTCGATGGTGTCCAGCATGTTGCAGCCCACCTTCTCAGCCAGGGCTCGCGTGTACTTGGCAGGCTGGTAGTTGACTGCCCAGCTGGACAGTGCTGTGCCACTCTGGATGATAGCTTTCTGGAACAGATCTGAGATTGGAGCTGGTATTAGTAAAACACACCCATGAACAAAAGCATGGGAATGGGCATATGTGATTTAGTGTTTCATTTTGATGTTTTCAAAAGGACGTAAAGAAGGTTTTTTTTTGGTTATTATGAATTGTACTCTTTTTTTTTCTCTCAGCCGCTGTGTTGGATTGACAGTTAAGCCCTGACAGGCTGAGTCCCGGCAGGGAACCAGAGAGACGCAGTAAACAAAGTACCGCTGTAGATTTACAAGCAATCGGCAGACGGTGTTTTGTTAGCAGTGCTGTTGAAGAGTAACGTGCATCTAAAGTGACACATTTGATATTTGCAGGTATGTTTGAAGCTATTTAATGTGCTATGGCTGACTATCTAATTAGTAGAAATATCCTGCAATCGGATGTCAGCAGTGCCCTTTTCGCTGGCGGACGTCTCCGGTTCTTGTTTGTCTCAGCAGCTGTCTGCTGTTTGTCAGTATGAATGCCTGCCTGGTAACATTACTGCTGTATGCAAAGACCATTCAAAATAAATTGATTTAGGCTGTATGGAAACAAACAAAAAGCAACCAGTTCATATAAAGGGACAAGGTATGATCATGGAGTTGTCCCGTTAATCTTTAAATACCACGATACAAGCAGTAGGATAGAGAAGTCTTGAGCTCTCTCGCCTGTCACACCGGCATCTAAACATTTCAAGGCAAATAAAAGGATGATTCAGAATATTGATGTTACATCTTTGTGTCCCTAATGAACAACGCAGAGCATAACATATATTTGCAGTGTGTATAGCAACAACACCGTAGGCAGATTTCACATCCTGGAATATTGGTAGCACAGCTTCACAGACTGCCAATCAGCAAGTAGGCCACAATGCACTAGGAACGCTGGAGTTATGTTTTTTTTTTTTTTGTTTCGCAGAGTTCTATTTATACTCATGCAAACACACAGCGGTGGTGACTCAACCAGGCCGACTTGAAAAGTGTTTGGAGCACACGGCAGACATTTCCCACAAGGCCTGGTTAGCAGTGTACAAGCTTTTACTGCTGCCGCTGTTCATCTAATGTGCAAGATCAGTTAAGCTTACAGTCAAAAATGAACTACAAAACTAGACATGGGTGACTGAGTAATGATCTTGGTATGTTGCTGATGCACAAAGAAGCATCACCAAGAAGGCTTGGCAGGGCATGGCGTGTTTGTCGACTCTCTCTGCCGTGATTGATGCCCATCAGAACATGAGGACTTTAATCTAAATGTAAAGTACGACACTCATATTCCCTCAAGTCCACCATGAAGAAAAATGAAACAGACCATCTGCAACAAGCAGCAAGGTGGGAAGGTGCATTTTTCATTTCAAAAACCCTGTATTAGTCACACACAGCGAAGGAAACTGCCTGAGAACTACAACTGCACTGTTTGAGGTACAATCCTCCAAATCCTCCTTTCTTCTCTGACAGATGGGTCCGGCAATTCCAACCGTTGCATGCAAGTTGCAACTAATCATTTGTGAAAGCCAGAAAGGGAGCAACCTTGTGACTCTTCTATTTCAAATGTCCATTAATAATACATGTAATAAAGATGCAAATACAGTATAATAATTCAGAATCTATCCTCCATCAGCTAATGCTTTCATACTGAGGTAGGGTACACACTTCAATGAACACATACTTTAGTTGTGGTCTCGTGTGTCAAATATGATGCCATGAGGCTATTTTAATAACTGATTCGGTGCATTCTTCTTGCTACTAAAGGGATGTTTTCTTTTGGTGCTTGTGGTCGTGCAGTGTTTCATGAAGATGAGCAGAACTCATTCAGGAAGACTCTGTTCTTATTCTTCAGTCTCAATCTCTCCCTCCCAACTTCATCAACTGACTATTGTCACGATCTCCGCAAGCCAATCACATCGTTGCCGTCCAACCAGTTTTTTTTCCACATTGTTCTCCTCTTTGTTGCTGTTATTTCAGTGTGAAAAAGATGCAACCCTCCACCCTAACCCCAATAGTCTAAATCATAGCAGTAACAAGAGTCCAAATGCGCTCAAAAATTCATTATTCTTCAGTCAATTGTGAAAACATATAGTGCAGTCCTTTGGATTTAGAAAGGATTGAAATATGGAACAGGAAAAACAGCACATGCAAAGGCAATCAGGTCATTAGATTTTATCTTGAGTTGCTAAATTGGGTTTTTGCCAGAAAGGTTTTACTTCTTGCGTATATTTCATGTCAATTTTCCATTTAACACTTCTTATGCACAAGGAGAAATGTCTTCCTGATAGTGATACTGAAATAAAGCAAATTATTATCTATTAATTATTATTAATTAGTAGTAGTCTCACAATATATCGTGACAGTTTGAGCAAATATGACAACAAGTTATTTTAGTGAGTTTTATTTGTGCAAGGTTACCTGCTGAACCAGAGGTCCATGTGGACATGTTCATGTGAGGCCCATGTATTAAAGCACCCATAGATGCACCTTTATAGCAGAAATGAGAAAATGATGAAAAGCCTGTTTGAGTGTGAGCACATCTCTGTGTGGTTACGCATGCCTGTGAGCAAGCATACGTACCTTCTGAGTAATGTGAGAGGGTGAGCAGGCTGACGCACGATGCTCCGGCGCCAGAGCCAAAAATGGTCACCCTCTTTGGGTCTCCTTTGAAGGCCTGGATGTTTTCTTTGATCCACCTGAGAGCCTGGATTTGATCCAGCAGGCCGTAGTTGCCCTTGGCCGCCTGGTCTCCTGTGCTTAGAAACCCTGGATGGGAGAAAAAAAAACAAATTTCAACTTGACTTCGAAAGGTTTTTGACATTAATTGAATCAGGATTGAGAGTTCAAAATATGAATCTTCACGTCTTAAATCTTACAAACATTTACCCTTCACTGTGAGTTAAATTAGTGAAATTAAGAAGGGACTTCAGCTCTCATCTGAATTCATCTGAAGGGACTTCAGTATTTTATGAAAATAGCAGGTTGTTCTCTCAGTGTTTATTAGCTTTAGCAGAGGTCTTCAACAGGGGGTCCGCGGCGGTACTGCAGTGGGTCTGCGAAATTTTTGGTTAGACAAAAAAAATAAAAAAGAATTAATAAAAAAAATCTCTAAACATGAATGTGTCCATTATTTTAATAGTTCAGTATTGTATGAAAGATAACAGGTATGTTTTTGCATGGCAGTGGCACTAATAGGCCATCACTCATTTTTCGTTTCCACGTTTAAAATGAAAACATAAATTTGAATAGCTTGTGTGCATGATTATCATGCAATTAACAGACAATGTTGATGTCGGCATTGGTATCAGCTGACAAGGTGTGTTTATAAAAGGCAGTGGCACGGCCGCCCTACTCACTGTACCTTGCACATGTTTAAAATAAAAACATGAATATATGAACCTGTGTATTATTTGAATAGCTTAGTATTGAATGCACAATAAAGAGGTATGTTTACACACGGCACTAGGCCCATTTAATATAAAACACAATTTTATACAATATATATAGTCGGGGGTCCCTGCTCCATCTCTCCATCAGTTTGGGGGTCCTTGGCCTGAAAAACGTTGGACCCCTGAGCTTTAGTATTGCATTAGAGTTGTACTGAGCTAAACATGTATTTTTCACTGAGCTTTTTGAGTGAGTTCTGACCAATACAAAGTGTCTGTGTTACCAATTATTTAAAAATGGATAAAGCCTGCTTGAGAAAGACGTCATGTGCATGTTAATAACAATTGTGTGTGTTTGAAAGTCTGAAACATCTTCTGAAACACACCAATGAGCATCACTGCTGCACTGGGTGACCATGAACTGAATGCCACGTACACCATACTGCTGCTAGAAATAAACACCAGACACTAGAGCACAAAATATGAAGTAATCCGCTGTTGAAAATAGTCCCCAACAAATGCACAATGTATTTTTCTTCGAGTGACATTTTCTAAAAACTACAGGGACCTGCTGTTTAGGGTAATTAATGAGCCTCTTTTAACAATGAAACTATTATTCGTGAGCTGTTACGTTTTCAGTACAACCAAAGGACTTGGTGCTGAGAGCCACACAGACAGAGCATCCTGTGTAGACACACTGAAGCTGCTCTGCTGATACTTGCTACTCGTTGCTACGCCTCCTGTGACACCATCCATCCTGCAAAATATGCCAAAAAGGTATTATTGTCTCCAATAACTGTATTCTTTCTCCCATCGATAATCCGTCAACATTAAGACCCTGGACACTACAATAATGACCCTGTTTGTAAGTCATCCAACATTGAGATCTGCTGCCTCAAGTGCCAACATACAAATAGTCAAGTATGCAAAGGCCTTTGAATTCACCCATGGCTCCAGAAATGGTTGGCCAATAGGGATGCCTCCCAGTCAAGTGCCAGACCAACCAGCCTGGCAGCGGGTTTCACATCCGAAACTTGTTGACAAATTAGCAAATGCGCCTAAACCCATTAAGTGGCTTTGTAAATGCTGCCGCGGCGGGAACTGGTGGCTCCTCTCTTGCCAGGCCTATGAGCTTGGCGGCCAAGCCTGGCAGCGACAGCCTGTCTCTGCGAGCTGACCAAGACCGAGGCAGTGTAAGTGACAAATGGGATGAGGACTGCTAGGTAAGAAAGGGGGGGAAAGAGGAGAGGTAACCTGTGGGTCCTTGATAGAGAACAGATCCGGTTTGTCATGGTGAGGTGGAGGGGATGACAGAGAGGAAAGGAGGGAGGATTACAAGGCGTATGGCAGCCTCGTACACCCTGTAGGATGACCACAGGCCCTGCCCCTGCTTTCTCCTCCCCTCCTCACCCCTCCAGGCCCTCTCATTTCTCTTCGGTTACCCCTTTTTCTCTATCCCTTCTCATCTCTCACCTCAAAGGAGCCGAGGAGAGGAGCATCCCTACCAGGCTCTCTCCAGGATGTGTGAAGATTAGTCAAAGCTTAATTTTAAAGCACTATGTCCCAAAAATAAACTGCATACATAACTAAGTCATACCGCCAAGAGACACATTATAGACACCATCTGAAAAACACAGACGTATCAGAAACCTAAGAGACCTACTAAAAGAAACCGAATGTAGAATGATAAGAAGCATACAAATGTGTATTTGATCAAATATACCTTTACAGGTTGGATTACTTCCGTATCAAAATTAGCATTTGAAAGAGTGAGATTAATGTTACTCAACACACTGTAGTTTCAATCGGTCTGCAAAGCTAACGTAAACTCGTCCTGTCAGTCTGTGAAGCTAATGCTAGCTTAAGCAGCTACAGTAGCAAGTGCTCAGCAGAATTGTCGGATGGTCTAGTTGTTCGTTCACCATAAGTGGTAAACTATGCAGCTGTGACCTTATAAGTATATCACCTCTCGTTTTACTGCAGCAGGGTCTGACAGTGTTTCCAGTTCTGTACTGGTTTTCCTTCCTGTGCCTCTTTTCCTTCCAGCATATGCTGTACACCACAAACACTGCAGTACATTTCTAAAAGATAATTAAGTACATACTTACTTTGTCTCCGATCGTTCAGCCATATATAAGTGTACATAGTTGTGAGATGAATGTCGGCACTTTCTAGTATTTCTGTGCTAATAGTTGTCAGGCATCAAACAAGAACATCCTCTGACAACAGTCCCTAATGCAACGAGTCTCTGATAACTAAATAACTGGTTCTTTATAGTATTACCTATTTGCTTCGACACACCAGTATCATATTTGACCTTTTCAGGATGAAATCAACAGACTCAAGACAGTTCTTCACTAGGCTGTAAAGACCTGGCACATTCTGTGCCTGTAAGGTCATTCGGTGCATTTACTAGACGTGGCCTGCTGTACCCGCATGGTGATAGGCTGCTGTACCTGCATGAAAAATGCATGACAAATTAGTCAAACTGCTATTTCCAAGGTCAAGAAAAAGCCTTCAAGTTCAACTTCCCAGTTCTCTCTACATGAGCCCGACCTGAGAACTGGTGAAATAGAATGTGGAAAAATAATGCCGACCGTTAGTTTACTTGATTTGACTACCAGTCAGTGCTGGTGCAACGGTGTGCTGTTCTACCTGTCACTCAACCATAGATGTAGCTAATACATGTTTGGCCAGTATGTGATAGAGAAGCCATCGTTTAGTTTAGTTTTTTCAGATCAGGTTTTTTCCATACTGTCAGTGACACTGTGATCTCTCACTGAGCACAGAGGAAGCCCTTCATTAACGAGCAGCACTGCTCGGTGCGGGGGGCTGGCGCATTAACCCCTCACCTCCCCTATTTGTATTCATTCTGCCTTGACAGGGGCTAGGAGCTAAGTACAGAGGGACACAACGAAAATGTTTGAAGAAGACCGGGGCAGGATGTCTAACGTGTGGTCAAACTGATTCATTCGTAACCTATTTTATGTGGAGCAGTGACTGAAGCAATAACTTTGCTTGATTTGGGTATATCTACTCAACATGTCTAACACAACAAGCTGACTTTCCAATGAGAAAGATTACTCGCTTCAAACACAGACTCTGGCATCATTCACTCACACATCCATGCATCTTACCTCCAAACCTTTATTTCAATGACCAACTAGATTATGAGGTGTGATCCATCATTTTCAGAGCTTGACCACATGCTTAGGACTAAAAGTCAGGATATCTCGATCTCAAGTTTGAACAATTATTCCATTAATCTTCTCCTGTGAGTCCCTCAACTTTTACTCCTAACCCCCATGAATGCCAACATTCAAAACCAATATCACAAATGTGAATCCTTTCTGTTTAGTTACCAAATTGGCAGTAAAACTCCAATAAGGTTGATACAAAATGCTAATACATCAATTAAGTGTTCATAATAATAGCCCAAACTAAACATTGTCAACATCAGTATTCAGACAGAGCATCATTCCTCCAAATCTGCAAACCCTACTGGACAAAGTTCAACATCTGTGTGATCAAATTGAACAAGTTAATGAAATGCTGGCGTTTTGGAATACAAGTGATTTTCACCTGACAACAGAAATGAGTTTCCAGAGCCAGGTATGAGCCCAGTCCATTCCATTCGGAGCATCTAAAGCTAAACTGACTTAATCTGCACAAAACATCTCAGTTGAAATTTAAAATGAGTTTTTCCCAAGTGCTGAAAATACCATCAGCGTGTTATCTAAATGCCACAGCGTGTTTTTGTACACAGTTTAATGTTAAAAAGTAGCAGCGTCAGATGACAGCAGAGCAGTGCGAGTGGCACAAATGACAGTGTGAAATGGCACGGCTGCTCTGTGGACAGACGGTGAGCCGGCAGAATGCCAAGTGCTTAAGCTTAGAGCACAACATGTTCATAGGCAAGAGAGCCTTATGAGTCAATGCATTTATTTGACATCACTCACGCTGGAGATGGAGAAATGTCTGATTAACCCTTTTGAGCTCAAAGTTGCAAGAAGCACACAAACATGTGGGCTCTGTTATTTTCTTTTTTGTTCTTGTAGATTTTGAATACTATGCTCCATTCATCTTAGCATGCGCCTTACACATATCATATTGATCATCGAATCATGACACGACCGACACTTTAAATACATAAATAGTATTCTTTTTGTCTATGTGTAATACCCGTCCCATGTAGCTAGATAATATTATGTGAATCTGCTAGGTTGTAGTAGTACTATGGGCGGGGTCCTGGGTAAAGTTTTAATCGTAATGGCGTGATTACCTGTTCTTATACATGAATATATTTATTCTTACAACTTTTGTTCCTTTATTATGAAAACTAAAATAACTGGCGGTGCCTCCAATAGAATTAAGTAAATTCACTAGCTTAGGCCCCCACCTCGGCCGGAGCGAGCCTTCGTCGGTTGTTTGGGGTGTTGAGGAATGGTTGATGGAGATTTGGCCTGATGCGGTTTGGGGGAGGCTTAGCTGAGGATCCACTGCGGCTCCCGGGCCTTGCAGATCCCCCGATCTCCATGGGATAGGAGCATGATGACTATGGGGGGAGATAACCATTAACAAGAGGGAGGGAGGGTGGGGTGCAGAACACGCGAGTGTGCCGAGGCTTAGAGTGGGTAGGTAGTTATAGGAGTGTGGCCGGAAGTGGGCGAGTGGCTGAGGTGTGGTCCTGCTCCTGAAATTCAGCTACGTTTTATCTCCAATAAAAGGTCTGTGCCTCTTATTAAGTCCTTTTATCTTGTGTTTTAAGTGTATTTTACCCCTTTTAACCAGCTCTTATCAAAACATAAATGTGATTGACTTTAACACATCAAATATACTTCAAAGGCATTAGAAAAACAGTTTGGCATTTATTACATGCGGTCATCAATATACTGTGCACTCACAGTCCCACACAATCAGAATAATCAGAAAAACCCTCGTTGCAGGCCTGAGTCGTGGTTTGGGAGCGTAGAGGCCTAAAAACTGTGATGGCCGCTTCACTTGTTCACACAAGCAATAAACAAAAAAGCACGTGCACGTTTGTCAGTACTCACGAATCCAAGGCATATTCAGAGGGGAAAGTGAGGGGAAGCTGGGTAATGGATGGCAGGCAGGGCGCAGAAGAAACAGCAGCAACAGTCTACAGCAGCTCACGCACACGCGGGAAACCGTTCTCCATAGTGGTCCCAAGGAGCTTTCCCCATCCTCACTTACAGTTGCAAACGTCCATCTCCTCTTGTAGATCACAACAGTTCAAACCCTAGGATAACTGATCGTCAGCCATCAAGTTATGAACATTATTGATCTCTTACTGTTCAGTTATAATTCGCTTCTGCCTCTCTAACCCACTGAGCCTGGCCACACACGACTAAGCCCCACCGCTCTACCTGAGAATGGGCTTGGATTGGCTGATAGTTTCAGGACAAGCCAATTAAACAAAGACAAAACAAAGATTGACATATAATACTGCTATACAAGTTAGGTTGTTAGGGGGGCACAAAAGTGCTGAATCATGTACATATCATATCAATCAAACTATGCTCATTTGCATGAACTGTAACCTTTGAAATGTAAAGATTATGAGTCTCTTATTGATATACATTTGTATCCACCCATATCTAATTGTATCCATACTTTTAACTTGGTTTTTAGAAAACTATTTACATCCTGATGTCTGAAATAATTTTTAGCCAGGGCTACATATGTAATCATACAAATTATAGTCAGTGGCCCCAGCCGGCTTTAGCATCAGTTTTGGACCCATTGACTAAAGGACGGGGTCAGTTTCCTCTCGTAATATGCATGTATTTTCAAAATAAACTTCCATGTTTTTTGAAAACAGGTTCCTGCTACATTCATACAGTCTTTTCAAAATAAATGTACTTCCATATAAAACCTAGTTTCTGCACCTTACATGCATAGCATGTATTTTCAAAATAAACATCTGTGTTTACTGAAAACGTACAGGTTCCTGGTCTTTATATTCATACAGTCTTTTCAAAATAAATATACTTCACAAAACCTAGAGTTTCTGCTACTTATATGCATACAGTGTCTTTTCAAAATAAACACATGTGTTCACATGAAACGTGCAGGTACCGCTTGCTACATATATACAGTGTCTTTTCAAAATAAACTTCTGTGTCCAAGGAAAACATACCGTTTCCTCTCTTTACATGCTTTGTGTCTGTCAAATTAAACTCCTATGTTCACAGGAGACCTACAGTTTCCTCTGATTACATGCATAGTGTCTTTTCAAAATAAACTTCTGTGAAATGTACAGGTCCTGCTCGTTACATGTCTTTTCAAAACTTCCAATTTAGGATAACTTGGTTTTTATGTTTACTCCAACCAAACTACATAATTAGGTTTAGGAAACAAACCACTTGGTTTATTGGTTTAGAAAAGATTGGGTTTGGGTTCAAATAAGTATGTTTGTTAGGAAAAACTACGCTGTTAGGCAGCTGCTGTTTGCAAAGTCCAGAATTAATGTAACAAAAGTACAGTGCAACAACTCAACATTCACTTGGGTTTACATGGGACACAAACAGCTGTTTCCTGGGTGAAAGTCCTGCGTTTGTTGACCCATACATCCTCTCCAACCCGCTGTGCTTGGACGTTCGACTAGTTTAGCTAAGTCAGTTGAATAATGGTGTGGATTGGTTTACATCAAAGTTAGTTGCAAGCCTCATAGAGGGTGCCTCAGTGCTTCGGGATCAGACGACGTGGGGCATTGCCCAAGCTGCGTTACTTGACCTATTACACATTACAGATAATACTATTTTACATTTGACACAACAGCACAACTTACTTGGACACTTTTGTCAACATGACTAACAGTTACTCAAGAAACAATTCCTAGACTGTTCCTAACTCCTGACACCAAGACCCTCCACTAAAAGTGAACCGCAGTCTTGTGGTTTTGGACTGCAGCACAACCTTGGGTGATTTTATAGGGTTATGGACGCACCTTTCTGCTCCGCAGCACTCTGCTCTGATATGACACATCATCATCTGGGCATAAAAGCTCAAACAAACAGAGAGTCCACTTTAAATGGCAGATTAATTGTAAGTGGAGCAGACAAAAGCCTTTTGGTTGTCATAGCAAACATAAAATGACACCAGCAAATAATCTGCACACATTCACTCCATCTATCACTCTAGTGCAGCAGGAAGGAAAACAAGCAGAGGTCCTTTATCATTGTGTCCGGTGGAGAGAGGCAGAGCACGCTGACAACATGACCGTAATAGTGCTTGATTGTGCTCCCTGTCCAGAAGATAATCTCTCCCGCAGCTCCCACATGAAAAGTTCATTATCAAAGGAAATGGTGGGAAAGGAATGGTTCGGGATAAACTCAACAAGGTCAGCTCAGCTCAGCCATAGCCACACTTAAAACTAGTGTCTGTCAGACACGAAGTGGCCCACCAGCCCGGGTCAGCCCGGCTTCAAGCTCAATCACTGGGACGAGGGAATGTGAAGAGAAGGCAATCACAGCCAGGCGTTTTCTCGCAGCTGAGGTCTGTAATTAGGCTGAGGCATTAAAGCCCACATGGGGCCCGCCTGGTGTTAAACATAACCTCCTCCGACTGACAGTGCGGCAGAGCAACAAACACAGCACAGCTGTCACAGGGCGACAGCCCACGCCGGTGCATTTGAGGTTCACATCATGTGGAAGATTTTAGATGACAGCGGAGCAATGAGTCACACTAAGAGCGACATAATGAGAATGACTGAAAAAGACAAATGTGGACATTCCTCTCCAACTTCTGTTTTTTTCACTTAAGCTGCAGATTAGCTGTGGTTGGCTGGGCGGCGTCCTGTCTCCGCAGACTGGACAGATTTGAGGGTATTTTAGAGGATGACACCAGTGTCATCTTTTTCCAATCATCATTAACACCTGAGAAAAGAAGTGAAATGTATTTTCTGGTTAGACGGCAGCAGGTTCTCCTTACCTCCCAAAGCCCCTTTTAAAGGAGCTCACAGAGACGCAGTGCTGCCTCGACTAATGCCATCAATCATGTTCAACAACACGTGCTCCGCAGTTTTGTCTTGCTGTGACTTTATTACGCAGCTAATTATCAGTTTAATGGGACTATTTTAACTTTCTTCTCCCCATTACTGTGCAGAGTTACTTACTTCTGGTGGTAGTGAGGAGCAGAACACAGCTAAAGGCATTAGTGGGAGGTGAAAACACAGTGGTCTCCTCATTCTATTCAATCTATAGAAATGCAGTGACTCATAAAGTCATGTATGGAAAATAATACATCAGTACTGATATTCTCTCATAAAACATCGATATGTCGTCTGTTTCTGAAGAAGGGAAAGGTGTTCCTGTGCTTCCTTAAATATTCTCAGATAAAAGAGTTTCTTCTTCACTTGACCTTATAATTTCAATCCTTTGCGACTCTTTGTGACAATCTATAAAGTTTTCACAGTAACAATCATTTAAACTCCGTCTAAACAGTAGAGACACAGTAGAAACACTGTCACCTGGAGGTATTTGGACCTGTTGCATTGTGGCAAAAACCTGGTTCAACTTTGGCACTTTTTGTTTGTTTGCTGGGGCTCGGCTCCCTTACAGCTCCAACGCGTTGGCATCATTAAAAGTGTCGTATTCTCTCTAATAGAAGCTTCCTTCTTTCTCCAGCTGTTGTCATGTTGTTGTTGTCTGAACCATATCTGAAGACATTCACCTCTTCTTTAAAGGTGATGCCCTTTAGTCTGCTGCAATCTAAGGACTTGTGGGAAATAAAGTTTGTTGACAGCTAAAAACTGCAACACCGAATAAACACCAATATGAAATTGTTGTTTTCAAACATTCCCCATCTGTATCTGGACATCTGGAGTGAAACACCCAGCATGCTGTTGGTGAAGACTGTGTTCCATTGCTGGAGTTTTAGTAATTAGTCACTTTTGCAAATGTGTGTGATTATCAATTCTGGAAAAAAAAAAACAGAAGTATTGAAGTGATGACTCCACCCCCCCTCCACACACACACTCCCACCTGTCCAACTTAATCAAATGTTTTACAAGGGAGAACATTTTTCATATTTAATTCAAATGAACAATGATCTTCTGTCTGGATGCTGTCTCCTTACACAATGGTCTACAGGCTGAATCAGCTTTTAGAACAATACAGACTTGACCTCTTTGTTTAGTACAGCCCTGCTCTCTATATTAGTAAAAACATCAGATACAGTGTTCTCTGACATGTTTAAATGGAACCTTGACAATGACGAAAGCTGCTGTCGTTTGCTTGTGATTGTCACAAACAAATTGATGGGTTGAGATTCTTCGTGGGCTTTGATGGTGACAGACAAGAAGAAAGAGACTCTTTAAGGTCACCGCAGACCGAGTTTGAAGAGCTTAACAAACAGGAAGCCGTGGAGACTGAAAGCAAAGACTGAGTGCAACAGTACGGCTTTGATAACAGCTTGAATGGACTCAATCAACAAAGCTCCTCCATGCTGCGAATTATTATTTCATTCAATACCAGTCACACACAGATGTTGCCCAACTTAATCATTCGGGGGCATTGTTTGAAGTAGATAATATAATCAATCTGTTATCTGGGTCTTTAACTCTGTGATGAGATGCGACTTCTCTCCCGACAACAAGTCTTCTCCTTGTGGTTTACTGAGACACAGCATCAAAGGAAACAACACACTGATCTAGGACGAGCCAGTTCGTCTCTATATGTATTCTGTGTCTGTGCGATGGCTGACAGTATCACAGGCTGGTGGTATGAGGGCTGCTCTTACATCACGTACCGACAGCTCTATCAAATCCAGATGAGATGCAGCTGGTCACCATGAAGACTCATTCAGTTCCTTAACTTAAGGCTGCGACGATGATTGAATCCATTTTGGGTTGTTGGGATGGTGTTTCCGAGCACCACATACTCTTCAGAAAACAGTTTGTTTTACTGCAGCAGGGCCTGACATCTTGCGCTGTGCAGTCCTGGTTCTCCAGTGCCTCCCTTCCCTTCAGCTGGCCCAGCAGTACAGCCTGTGTCTCCAGCAGCGTGTTAGCTCCCAGCGGAGCAGTGGGATGAAGCTCTGCTCCTGGCCAGAGGAAGAGCCACTACTGCCAGGCAGGTGGAAGACGGCAGCACAGCTGGATCTGGGTCTCTCTGCGGTGGGCCGGTCGCTGCTGAAGGCACCGCTGGAGTCTGAGCTGATGGAGTTTCTGGTGAAACTGGATGCTTTTGTCAGATTTGCACCAATGACTTGCATTAAGAATGATTCAGAAATAGACAATCTCCTCGGTGATGGTGTTGTTTGCTTATGTAGGTCGTATCGGCTTCAGTGTTTAATTGAGACCATCACACGTTCCTCACAGTGACTTTAAGCAAAGGTACCAAAGTAAAAATGACATAATGCCATTCAGTATAAATACAATAGTATTAGCAAACTGTTACTTAAGTATCAAACTTGAAAGTGTGAATAATTCAGAGTGTAATATTATTACATTTTTCCAGCGCTAACGAAGTGCTTTAGCACAGTGATTCTCAACTGGTGGGTCGCGACCCAAAAGTGGGTCGTGGACCCGTTTTCAGTGGCCTGACAAAAAAAAAAAGAAAAAAAAGTTGTGATTTTATTTTGAAGGGCATTTTTTTTATGCAGCGGAATTATTCCAGCATTTACGGGACTTGTTCAGTGGTGCAGGAAAAACATCGACCAATGCGTTGTGAATCATATCAGGTGAATATATATGAGTATTCTGACAAGTTTCCTGACTTGAGTAAGATGTACAAACACCATGACACACGGGGAGAGAAGATGATACAGACAGCAGAGCAGGACTGTTGAAGTGAGAGATGTGAAAGTCAAATCATAGGACGATCTCCAAAAGAGAGAAATGTCCAGAGAGACCAGAGTCATTCGACTCTGACTGGACAGACTCACACTAATTTCTCTTTTTAGAAGATGAGAAAAATATAATATTGTGGCTTTTACACTTCACCCTGAATGAACTGAGTTTAAAGCTGCAGGGCGATTCAGTGAAAATAAGTTTTCTAAATTGAATTTCGTTAAGTAATTTATTTTTTAATCAAGCCGTTATTTTACTTGAAATGAGAAGAACATGTATTCATGTATTTCTATGTATTATTTATAATCCATCCAGTTAAATTAGAAAAATTAGATTAATATTTGTTTAAATATAATTGATGTGTACTTTCTTTATTTGATTTGACAGTTGTTTACTACACAGAGACGTTACTACTACTAGACTACTTGAATATAGATATACCCAAATTATACCATATATATATATATATATATATATATATATATATATATATATATATATATTTTGGGTCGTGGGTCCCGGCTTGTCATTCAGGGGTGATGGTGGGTCCCGCAGCCAGACCAGTTGAGAACCATTGCTTTAGCAGCAGCAGCAGCAGCTGTGGACACAAAGTGACAGTACAGCTACAGTAATGGTAGGTGACATCAAAGAATGAGCAGAACACTGACTGCTCGACAGCACCGCCACGATCAAAAGGATGCATTGCATAATGCATATATGTTGCAGCGAGAGGAGTCTGCCACGCGTGTTCAACGGCAGACTCAAGCTGGCTGCTTGAACTCCTTCAGGCAGCAATTCAAAAGCTGTTCTTCACAGATCATGTGTTTTGAATGTAGACTCGTACAATTTAAAAACTATGACCTTCGACTGTGAAATAGGGCTTCCTCTGAACTGTAAGACAAAAGTAAAGCAACATGAAATGAACACGGCTGATTACCAACTTGACAAACCAGACATCTGTCCCAGGGGGTCCAGAATCTCCAGGTTGTCCATGTGACTTCGTTGTTAATACATTCATCACAAGTTACTTTAGTAATATGCACTATTGGTGCAAAATCATTGCTGTTTCAATGTAAAAGTATACTTCAGGGATTTAGTGTTGCTTCTCCATAAAGTATTTTTAAAATGAACATGTACAGACGTCCTGACTTTTAGTTCCTCCTATGAGTCAAGCTGCAAAAACGATGGATCCTACATTACCCATAATCCAACTTGATAGCATCTGCCAGATGAACGCCCACATCTTTCAAACTCCACACTCTCTGTTCTGACACATTGGCTCTGTCTTCTATTTACAGTCTGTATGTGGAGGCGTTCAGTGCATTTTAGCCCCAAAGCTGAAGATGGAAAAATGTTACTATAAATAATACTATACCGTACTTGAGCATCTGCCGTTCACATGCTAAATGTATATTTAGGAAATGTGGAAATTGGACTTAACTTGTTTTTATATTCTATAATAAACAGGATGCAACACTGTGAAGTAGTTGGAAAGAGCATTTTATCGGTTGTGATGATAAACAGTTTTCCTGTTTCCTGTCTTTATGCTAAGCTAGGCTAAACACGTCCTGGGTCTCTGACAGCGATGGAATTGATATTGATCTCCTCATCCGACTCTGGGTAAGATGGCAATCAGGCACATTTCCAAACATGTGAGAGTGTTCCCTTCAAATTCAAACTGGGCAGGTGAAGAGAAATCTGATCTTCTCTGCGTACAACAGCTGCATTTTAATTGCATGTGTAAATATAATCCTGCTCCCTGGAGCGCAACACTGAGCCCTTTTTGTTTTTAATGTGACCAAGATTCAGAAGAGATTTGGATGAGAGCTTCACTATTCGGCAGCATGTCGACATGGATTCTATGCATGGACACATGAGGTCATTCAGCTGGTGGAGTGGTTTCTGTGTCCACGGCACTGCGACCTTTGATTTAAAGGGACAGCTCACCACAATAAATGTGTTGTATCTTACCTATAGTGCTATTTATTGTCTGTTACGGGACTAGATGGCACTCAGTGTGTGGTTCTCAAATTGCTTAAAAAAGTAGATTTGAAAAGCTCCTCAGCAGAGTCTGTTTCCAGAAATCATGACCCGGCGGCTTGTTGTGAGCAGGTAGACGTTCCTACGGCCGATATCTCCAAAACTCGCACTTAAACGATTGATTGTAGATTGATAAATAGCAGAACAGGTGCTTGAATTATGAGAAATTAAAGATTATTGAAATTCCCATCTTAATCTCAGCCCATACACACTCTATAGAAAGACTTGAATTAATCTCCAGGTTACAAGCTCTCAGATGATGTAGATCTATTCTATGTAGCATGAACTGCTTATTCCCCTAAAGATAACCTGCCCCCCCCCTTCCTGGGAGAAAGAGAGTGAGAATGTGCCTGAGAGATGTTGTGCTGCAGCAAACCGCTCTGAACTCTGGGTAAGTGTGATTGGTCACACATGCGTTCAGCCGGGGCGCTCCCCCTGTGATCAACCTGCGTATGTTCATTAAATTCTGCAGAGCTAATTAGAATCTATTTGACATCCGTGGGGAGACGTTTGCACAGCTTGCAGAACTGAGCAAACAATTCTCAGGCACAAGCAGCCGTGCACACTGCTGGCATTTGGAACGGGAGAAGATACAGCTAGGAGGTAGTGCGCGAATAGTAGTACGTGAATAAAGCATGCGAGTCGTCTTCACTTGAAATGTCTCATTAGCCCTGCATGTAATGAAAGCACTTTGGGCCAGTATTTATCCTTAAACAATAGAGGCAGGTCTGACAACCCAAATGTATTGTTCATCCTCTGACTGCTGACTCAGCGCCTCACTGAGGCAACACCCAATCCATGACTTCTTCAAGGCTTGCTCATTCTGATATTCATCTCAAGCTCAATATGGACGAACACAAGTAGTATTGCAGGCCTCGCCTTCAGGCTTCTCACTTCTGAGGCGCATATTCCAAAATAAATTAGCAGTTAATAAAATGACCAAAAAGCAGCTGACACACAGGGTGAGGGGTTGATTTCCTTATAACAGGACCCATATCTCATAAACACAAGACATTGTCTCATAATCAGTATTTATATTAAGGTTAGAATCTATGGCAATCTTTGTAAGGCATTGCTAGGCCTCCGTACTTTTATTGTTTGTGTCTGTATTTTTATGTGTCTGTCTGTATGGACCCCGAGTCTGAAATAAAGTCTATCTATATATGTGCATTACATAATTATGAGATCTGTATTTAATAATTACAAGGAAACAACTTCAGTACCTTGTAAGCGTTTTTGCAGGACTTTGCTAGTAATTCTTGCAATTATGAAGTATTTTCTTATAATTGGGAGAAGCAGATCTCATTTCTTCTCATGAGAATATACAAATACAGAACTTGTATCTCTAATGACAAGCTAAAGATCTCATAATCCTGAGATAATTAGTTTCGCCGTAATGTATCAAATACTAATCATAAAATGCCTGAAATATATATTTAATAATTAATACAGTAGTCAGGATTAAAAGAAACCATCAGAATTTGGTGCATTCCACAATTCTCTACTGAGAAATCTATTCTTTTTTCCAGTAATCGTGCACGAACTCCATTTCCTGTTCATGTAGAACATTGTCGATTCTCAGTCTCATTTTACTACCAAAAGCATTTATGCATTGGATTATGAGGGTGATTATGAGGGAACATGGCAGCAGAGAGCAGGAGTGTCACAGTAGGAATAATTTGTTAGTAACCGGCACTGTTCTATCACTGTTCAAACACAGCGGGGACGCGGTATGAAACCCACAGTTCAGTATCGCTGCTAACGAGCACAAACCCGGTCGGATCACCTCGGAAACAAAACGAGCCGCCATCTCGTTTTGTCACATTCCAGCGTGGGGCGTGATGGTGAGATCCCGAGGCTCGTGACTCCCCGAGTGTTTGTCACTTCCTAAATGTTAGCGCAGTCGTCAAAGTCAGACCGCGTGTCAGTCCGAGTCAGGGCTACTTTTCCATCCGTGACGGCGGGCCCGAGGCGCGGCTGCTGCGTCTCCGACACCCACATCATTAAAGCCTCATCATGGCCGGCCGACCCAGGTGACGGTGCACTCGCACACGGGGTGCAAGGACACTGACGGGCCCGATAACGGACCCTCTGACAAAGCTCACGCCAAACAGCCAGAGAGGACGAATCAAATGTGCACCCACGTGTCTGGGGGGGGAAGGGCAACAGGGTGTTTCCCCCTCTAAAATATTCCATCTTTTCTTTGCCTCCCCCCAACACTCACCCACTCTCAACCTCCCGTCACTCGGCTGAGTTGAGTGGGGATGTCAGCCTCCTCTTTGTCTTCCAAATTGCTCCTGAAACCTAGCCAGCCATACAGATCTGCATTCAGCAGAGGACAGAATGAGGGCACACGGAGAGGAATAAGTTTCCAAAATGAAACCTGGAGATGTTTCTTTGCATGATGGCCCCCGGGAAACCGGGTGAAGGAGTCACTTAGTCATACCGGCGGATTAAAGCCGACCTTCAGGATACTGGTGCTAGGACGAGGAGGCGATGATTTGATTATTACTGCACCGATGTATGTTGGCATTCCTGCATGTCTGAAGGAGCCTCTGTGATGAGGATGCACATCAATTAATAGTGAAAAATGAATTCAAATGGAAGTCTGAACTGCACACACATCAGCGGTGGGAAGTAACCAAGTACATTCACTAGAGATGTATATTACACTACAGGTTTTGATTCTCATAGCATATTTCACGTTTTAACATGAGACAAGATCTTTCTTCTGTTTATTGACCTGCTTCTTCACCAGAGTCTCTGTGCTTTCTCGCCTCACAGGTTCCTGTGTATCCGGGTTTACCTGGACCAGGTCTTGCCTCCTGCCGTGGTTGTGTCATACATTGAATGTGCTGTAATTACATTGAATGTGTTGTAATTCACTATCCTGTTCTACACATGACATCATTGCACTTCTGTCCATCCTGGGAGAGGGATCCCTCCTCTATTGCTCTCCCACAGGTTTCTTCCTCTTTCCTCCCCGTTAAAGGTTTTTTTTGGGGGAGTTTTTCCTGTTCCGATGTGAGGGTCCCGGGATAAGAGGATGTCAAATGTGTACATATTGTAAAGCCCTCTGAAGCAAATTTGTGATTTTGGGCTATACAAAAATAAATTGAATTGAATTGTTTATTTATCTTCTACTTCTTACTTTTTATCCTTCCTCTCTAGAGGTGGAGAGGAACTAGTGTGGCACCGGCTCCATCTGCAACACCTGGAAGCTTCTTGACATCCTCACCAAGCCATCTTTTTCATATATGTATCATTATGTCATATTCTTTCCTATTATCACTCATTATTTCCTTTTGTCCTTTCTTTACACTTTCAATCATTGGTACAGGTGGTATAAGTACATGTAGGTGGTTCAGGTACAGGTACATGTAGGTGGTAAAGGTACATGTACAGGTAGGTGGTAAAGGTACATGTAAGTGGTACAGGTACATGTACAGGTAGGTGGTAAAGGTACATGTAAGTGGTACAGGTACAGGTAGGTGGTAAAGGTACAGGTACATGTAGGTGCAGTGGCGGGCCGTGCATTTTATACCTGGGCCTTCACTGCCGGTCCTGCAGCTGAAATACCACCTTGTAACCACATTGTGGCACTATAGCTCATTATTAAGGCTGTAACTATGTACGTCTTCGTATTAAACCTTTCAGTACGAGCATTTAGAGAATGCAAAAGCCTAAATTCAGGAAAATATAATGTTCTCAGCTGGTCTGGCTGTGGGATCCACTGTCATTCCTTAATGACAAGCCGCAACCCAAAGAGAGTGACATTTTACTTTCACAACATGAACGTTGAACGCACCTCGCTGCAGTGTCTTTCCTCCTCTCAGCACTCTCTGTCATGGTGCAGCTCAACTCAGTCAGAATGCATTTTGATTGGTTGACCTAAATCACGTGATGTGATTCACTACCCATCAGCCTCAGCTGGGCTGTTCAATTTTGTGATAGTCACGTGCTCGCCCACTGACCAATCACAGAACACTGCACCTAGCGGGAAAGCTACAGATGAACACTGAGCTGTATGTAATGCTGACGTCATTATAGGCGGCTAGCGGCCGCTGACACGTCAAAGAATACACCCAACATGTCAAACTAAAGATCTGATTCGTTGAACACTATGACAATCAACAATATCGTCCCCATGTACTTTAATCTGCAATTAATGGTGGTAAAGGTACAGGTACATGTAGGTGGTTCAGGTACATGTAGGTGGTTCAGGTACAGGTACATGTAGGTGGTTCAGGTACATGTAGGTGGTACAGGTACAGGTGGTATAAGTGCAGGTACATGTAGGTGGTACAGGTACAGGTAGGTGGTAAAGGTACAGGTAAAGGTACATGTAGGTGGTTCAGGTACAGGTGGTATAAGTACAGGTACAGGTAGGTGGTACAGGTACATGTAGGTGGTACAGGTACAGGTAGGCGGTACAGGTAGGTGGTACAGGTAGGCGGTACAGGTACATGTAGGTGGTACAGGTACAGGTAGGCGGTACAGGTACATGTAGGTGGTACAGGTACAGGTAGGCGGTACAGGTACATGTAGGTGGTACAGGTACAGGTAGGCGGTACAGGTACATGTAGGCGGTACAGGTACAGGTACAGGTGGTATACGTTTACAGGTAGGCGGTACAGGTACATGTAGGTGGTACAGGTACAGGTGGTATACGTTTACAGGTACATGTAGGTTGTACAGGTACAGGTAGGCGGTACAGGTACATGTAGGCGGTACAGGTACAGGTAGGCGGTACAGGTACATGGTACAGGCAGTGGTGTATAAAGTACTCAAAAGCCATACTTGAGTAAAAGTAAAGATACCTTACTGGAAAACTACTCCAGTAAAAGTAAAAAGTCACCTATTAGAATACTACTTGAGTAAAAGTCTTAAAGTATCTGATATTTATTGTACTTAAGTACAAAAGTAATTTTCTGATATTAAATGTACATCATAACCTGAACATTAAATGAACATCATAACCTGTTCATTGAAGGTAAAAGTACAAGTAAATGCTGTTAATAAAAAAGGAAAGGGTCAGAATTTTGAGAATTATGAAGTTTATTCTTTTAAGTGCTGTGGCACCATGACCAAGGACATGGAGCTGTGTTGAACATAATTGGGTTGGCTGTGATCCATCCAGGAGCAACAATGTTCAACATAATATATTGTACATAAGTATACTTTTGCATCTACTGTGAACGTATCATCATAATTCTCCGAAAAGCAATATGACACTATGAAGGAGTTGTAACAGTGCGTTTATAAAGTATGCTCATTCCGACTAGAGGATGTAGAGGGCTAATGCATAATATTATGTTCAGCGTTTTGAGAAAGGACACCTGCCTTGTAAACTCCTATGGGCCTGATTTGAACACAATAGGCAAAGGTTTTGCTCAAGCTGAATCTGCAATTCGGCGACTGCTACCATCATAACTCCATCTGATCATCCACAACATGACTCAATTATCAAAACATGATCAATACTAAAGCAGCACCCAAAGTAACAACCCAGTCATTACTTGAAACTGAAACATGTCCTGTTCATCTTCAAAAGAAGTTGGTTTTTAAAATTGTGAGAATTCAGTCTCACTCTTCTTGGGCTGAAGACTAGTCCTGCGATGCTAAATAGCCTTTCACAGGCCGCTGAGGCAGGTAGAGGTGTGTTCAGCGTCACAGACAGCTTGCGCACAGCTGCGAAGGATTTCCCTAATGCTAACGCTAATGCTAATGCTAATGCTGCGCTCTCTCGGCTCCCGTCAATCCTATGGTGTCACAACTGTCAACACTTCCTCAGCTCACTAACTCGCTGGCGATCCACGGGTGTTGGTCTTCGTCACCACCGTAGTTTGTTGCGGGAGTAGCAGGTGCTTCCATTTCTGCTTCCATCATGAAATCAGTCATCGTAGAGTGGAATTATACTCAGGTAGTCGCCCGCTAGCTTGTAGCATATAGCATCCTGGGCATCACTGGGAATCAAAACACCGCGGCTTTGAGAGCACTTGTTTGCAATTGTGCATTAACGTGACTAACCAATGATTTAACTTGCTGCTCGGACCACTGATTCACCAAACCTGCTTGCTTGCAGTCTGTGTTCCACCACAGTCCCCGACGCTGCTCTCATGATTCATTTTTTTTCTCAAGATAGATTTGATTTTGTAGCGAGTAACGAAGGTTTCAGGGGAAATGTATCGGAGTAAAAGTATCAGTTTTCTTTGCAAAATGTAGTGAAGTAAAAGTAAAAGTCAACAGAAATATAAGTAGTAAAGTAAAGTACAGATACACAAAAAAACTACTTAAGTACAGTAACAAAGTATTTCTACTTCGTTACTATACACCACTGGATCTGGGTCACAAGTCATTAAATCCCCTTGTTCATCAGCTGCCCTTACACACACACACAAACACACACAGACACACACACACACACACACACACACACACGCACGGGTGCGCACACACATTGCACTCCCGTCAACTCACCACATACCATCTGTCCTCCTAAAGCTTGGTTATCAAATCCATTAAGGTCTAGCAGGTCAACATCCACAGAGCAGCCAGACGCACGTGAAGCAGCCCGCTGACAATGACCACGTCTCTGCTCACAGCACAACACACAGCCAGGGAGGAACTCTCAAGACACCACACGTTGCAGCTGTGGTTATTGGTAACACTTCATAATAACCATCATTAATCACTGGTAAAAGGATTTAAGATGGAGCCAGACACTTGTAATATTTTCTGAATGGTTAGTGATTGGTTTGTAAACTGTCTATGAACATTATTTGGTACACTATTATAAAGTTACAACTGATGATGATAATATCTCGTTAAACGGTAAGTAAATACTTTGTAAAGCATCTATAAACTTCTACGAACTGTATTTGTGATAATGAGAAAGTACTGATCACTTTTCATTTTCATCTACATGTAATTGTTTTTTGCAGTCTTAACATTTACAGTACTATTATACTTTTTCTGGCAGCAATGATCTTCCATAGAGTGATGCCTACATGTTGCGACCTTACCATTCTTGGTCACACTGCTGTAGAGTAGTCTCAGGCAGAGAGAAGAAGAACAAACAGGTCTCAGAGAGACATGGGGGGAGGAAGGCTTTCTGTAGAAGAAGACGATAAAGACCGTCTGGAGGGCAGAGGAAGACCAGCAGAGATCAGGAGGAAACAGAAAATAGCCATGTTGGCTGACTTCTCAGATAAAGCCCCAGCACAGCTGGTGTTTATCCAGCCAGTATCTATACTGTCAAACTCCACCATACAATGCCTTAGTTGTTCTGATGTTCATTCTAACTTCAGAAAATCAATCGAGGGAGATGAGAAAACTGACCTCCACAGCAAAAGAAGGCGGAACAGAGCGCCAGCAGACATTCTGCTCAACCAAGCATTAGCCCACATTTATTGGTTGTGTCGAGCCACAGAGCCGTTTTAACAGCGCCTGAACAGTTCTTGAGAACCCAAATCCAATTGCAGCCATGTCGTGTTGAAGCTCTGACAGCTGTATGTGGAGGGTGAGGGGAGAAATTCTATACAACAAACAATCAATATCTGTGATTACACATCAAATGGACTCCTGATGATGGAGCGTTGTTGTCTTTGGGCTGTGTTCCATCACCTCGACCAGCGTGCCAAGTTGACAGAAGTGGGTCACGAAGCAGTGAGAAATCATAGAAGTAATCGATACCGAGCAGACGTACGAGCGTGTCAAAGCAGCTGCTAATCCTCTTTGTTAAGAACTCCACCAGGCAGCAGCTCCTACAGGGAAGCTGACAGGGACGTAAACAGCTTGATGCAGCATCTTCCACAACCCGCTACCATGAAAATCAATGAATGCGTTATTATTGGAATATGTAAAATATGTTGAAACAGTTGCCACAGTGCGCTGGCATTACTTGCAGTCTTTGCCCCAAGAAACCTTTCCAGACTGATTTAATGCACTCTGAAATAATGCATCTTAACTTAATTGTCAGAAAGGAGAGACCTCCTAACGCAGGTCTCTCATTGGTAACAAAGGTCTCTCATTGGTAACGCATTGAAGTTGTCATAGTGACCACCGCCATGACAAAGAATATGAAGCTTTTCTCTAACATTGCATATTGACCCGGGACGACTTAAATGCATTTTTGCAGAGCTCTACTGGCTGCTTTTTGTAATTGTCACACATGAATGCAGTGAAGTGCAGCGGTGTGACAGGTGATCTCCTCTGGGTGCTGAGAGAGAACAGGACATCACTCATCCCAGGCGCAGCATCTCAGTCATATGGGAAGAATCCAGCTATTGTGGGACATCAGGTGACAGGCTATTTTTAGGTTTAAATAAAATGTTAATTACTGTTAATGTTCTGAAACCGGTTCAGACCGGAAGCCGTTCTTGTAAGGGGTCAATGCCCGGCGATAAGTGTCTCCGCCATTGGTAATTCCGGCTTTGGTGAAGGTTCCCTTTGAGCCTCTGGAGCGCTCCCCTCTGAAGCCGTGGTTTAAGGCAGCACTGACCTCAGCTAAGAGAGTGTGTGAACTAACCGCCCTGTCGGTGCAGCCAGAAGTTAAAGAGTTATTTCACGTAGAGGGCTTATAACGCTGGATGCTTTTAGCCTTCACCCCAATGCCAGGGACAGGAAGCTAGATCCACTTTGCACAGTGCCATGCTTCTCCATGTTATATCGAACGTACGGCCCCCAACAGCCACACTGAACAGCTGTTCATGTGCTCTACAAAGCCGTATCAAAGAAACGCCTGGTGGGATGGCTTTGTGAGTGCATCTCACAAAGCCTGTAAGCAGGCCTGAAGAGACCCTCCCACTGTGCTCTGTACACACTGGCAGGGGCGGACTGGGGGGAAAAGTGGCCCGGGAGTTTACTGTCAGACCGGCCCGTACGTGTTGCCCAGTCAATACACGGCATGTTGCCCACTCAATGCATCGCACGTATCGACCAGTCAGCATGGCCTACTTGGAAAAATACCCATACACTTAACATTATTTAGGATGATTACATATAAATTATATCATATATGTTTTTTTTTACAACATTTGGATCCACCAATTTGCCCGGATGGACACATTGAATAAAATGATACTGGCTATTGTAACACTCCAAGGTAGGTATAGTTTGCTAGATAAATATGCTTAACCCTGGGCTAGTATCAGATGGTTATACGCATGGAGCTGGTGAAACATGTTCTAGGTAGGGCTGTGCCACATCCAATCAATTTCAGCAAACATCCCAGTATAATTTAATGCAAAACAATTAAGGTATCAAACACGCATTACTACTTTGCAGTTAAAAATTTAACTTTTATTCCAACATGAAAAAAGCAGTAAATAACACTTTGACAAACACGTCAGGACATCTTATTTGTGTCACCCACACAGGGAATTCAGTATAATATAATAACATATAAATCATATAATAATATGCTGTATAATACAATGATATATATATATATATATATCATATAATATTATAATAAGATATTATATCATATTATATCATATATATTATAATATATATGATATATCATGTAATGTGCTGTATAATATAATGATATATATATATATCATATAATATTATAATAATATATATATCATATAATAATATTCACTATAATATAAAACACACACACACACACATATATAATGATGTATTTATAACTATAAATCATTTCTCAGCAGGTGCTTCATGTCTCTCACTCCCTAACTGTCCGTGCTGGATCTGTCCCCGTTGTTTTAAAAAGCTAAATAAGTTATTAGCATGACGTCATCCAGCTAGCTAACCTGTCTGGTGTTAGTGGAGAAGCTTCGCATGTACTGCTTCCCTTTCCCGCTAGTCTGCTGTCTGATTGTGCAGTTTCTCCGCCACAGTGCTCCTCTCAAATGGCTCTTGGAGGAGCAGTGCTCGACTCGCCTGTAGAGACTAGTCCGGACAGAAACGCGCAGCTTGGGGAAGAATCGATTCTGCCCCAAGCTGAATCTATTTGAGGACGCTGATTGGCTAAATTGTATGTCACTCATTTATATCTTTAATCAGCATTAAAGCATCATTGGCTAAACTGCTTCATAGACCCGCCTCTTTGGGGCAGATTGCATGCTGGGTGTGTGATTGTGTGTGTGTGTGTGTGTGTGTAGGGGTGCTGCCGGCTCACAGATGGAAACCATGAGTGTGAATACAGATCGCGAGGAGTAGTATAAATATCAGTCAGCGATTATTGACTTTAAGTATTAGAACAGGGGTGTCAAACTCGTCCAGTGCGAATTAACACAAAATAGCCCCCGGCGAGACTGGTGGCGCAAATGGCTCATCTCATAATTTCAACCATGGGGATATTTTCATTTTCACATCTAACTTTTAATTTTTGTAAAAAAAAAAAAAAAATCTTTTTTTTTTTTTTTTGCTGGGGGATTCGCGGACCACATAAAATGACGTGGCGGGCCGTATGTTTGACACCCCTGTATTAGAGTCAATTTAACGTGTTCTGTGAAAGAATATAGTCGGGATATAGTTAGTGATGGAGGTGGGCCGGCCCAAAACCCCATTGGCCTACCAGGGATTCCCCCGGTATCCCCTATGGCCAGCCCGGCCCTGCACACTGGACACAGGTCTGGGGAAAAGGGTGGGGTGTCGGTTGTGTTGCACCTGACCCCGTCTTCACCCTCTGAGCATGATACACCTACATGTTCATGTCCTCCTTGATGAACTGGTGAATGTGGTGTGCATGGTGTCTGCTGCTTGCCTTTTGACCCCTACAGGGTTAGGCAATGACTCTGTCTATTTAAAGGCAGGGTGTGCATTTGATGTCTGTAAGAGTTTAAGAGAAGGATATTGTAACCCTAGTTCTATGAGCACAGGCGGAGCCCACTACTAAAGGGGCCATGTCGCTGCTACTCCGCTTTCTCCGATGTCGAATGGCAGACAGCAGTGCGAGCTGCCTTATGTGCTGTGGAGTCTGCACATATTATATTTTCAGTGGCCGAATGCATGCTTGTGATTGGAGGAGAGTATTATCCATAGAGTCTAGAAGTGGGCTCCTTCTCCTTAGAACTAGAGTTGATTGCAATACAAATGTTGGAAATGTATTTCATACAGTTATAGGCAGTCATCCGGAACTCATAGGAGTTGAAAGTTGAAGAGAACAAGTGCATTTGACAGAAGTTTGGTTGCAGTTAAATTCATTGTTGCCTATTGTCAAAAAAGGGAGGTGGGAAAAAACGTGACTATTACAGACTTGAGAACCCGGGTTATATGAGTATAGAAGCCCATATCCATGCACATTCATGAGGATTCACATGGGTTAATTGGGTAGAGAAGCAGCAGCTGCCACCTCCAAGCTTGTGTCTTCAGAACATCAAAGCAGCGTTGGCCAGCTTGGTGTTCGGTCCCATCTCACTCTTCTCTTTCTCTGCCCTCAAGTTGTTGAGCGACATCACTCATCAGCTTTGCATCTGGGGAGCACTCTGCCCCGAAGATAACATGCAAATGAGCCCACTGTTCTTTGGTGGAGCAGCGCCTGGCAGGGTGCTTGATGCATTCTGGTGGTCTGCTATTCTGTAGTGAACCCGGGAATATTATGTAAGACTGAATTTGTACAGGCCTGAGCCAAGGCAGCGCTGCTTTTCATGCAGTCTTACAGGAACAAAAACTGTACCTCTTAACCCTCAATTCAGTTCTGGCAAGGACCTAGTCCTTTGCGGGGGCTTCCAGATGGATGGAGCTGGAGAGGGATCTCTTCTGTTGGCTCATGAGGTGTCTGTGGGTGTGCACCTGGGGTCACTGATTGTGTTACCTCTGGCTATATTTACCACAGCTTTTCCAACAAATGGCTGCTGTCTGTGGCCTGGAGGAGTGAATCCCAATCTGATTTCTAAAATATTGATTAGCAGGAGAAAACCCTCATCAGTTGAAATAATTAGAAAATAATGATATCCATGTAGAGGTACTGTTGTCTGTAAATATAATTGATTCAGCAGTAAGTAAAACGTCTTCAACCATCCGTCTGTGTTTAGTTTATCCCCAGAATGAATTATTTGTGTTTGCTCACATCATTGACAAAATATTTCACTTTGCTTATTGCCAGTGGATTTATCCCTGTCTCATTCCTTCCATTCTCCCTCAACTTTGACCTGCTCTCCAACATCCAGCCAATTGGAGAGAACTGACGGTACTGAATGATCATTTAGAAATGAGTGATTCTTTTTGTATCCTTCAGCTTGTGGAACGCTGTTGTTAGATCCCTAGCCATGCTAACTCCTGCAGCTGATGCTAATGACCCCGCTCACATTATGGTCTCTCACTTAACAAATGATCTGCCAGGACAAACAGTTGTGCAAAAGGACTCCGCCACCATTCATTCAAAACACTTTTATGAAACTGGCCCCAGGTTGTGGACATTATGTTTCTGAGTCCCTTCAACCCTCCACACCTAGGGCAAGCATAAGACACACCCCTTTTACCTCGGTTGATCCAAAGTTCTATGGAGAAGGATATTATTGGTAATACCATAGTTCACTATGGTCATTCCTTTCCTGAAAGCATGTGAGCAGCCCCAACCACAATCTAAGGGGACTAAAGGTCCACTCAGGCTCAAGTTCTCCTGTCGTGGTCCTGAAGTCTGGAAACTCTGGAAAGAGAGCCAAATATCATGAGCAGGTAGCTGTGGTATTTGTTCTAAATATGTGTTGGTACATACTGTATATGTTACGAGTATGCTTGCTTGATTGATGACAATAAGAAGCTTTAGATGTAGGGACTTAGGACCCAGGGTCTGTGTAGTTGGAGTAACGTGGCAGGCCAAAGAGGGCTAATAAAGAGTTGCAGTTAAGAGCAGTTTGTTCTCACGTTCACATGTTACTTTGAAGGTTACTCCTCATTATTTGTCCCTTTTTCAAAAATGTTTGACCCAGCCGTCTCACCTCCTACCTGCCCTAAGTCGTTTATACTTCCTGGTTTATGATTATGTGGCTTACATACAAATTGATTTTGTGGGATATCTACGAAATACAGCCCATTGACTTTTGAAGGTAGAGCAACGAATGCTGTATGAGAACAGCCTGCTTATTTCAATACCTCTTTCACTCCCATTCAAGATATGCCAGCCTATGCAGAGAATTCAGTAATATCCTCTGACGGCAGCTTTTGCCCTTCTGCGAGTGTAAGGAAGCGCTGTCTTTGATGTGCTAACTGTCTGCAGGAGTTGAATGAAGGCATACTCAGCCTTTGTGCAAACACCCTGCTCTTCAGCCATAACAGCCAGCAAGTGTGATTTTAAACTTCACAATGACAGTTGTTCAGAGACACCTTTTGAGTCATCTGGAACAAAGCTGTCAAGCCAGTCGTCTCTCTCCAACTCTGATCTCACATTATGGCTGTTACCTCAGTTGTCTCTCTGATTCCAGGGCCCGGGCTCAGTGACATCGTAAACTGTGCAGATGAATGTGCTTTGACAACACTATGATTATGTGACATATCAGATGTTATGTCTGGATATAACTAAACACTGAAAATATGCAATCTCTCTCTCTCTGATGAAATGAAAGCACAGCAAAGCAGCATCACATTTAGAGGACTGTGATGTTTGTGAATTATAGATTCAACTCTTTTTTTGGACCCTAAACAGAATAGTAATTCTAATAAGTCCTGCAAGATAAACTATAAAATACATTGTTTGTCCCTCTAGTAACACGTTGATGGATTACTGAACAGGCCTTCTGGGGACAGGCCCAGGGGCCCACAGTCTCAGGGGCCCCTGGTCCTTCACCCAAAAAATGTCACTCAAAGAGACACGTGCCGCCCAGGGGAGGACAGAGAATGACCACAAAGAAACATAAAACGACTACCAAGCGACACAAAGGACGACATAGAGACCAAAGCATCTACAAAGAGATGCTAAACATCTGCAGAGAGACACAAAGTGACTCACAACGACGATGAAAAGGAGAGAAACAACCACAGACAAAAAAAAGCTAAAAGATAAAAACATTTACAAAATGACATAAACCCACCGAGAGATAGGGTTGGGTATCGTTTGGGATTTTTCCGATACCGGTGCCTAAACGGTGCCTGAACCGATACTTTTTTCTTCAAATTGAGCAATATATTAACTGTTAAAGTATACTATAAATATAAATAAATACAAAACACTTGGCTTCAAACTACAGCTTCAAACTTTTTAACTATGAACAATATGTTAACTGTTAACAGTTTACAGTATACTTAAATAAATATAAATAAATACAAAACACACACACACTACAGCTTCAAACTTCAGCAATTATTTTGCAGAAATATGAGCATATTTTCCTTCTCTGGCAAAATACGACACGTCTCATGACTTATTTTATTTGACCAGTTGGTGGCGGTAATGCGCCAATTCGTCTTTTGACAACCGCCAGTACACCTCAAAGGAGGAGAAGAAGAAGCTTTCGCGTGCCTGTGTTGTTGTGTTTATGAGTGGCAGCGCTAAGTACCCCATTGTAATAATACTATGAGTGAGGAGCGGAGGACCGAGTCCTGCTGCCAGGACGGAGTCATCAGAGTAGTGTCAAAAAGTATTTCAATCGGCTCAGGCACCGAAAGGAAGCACCGAAATCTGCGTTGCGTTTCGGTCCGGTAGATACTGGACGTATAGGAACCGGTTCCATACCAGCACTGTTTTTCGGTACCCAACCCTACCGAGAGCTGTGTACCAACTACAAAGAGACACAAGACAACAAGAAAAAGAGGCTAAACAACTATAAAGTCTAGACAAAAAATTCGGGGATATGACAAAATTGCCTGTGCATTGTCTGATTTAATATCATTTAATGCTTCAATAACTTATTATAATTCATTTCTAATTTGAATTAGTTGTTCCTGTTAACTCCCCGCGGGGGACAGGAGAAGAAGCTGTTGCTATCAGAGATATCAATCAATCTTTGTAAATTACGCCGAACTGAACCACAAAGACGTCTGCTGCAAAACAATAACCAGAAGAATAAACACAGCGGTATGTCGATCCTGCAATGCAACTGCCTGTTTCATCATTCTGCATCTACCGTATGAGGCTGTGTTTAGTGCTTATTAGCACATATTAGCATGCTAACACTAAGGTGGTGAACATGACAAACGTTACACCTGCTGAACATCACCACACTGATGTGTGCATCAAAGGGCTGCTGCAGCCTTTTAGTCATGGCCACCATCTTTCTGTAACATCAGTAACACCTTTGACTTGCTTTACCTAACCGTACCTAAGTAATGCTACGTTGATCAGGTATGAGCAATGCATGAACATGTTAATAAATAATTAACATTAAAAACAGTTTTTTTCATTTATTCTAGTAAGCTGGGGTAGAAACGTCCTTGATTGTGTCAGATATACACGTACGCCTCATGCATTTGGACTTTGTTCATTGGAGTTATTAAATGTGTTGTATTTATTGTATCAAAATTGTTACAAATTATGTGAGGTATTATGCAGATCAGAAGTGCAGTAACGATGTCACAGTTAGAGGCCAACTGTGCTAAAAAATGATGCACTTATAGCAAAGGCAGACACTTACCGACTGTGTGCTGGCTACAGTACAACGTAAGTGGACCTGTTAGAGCCAAATATGGCATTATAAATACCACTGTATTTCTTTCTTTGTACATTGGGTGGCGCTGTATTTCTGGCCTGGGCGTGGGTATATAGGTCCTGAACTTGCTGTGTTCGTCAGGTGTTGACTCCGGAAGGGCAAACGGTTTTGACCGCATTACGCTACGCATTTACTGCGGTGTGGGAAAGAGTGTCTGTTGTGTGCATTGTTTCCACAACGAAAATAAATGAGCTACAGATCATAACGCAAGGGTCTCTGTGATGTGTCGCATGCACCACACCTCACAGATAGTTTAGCATAGCCGACAGCGAGCGCGTCAACCAGGCGACTCCGGAGGAAGAAGCACCTCAGGAGCTTACAGCCACACGACTGGGCTTCTTCAACAGGACCATTACGTGAAAAAACACATCAAATACAATTTGGAGGAAATGGCATATGGGCATCTTTATGAAATTTTGTATTTCCCATTTCGAAGTGAGGATTGACCTGCAGTGTGGTGGAGAATAACAAATCAACCTCCCCACACACACACACACACACACACACACACACACACACACACACACACACTGCTGTCACAGATTAGAAGCTAACGTCATTCTGCCCCACTAGCCATCTCTGATTTAGACGTTCTGGATCTATTTTTTCGTGTTTTGTTTTGTCAAAGCATCCATTTGATGTGCCATTTCCTGTTCCCTTTCATTATCCTCAAGACCTGCTGCGCTGCTTTTCATTTCAGGCAAAATGAGTCAGCCATCTCAGCAACTATAATTGCTGAAAATTCATTCCAATTAAGCAATTTTCTTGAGTATCCTTTTGCTTATAACATGACTTACTCAAAGGAAAGTATATCACACTCTGGGGGGAATGAAGGGTTGCTATTGGTGCTGTTATTATTATTATTTTTATCAGCTGTTATTAGCCGCGGCACAGCCGTGTCCATGTGGCGGGTTGAGGCTGACCGGGACATCCATCTCCTCGCAGGGAAAAACCATCTGCCTCGCAAATCCCTCCAGTGCATCTGTTGCATTCTGCAGATGACCGTCTGTACAGAGAGCAGCTCCTAAAGCTAATGCATGTTTGAAATCGCAACGTTTTCCCAGCCAACACTGACTCCTCAAAAGCACATTTTGTTTTGAACTAATAATTGTTTCTATCTCACCCAGACATTTTCAGACAGAGAATACTTCATCATGAATGTAATTGTAGTAGTTTTGGAATCACAATGAAAGTAGAGAAAAGGGCTGCGACGCTTTGAAAGGCTTATTAACCAACAAATCATTAGCGAAGCTAAGCTAACCAACCATTGAGACCATACACTCATGTTTACAACGTTTACTGGCTCGTGCCAGGCACACACTAGAAAACAAAGATCCATAGGTGGTTTGTGTGTGGGTTGACAGAATTGGCAGTGTAGAGGTTTGAGTGCAGCGTAGATGATCTCTTGGAGACATCGATTTTTAATGGTTTTATGAATGAATGTTCTTAATTGTTTTTAAATCTCCTTTTCTTTTGTCTTATGTTTTGATGCTTTTAATGGTTTTATGTGAAGCACTTTGAATTACCTTGTTGTTGAAATGTGCTATACAAATAAACTTGCCTTGCCTTGCCTTGCCTTACTGAGGTAATAAATCAAGTGAGGAGTAGTCATTTCTCATAGACTTCTATACAGTTAAGGTGCGTTCACACCGGACGTATGTAATCTCGACGCGTGTCAAAACATCGACGCGTCCGGTGTGAATGCACCTTGAGTTGAAATTTTTCAACTTCTGCGAAAAAATCGCGTGGCGCGATAGCCTATCAGCGTTGAGTTGCTCCCCCTGTCATCACTGACTTCCTGCCGTTGTTGAATCAGGAAATAAATACTGTAGCCGTCTGTGTTCACCCAGAGCTCTACGATACCTCATATCAATAGAGACCGGACCAAACGATGTGTATACATGTGTGTGTGTAAACCATATGGTACAAACAATGAATAGACGCTGCCGTATTTACGTCTACATGACGTTATTGAGTGCTGGTGGAGCTGCTACGATGTTAGCATAGCCTAGCACCGATCCCTCAGAGCTCCATTGAGAAGACAAGTAGCCTACAAATCTGCATCATTACGTAGTTATTTCGGAGTCCCTTTTTGTCGGTTTATTGCCGTTAAATCACAGCCAAATCAGTTTATTTTGTGTTCCTACAGTTGTAGTAAACAGCGACTGGTGGCTTGCTAGACACAGTGAATACAGCTCGATACAATCCACGGAGCTCCTCTGAACAATATTATGAACCAGACATGACGGCGTTTAGTTTCCCGGGATATCTGTGACTTCCACAACACGTAGAAATATAGGTTATTTTTTCCATGGTTAATGGCGGACAGTTGAACGGATCCAGGTCTATAAACCGCGCCCCCTCTCCGGCGCTGCGCGATTCGCCAATCACGTTTGGTGTGAACACGACCGGCGGCGCGTTGGATGCGTTTTTGCGGCGCGTCAAAAAATCGACGCGTCCGGTGTGAACGCACCTTTAGACTGCTTTTTGCAACCAGACGAGTCGCCCCCTGCTGGCTATTAGAAACAATGCTGGTTGACGGCACTTCCACGTTGGCTTCATTTCTCAGAAAGGCTCAGAAACAAAGCAAACAGGCGTATTAAACAATTTCTCTAAGCCCATTACCTGAATCAATGTGAGTCATGCTGTGTGACATGAAGGTGGAGGAGAGGGGCTGACGTAATAAGAGCCAGTGGACACTGCTGATTAGTCAAGACTATGGCAGAGGCGCACATTGTGAAAAGCACACACAGAGCACCATTTGTCTTGTTAGTTTGCCAAGGCGGCAGATGACTCTGCTCACCCTCCTCCCCTCACTCTCATTATGTGTGCCGGCCAAGATGAAGAGCATGTTTACTCGTTTTCCTTTTTTTGTCTTTCAGCAGGCTCTGAGCTGCAGCTGCAGCCTTCTGCCTTTCTGTGTCACGTCAGAAGGCATCACCTCATCGTCGGACTGGAGTGGGTATCCGCCGCTGACAATTGTCGTACTTCGACGGCACATTTCCCTCTCGCTCCTCACGTGCTGTCGTCACTCCACCGCCAGGGGGGAGGCATTTTGGATTGGTAATGACCTCCTCCCAGCCACAGCTGTCCTTGCAGAGATGGAGGAGTCATGGAGGAGGAGGAAGAGGAGGCTGCTGGGAGGCTGAGTACCAGCCCTCTGGCAACTAGAGAGGCCACTAACTAAGACTAGAATAGAATGAGGTGGAACAACATCAGGGAAAAGAACAACACAGATAATGGAGAGCAGGTGACGATGAATGTGTCTCTTAAAAATATGGGATAAATAACCAAGTTAAGACTTTGGCCACACGGGGGAGGAGATAAAACAAAAGGTATCATTTTAACACACTCGGGTTTTGCTTCTACAGTCTTCCTTGGTCTGATATGACCAGTATAACTCATCTCTACTTGTAATAACATCATACTACATTTTAGCATTTACTATGTCCCAAAATATATATTTTGTAGCCTCTGGACATTGTCCTGCATAGCTAGATCCAATGAGAGTTATTCGTGATCAATTGTTAATTGGTTTTCTCTGCCTATGAATTGGTTTCATCCGATGGCGAGGTCTTGTTTCTTTGATAATCCCAGAGGTTATATGAGTCCAGGTTGTTCCAGTTGATTGGTGAGCAGCGCTTTGACAGTCTCTCAGAGCTTCATCCCATCTGTCTTATTCGTGAGAGATTTCCCTCTCAGGGTCACTGACTCATACTAAGCAAACAGTGCTGCGCCATAAAGTGATACCACAGGAAAGTAACGTTTCATTCAACTCGTCACTGTCAGTGTCACGACAGCATTTTCATATTTTCCATCAATCTCTGTTTTGCTGTGACAGGCCTTGGAAGGCTGAATGAGATGTCAGAAACATGATACTTAGGATGAACACTGATTCCTTTTTGAAAATTCACATTTTCCTATCCTATTAATTTGTTTCCTAGTTTTACAACTGGTGTTTTATAATGTCTGAAAGTGAAAGGGGCCGTGTCCACCAAAGTGTTTTTTCCTGAGGCCGGCGTACTTTTGAATTTCTTTGCAATGGGAGCATCACGGAATGAAGCTACAAACGGCAGCAGCGTGACCAGGCGAGCATCATTACCTGCTGCAAGTTTTTTAGTGATCTGATTATTAAAAGATTTAAGGTTCAGATTTCGCAAGTGAAAATGCTACATACAGTTTACCGTATGAACATCCAGAGAGTTATCCTGTTGTCATCATTCCTCCTCTCCATTCTGGCCTTGAAACGATCTCTTTCTAATGCGAATCCAGTACAGAGATGAAATGAAGGTCCACAGTCTTTGATCTGTATAAATATACATTCTAAAGCTCGGTCGAAGGTGCGCTCAAGTGGGTTAAAGGTTAATTGTCCCCGCTGCATGCCTACATACTGTATACCCACCTGTCCATGGAGACACACAGATGGATGCTGTGGAGGATAACAGGAAGTAACCTGATTGTTGATAGCCTTGTTAACCTGTCATTGAGTGACAGCACAGGTCAAAGTAATTAACACTGACGTTGGCTCCTTTATAGCAAATATTCCAGTTCGATGCAGCAATTAAAAACATCTGTTTGACAAGGCAACATGTCTGCTTTGAAAAAACTCCATACAATTTTTCACTTCCCATTATCTGGTCATGTGCACCCTCCCAATCATCAACAGATCGGCTTCCATCAGCTCCAAGAAGCCTTTTTACGTTTTCTTTATTTTTAGCTCGTCGTGTTGGTTTTCCAGCCTGCTAGCTCCCCTCTCATCAGCAACATCCCCGCACTGATACACCCGATGTACACTACCTGCCCAGCCAACCCATTCTCACTCCCAACCGCTCAGTGGCCCGATAGAAACCTGTAGCAATCTTTAGATGTCAGAGCAACTGACGCAATTTAATTTAAAGTCTGCACAGGGCAGACTCATCCCTGAGTCCAAAACTGCTGCTAGAGCGGAACCTATAGAGCCAATGTGAATATTGGGCTTTCATTTATGATGGGGACAGAAACAACTCTATGAAATATAATGCTGCTCAGGTCTGCTGAGTGTGGATAGAAGCAGCTGTTGCCTAACGTGTTGACAAAATGCAAAGTAAAACTAAATAAAGAATTCATGAAGCTTTGATAGAGAGTTGACAGAAAAGAGTAGTCGTCTGTTTTAATGATTTATAGTAATTCTTATTATTTATTATATTAAAATACCTATTAGCAGCATGAAACATAAGAGAGCTCTTTTTGTATTAGGACCACAAAGCTGTTGAAGTAATTCATGACATTACGTTCCATTAAATGTGATTTAATGAGATCAAATCTATCTCTGGTCTGAAGGGCTTGTGCTTGTAGTGAATCAGACAAGTGAGTAAAATGGTGAGTCAGCTTAGTAGAGGTTGCAGATTTCATCCTTTTTCTACCACTGGTTTGTAGCAAACAGAAAAGAAATCACATCTCCATGACTCAACCATCATGAGTAATCTCACGTCTGGCCACAATGTGCAGTGGGGGGGTTACAGGCAGAGCAAATGGAGAGTGCCATGTGCCTCATCCCAGTGCAGCAGAATGGAGCTCACCGGCACTCTGGCTCATGTGACAGCTTCCCGAAGCCAGATGGCACTTAGTGTTATCCAAGAGACCTCATCCTGGCACCTCCCACATCACATTGAACCAAAGTCTGTATGTGCAGATGACCCACTGTAGCTATGGTGTTGGCTGCAACCTGTGGACCATCTTGCTGAAAAGAGGGGAACCTAGACCCTGTGGAGGATGCTGCTACCTCACTGTCCGTCCCTAATAGCATGCATTGGACTTGAAAGGGCATGCTAATGCTTGTGCACTGGGACTTGTGCCCTGCCGTCCTGTCAGGGAGTCATCTTTGGTGATGCCTCGTGAATTTGTGTGCACTTTCTCTGTCAATACAAACAAAAACGTAGCAACGTGGACAGAGATCCTTGTAGGAGACTCCTTTGTCTCCCAGATTTAAGAGGCACCAGTAGTAGCGTACAAGGGATCAGGACTACGAGAACCTGAACTTTTTAGGCAGCCCACTGGTGTCTCTGCTGTGTTAGACACATGAGCATGTGTGTCCAAGTCCTGCCAGTGCCTAAACACAACCTTCACAAAGGTGAATGACGCTGTAGTCATTACGAGCAGATTGTGTCTTGCAAAACTAGATATTTGGCAGGAACAGATGACACAGTCAGTAAACATTGCAATCAGGAAACAGTCAGGATCAACATGTGTGTGACAGATGTGTTAATTAACATTTCCTTAATATGTTAATGGTAAATGTAATCTGGTCCGCATTCTGTTTCCAACAAGAAATATTTGCTGTTTCACATTGTATATAAGCTATATATTAATTATAATATAGAATGTGATTACTAGCTGCAGCTGTGCAGTAGAGATCAATACACACCCTCCAGCCAATGAGAATGGAGCATTCTCTGTGGCCACCGATCCTTTAATGCACACTGCTGTGGATTATCTCATGCTTTAAATCAAACTGATCTTGACGATTAGAATTTACCTTATTATTGTTATTGACCAAGTCTGAGTCAAATAAAACGTTTTTTTTCATATTTTCACAACCATCCCACCCTATACCCGATGATTCGAACATCCATCTTGCAGTTGGTGGAATAAATAACACCTCTTTCTGGTGCGAAACTGATTCTTTACAGTGCTGCTGAGTCATGCAGCAGTTTGAAGAGGACAAGCCGATCTCTTGTCTGTGTGTACATGTCGTTGACTTGATTTTCCTTGGTCATAGTTGTTTGTAAACGATATTTAGGGTGACATATTTATTTTTTTTGCATATTGATTTTAGCCCCAGATAGATGTTCCACAATATTCTGCAAATAAACAGGAAGAGAAAGTAACTCTATCTGGCTCCACCCTCACTGTATCCGTCTATGCGTGCACCGGGTATAGTAGTGCAGTTGTGCCTGAGTCAACCCGAGGAAAGTGAGCTGAGGCAAACAGTGTAAGCGATACAGCTGTCCAACAGGGTGTGTGAGGTTAAAGTGGTGGAGGGTGACGAGTGTCTGATGACTTCTCTCACTCAATTTACGCTCCCCTTCTTGATGTATTAGCCCGGTAGCACGGACGCCGTCGGGAGCTGCTCTTTGTGCAGAGCCCGACGACCCTCCGCACAACATGTCCGCCTCAGCCCAGTGTGTTCCCACTGCGATGGGGCAGTGCTGCATGTTAGCACCTTACCCACAGCGGCTGGAGGTATCTGCTGGAATCATTCGAACCGCAACCTCCAGACACCATGTGACGAGTTCTCTGACTGTTACGCACACTAGCATTGGCGCAATTAGATGAGCAAATCAGTAATCTTGGTGTTGTACAATATCTGCACACCAATGTCTCGTAAATATGTTCCCCGACTTTTCTTATGTTAAAAATTACAAGTCCGCTGACATCAGGTTAGTACAGTATTATAATGATTGGTAGAAATGGTGGCAACTACAAAAACAACCCACTTTGGGATTAACTGGGATTATAACTAAGATTCAACAAGCTACCAAAGGGACCAGAGAGTCACCAATGAGTCCAGTTCTGTCTGGAAGCACACTGCTCAATGCTGTTTGGGGCTTACAGTCTTGTGTTTTGTCACCTTTCTGTACACAGATGGCTTCCCTCCAGTGACTGCACTGACACAAGAATTGTATACGAGCGCACAGAGTGAATCTACTGTGTGTCAATTAGTGGAGATGGAACCTCTGCTTCTGTTCCACTCACCTTCTTGTCTCTGCCTCTATCCTCATCTGCATTCTCTCTCTCTCTCTCTCTCTCTCTCTCTCTCTCTCTCTCTCTCTCTCTCTCTCTCTCTCTCTCTCTCTCTCTCTCTCTCTCTCTCTCTCTCTCTCTCTCTCTCTCTCTCTCTCTCTCTCTCTCTCTCTCTCTCTCTCTCGTCACCTCTCTCTGCAGTGCACATTTTTTCAGAACACCTTATCCCCCCCAGCTCTCCGACAACTAAATATAGTGACTGGTGCAGACAGCTCGGCCTTCTAACAAATGGTAAGCAGAGCGGCGCCGATGGTAGCAGGAGCATACAGATGTGCTGTGGCTCCACTTCGACAATGAGCCACATGCATATGAGCCATGTAGCATTATTGTAGCACATTCTGAAATCTGGTAAATCAGTTAGCAATGTGCTTTCCTATGCTAAAACATGAGTGTGTAGATGAAGTTGTTACATTTGACTCATTTAGTGGCAGGACAGTTATCTAGCTAACGTTAGCTTGCTAATTCCACCATGTTTTCATGTTAATGTCACACTGGTTACAGACAATGAGTAGAACAGCGAACTGGAGAGCGTAATTCTTATCTCACTTGTGGTCTGACAAACAGAAAACCCATCAAATGTAGTGCCCCATGCTCCTATAGCCGTTGTGTTTGTAGGAAATTTGAGTGTAGAACTGTGTGTTAAGAAGTTATAATAGAAGTGTTTAATGATTCATATTTAAGAATTCATAATTAGTCATCATAAGTGTTTTGGAAATGCATAATTAGGATAATCATAAAAGTGTTTTAGAATTAGTAGCTAGAAGAGTATCTTAGTAGAATTTGTAGACATGAAGCTTTTGCCAAAAGTTGCAAAGTCCTATCTTTTATATAGAATGTTTATCATAGAAGGGTTAAGCCATAACAGACAGTCATTGAATGTATTAAGAGTAAGGATTAGGAACAGAGAGACTTCTAGACAGGCGATTATAGATCACACCAGGGCGAGGGTCCTGGAAGTTAGCCAATAGGAATTGAGATAGACAAAAGGGGAGGGGTTTCGAACTGTATGTGGGTGGGTTAATCAAAGTCTTTTTCTCTTCTCGCGTTTTGCTTCCAGGGGACACACGTGTCTTCTGAGAAGCTGAGGGGAGTTCTTTGCACGGGGTTTTCATTTGTTTTATTGTTTTATATTCCATAGAAGTAGTGTACTTCACTGTATAATTGTATTTGCTTAGGATTAAATTCCTTTTAATTGTAAACCAGTTTTGGCAGCGTTATTACGATGAAGACTGCTGTACCGCGTGCGTACCGGCTCGCTCTCACAGTGGGGCTGATCGGGCTCCCACATGTTCCATCATCAAGTATTACAGGACAGGACGGCCGCGGCTAGCTGGTTAGCATGCTCATGTCAGTTCCTTTTTTTTTAATGTTTTAACTAATATTCTGGCCGATCTTACACATTGCACATTTTATCATAGCATTGTATTATAATTTAAAAAAATAGTTCTGGAAGGCACAGATAAATGATTTCCATTTAGCAGTGCAGCAGATTGGCAAATGCTTGTTGTCTTATAGAGCTGACTGCTATTTCCTCCCGTATAGCCTTCCATCTTGCACAGGGAAGTGTGACTGCAATTCTGGAGCATGTGTAATGGTTTCTCTTTTAGCTTGTGGCTAAGGACTCACTCTTTCTTTACTAACCAGACATGTGAGAGATGCTTCTTTAACAGCCTACATCAGATTTACAGCAGGAATAAGCTTTGCCCAGCTACGTCTACGTCTGTGTTCCTAAATATCCCTCTTTAGAAAGAGAAAGATGGATTCACATGCTTGTTTTCCACATCATTTAGAGGTTACACTTAGAATAGGCAAAATAAACTTTCTGAGAATCCTTTTTAAATGCTCTTTTGATCAGAAGAGGCCTGATGTTCTGCCAGAGAACGGCCACAGCTATGCTCCCTTCAGCTGGAATTTCAAAACTCTTTCCCTCAGAACGTTTGATGTCATCAGCCTCCTGTCAGACTGCGACATTATTTTCTCGGGCAGCAGACATTCAGAAGCCGAACCTTTACGTCAAATCCAAGATAAAGTATTCCTGCGTGATCCAGAAACCACTTTCATCTGACAGAGGGGACAGAAATAAGATGCACAGCACTGTGGTGTAGATACCGGCTCGCATCACAACGGATCAATTTTCCAGGCATGGAAATGTTGAGGCTGCTGGATGTTCGATGCTGCAGAGTGACTAAAGTAATTGAAAACGCTATAAATGTAAGACTCTTCACTTCATTTGTATGGCACAACTTTGTGCTTTGAGGCTGCGTTTGAATACAACCATTTGAAATAAAGCAAAGAATGCAAACTATCTCCTCCACTGCCACTAGCAGCTGAATAGCACCAGAGGAGAGAAGCACAAAAGCCCACAAACCATGCAAGCAATCAAGAATACATCATCAAATGTCTGAGTGAATTCATCTGCTTGATTTGCTACAGTATATATCTACTCTGTAAGAATGAAATGATAAATACATTTTGACATACAGACCATTCATGTGTTTTCAGTTTAACTTAAGTTAGCAAAGATTAATCAAAGAGCTTTACAAGGTTTCCACTGTCCCCCTCACTGCATGTACACCCAAAAAGCAACATGTCGTCCACCATAGCTTTCCTTCACACAAAGACCATCCAGCTGGTGAATCACTCATTCAATCAATAACTCTCATTCTGACTCAATCAGCCTTCTCCAAAGAAATGAAAGCCTGGGATTGGTGGACTCACCCAGAACACCGAGCCGGTAGTTGATTGTGATGACAATGACGTTCCCGTAGCTGGCCAGGATGCTGCCGTCGATCATGTTGCCGGTTCCCTCCATGAAGGAGCCTCCATGGATGTAAACCATGACTGGCTTCAACCCATTCTCATCGTGGATATCTGCCAAAAAAGAAATAAAAAGATGTGAAATCTTACTTTTTATTTGATGTAGAAATTCAAAGAATATCCCCAAAACATGTACCTCTGAAAAACGATGGAACATGTCCGTGCTGCACTACGCCCATCAGGAAGAGCTCATTCATATAGTTTTAGATATCCGAGGGCAGCAGTGGAAAGTAACAAATTAAGTAGATTTACTCAAACATACGTTGAGCTGCTATTACTCTAGGATCTCTATTGGGCATTACATGTTAAAGTAAGGACATTCAGATAAACAGCATTAACCCCATGCAGGTAAAGCAGCAGGGAGGGGGTGCAAAAGAGATGCATGCATCGATTAGCGAAGTAGAACAACTACCCCAGGGGCCCCAAACCATCAAGGGCCCCATGCACAGTGGCACCAAGCCACATTCTGGTTTTAGTTCCTTAAAAATGTCACTTCTATACACCGTATACAGCCTGAAAGTAGACATTATAGGTATGTCACTTTTGTTTCCTGTTTGGAAAACCATAAACCCATTCTTAGCCCAAAAGACTACAATGAAAGATATGAATAGCAATTACATATGTGCAGATCCTTTACACAACACAGTACACAAATACAGAAAGATTACCAAATACGTTTTACAGCATAGTGCTCTGTCTTATTACGATACTATTTGTTTGCCTACATATGCATCAATACCAATATAGTTCCAATAAGCAAATATCCTTCTCTATATCTAGCTGGTGTATCGGCCGGTCTCTCTATGAAAAAGCCAATACACAGATCCAACAAGGGACCAGAGGCTGAAAGCATCACATACTGCAGGGGACAACTCAATTTAGACTGTCTCATTCTACAGAGACAAAGAAAAATCCATCGAAACAAATTGAAATGTATTAGAATTACATAGAACTTCTACATCTGCCAGCTTTCAATGACAAGTTAAAACACTTCTACCACAACTATCTAACAACTATCTAACACAGCGGTTCCCAAACTTTTTAGGCCGCGGACCCCCTTCTACATCCCGACCGGGTTCGCGCACCCCCCCCCCCCCCCTTAAAAAAAAAAAAACCAACAGAGCCTAAAATCGGACCAATGAGAGAACAGTTTACTCGCATGTGGCGTTTGTTTACAAGATTTTGTCCGCTGTTAAATGTTGCAGTGTCAACACAAACCGAACAAAGGGGCAACTGCAACATTGTATCATATTAATCCCTGAATCGGAACAAAGCAAACGCCCTGAAACACTGCAACAAAGTTTCAATACATTTCAGTTACACAAGGCGTCACTTTTAAAGAGCAATACGGATGCGAGCACACACGCACAGGCTCAGAGGCAGATTATCACATTTAATTTACAATTAATGACCGACTAACGTAGCCAGGATGTGTTCGGACAAAGCATCGATGCGGCGCGACACAGTGTTGTTGGACACCGGGATCATGTCCAACTTTTTTGCTTCTTTCTCTCCAATCATACATTCCACCATCTCTCTGGCAGCTGGCAAGCTCACGTCTTCTGCGATTGTGTGAGTTAGCCCGTAGTGCGTCATTTATAGACCCAACACATGAATGAGACTGCAGTTGTTTTTGGCTGTTTTGTAACTCCTCCAATTTCGATTTAAAATATGTAAGGGGCTTTTGACTTGCACTGGCATGCTTGGTGTTCAGGTGGCGACGTAAATAAGAGGGATTCAGACAGCTGTTAGCCAGAACCTCACTGCACACCACGCACTGTGGCTTTGGGGAATCTGCGTTGCCAATCCAAGTGAAGCCCAGACACAGATCATTTTCATCACATTTCCTCTTTTTTTCCCAGTCTGATGCTCTCTCGTTTTTCACCTTGATTCCGCGATGGGCCTATGTGCTTCCGATTGGTCTGTGCTGTCCCTTCCTCCTTTTCGGTCTCCTCCGTCTCATCTTCCTCTGACTCCCGTTCGATTTCTTCTCCCGGTCTCTACCCAACGCACCTCTCCGTTCCCCTCGCCTCCGATTCCTCTCTCTCTCTCTCTGTCCCTCTCTCCCTCTCTCTGTCTCTCTCTCTCTCTCTCTCTGTCCCTCTCCTCTTTTACGACTGATGGCTTCAGATGTCCCACCTGACAGTTTCCCCGATTTCAGCCAGTTTAGCATATTTAAATGAATGTTGCTGAATGCATGAAGTTCGCTGTTTGCTGACGTTAGCTGCACAAGTTGGGCTGGCTCGTGTGTACGACTGGCGGCAGGCGCAAGACTGCCGGAAGGAGCTCAAGTGCATTTATTAACTTGTACGTTTTTAATTTTAAATCTTACAAAGGGGATTTTTATAATTCATGTTTTTATTTTGTGAAAAATCCCACTTTTTAAATTAAAATTACATTTTTTTTTTTATATTTAATATTATTACACCATCAGACGCCATTACACTTTTCCTCTCGCGCACCCCCTAGAGGCAGCTCGCGCACCCCCAGGGGTGCGCGAGCTGCCTCTGATCACGGCCTCTGATCATGGCCGCCCAGGAATCAACAACCAAACACGGTGTCTACATAACAAGCAAACTAGTTTGACCGGTCTTGACTTAACACTGATCATTGGTACGTTATTATGGGATAAGATGATGTTAGAGATATGAATCTCCAGCAGACTCTGAAAAGAATTTCCATGGCTTTAACTCTGCAATCTCTCCATCTCCCCTCCTGCCTGCTCCATTTGTTCTTTGTGTAATTTGCAGGGAATGCTGCAATTAGGCCAGATGAATACCTTGTTTATGAGGCTCTCCAGTAGTGATTAAGCGTAGTGATTAGTACATGTGTAGGTGGTGATTATAAATTAAGAGCGGGGCCCTCTGCATGAAAGAAGATGGAAGGAGAAGATGAATCCTCCCATGGAGCAGGGCTCACAGTAACTCAGCCAGCAGCATCTTCATCATCAGAAGCCCTCAGCTGATGTGAACATCAAGTCGTCTGGGTGCTCTCTACCGAGGCGTGTAACAGGCAGCGTCTGTGGACAGCTTTCTCTCACTTCACTTCTTTTTAACCCACGAAAAAAACCAACCTGCAAAAATAAGAATTATTGTTATCCTCACATGGCCCCACTCTTTTCTAGACCTCCTGCACTACAGTGAGCTTTGGTTGCCTGGAACCAACAGCTGAACGAACCCATTATCCCCGGCCCTGCCGACCAGGCTGCTTGGAAGTCTCTCAAATGTCATTCGGGATGAGAGCATCTGCTGAGGAAAATGTCAAATTGAGAGGCGAGCTGGCCAGCGTGTGTGCTGCCAGTGTGAGACATTTAAAGCCAAGATTTTGTGTTCAAAAAGTGGCCTCGATTTACCCCAACTGCAGGGATTGGGCCTTTGTTTGAAACACACTTATATTAGAGAATATATTGAGTTTACTGTGAGTTAGAGGGTAGAGGGTTAATGGATCAAATGTAACCCCAATCAGAGAGCTTGGTGGGGGAACTGTTGCCTCTCTAACCCTAATCCTGCCACCAAATGAATGGATTATGCCCTTTGGGTTTTCATGTTAAACGTCGAAGCGTTGACCTGCATTAGAACGTTTAAAGGTTAAATATGTTCAAACCAGACAACAAAGAGAATCAGCATGACTGCTGTGGAAATGTACACTATGCTGAGTTTACTGCTTGAGCTGTTGAAGTCGAGGTAATTCCATCTATCCTCAATGTCCTCTACACCAGTGATTCTTAACCACGATTGGGCCGTGAGCGCCACCTAGAGGGCCGCAAAAAACTTTCAGTTTTGCACCTGTGGGCCGCGGGACCGCATAGGTTATCAATTGAAGACACCAGAGATATTACTGTTATCCATGAGACGCTCAGTTACAATATAGCTTCCCACCACCTGGTGGCGGTAATGCGTCAGTCAGTTGTTTAACAAGCTGCAATAAGCAGAAGAAGACACTCAGCTAGCCGCTAGCCAAGGGGTCGGCAACCTGCGGCTCTTCAGCCCGTCTGTTGCGGCTCCCTGAGTCTACATCAGGGGTCCCCAACTGGCAGACCGGATCTGGACCCAGGCCCTAAATCCAATTGATAATTCAGAATTATACATATTAGGCACTGAGTTTATACTTTAACCGGCGCGTCTTATCCAGCCATTACGGCACTTGTTTGGCGATGCAGGAAACACACCGACCAATGCGTCTAAATCACATCAGGTGATGCAGCTCAATATGAGTACTCTGACAAGTTTCCTGACTCGAGCAAGGTTTACACACACCGTGACACACGGGGGAGAGACGAGGAAATAGAAAGAAGAGCAGGGAAATTGCGCCGATCAAAGAAGTTATCTCGCATGACGTTCTCCAAAAAGAGAAACGTGTTCAGAGAGAATATAATTTATAAGCATGAATGAACAGATTCGTATATGTTAATTATTCCCACAGGCAGTTAAATCCTCTACCCCTGTCAAGCGCTTTTCCCTGCAGGTGGCTGATCATGATTTTCAGACCCGCCCTCTGTACACTATCAATGGATAAATCCAAAAAAAAGAAAAGTCACGGAGGAAAATAGAGAGTTTAACTCTGCCTGGACGTCTTCATTTGCTTTCACTGCCAACGATGCTGGCTTACCTGTATGCTTCCAGAACAAGCACACAGCATTTGCTGAAAAGTGTCACGGAGATGAGCAACAAAGAGCGATTTCTCAGCTGCTGCAGAAAACTCTCCTCTTCATAAGAGTTTGATATTGTTATATCAGGTAAAATTGGAATAAAATGTCAAGAATTGTCTTTATTCTTGTTCTATATTTTCATAAATACAACAAACTATAGTTTTTGTATGTATAATATAACTATATATAACACTTTATAAGCTGTGATATCAAATAGCTTTTGCAGCTCCAGACACATTTTTTTGGTTTTATTCGAAGCCTTCAAAAATAAAGCGACACGTAGCGACGAAACATCCAACGCTGGTGGGAAAGCCTGTTGGGCTTCTTGTTGTGTATGCAGGTTTACATACACATGATAAATAAATGTCTTTGTGATCATCACATTATATCATCTCATTTATTTGACAAGGGTTTTGCTTGTTCAACTGTAAGTGGATTTAATATAGTTATTGAATACAAATCAAACCAAGAGTGAGATCAATTAGTTAAACTAATACAGTGTTAATATTTGAATGGGCCCCGGGACACTTTGTACTTGAAAAGTTGGGCCCCGAGGTCAAAAAAGTTAAGAACCCCTGTTCTACACTGCCTCTATCAGTGACTGGCTGTATTTGGTCACGCTGACCTTCAGACCCAGCCATTATCTCAACACCTGTTTTATTAGGAAGTTAAGTGTGTGCTCTGGAACATGAATGTTATTTGAAGTCACCTCTGTAATTTAAAATGCATGCCACTAGTTTTGAGCTTTAGTCTGCGCTGTGTAATTAGTTTAAAGAGCATGCCCGCTCCCCCCCCCCCACAGTCCACACCATGTACTGCTGTCTCTTCCAGCTGTGGCAAGGTGCACAACGGTGTGCAGCTGGAAAGCTGGCTTTACTGTACATGATGCACCTCAGTAGGCTTGGCAGAAAAGCAACACAGCCAAGGAGCCAAGGAGGCGCAGGGCAGGAGGAGTGTATCATTCTCCTCCTCCGCAAAAGAAAACAGTAGGCAAAGAGTGGAAAACAACCCACGGTGACAGGTTATTAATCTCCGCTGTGCTCAGAGTGGTTGCTAATCCTGCAGCCAATCAGGATGAGAGGGGGAGGGGCTCTAAAACGGTGAATCGGTAGGGGTCAGCCCAGGACGCCGACCCCGGACAGATTCACTCCGGTTAAATACACACCTGCTAATTACGGTGGCAGGACGGCCGGCTGGTGTCAATGACTTCCTGTTTGTCATTCCGTTCCACATTAAACGAGGCCCGGTGGAGCAGTGTGGGCGGCGGAGACAACCTTGTGGAGGCAGATGCACATAAAACAAGAGCGCTGCCATTAAGTTGTCATAGTCTCTAACTGATATGCATCTGATGGTGGCTGCAGGCCTCTGTGGGCTCAGACAAAACTATTCGGCTGGCTCTCCATCAAACAAACAGGTACATTGACTGTTACTGCCCATCTCTTTCTGTGTAGTGCAGCGACAGATCAGAAGTCAGAGGGAGAAGGGGGGGGGGGGCGTCCACTCAGGGCACTTCGATCAAACTTTGAGATGCCCTGCAGAACTAGAGCCAGGTTTTATGGCCGGGTAAGGAGAGGGTGGTCTCGGGGCACCGTGTCCCAGTCCTGTCAGCGTGGAGTGCACTTAAAACTGAAGAAGTCCAACTGCTTCAAGTGCTCTTCTTTCTTTGTGCGCCGCTCACTCTCTCTGCACTCTCTCGGGCCCGTGGTGCTGCCTGGGTGACTGTGCAGCGAGTTCGTCCCGGACATTCATCACTGCCACCCGGGCTGGAGGGATAATATATTCCTCCAGTGGCTGCGCGGTGGTGCACACATTACTCATCTTTATATGGGTGGGGGGAGGAAGGGCATGGTACCGAGCTTGTACCAGGGGGTCTGTCTGAATGTTTCCATCGCTTTCAGCGTATTCTACTGTTAGCTGGATGAATACAAATGGCAGCTAAAGGGAGGACATGTAGTGCTCCCCATCGCTGCCTCTGCCTCCCCCTCCCCCGCTATCGCTGCCGTCACCTCTGGCTGTCCCAGAATGCACTCCACAGCACAGACAGCAACCTACTTCCTGTTCAATGCAGTTCTATGAACATGTAAAAACAACAGCCAGCCTACTCTCTCCACCGTCACAGGAAGTCATTATTCGGCCCAAAGTCAAACACAAACACAGTATATGTTGTATAAAAATGTGTATTTGTGCTGAATATGGCCATACCTTTGAAGCATTATAAATATATAATGTAGTGCGACATTGACCAAATCAGGTGAATCAGAATGTAAAACTTGGACCATATCATTACCAACTAGAAAATGCATTTCCTGCTGAAAATGCGTTGGAATGCTGAAAGCTGAAATTAATTGTGAAAAAATTGCTGAAAATTAAGAAATGGGAGACTGTCTGAAAAATGTTGAAGCCCGAAAGCATTTAAACTGCACTGCTGAAAAACCTTCTTGTTCAAATGTCTAACTATGGTGTCTGTAGCTGAAAGTATGAGGAAGAAGAAGGCTTTGAAAGTTTTGAAAGTATAACAGGATTTGAAGATTTTCTCCATTGAGATCCCATTCAAAAGAAAATTGCAAAAAGCTTCATTCAAAAAGTTTAAAGATTACAAAAATGAAAAGTCAAAGCACCCCTCTCCTGAAAGAGCTGAACATTTTGATATTTGAACAATTTCTGTAGCTTAAACAAATTTCAGAAGTAGTGATATTTGTAGTAATAGTAGTAGAAGTTGTAGTTGAAGTAGAAGTATTATTAGTAGTCGAAGTATTAGTAGCATTAGAATAAGTAGTAGTAGTAGCAGTAGTGATATTTGTAATAGTAGCAGTAGAAGTCGTAGTTGTAGTAGAAGTATCATTAGTAGTAGAAGTATTAGTAGTTAGAAGAAGTATTAGTATTCAGAAGAAGTAGTAGCCTAGTATCAGTAGTAGTAGTAATAGCTGTAGTAGTGGTTGTAGTATTTAATATAACAGTAGTAGTAGTAGTAGTAGTAGTAAAAGTAATGGCAGTATTTGAAGTAGCAGTAGTAGTAGTACTGGTAGCAGTCGTACTAATAGCTGTAGTAGTATTAGTACTGGTAGTAGCATGAATAGCAGTAGTAGCAGTTGTAGTACAAGTAATAGTAGTAGTGGTAGTAATAGCAGTAGTGGTAGTAATAATATTGATGGTAGCAGTAATAGCACTAGTAATAGTAGCAACAGCAAAAGTTGTAGTAGAAGTAGTAGCAGCAGTAGTAGTAGTAATACTAGAAATATTAGCAGCAGTAGTAGTTGTCGCAGTATTAGTAAGAGCATTCATTTTTTCAACAAAAAAGCCTGATTTTGAGTTTAATGTTTAAATACAGTTAATCCATGAGGCTTTTATTTTGAAAGGGTGGGACTGGGTGGGGGAGGGAGGGGGAGAGGAGACATAATCATAATGTTTGACACACATAAACAGGTTATTCAATTACAGGCTTCATCACAAGCTGTTCAGTTAGAATTCACTCTCTGGGGCTTTTATTTTGAAATGGGGTGTGGGGGAGAAGGGGAGAGGAGACGGAATCATAATGTTAGATAAACACAAACCGGTTATTAAATGACAGGCTCATCACAAGCATTTCAGTTAGAATTCACTCTCTGGGGCTTTTATTTTAAAATGGCGTGTGTGTGTGTGTGTGTGGGGGGGGGGGGGGGAGGTGGAGGAGGGTGGAAAGACCTCTAAAGAGTCCTAAGACCTGAATGACTGTATGAGAGAGACACACACAGACAGATAGAGGGAGAGGAGTGTATGTGCGCGTGTGTCTGTGAGTCTGTGTGTTTATAAACATCACTAATTACTGGTTCAATCGCGAACACCTGTGTGCCTGAAGCCATTTCATGGAGATAACACAGGGAGACATCTCTCAAACAAATCATCAAAACTCCCATAACTGTAGCTCCTATTGCTCCGATATTAATAATTGAGAGGGAGGCTGAGTTGACGAACAGATCCTGTAAAAATTGTGTCTGTAGTTTAAAAAATGTGGCTTAACTGGCGATCTAGAAATGGGGTACCGTGTTCTGTGGAAGATGTTTTTGAAGCAACATTTAACATTGGTCTCTATGGAGCAGAAAGTTGTTTTTCCTGTCAATTAATGGCTTCTGTGTCAAATGTGTAAATCTGTGGGATTCCACAGTAATGTTTCTACGACAAGGACAATATTAGCTACTTTTACATCCAGAAATTATGCATGAAGAGTGAAGATTGTGGACACAGTGGCAAAACACAAATGTTTTTTTCACAAGAATCTCAAGCTGCTCTTCACTCTAGCGGTGACATCACGCACTCTAAGCTGCGCAATACACACGCATTATAAAGTCAGAAAAGGGCTGAAAAATCATAAAAGTTAAATTGCTGCAGTTCAAAAAGTTTAAAAGATATCGGAAAGCTGAATTATGCGGCAATAGGTCAGAGTTTTCTCAACATTTGAAAGTTGAAATGGTGTCTGTAGCTGAAAGTATGAGGAAGTTGAAGGATTTGAAATTTGAAGAAGTTTAAGAGGATTTGAAAATATTCTCCATAGACATCCCATTCAAAAATAAAGTTGCTAAAAGCTTAATAATTCAAAAAGTTTAAAGGTTAGAAATAGAAAAAGTCATAGCAGAGATGAGCTGACGGAGCTGAACATTTTGATAGTTGAACGGTTTCTGTAGCTTAAAAAATGAAGAAGAAGAAGCGTTGCGACGAAACAGGGGGGGACGGAAGAAATAGTGGAACTAGAAAAAGCATTTCCTGCTGAAAATGCGTTGGAATGCTGAAAACTGAAATTAATCGCAAAAACATTGCTGAAAATAGATATCCAATTCAAAAACAAATTGCAAAAAGCTTAATAATTCAAAGAGTTTAAAGATTACAAATATGAAAAGTCACATCACACCTCTCATGAAAGAGCTGAACATTTTGATATTTGAACAGTTTCTGTGGCTTAAAAAAATTCATCAGTGGTGATATTTGTAGTAGTATAAGTTGTAGTAGAAGTATTATTAGTAGAAGTATGAGTAGCATTCGAATAACTACTAGTAGTAGTAGTAGTGATATTTGTAGTAGTAGTAGAAGTTGTAGTAGAAGTATTATTAGTAGAAGTATTAGTAGCATTAGAATAACTACTAGTGGTCGTATTAGTGATATTTGTAGTAGTAGTAGAAGTTGTAGTAGAAGCATTAGTAATTAGAAGAAGTAGTCGAAGACGTACTATCAGTAGTCATAGTAATAGCTGTAGTATTGGTCGTAGTATTTAATATCACAGTAGTAGTAGTAGTAGTAATAGTAATGGCAGTAGAAGATGTAGCAGTAGTAGTAGTACTAGTAGCAGTCGTACTAATAGCTGTAGTAGTATTACTACTTTTCTTAGCATGAATAGCAGTAGTAGTAGCAGTTGTCGTATAAGTAATAGTAGTAGTGGTAGTAATAGCAGTAGTGGTAGTAATAATATTCATGGTAGCAGTAATAGCTGTAGCAGTAGTAGTATTAGTAGCAACAGCAAAAGTTATAGTAGAAGTAGTAGTAGCAGTAGTAGTAATACTATATTAGCAGCAGCAGTAGTAGTTAGAGCATTCATTTTTTTAACAAAAAAGCCAAATTTTGAGCTTGTTTAAATACAGTTAATCCATGGGGCTTTTATTTTGAAAGGGTGGGCTGGGTGGGGGAGGGAGGGGGAGCGGAGACATAAACATAATGTTTGACACACATAAACAGAGGTTATTAAATGACAGGCTTCATCGCAAGCAGTTCAGTTAGAATTCACTCTCTGGGGCTTTTATTTTGAAATGGGGTGTGGGGTGTGGGGGAGAAGGGGAGAGGAGACAGAATCATAATGTTAGATAAACACAAACCGGTTATTAAATGACAGGCTCATCACAAGCATTTCAGTTAGGATTCATTCTGTGGGGCTTTTATTTTAAAATGGCGTGTGTGTGTGTGTGGGGGGGGGGTGGAGGAGGGGGGAAAGACCTCTAAAGATCCCTAAGACCTGAATGACTGTATGAGAGAGAGACACAGAGAGAGAGAGAGAGAGGCAGAGCGAGAGAGAGGCGGAGAGAGACAGAGACAGAGAGAGAGAGACAGAGACAGAGAGAGAGACAGAGACAGAGAGAGATAGAGAGAGGAGTGTATGTGCGCGTGTGTCTGTGTGTTTATAAACATTTTCAAACTAATTGGCTCAATCGCGAACACCTGTGTGCCTGAAGCCATTTGAAAATATTCTCTATAGCGATCCCATTGAAAATAAAAAGCTTAATCATTCAAAAAGTTTAAAGGTTAGAAATATGAAAAGTCATAGCAGACCTCTGGTGAAAGAGCTGAACATTTTAATAGTTGAACGGTTTCTGTAGCTTAAAATATGAAGGAGAAGAAGAGGGCCGACGGAAGAAATAGAAGAAGTTGCATAAAGATTCGAAGAACAATAGTTGGAATGCTTAACAGCATTCCAACAATAAAGAAACAGGATAACAATAGTTGGAATGCTTAACAGCATTCCAACAATAACATGCGAGAGCAAATATCATCTGCATGTATATACATCATTTAAATATTGGTTTAGAGACAATTGAGGATACATTAGATTCACCCTCAATTAAAGGTCCCATTTTGTAGAAGTGAGACATTTTTGGTTGTAAAGGTGGGTTCACACCGGATGCGTCGATTTTTTGCATACAAAGTCTATGCACAGACACGATGAGACTGGCGCGCCGCGATTTTGCAATCGCCAACGCGTGAGTTGAAATTTTTCAACTTCTGCGAAATAATCGCGTGACGCTGTGGCGCTATAGCCTATCCGCATTGAGTTGCTCCCCCTGTCATCACTGACTTCCTGCCGTTGTTTGAATCAGGAAATAAATCCTGTAGACGTCTGTGTTCACCCAGAGCTCTACGATACCTCATATCAACAGAGACCGGACCAAACTATGTGTATACATGTGTGTGTGTAAACCATATGGTACAAACAATGAATAGACGCTGCCGTATTTATGTCTACATGACGTTATTGAGTGCTGGTGGAGCTGCTACGATGTTAGCATAGCCTAGCACCGATCCATCAGAGCGCCATTGAGAAGACAAGTAGCCTACAAATCGGCATCATTATGTAGTTATTTCGGAGTCGCTTTTTGTCGGTTTATTGCCGTTGAATCACAGCCAAATGAGTTTATTTTGTGTTCCTACAGCTGCAGTAAACAGCGACCGGTGGCTTGCTAGACACAGTGAATACAGCGCGATAAAATCCACGGAGCTCCTCTGAACAATATTATGAACCAGACATGACAGCGTTTAGTTTCCCGGGATATCTGTGACTTCCACAACACGTACTAAGCCGAAATATAGGTTATTTTTTCCATGGTTAATGGCGGACAGTTGAACGGATTTCAGGCGATAAGCCCCGCCCCCTCTCCGGCGCGATTCGATTACAGATTACCCGATTACACACAGCGTTTGGTGTGAACACGACAGGCGGCGTGAACGCAGCATAAGGCAGGTCCCGGTACGACATGAATAAACCGTGCCTACAAACAAACCGTCTGACTTTCTGATGTCACAAATATACAGTCACTGGCAGAAGTGCTGTTGAACTCTGTGGAGTTGACGCTGCAGTGACGCAGAAGATGGTAAAACGCTCCAATCAGAGCAGAAGGGGCTTTTTGGGAGGGGGGGGGCTTAAAGAGACAGGCGCTAAAACAAAGGGTATCTGACAGAGGATGGCTACAGGTATATTCAGACGTACATAATTTGTGTTTTTCGAAGATGTAAACATGTTCTAGTAGAAACCCAAAATACAACTCAGATCCTGAAAATGAGCGTGACATGAGTACGGCACACAAGGCTCGAGTGCGGTTTCTCTGCAGAAGCCGCTGAGGTATAGCTGGAACCACAGGGCATCCACAGGAGTAATTCATTGCCACTGCAGATGTTCAAACAGTCAGAGTGCATCGATTCTGCGTGCTCTCCCGAAAACACAGTTAAGCCAAGTAGTGCCTGAAGACGCTGTTTATCCAGACCTTTCACCAAAAAGACATCGTTTCTCCAAGTGTTTGTCTTCTTCCCCTGTAGTTTCAGCAGAAACTCGGATCATGAAAAGTTGATGCTTTGCTTATATCTTGCACTCTAAACCTGAGCTAGTAATGTCTGGGTGACAACACTTCTGTTTACATAATCAAATGCATTGGGTTTCCTCTTGCAGTTACAAGGATGATGTTGTCGTTTTTCCAAACCAGCTGTGGGCAGATGGCGCGTTTTAATCTATTTTAACAGCACATTGCCATCTCCTCACGATCTGGCCCTTCTGATGTGAGGAACACTATGCTACATCTGTTCGCCGTAAACCCAATACATGATGGTGTTTCCTAACCGGTGTGATGAAAGCTGTTACGTGATATGGGGGGTGACCCCGCACGATTTTTAATTATTTTATTTAATAAAAAAATATTTTAAAAAATTAATTAATTAATATTTTTTTATTATTATTTTTTTTTATTATTTCTATTTGAGTTATTAAACTATATTCCCTATCAAAATGTTTTTCAATTTATCAGGAAATAATTAGTAATAAGCAAATAGGAGGCCTTTTGTTTGAAACGCACAAAAGATTAGTAGAACAACGTCCGTTCAGTGATTGATGCACACACCGAACGGTGGGACTACTTAGCGATGAATCAACCCTTGCGATCCACCAGAGGGACCCCGACACCACCGGACTCTTGTCTACCTTGGATCGACTCCCTCCCTATGAGCAATCCTGGTGCCTTAAGAGACGGCGAGAAGGATGAGAAGAGCTTTTCAGTTCATTCTCTGTATGATTTGCTCACCTGACTGTACGGGAGATATTGGGGAGAAAGGGTTCCCAAATTCATATCCCTATTTTGCCTCGCGCACTGCTCTACTTTAAGAGTGTCCTTTACCGGGATCTAATTTTGTACCGAATATTCATTAATTGTCGACTAACAGCCTGGTCGAAGGCGTGCCCGCTGTCTCATCTGAATCGATCCACAGTAACTCACATTTATAGTGTAGTCAGTCGGTCAGACTAGCAATCGGTCTTATAAAAGTCCTGTATTAACTTTTTGCTTTTAATATAGGTTTTTCCTTAATCCTTTCTAAATTGATAGGACCTGACTTTAGAGCCCAAGCAGTTATAAAGCCCTTTCAAACGTAAGCGGGTCGCTCCCGGGTGTCCCTGCTTAAATTAGAGCGAAATTAATTCGAATCTTTATCAGTGTGGTTTGTGCATATCAAGAGTGCAATCAGTAGTGTACCGTGCTGGATCAATCACAAACTTACCTCAGGGGCAGGAGGGACGTCCGATGAGGTGTGACCTCTCCTGGGCTGGCTTCTCAAGAAACAATGAAGAAATAGACTTGGTCGAAAAAACTAATGCTTTACTTATTTATTTGTAATCATATCAATGGTATAATCTCTTGGTCCAAAATACAGAGGAAAAAATTGTTAACTGAAAAATATAAGAAAAAATCACCAAAGTGTTCAAAAAACCCCTTCAGAGCAGTTTACAGACAAAGGATCTTTAAAAGAGGTCTCCCGATGTACGGAGAATAAGTTTAAGTATTAACTAACGCCGTAGGTTTAGACAGAGTGGGCTTCTCTCCTGAGTCAACTTCAAAATCTTCTAAGTATTCTTAAAAACTCTGTCCCTCAAAGTCCGGAGATCTTTAAAAAGTTAAAGTCTTACCCCCGTGCAGGCCGATGCCCGCACGGGGGTCTCCCTCTCTAAGCTCTCTTCAACTCAGCTCCAGCTAAGTTCGAGTGTCCGTTCCAGTCTGAGTCTCCTCTCGAGTGTGGCTCCGTCCTCGTGTCTGGATCTCCGTTCGTGTGTGTCTTTTCTCTCGTGTCTCTCTTCGAAAACCGAGGGTATTTATACTCTTAACAACCCCTGGGGCAAGGACCCCCGACCATTTCAAACAAAGACTTCATGACTTGATTGATGAAACAAAAAAATCCCCCGTTCCACGTTTCCTGCTTGAACTGCTGACTCAGCATTGCAGTCAGCATAAAACTGAGAAGCAAGCGTGTGCGTGTGTGTGTTTGTGAGCCTATCTCTACCCCTTCATCTCTCTCCCTACGGGGTTCTGACCTTGGTCTTACAGGGGGGGGGGGGGTGTATGTATGTGTGTGTGTGTGAGAACAGAACAACACCTGGGTCAAGTACCCCCCCCCTCTTCGTTCACTGTTTGAACTGCTGGCTCAGCACTGTCTGAGAAGCTGGTGTGGGTGTGTGTGTGCCCGCCCAACCGTACACATCAGTGCCCCCGGGGGCTTCCTGACAACAGAAGCATGTCTGTTCAACAGGCACAATCTTATACGAGACTCACAGTCATATGCCTCTTTGTTCTAACTCCTGATAACCAGGGCTTTGCCGTATAGAGACATCACGATTTCGCAAATCACTCACCCTGTTCAACAAAGCCCGCAGGAACGTCAAGCTTTTAGAAGACAAACTAAATTATAGTTTCTTAAAGAAACCAATGGCTTTATGAAATTAATTTGGGGAAGAGGAGACAAATGTAGCTTCCATAGAGAAATCTCTGAGGATCATTTTTAAACATTAGTGTATCATTTATTTCCATTTATTTGGCAGACACCTTAACCAAATTGACATGGTTTTTTTGTTTTAGCATACACATACACTGGGAACATTGTGGGGTTCATGTTCTGTCGTTAAAGACAGTCTGGCAGCAAACCTCGAGGATTTAAGGAGCACTCCACCAAATGTCGCTAATAAAAGAGGCCAGTGAGTTGCATTATGGGAATTCTAGGATCCTCTGCTTTTGGAGTTTGATCCACACATGGGACTAAAAGTCAGGATATCTTGTTGGCCTGGAGTCCACCATAACCCTTTGGGCCCTAGCCCTATTTTTGTGGCCAACCAGCTCTGATCTATCATCCTCAGTTTAAGTAGAAGACCACAACAAATGATGTCTGGTCAGATGTTAGCATGTAGCTGAGAGAAATTAGGCGTTTCTCCAAATAGACAACATTTCCCATCAATCCTGTTGCATGATCTCAATGGTCCCACTTCCCCGACACATCCACATGAAGACACTGTTCCCTCATTCCACTTTTGCCATGGCTGGAAGCTCTGCTTAACTTTGCTTGCTTTTAATGTTAAAACGTCCTGTTTACAGCTGCACTTATCAATGATTTTATATTAACAATGTGTGTGACGTGAACAGTGTCACCCATAGGTGACTGAGCGACAGAGAATCATCACCCGTTCCCCTCAGCTCTGCTGTGCTTTTCAGCCTCTTTTCGCTCATTGTTTTGGTTTTAACTTCAGTGTTTCAGTTCACTCTCACCGCTCTCATCATCCTTTTAGAGCAGGGATTCCCAAAGTGTGGTGCGCGAGAGGAAAAGTGTAATGGCGGTCTGATGGTGTAATAATATTAAATATAAAAAATAAAAAAAAATTAATTTAAAAAGTGGGATTTTTCACAAAATAAAAACATGAATTATAAAAACTTCATGCATTCAGCAACATTCATTTAAATATGCTAAACTGGCTGAAATCGGGGAAACTGTCAGGTGGGACATCTGAAGCTATCAGTCGTAAAAGAGGAGAGAGAGAGAGAGAGAGAGAGAGAGAGAGAGAGAGAGAGAGAGAGAGAGAGAGAGAGAGAGAGAGAGAGAGAGAGAGAGAGAGAGAGAGAGAGAGAGAGAGAGAGAGAGAGAGAGGAATCGGAGGCGAGGGGAACGGAGAGGTGCGTTGGGGAGAGACCGGGAGAAGAAATCGAGCCAGAGTCAGAGGAAGATGAGACGGAGGAGACCGAAAAGGAGGAAGGGATAGCGCAGACAAATCGGGAGCACATCGGCCCATCGAGTCAAGGTGAAAAAAGAGGAGGCTAACAGCTGACTGAAGCCCTCTTATTTACGTCGCCACCTGAACACCAAGCATGCCAGTGCAAGTCAAAAGCCCCTTACATTTTTTATATCGAAATTGGAGGAGTTACCAAACAGCCAAAAACAACTGCAGTCACATTCATGTGTTGGGTCTATAAATGACGCACTGCGGGCTTCATATCTGGTCAGTTACCGCACACAATCGCCGAAGACGTGAGCTTGCCAGCTGCCAGAGAGATGGTGGAATGTATGATTGGGGAGAAAGAAGCAAACAGTTGGACGTGATCCCGGCGTCCAACAACACTGTGTCGCGCCGCATCGATGCTTTGTCCGAAAGACATCCTGGCTACATTAGTCGGTCATTAATTGTAAATTAAATGTGATAATCTGCCTCTGAGCCTGTGCGCGAGCAAACTGTTCTCTCATTGGTCCGATTTTTATGTGGCTAAAATAGGCTCTGTTGCTTTTTTTTTTTTTTTATTAAGGGGGGGGGGGGGGTGCGCGGGATGTAGAAGGGGGTGCGCGGCCTAAAAAGTTTGGGAACCGCTGTTTTAGAGCAACAAAGCTCTGAGGAACCCGCTGTACACCTGCACAGAATAGCTGGTGAACATCTGGTGGCCGTAGTAATTATGACGTCAGGTGACGTAGTATAAAGAACGACAGCGTAGGGAGGAGGTCCGGTGGATGGATGGCTCAAACAAACACGGGACTGTTTCACAACATGCGCCTGTGGTTGCTTCTCTCCATATAGGTTGCTTTTGGAGTCATTGGCAAATGACTTATTCTTTGCTTTATTCTTACTGAGTCTCACTGTTGCACTGGCTGACATGTTCCTTCTTTAAACACAACAAGCTATAGTTTACTTTGACTCAGTCCCACATGCACCGTCCTGCTGCCACAAATAATCTCTACAGTCAATCCCAAAGACAGGTGATTTGGAGAAGACTTTGTTTGAGTCACAAAAGAACATTTGTTGAATTTCTGCCAAAGTCTTTCATTTAAAGTCTCTATCTGCAGTACACTTGAGCCACATGAGGGAGCCTGGATGTGGGTATTGTTCTGATAATTGAAGCCTGCTTTTAACACTGAATGTGATATGAAAGGCTGGAGTCTGTTTTACTGATAAGAGGAACACAATGAAAGCCTGTTAACTCCATCTAAACATATTCATTTGATGTATTAATCATTTCAATTTTGTTTTCAAGGACACTTGCAGAAAACAAAGTTGTGATTTTTCAAACATCTCTTGTAAATAGCTGGTTTACCTGCTGAAGATGGTTTATTTTGATGGTCAGGAGCATTCATTTACGTATAAGTTCACTCCTCACAGAAAAGGTTGAGACAGCTGAGAAACAGAGAGGTTATGGAGCTCAGAGTCTTTTCCTGAGATTAGAATAACACCGATGTGATCCTTTATCGCACCAATTTCTGCTATGGAACTGGCAAAAAAACCCACAGAGGGCCAGATTTACATAATATGTAATAGCGCAGGGCAAATTTACACTGCGCCTCTCATTCAATTCCAGCTCACAATTTGCATGTAATTAGCACCTGAGCTAGCACAGCAGCAGCTCATAACACCAGCAGTGGAGACAGTTCAGAGGATTTATCAGAAATGATAATGTGATGCTGAGTGATACTCAGTAATGAAGCAACAAAAAGCTTTACATTTACGACTGAGAATACAAATCTCACTGACTTACAACATTGCGAAACTTGTAGTCTTATTACTCAGTAGAATACTGAGACAATCTGAGGCTAATGCAGTGTGTTTGGGGTCAACGGTTCGATCCCCGACTGGGACGTGTCACGTGTCGAAGTGTCACTGAACCCCTGGCTGCCCGGGCGCCGATCATTGGCAGCCCACTGCTCCCTATATACAGGGATGGGTCAAATGCAGAAGTCAAATTTCGTGTATATGTATATGTATATGACAATAAAAAAATGGTTTCTTTCTTCTGTACATGGTTATTAATCCTTCATTGAATGTCAAGTTAAATGAACAGAAAACCACAACATACACTTCCTTCTTTGGTTCTTTGGTTGCTATTATATTCAGCTTAAACTATAAATATATTATATGAATTATATTCAATAAACGGAAGCTGTTCATTTATGAATGACAGCTGTAATTGTTAAGAAACCACTTTCCATGTAAATCCTCAAACAACTTCCCACAACACGTATCTTGTGTCTCTTCATCTCTCCTCATCTTTCCCTCTATCAAACATGTAAGAGGTTCTTCAAGGTTGTGTCACCATGAAGGAAATATGTTGTGCATATGGAATAAAAAGCATGAGGCACTTTTGGTTTAAATCTACATACAGTAGAGCTCCATCTAAACCGATGAGGACAAACGCTGACATAGTCCTAATTAAATAAACTCTCTAGCACGGTTATATTGTCCATAAATGTTATATTTCTGTTTCTATTTTATCGTGTAAATGTAGTTTCTTAACACTTTCGTCACTGTCAGTTATGTGTTCTGGTGGAGAACACTGAACATTTTTCATTTTATTTCAAATATGCATAATGTGTATTGGTGGATAGACAGCAATAGTCTGACTCTGCATTAATTGCAGAACGACAAAGAGCCATCGAGGCTTCATGGAGACTCAAAGTGTTCAAACATGAGTAAACAGCGCTATATATACTACAACTGTGGAATAATCCAATAATGATGTCACAAGAAAGACTTTGTAATTAAAAGTGACATTGGGAAATAAACATTCTTTGGGAAAGGGGACATTTTTCAATAAAAACTGCTGGAATTACATAAAAACGACTTGCAATGAGGTCTTATTGTAAACAAGAAATGGGGTTCTTAATTTCATATTAATGAGCTGGGATATAGTTATTATCTTTCAATTTCATGGTAATGTTACATGTAACGCAAGGAGAACTAGTGAATTCATGTGATTTGATCAGACGGTTTATTTTTATATGATTGGTCTAAAAATAGCGAACCAGAAATAAAATCGGTTTCATAGACCGTCCCCTGGTCAGCACTCGGCTCACATTGCTGCCTGGCTAATGCTAAGTCATGTAAAAGAATGCACGGTGAGGATTATGTCAAATATCACTCTCCGGAAGAACTGAACAATTGCCCATGTCATTCAGACATCAAACTGCTTTTTCTGGCACTTGCATGTCTCTCCCCCGCAAGACAAATGGTGCCCTTTAACTGAAATGGTTTCTTTCCCCCTCCAGTCATCGAACAGTCCCCGCAGATTACCAGACACAGTTCCGAGAAAATACCGCACTATCGGGTTATCATCATGCAGAGGAGCGAGGTGTTAATAGAAAAAAGAAAAAAAGCCTTGCAGAGTTTCATTTCCTTTTCGAGCCACCGATGAACAAATGTCCACTGTCACAACAACATGGGTTAGTACTCATGCTTCACCAAGCAATGGAAGAAGGAAGAAAAGAAATGTCACGAAGGGAAGAGAAGGGACATGATCGTTTAAAAATTTTAATTCATCAGAAGAGACAAAATAACATGCAGAGCTGAATTGAGATGACATTTGTATCGGCAACGACGGGTGAGTAAGCATCGCTGAGACCTCCTTCCTGTTTAGAGGTGTCCTCTCTCCACGGGACCCTCTGGCTTACGTGAGTCCAAGGAGGACAGAGGTTGATTCAAAAAGAAAAAAGCTGAGTGCACTCAAAAGCACGTCAAGGAGAGTAGGAAAGAAAGAAGGGGAGAAGGGGGGGGGGGTCTGCAGGTTTGAGGTAAAAAAAAAAGAGGTCTGCAGGTTTGCTGTCATGCACAAGTGTCAGGCTTTTATTTTGTTGGTCAAAAAGGGGGGAAGAGATAGGAAAAATACCTTCATCACCGCCACCATCATTACTGTTGAAATCAGCGCCGTGCGTGTTTGAGTTGGCCCCTATAGTGTTGAGGAGAGAAGTAGAATAAGGGGAAACATTTCAACGGGGAAAAAAGTAAAAAAAAGCCAAAAAAAGAAAAATCATTTAAAAAATGTATGAAAAAGGTCGGGGTGCTGTGTGGGGAAAAAAACAAGTGGGAACATATTGATAGTGAGCTGAACAGCCTCACGTGTGACGGAGCGTCTTTGACTAACAAGCAGCACAACGGCAGCACCAGAACAGCACATAGTGACCAAGGTCACTCTCATTAACGGGTGAATTCACAAAGAACGGATTAGATGAAGCCAACATCAGTCACATCGGATGCCATTCATTATCATTGTCAAACTTGAAAAGTCCTCCACTTTTGGACAACTATAACATGTCGTTCCAAATATGTATATTTTACATATATGTAACATAACAAAATATGTCTTATTTGTTCTATTATCCTCTGTTTCTAGTTCCCTTCTCATACACCTAGTATTAGTAAAGTATTGGTAGGCTACTACGTACTATAGTAGGTGTTTGAATAGTCGCTTCATCCAAATTCAAAAAAGAATATATTGTTATATGGCAATAATTATTCTTCATTTTTGGACGTTTGCTTAGTCTCTAAGAGTGAGATGAGAAGATGGATTGTGCCGCCATCACTAGTCTATGGTAATATTGTATGCTAGTTAGCTTAGCTTAGCCTGCCTCTGTCCAAAGATATCTGCAAACAACTTTTTAAACATATTAAAAAAGGAGAAAAGTGAGAGAAACATAAAAATCACTGTTTCCAAATGTTGCAGTTCGTTGGACAGCTGACGGATGCCGGTTGTTACGGTCAAATAACATGCATTGCGAGTTTTTCAGGAGATCAAATAGTGACAGTCAGCGATGGGAATAATTGACACAGTAAACAGAGAGCGCTGAAACATCTCAGCCCTCAGCGCAGTCTGACAGGACTGACTGAGCACACCAACAAGAGTAACATCAAACATCTCAGCACCGCTCGCTGAACAGCTTAACGGACAGGTTTTGACTTGTGAAAGACGGATATTCTCCATTGTGGTACTGCCTGTTCCCAACATCATATATATATATATATATATATATATATATATATATATATATATGTGTGTGATCTGGCTCTCTCATCCGAGGGCCTGTCAGCGGAGTCAGACCTCAAGTCAACTGCATTAAAAAGTCTCCTTTTACAACTTCAACTTTAAAGAAAATGACAGAAATGCATTTAACATACAAGCAAATTGTATTGATTGTTTATTATTGTGTAATATTCATCTGTAAATGAAAGCACCTGTTCACTTTTATTCTAAAAGATTAAGAATGGGCCTTTTCTTAAAGTCAAGTAATATTCATATGATATATTACATCATGATATATGTTGTCCAGTGGCATGGGGTGCAGTGACAAATACAAACAAAAACATCCTTTGGGGGGGGGGGGATCGTGATCTAAACCAGTTTGGGAACCGCTGCTGTAGGCCGTACACTGAAGTAACGAGTCAGTGCAGTGGTCACCGGAACTACTTTCAACCGAAATATAATCCCTATGAATATTAAAAGTGTATTCTGTGAATTAGTACAGGGACGCTGGATCTTGAAAGAGATATTCCAAAAGATACCAGTGAAGGTGTATGTTGTATCTGTATTTAAGTGAACTGACCCTGTAAGTTCCTCTGTCATCACAGCTCACTCCAACATGGAGCAAACGGTTTAACCTGTGCTGGTATATAATGTGTGTGTTCATACATAAGGTGGTGTGAGTTACTGCAGTGATGGACATGCAGGTCCTGTAATTGGAGATCTCCCAGCCAGCTGGTGGCTCGCCAAATACAGAAGAACAGCAACAAACAAGCTGAGCTAACAACGAAATCTGAGACTCAATACAGTGAAAAACATCTGTTTAACTGTTGCTGCATTTGACTGGCAGGTCTCCATCCTGTCAGATAGCACTGACCTGTTGGACGAGATGTAAATGGCGGTGACATAAAACCCTTTTGTCCTTTCAGACAAACCGCGAGAACTGTTGAAGATGGTTCAAAACCTTTTCATGTTCCGTTGTGGCTTTAAATGTAGCCGTTAGCGCCGTCCGTTCACTTCCGTCTGGAACCATCCAGCAGCTGCTGTCACACCTGTAGTTAGAGGATCCACCGCCTCAGACACAGCACACAGGAGCACACTAGATTCACAACAAACTAAGTTCAGAAAGAAGAATGGAAGCTCTTCTGTTCAGGTGCCTCTTCGTGATGACTGAGTGCACTTCAAGTTCCCTATGTGTCCGGGGCTTTTATTGTGAAGGACTGTGTTCTAATTCTATTGAGTTGTTCTATTGCTGTTCTATCCTGGATGAGGGATCCCTCCTCAGCTGCTCTCTCGAAGGTTTCACAGAGCCAGCCGAGTACTTTTCTACAGTAGCCCAGAACGGAAAAACCAAACGCTGGCTCGAGAGAGGGCCGGCCATTTGCCTTTCTACGCCGGCCAACGTGATCCTCCTACCTGCTTGGCACTCGGGGTGAGATTCAGGTGGTTGCAATATTAAAACCTCATCACTAGATGCCACCAAAACCTACACACTGTACCTTGAATACAATATGTTTTGTAGCGATGTTCACAGCATGTAAGCTGAAGCATCCGCCAGCCCTCATAGGACCATCGCACCAGGACATTTCCCCAACTTCCCGATGGCCCTATAATCTTCTCCTCTCACTCTCTGACAGAAAGGGGTTCCCAAAATGTTGAATCCTTCCTTTAAATGTACAATCTGATGAACACCCACCAAGCGTTAATGTCACAGTGTACCTTTAAAACGTGAGCTATCCTGTAACACATCTAACCAGAAACATGTGGCTTTGAGACGAAGGGACCGGAAATGTGACAGAAACTGCTTCATTTCCAGGTTTCCGGACTCATTCCTGCACCTCTCTGCTGCTGCACGCTCCCTGTAGTGAAGTGACGCATGCTATGAAAGGGTTTTGCTATAAGAAAATAAAATAAAATGAAGGTGGTCATTCTCCCAATAGTCCTTGAGCTTTAACACTGTTCAGAGTGCACCATCTCCTGTGCCACAACCTCCATGGTGTGCTGTAACGTTCACTGATCAACAACTGGTGGAGAATAGGTCTCAACAGGCACATTATGTGGCAGCATCGCTGGGATGGTGGAGTGTTTGCAGAATACTGCCAGGGCAAGCTGCACAAACACGGGCTAGTGCCATGTCAGTGTGCTAGGCCGAGCGTGAACATTCACATCTGCTCAGGCTGTTCACACACACACACACACACACACAGATATATGCACAACATAATAATACAAGAAAACAGGATACAGTACATTTTGATATATATGCACCTTATGAAACCCATATTTCACATTGGTTTTAGTATTTAGTAGCATGGCGCTTTCTTTACCCAGAGACGTAAAATGCATGTTATTGTAGTAAGCAGGTATTGGTGTATATGTTGTCCGATTTGCCCCAAACACAGAATATAATGGGGAAGAAGCTGACTGGAGCAAAGTACAGTTGATGTCAAGAAATGTGACCTCATGAGTGTTTAAACCAACATAACCAACCCAGTGCAAACAGGATCAGAAGCCTTTGCATTGGTGGGAAACGCTCCAACAGGCCTCATCTCATCAGTGTGACTCACGGTGAAGATCAATAAACGGTTGCTCATTCTCTCTCTTCTGTGTTGAGTGTCAACAGGCCATTTCTTTACCTTGCATTGATTTATATTTATTTAATTCCCGCTGAAGTGTACTGGCTCTATGCACTGATGCCATGTTCTATTGTTAAACTGTAAAATATACTGCATCCATTACATATCTATGCCCCAAGTGTTTGATATGAAGTGTATTGTATATACTGTATACATATATATATACGTCTGCATTGACCGAAAAAAATCCTCGTTGCTGACTAGACCTTTATCTTTTATTGCATAAAATTGGCACCTTTTAATGTATAAAAAGTACTTATTGCATTCATGTTTTTGAGTTTTCAGAACGTAAACCTATTTTCTTCAGTGTCCTGACTTATGGATGTTTTTTAAATGTAATAGTTATACTTGTTACTGATCAATACAGGTATCTAACTGTGTGAACCAAGCGGAAAGGAGGCAAAACAATTATTAGGCAGACTGTGGCTGCGTCGAGCACAGATGTGGGCTCCACCAGACATAGTGGAAGTGCTGACTTTACAATCTGCAAATTACATAATCACTTGATGTGTTTGGCAACAAGATGCAAGTAAATAAAACTGAACCGCAGCGGCTTCAGAGATGCAGTCTAAGAGCCATTTTTCTCTCGGCTTACCTCATTTCATCTACGGCCCGTAAAGTGCTGCAAAGAGTATTTTAATCTAAGGAATAGCTCACTCCAACGCTGCACAGAAAGCTGAAAAATGTCTTTTGGTTGGGGAGCTTGGAATAAATGATGGCTGCCGGTGAAACATTAAGCTGTTGGTAGTGCCTGTGGTAGAGCATATGAAGGGAACAAGAAGCTTTAACACTGCACTGGCTTTTACATTTCAGCTGAGTGTTGAGCAGTAAAACTGAACTAATGTGGGAGATGTCGACTATTCAAAAATAGAGGCGAGGCGGCCGTGGCGTTGTCTCCCCCCCTGAGAATGTCCTCCCGAGGTAACATCTTCACTGCACAGCTGCATGCCACCTCCCCAGTCAGAGGCTGATGTAGCCAGCTTTACTGCCTCAACACCACTCACTCATGCACTCGCCAAACTAGCCGCTCTTTCTCTACTTCCACACTTCATCTATACCCTCACAGCGTCTTTCTCTTTCTATGCACACAAATGAGAAGAGCTCCTGGGCATTCAGCTGCAGACAGCCAGCACCTTGTCTGCTCGGCCAATGGATGGAAATCTAAAAGGCTGCGACAATACAGTCATCTGAGCATGCTCAGTGCAGGCGGTGGTGGATTTCCTCTCTCAACTTCAAATCGGATGACAAAGAATCGGCATCGCTTAATCTGTCAACCCACTGGAGGTGCAGTAAAACTATAAATCCCTCCCTGATCCTCAGCTCGCAGGATATTTTGACATAACACTGGATTTCTGAAAAGGCCAACTCGGGGGATATAAAGATGATGGGCAGTGAGGGGAGCTCTAACTTGGATAGACATGTCACTCAGACTGTAAGATACACTATTAAGGCTTTTCTCTGTGTCTCCTCACACGTCTGTCTCTCTATTTGCAATCATGGGAAATAATGTGCTAGAAAAATGTAATTCGGTACATTATCTGTAGCAATAATTTCCATGTACCAAGCCAGGGATGTGGGGCAAACCTCCCATTCTATTTTGTGTTTAGGTGAACACCTGCAACTTCAGTCTGGATCCACTGTGGTGTGTTTTCCTCCAGGTTCACCCCACCTCCAAACACACACCGGCTCCCATTGCTTCCAAGAATCCATTAAAAATAGCTTAGAGACATAGAGCTGCCTGCACTAATGTCGTGCGTCATGTTCCACAATGCCTCGTCTGACGGAAACCTTTCAACCCACTGTTGGCTAAAAAGATAATGTCATAGTGGTCGTGCTGAACAGCAGTATATTTTGGAAGTTTTTGGACACTGTATGATGTTTGCAGGCAACAACAGCAATACATCAGAGAGGAGCACATTTTAATCATATTACAGGAATCTGTTACAAATGCACATAAATGACATTTGAATACATTTGGGCTAAGCAATTGAAACTATGTACTGCATTTTGCCTATGATTACTTTATCAGTTGATCAAAAGAATCAGATAATTGTCAGTCATTTTCAAAGCCAGAATGGCAAAATTGGTGGTTCCAGCTAGTCAAATGTAATTTAAAAAAAAGTACTGTAAGATTTGTTGAGTTCGGTAAATGCTACTGTCATGGTATCAAAAGTCTGGTTGTTTGAAGGGATGAGTAATCTTTAAAGAAAATACCTTGAACGGTATGTTGGCAAAGAAACCAACCGCTCTACATGTACAACACCCTAAATGCAACGAACTGTTGTGAATAAAAGAGGTATCAAGACATGTACGTGGTGATACTTACAAGCTAATGTCCAACACAAAACTGTTTGGTTAGATCTTTAGGAATCTTTTACTAATCTACCGATCTTTAGTAAGTTTCGAACACCGTCCCAGGTGACAGTTCGTCAAGAGAAGCGCACGTCCAATCTTCTACTTTTGTTTAATATTGTAGTTTGTTAAGTTTAGCAAGCAATACATAACCACCATGCACTCTGCAACGTTTCTGAAAGTTCCCCTCCTGGTGTGTGAGACTTTTTTCTGTCTGGGAACTACATCAGCGCCTGCCATGGATGACAAGCTTCCTTGTTTACACCTGGGAACAATTGGCTCAGGTACCTGGGGAGAAACTGATCCCAGGTGAAGTCAAGAGGACGCACTACGGCTAGAGAGGGGAGTTTAAGCAACGGGCAAAGAACTGGAGGGAGAAGCCGTATCTTTCCTTCGTCATGGGGAATTTGAGATCTCTTGCTAATAAACTGGATAAGCTAACGGCCCTGGTGAGGAGTCAGAGAGAATATTGGGAGTGCAACACTTGGATATCCTGGACTCTAACGCCACCAACACTGGCTGAGAAAAGAGCGATAAGTGGAAAGGAGGGGTCTTGCCGATGTCATTGACAACAGAGACAAATTACTGTCAGGGAACTTGTCTGTAGCCCGATATCGACACCAAACTTTTAGTGTTGGGTCTGTATCCCTATTATCTATCGCTGTTCTGCACTCCGCCGGCACGGCACAGGCTTGTAGCTGGTAATTGGACTTGTACTTGCAAGCGCCTTTCTCATCTTCCGACCACTCAAAGCGCTTTTACACTACATGTCATCATGTCACACCCATTCACCCACTGATGACAGGGGCTACCATGCAGGGTGCCACCTGCCCATCAGGACTAACCAACCACATTCACACGCAGCCGAGCTGACACCCCAATGTCTTCATGGCGATCTCTGGAGACTTTTTACACACGGCACTTGCCAACACCTCGACAAACTTTGCCACAGTTTGTGCCACGATAAAGACAATGGATTTACTCTACACTAATGTCAAAGCACAACTCCACAATCTTTCCCCTCTTGGCAGGTCGGTTCACAACCTGGTTCAATTCTTGCCAGAACATACCCCTTGTTCAGTGGCATTCTACGACCGCCTAGTAGAGCCGGGAGATGGTCACTGGTGGAACAGGAGACGTTGAGGGGCTATCCAACAGAGTCATGAGGGCATCAACTTTAGTGTGGACAATGTTGTTACTGCAACGACTCTAACATGTTTCCCAAACAACAAGCCCCGGATCACTGGGGACATCAAGGCCCTCCTGAATGAAAAGGACAGCCTTCAGGGCAGAGGACAAGGAGGGGCTTGAACAGATTCAGAGAGAGTTTACGAGTAAGGTCAAGCAGGGCAAGGACATCTACAGGAATATGGAGGCCAGACTGCAGCAGAATAACACCAGGGAAGTGTGGGGAGGCATGAGGACCATCACCCACTATAATCAACCAAACAGTCAGGGGGGGGGGGGGAGGTGGCACTAGAATGGCTGTTGAGTTAAATCTGTCTTTTAGCAGATTCGACACATGGGCCCCCTCCTACTTCTCAACATGCCCTCTCCACCTCGACATGCCACATGAAGACTCGCAAGAGACTGACACCTTCCTTGTACTATTTAAAAGTGATCCGCTGACCAAATGTCACAGAATATGTTCATATCTTGATGATTTGGCCTGTTGTCAATAAACTGCTTATGAAGCGCCGCCATTTTGGTGACAAACACAGTGCTTGTCCTCAATGAAAGTATTATTAGTAACACAGCTCTGATTAAAACTCTCAGTAAACGGTAAAATGTGGCTGATATGTGACAGACAGGGACGTGGGACTGAAACTTCACTCCAAACCACAGACGCCCAGTTAGAAGCTACAGAAAAGCTCAGTTTAGCTATCCCCTATTGTGAAGCTGGAGGGGAACGCATATCATCACTGCTGGGCTTGAGACCCGGCTAAAGTGCACCGACCCAGGAGAAACCCTATTACTTGGTACTACTACATTAATGATGCACTATATTTAAATGCACCTAAAACAGGCACAAAAATACTTTTTCACTATGCATACAGCACTGCTGTCCACTGATTTATTGTGCTCTACTCGAGTACAATAACGTTTTTGTTGGAGACACTGAATCATTTGAATTCACACAGCATTCTCAGATTATCCCTCTCCTGCGCTATTTAATCTACCATGTACTCAAGAGCTCATTCCAAATTTAGCTGGGAGCTGTCAAAGATCTCAGCCTGACACAAGCGTTAATGTGCTTCACTATCCTTCCAGAGGCGTCCACACCGTCCCGCTGCTTCCCTGAAACCGCTCGGCCAGCTCGCTCCCGCTGACCTCTAACCACTTCAGGTTATGTTCAACACACTGTGCTTTTTACAGAACACACAGTGAGTCTTGTACATGGTGACTGCTGCTGCAGGACCCGGGTGGGTAAAGTGCTCCCCACAGCCACTCCAAGTCACAAGTGCTCATTCAAACAGGGGAGTGCAGAAACAAGCTATTATGGAGGAGCCTTTGGCCTGGTAGCAATACAGAACCTTTCTGTTGTGGTTTTATTTCAATCTTACATCACTCTTGCTTAAACACACTCGTATCAGTCATAGTACGAAGCAGCTTGGAGTGACAGAGCTCTCAGTACTTAAACAACACTCTGCATTTCCTCTCTTTCAGACAAACCAGAGTTCACTGATTAGACTGCAGGCCAAATCAAGGGCTAATTAGAGGGCTACCAGGTAATTAGTGCACGAAGAAACATGTTTAATTTTGCCATTATACTAATCACAAGAGATTACGACACATTGCTCGCGGTAAAAGAAAATTCATTCATTATAAAAAAGCATACATTAGCGTGTTGTCCATGACTTCGTCCAACATTTTTATTCAATAAATCCATCCAGCAAAGCAAATCTAAATCTAAGAACATGAATTATAGTATCATTTCCTGCAGAGTTCATCAAGCTAAATTTAAGACTTAGTACTTAATACTTTTTAACACCACATATAATGCAATGTATCATACTATCCAAAGTCATCCTGTAGTAACTATATGACTTACAATTATTTGTTATATCAATATATTTTTTCAGTACTACCCGGCAGTATATAACAAGTCTTGATGATCTATTTAACTTAAGTAACGCTAACCTGGGCCTGCATATGGAAATGGATGGATGGATTTATCAATTGCAGATTATAAATTCATTACAGTTCATTTACTGTCGTACTTTTAAAACGTGCCCATGCGGAGCTAATTGATGAGCTTCCTAGCTGCTGCAGCTAGCGGGAGTGAAAGTGTTGGCTGCAGGTCAGACGGTGCTCACTGAGCCTCCTGCATGAACAATCCACTTTCACAATCATCCCATATTTAATGTATAAGTGTTTAATGTCACCCAGCCCACAATCACATTTGGGGAAAAATAGTATATGTTTGTGTATCGCTGTCCATCACCAATGTGATAAATCCTGATTTAATTGTGATATGCAAAGGAAAATACAAAGCCATGCTTTCCATCCAAGCATTTGAAAGTGATCAATGAAGAATGTATGCCACAATTAGGCTTTGGAATATAAATGCAGGACCTGGACCATCCAGCTGGTCGTACAATATATCCTGGTGGGTATACCATACAACCATAATGTCCCCTGTTCCATCCTGTCTCTCTGTCGTGTAAAAAAAGTCAAATGACAAAAGAAATGCCGTCATTATTTTCATTCATAATAAACTTTAGTGGTGGATTTCCCCTAAACAATTAAACAATAATCCATGAAGCACACAGTCAAACCTGGGGCAGTGCAGTCCTGGTTAGAAGGGCCGATATGACGAGCTACGTTAGAATGACTTCACCTTTAAATGATGATGTATTAAAGGTAAACACCAGGATTGTGTTATAGCGCTAGTGGGTGCCATAAAAAAATAAGTGAACAATGACATTCGTTTTAACATGAATCACAAACACGCCGCATACTATTTCCTGTGAGTAGAAAAGGACTGAGACCTTCAGTGAACTACGGCCTAGAAGTTCAAGGAAGACCTGCTCAGGCAAGTGAGAAATACACTAGGGAACAACACAAAGACAAACAGGAAGAGGTACAAGACAGAAAGAAGACAAGAGACCTACCGTCCTCTGTGGGGACGTAGATGTTTAGGTAAAGGCAGTCTTCGCTCTGCTCCTGCACATAGGTCACCACTGTATCCAAGTTGGCGGTGAACCACACAGGTAGCATATCATTGAGCAAAAAGCGGTCCTCTAAGAACTGAGGACAAACGGCAGCAAACTGAGTAGCATTCCTGATGCCTGGCCAAGACATGGGTGGCTCCGGCGGCTGAAACCTCCGCTCCCCCGTTGGGGCCAGAGCATACGGGATCCCCAAATACTGTTCCACTGGTCCCAGGATCTCATTTGGTAATGTAACCTTTACTCCCCGCAATTTTCCATAATTGGTGGTGACCACTGGGTGGTGCTGGGACTGAACAGCAGCCATGCAGATGGACACCAGCCCCATCCACAGCAGAAGGTTGGCCTTTGCTGTGGAGCGACACATCCATGAAGGGCCTCCAGGCACTGACATGCTACTGTTGTGCTGAGCCTGGCAGGTCACGGTTGTGGTCCACCCTTGGGTCCTCGGTGCCCCCCCCTGCCCCTCCACCAAGATGCTTCCTACTCCTCCTCAGGCTACGAGCTGAGTGAAGGAGCCCCAGCCAAACAGAGCAGCTTCCTCACAACTCCCCATCCTGAGAGCCTGCATGGAGATTGGCGCCTGCTGTTAAACCCCCCTGTCCAGAACAGGAGAGATCCTCGGATGCTCTGTGGTTACCTGGGCTCCAGCTTGATGGGATATCCTGAAAGAAAAAGAAAGAAGACCAAGGGTTCAGTCCAACCACAATCCTAGATTGTTTTAAAGTAAACAGCGGGGGTTCCAGGGATGGTAATGTTGGTCATTTGGTCACTTTGATTCAAACCGAAATATCTGAGCAAATATTGGATAGTTTAGCAGTAATCCCCTGATTCTTATTTTTAATATAATGCTACTACATGGTTGATATATTTTGTTCTCTGTTAATGTTTCAACAACTTTTGGATGAATTGCAACGAAAGCTAGTAGTTTCAAGGTTTCCAGAGGATGAATCCTACAGACGGTGGAGAGATGGATTATGATGGTTCGGATATAAATGTATAACAGATATTCAAGGGCAGTAATGATTTGGGGTATATCATCAATATTCAATATGTAATGTCAGTAGTGGGACAAACCAATATCAACTGAGGAACTTACCAGCTAGCTTTTTTTTTACTTTAATGACATCTCAACCTGTTGTCACAGAGTGGCAACAGGCCAGTCTTGTCATGTACACAACTGCTCTGTCAAGACAGGTACTGATGCTATATCTCATTAGAACGCTACGATTCTTGAAATTCGATTTATGCAAACCATTTCAAGATACAATCACAACAGCAGGTACAGTTAACGTCTCTGTCAACCAAACACTGCAAAAACAGCCGATAAAATATCGCCGTCACTCACCGATTATGATTCATAACGTCTCCCTCGTGCATGCTACTCCACCAAAAACGGTCTTGCTTGATCACTAAGTGTCCACTCGATCGATTCCAGTAAAGGATTTAGTCCAAAACACATTAGTACGTCCATAAACACCCACGGGGGGCTGTTGCATCATTTCAAATTAGCCAGTAGATTTATATATATAATTTACATATATACATATAATTTACATGTATATCTAGTCATATCGCCCGTTAAAATGTAAACACTGCCGTCTCTGTGTCTCAAAATGGCAGCCTGCATTCCGCCGGTTAGATTGACACCTCATTTGACCCAATAGGAGTTTCCAAAGCCTGGTCACATTCTGGAACAGCCAACGAGAGTCCGCTTTGAAAGACAATGCCCGCCTCTCTTCTTTGGGTAACGCTCGAGCCAATTGCAATCGATCTCGATGAATCTCAGGCTCCATATAGCCAATGAAATTACGAAGAGAAGAATATGCAGAGTCACCAGATTGCATCCTGGGAAAGTCTTTCAAACTCAAATTCAGTACCATGAGTGAAGTACCTGAGAGCGATTATGAAGACCAAAGTCTGGTTGATGAGACTTTACAAGACTTTGTCAAAGTTGACAATGGTTAAATATGTTGTAGATAACCATATAGCGACATAAACAAACTATAGTTCAAGTTTCGGCCACTCTGACTTTGTCGTGGCGTCTACGAGCCTCCAAATATGATTCTACGCGGCCGTACTCTTAGTAAACCAAATAAAATATTTATTTTCTGTTGTATTGGTATCAAATTTGAACGTGTACCAGGTGCTGTGACTTCCTGCTGTGTTTTTGTTGTGTTTTCAAGCTCATAACTCCCAGCCATAGATAGACTTTATTTCAGACTCGGGGTCCATAGAGACAGATACATAAAAATACAGACACAAAAAATAAAAGTACATAGGCCTAGCAATGCCTTACAAAGAGACAGCTGTACCAATGTCGCCACAGCTGGGACTGGTAGCGTGTGGTGCGAAACCTTATGTTGGTTAGATAGATAACATAGATAACTGCTGCCATCTGTTGGCCAAAAGAAATCCAGGCGGAAATAAAAACCTTCTGTTTCAGTGTGTTGTAAACTCTATAGCTCAATGCCAGTAGCACTTACAGTGATTCTGGTTGTGGAGAAACTTCAGAGTGTTAGCTTTCAATGGAGACTAAAACCATACATGTACTCCCAATGGTTCAATAAGAGCTGTCAGTTTACTTTGGGTAAGCATTGGATAGGCGTTTTAGGCAAATTTTACAGGAGTGATAAGAAGCCCACTCTTGGTCCAGAGGTTTTGGCTGTTTGTAAACGATGCATGTCAAAGTAAGTAACTCCACAAGTTCCTGTGCTGACCTTTATGGCACCAATATGGCACCGGTTCCTATATGTCCGGTATCTACCGGACCGAAACGCAACGCAGATTTCGGTGCTTCCTTTCGGTGCCTGAGCCGATTGAAATACTTTTTGACACTACTCTGATGACTCCGTCCTGGCAGCAGGACTCGGTCCTCCGCTCCTCACTCATAGTATTATTACAACGGGGTACTTAGCGCTGCCACTCATAAGCACAACAACACAGGCACGCAAAAGCTTCTTCTCCTCCTCCTTTGAGGTGTAGTGGCGGTTGGCAAACGACGAATTGGCGCATTACCGCCACCAACTGGTCAAATAAAATAAGTCATGAGACGTGTCGTATTTTGCCAGAGAAGGAAAATATGCTCATATTTCTGCAAAATAATTGCTGAAGTTTGAAGCTGTAGTGTGTGTGTATTTTGTATTTATTTATATTTATTTACGCATACTGTAAACTGTTAACAGTTAACATATTGTTCATAGTTAAAAAGTTTGAAGCCAAGTGTTTTGTATTTATTTATATTTATAGTATACTTTCAACAGTTAATATATTGTTCAATTTGAAGAAAAAAGTATCGGTTCAGGCACCGTTTAGGCACCGGTATCGTTTTAAAAGTATCGTTTTAGCACCGGTATCGGAAAAAACCCAAACGATACCCAACCCTACAGATGACACGCAAAAATATCTATCAATCAAGCCAGTCAAAGTGTAAGAAATTTGAGTGTAGAACTGTGTGTTAAGAAGTTATAATAGAAGTGTTTAATGATTCATATTTAAGAATTCATAATCATAAGTGTTTTGGAAATGCATAATTAAGATAAGCATAAAGGTGTTTTAGGATTAGTAGCTAGAAGTAGAATTTGAGACATGAAGCTTTTGCCAAAAGTTGCAAAGTCCTATCTTTTATATAGAATGTTTATCATAGAAGGGTTAAGCCATAACAGACAGTCATTGAATGTATTAAGAGCGAAGGGACAGAGAGGCTTTTAGACAGGCAATTACAGAGTACACCAGGACAAGGGTCCTGGGAGTTAGCCAATAGGAATTGTGATGGACAAAAGGGGAGGGGTTTCGAACTGCATGAGGGAGGGATGTAATCAAGCCTTTTTCTCTTGTCTAGCATTAAGCTTCCAGGGAACGGATGTGTATCCTGAGAAGCTGGGAAGAGTTTTTTGCACGGGGTTAAATAGTTTAATATTCCATAGTAGTAGTGTACTTCACTGTTCTATTTGCTTCAGTAGGATTAAATTCATTTTAATTGTAAACCAGTTTCGGTAACGTTATTGCGATGCCTCGCTGCTGAAGACTGCAGCGCCACATGGTACAGGCTTGCTCTCACGGTGGGGCAGTTCTGGCCCTCACAAAAGCTAACCCGTTAACTCCAAGACTCTCTAAGGACATCAAAACCTGGATGACCTCCAACTTCCTGAAGTTATTCTACTAGGCCCAGAACATCTCTACATAAATGATCTAATGTTGAAGTTACTCTTGATGGTGTTGCTATGGCCTTCAGCTCCACCGTAAAAAATCTTTTGAGTTAAGTCTGATGAGGATATGTCCATTAACTTCCACATAAAACAACCTTCAACGACCGCCTTTCTTCACTTATGTAACATTGCAAGAATCAGGTAAATCCTGTCTCAAAATGATGCAGAAAGATTAGTCTGTACGGACTATATAATTGCAATTCCTATCAGTATCTTAAGGCTCTCTCTATCTCTATCTCTATATATATATATATATATATATATATATATATATATATATATATATATATATATATATATATATATATATATATATATATATATCGTGGTTTGGATGAAGAAAGTCTCACACCTGAAATGTTGATAAATTACCTGCTCACTCAACTAACACTGCATGCCACTCAAAGGCAGGCCAAATGAATTATTAAATATCATGCTGACCAGCACTGACACCTTATGATATCAAATATAAATGAAAGGCTGTGTAAATAACTAAATAGAATTCTGTTAATAGAGACAAAGCACATGCTAATCTTTGCAAGCAAGATGTTTAAACCCAACACTTTCCCAGCATGGATTAGTGAAAGAGGAGAAAAAAGGATTCAAACTGTTGCTGACTACAGCTGCAAGGATCTGTCATGTTGCTTTGCCTGTTTGGAAAATACATCAGCTCGAACAAGAAAATGGCTCTGCAGACGCTTTAAACATCCGCCTCAACACAGTGGCGTGTATTACAGTGGCAACATGAGCTGGAGCCGGAGTTTATCATCAACCGAACAAGCAGAGGAAGCTGTGTTATGTGTCAGGGTGTCGTAGGAACGCAGCATAAGCCCTTGTGTATATGGCCTCGACCATCATGCATGAACACATATTTGTTCAAGTTGCTACATGGTAATAAAACATGAAATCAGAGTTGATTTAAACAACATGAACATCTGATTTAAACTGAAAACCTGAACAGCTCCGTGCACAGCTTAAACTGCACTACACACACTTTGAAGCTGCAGTTGCTACATTTTACAAAAGTAACTTTTCATCATTGTTGCAGAAACTGTTATGATATCCTGACAGTAATACATGAGACATGAATACAGTAGGTATTGTTAATACCATAGACAGTCTATGGCAGTGATTCTTAACCATTGAGCGCCACCTAGAGGGCCGCAAAAAACTTTCAGTTTTGCACCTGTGGGCCACGGGACCGCATAGGTTATCAATTGAAGATACCAGAGATATTACTGTTATCCATGAGACGCTCAGTTACAATATAGCTTCCCACCACCTGGTGGCGGTAATGCGTCAGTCAGTTGTTTAACAAGCTACAATATGCAGAAGAAGACACTCAGCTAGCCGCTAGCCCAGGGGTCGGCAACCTGCGGCTCTTCAGCCCGTCTATTGCGGCTCCGTGAGTCTACATCAGGGGTCCCCAACTGGCGGACCGGATCTGGACCCAGGCCCTAAATCCAATTGATAATTCGGAATCATACATATTAGGCACTGAGTTTATACTTTAACCGGCGCGTCTTATCCAGCCGTTACGGCACTTGTTAGGCGATGCAGGAAACACACCAACCAATGCGTCTAAATCACATCAGGTGATGCAGCTCAATATGAGTACTCTGACAAGTTTCCTGACTCGAGCGAGGTTTACACACACCGTGACACACGGGGGAGAGACGAGGAAATGGAAAGAAGAGCAGGGAAATTGCGCCGATCGAAGAAGTTATCTCGCATGACGTTCTCCAAAAACAGAATCGTGTTCAGACAGAATATAATTTATAAGCATGAATGAACAGAATCGTATATGTTAACTAGAAAAAGCATTTCCTGCTGAAAATGCGTTGGAATGCTGAAAACAAATTAATCGCAAAAACATTGCTGAAAATAGATATCCAATTCAAAAACAAATTGCAAAAAGCTTAATAATTGAAAAAGTTTAAAGATTACAAATATGAAAAGTCATATCACACCTCTCCTGAAAGAGCTGAACATTTTGATATTTGAACAGTCTCTGAAATGGTGTCTGTAGCTGAAAGTATGAGGAAGTTGAAGGATTTGAAAGTTGAAGAAGTTTAAGAGGATTTGAAAATCTTCTCCATAGAAACCCATTCAAAAAAAAGTTGCTAAAAGCTTAATAATTCAAAAAGTTTAAAGGTTAGAAATATGAAGAGATATAGCACCCCTCTGCTGAAAGAGCTGAACATTTTGATAGTTGAACGGTTTCTGTAGCTTAAAATATGAAGGAGAAGAAGAGTTTCAAAAAAGGGGGACGGAAGAAATAGTGGAATAAAGATTCGAAGAACAATAGTTGGAATGCTTAACAGCATTCCAACAATTATTCCCACAGGCAGTTAAATCCTCTACCCCTGTCAAGCGCTTTTCCCTGCAGGTGGCTGATCATGATTTTCAGACCCGCCCTCTGTACACTATCAATGGATAAATCCAAAAAAAAGAAAAGTCACGGAGGAAAATAGAGAGTTTAACTCTGCGTGGACGTCTTCATTTGCTTTCACTGCCAACGATGCTGGCTTACCTGTATGCTTCCACAACAAGCACACAGCATGTGCTGAAAAGTGTCACGGAGATGAGCAACAATGAGCGATTTCTCAGCTGCTGCAGAAAACTCTCCTCTTCATAAGAGTTTGATATTGTTATATCAGGTAAAATTGCAATAAAATGTCAAGAATTGTCTTTATTCTTGTTCTATATTTTCAGAAATACAACAAACTAAGTTTGTATGTATAATATAACTATATATAACACTTTATAAGCTGTGATATCAAATAGCTTTTGCAGCTCCAGACACATTTTTTTGGTTTTATTTGAAGCCTTCAAAAATAAAGCGACATGTAGCGACGAAACATCCAACGCTGGTGGGAAAGCCTGTTGGGCTTCTTGTTGTGTATGCAGGTTTACATACACATGATAAATAAATGTCTTTGTGATCATCACATTGTATCATCTCATTTATTTGACAAGGGTTTTGCTTGTTCAACTGTAAGTGGATTTAATGTAGTTATTGAATACAAATCAAACCAAGAGTGAGATCAATTAGTTAAACTAATACAGTGTAAATATTTGAATGGGCCCCGGGACACTTTGTACTTGAAAAGTTGGGCCCCGAGGTCAAAAAGGTTAAGAACCCCTGGTCTATGGTTCATTCACATATATACACATGGTGTCATTATCCACCATTTCTGATTCAACGACATCAGGATGTGGGTGACGACAGGAGAAACCCAACACCCACAGGTGTTTAATGTCACAGCCTCAGCCAGATTTATTGTTTGAGTTGAAATATTTCGAGAATATCTTTCGTGGCAACAAGTGATAACTAACATTAGCACATATAAGCTAATTTAGCCATCCGAACAACAATAACCCAGAAAATTACAATTCAGCACAACAAGTACCAAAAGCCAGGGTCTGTTGTCCCCGCTTAGATGGTCAAAAGAAGAAAAATAACAGTTTCAATCCCGGAGACGCTCCACGTTCTAAACGTTACCTAAATGTGCTAACTATGTTGCAAAATTAATTCACTGTGTCTGGATCTCACTCCACTCGACCATGCAGGTTGTGCACCAACTTGTTTTGGCGTGAGTGAAACAGAATGGAGGGGGAGTGCAACATCTAGTGGATGAATGTTCTAAGTGTTAATCAATAGCACCGTTAAACATAATATAGTTTGCTATTCTAACCTCACGCTCGCCTCACAGCTAGCAGCTGTGTTTCCATGGTGACAATCAATGACACGTTGCTCACAAGTGGCAAAAACGGAGACAAAATGTCTCATGATCTTTGCTTTGCTAACTATGTGGTGGAGCCTGCAATGGGAAGAGAAGACTGCAGTAAACAAGCCCTAACAATGTGTGCTGCGGTTACTCTTATCTTATTTATCAGTCAAATGCACTCAAATCTATCCTGCAGCTGATGTCTGCTGGACTGGGTTTGCACTACAAAAACAGACACATTATCTGAACGCAAAACGTAATTATTGTTATTTATCGAGATGCTCTACGGTCCTCAAAGAGTTTGCAACATCGATTGCAAGATGCAGCACTATTATAGGCCGTCAAATTGGGGGGAAAAGATTGGAGAGGGCTGACCGCACTATACCACACAGCCGACTCAGATTACCACGACTTTCACTCGTAAATCTATTCATTATTAGCACGTGGCTCAATGGATTGCAATGCTGGTCTGTCAGTAAATCCACCACTTTGGCCTAAAGTGAAACATCTCAACAAATGTTGGGTGCATTGCCATGAAGTTCAGACATTCATGGTCCCTCTACACCAGGGGTCTCAAACGCATCTTCACTCCGGGTCACATCAGCATCATGGTCGCCCACAAAGGGCCGGTTGAAAATGTAACTACTCGTAACATATTGTTAAATAATTGTCTCTGCATTTGATTGTTGTTTATTCAAGTGTAAAAATATTGTGCATGCAGTTATATAAATGTAAAAATATATTTAAGCACATTTCTGTTATTATAACTTAAATCCTTTTAATTTAGGATTAAGAAACTCACATTACTCTATCAATGATCAAACTATTAAAGAAAATAACAAAGACAAATATCAAACAAGTTATTACAATAACTTTGTTCAATGCTTATAATCTTTTCAAGGGTGCGTTTGCACAATCACATGAAGTATTTCATGTGTTGTAAAGACACGTTTAAAGTAGTCTTCAATGTACTCACAATATATTTACATGTCACATGTACAGGAACCAGCCAAAGAGCTGCTTCTGTGACTGTGTGTTTAAGTATCTCATCATTTTCAATCTCATAATTTTGACTTTCTATCATAGTTATGACTTTCTATCTCAGAATTTCGACTATGGGGATATTTTTATTATCAAGTCTAACTTTAAAAAAAAAATTTTTTTTTTTTTTTACTTCTTTTTTTTTTGCTGGCGGATTCGCGGTCCACATAATATGACGTGGCGGGCAGGGAGTTTGAGACCCCTGCTCTACACCGACTTAGATTCATGTGTCCACTTATTTTCATAACTTTGGTGATCCCTTAACTGTAAATTTGGCGTCCTCCCGTAAAAACTTGAACTTTTTTTCTTTACCTGTAAAACTAATGACTTTCCCATCAGCCTCTGCTGTATTTAGTGCGAATTTGCAAAACATTAGCATGCTAACGCGCTAAACCAAAACACATTAGGGTATACTTGCTAACCGTTAGTTAACATTGTCATTGGAATTAGTTTAAAAGTACTGCAGTGTACATTGTACGAATACATTTAGAGGAGTGCCACCAGGTCTTGTTCATGTATTGCTTAAACTGAGACTGTGAAGTCATATAACAGTGTGGAGTTCTTTTCATAGACACATGCACATCTTGAAGGGTATTTCATTTGGCTCGGTCTTTAGGTGACATGACACTACGGTCTTCATCAAAACCGGATCAGTGATTTTAGAAATACTGGGGTAATGATTCCTCCAAAATTCAAAACAATGATCTTGAGATCAAAGAGACTTGATGTTTGTCTCCAGCCAGACAAATGGTCATTTTATAATTAGTAAGTAATTAGTTTGTGGTAGCTTTATTAAGCACACATGTAGGCGCCATGTAAGCACAGTGTTTTATACCTTTAGGTAACACAGGCCTTTTCTTTAAGGCCCCTATCATTTTAGTTTATAATGCTCGTTAGCGGTGTACACAGCATTAACACTCAATTAGTATGAATGAATTGAATTACCACAAACTAATTGCATGGTGGATCTGGAGCCTTTCGATCCCCTGAGGGTCTGAGGACGTTGCCCATTTCTGACCAGGTGGTAAACCAGCTTATCCTGCCAGAGAATACAATGATGGGGGAGAGACAGTGAATCCTTAATCTGTTTATGTTGTTGTTGTTCAATTTTAGATTCTAAAAATACTGGAATCTACTACATGCTTACAACAACACAGGCTTGGAGCTGAGAGCCACAGACAGGGAAGGGAAAACAAATGCGAGATTCATTTACACATTGCAGGTTTTGGTATTTTTATAGGATTTCTTGAAGGAAAGAAAAATACAGAATAATACCATAATTGTCCTTTTGTAGTAGATTTTGTCATTTCATAAATCTCCTGGAAGTTTTGGTATTCAACTGCAGCATTATGAAAGTACAGGAAATGCATTACCAGTGGTTCTATGATGAGAACTCAGGAATCCTAGAATAGAACATGAAACATCTTTATATTCACCTCTATGTACTGGTTACATTAATACATTTGCATATTTATAAGGGAAGCTGATTTTCTTGGACAGTGCTAAATACTTTGAGCTAATATTAATATACCATATGTAAAAACATAAGCATGTTAACAAAAACACATGGTATGTGCTTATTGATTCGTTATATTGCTCAATTTGTTGTGACTGTATGGAACTGGAACTATATTTTCAATGATCCTAATATTACTGCTTAAAGATATCCTAGCAACAGGAGATGCACTGCCTCCAGCACATCACTGTGTTGGGTGTTTGAGTACAACCACAGGCTGTTCGTCATTGGCTTCCTGCCTACGAGAGTGCTTATGTAACGATGAAATGAACTACTATATTAAGGATATCAGTGTTTGTCAGTCGCCTCACATGACAGCGCAGACATCGTCAAACACTAAAAGGGGTCTGCACAGGTTCATGTGTTGCTCATTGTTCACTGAGGTTATGCGCTTGAAAATGTTTGTGTGACACAGTGTTTGTAACAATGTGCTGCTTGATGATAAACTGTTCTTCAGGCGGCTCAGGCTGAAGGCAGAGCGTGCTCCGTGGCTCTCCTTGGCAGATTGTGAACATTGTTCTCACTCTTAATGATTATAGGAGATAAGTCCCATGAATACCAATGAAGGCGCTCTCTGTCATTTGCATTTCAATCATTATAAAAAGATCCTGTCAGAGGCAAAATGTCCCACACACACAGAACCACAGCAGCTGACTACCACGTATACATAATATATATATTATACATATATGATGTGTTCTTCATATATAATCTTTGCAGATTGTTGAGCTATAGAATGGACTAACACTGAATGTGTGTAAAACTGGGAATGCCAATTATTCGGAAACTCGAATAATCCCAAAAATGGGCTTATTGGGCTTCTTGTTGTGTATGCAGGTTTACATACACATGATAATAAATGTCGTTGTGATCATCACATTGTATCATCTCATTTATTTAACAAGGGTTTTGCCTGTTCAACTCCGCGATGACGCCGGCATCCTCGATCCCCTCCCCTTCCGTTCCTACGGCTTGTTTGCGCAAATACGTCACAAAACATGTCCGTGTTTGGTATCCCAGCATGCCCAAAATCCTCATCTTTGCAAATAATTCATCGATATTCTTTCATTTCTTATGGTTTCTCCACAAAAGGAGCCCACACACACACTGTCCAAAGTCGCCATAACCGCTGCAAGTCGTATCCTGCAGCATTTCGACATTACAGACCCGACTATGTGCTAGCTGATGTTACCATGGAGCTAGTGGCTTCAGAAAACGCTAGTACTTATAGTACAAACCGTATCTTCCTCTTATATAAGCCGTCAACCAATGTTTGCGTAACTGAGCTACTCTCATGCTCGATCGTGCGCTCGGTCGCAGCCATTACGCACAGCAAGTCCGCTACTCACACACCATGTCTTCGACCATATATACATAGTTTTTGCAATTTGCAAAGGCTAAAAATAAAAGGAAGATAATATAATATCAAAATATAAAGGGAGAAACACCTTTAGTGTGTCAGAATATCATTTGGTTACCATGTGTCCATTTGGGTCTCTCCGCCTGGATCTCTTCATGGAAGAAACTCTGTAGAATGGTCATACTTTGTCCAATTCTTCAAATTTGAGGCAGTTGTTCACTGATAGTGTAGTTACAGCCCTATACTGTCCTTTACCTGTACAGATACAGCCACAGGCAGTTATTTATACTGAAAGATACTTTTTATTTTATGCGAACAAAAATCTTAAATTTTTACTGACTGCAAGGCCCACTGCTCTGTTTCTGTATGACCTACAGGTGTTCTGACACGTTTGATGCATATAGTCAGAGTGGGCCCCGGGACACTTTGTACTTGAAAAGTTGGGCCCCGAGGTCAAAAAGGTTAAGAACCCCTGCCTTAGAGTGTCTACTGTGTCTAACACATCGTATTTTGTGGTTGTGTTTTATATATATACAATAATTTATCATAATTGCGTTCTCTTGGCAGGTATTTAGTATATTTAGCCTTTGACTTTACATTTAAACAGAGAAACATAATAATACAAATATACAAATGAATACATTCAATACAATAGTTCTTCACATCATATTAAGAAAAGAAAATCACTTTAACCTATTATTTATTGCTTTAAATTAATATTTTACCTGGTCACACCACCATGACATTTATCAGTTGTGCCACCTGACAATATTAGTAATCACAGCAAATATGCAGAAAATTTGCATTTTTCTTTTTTCAAATACATGCTTTTAGTCAATAGACTCTTTAAGTAAAATAAGTAAATATTTCATAGTAATCATGTTTAGCACATAACTGGAATCAGCAAAATCACAGTCTCTTCCGCCTGCGTGCTGCAGCTTCTACCTCATTGTAGCAGCGTTTTGCACTCACTCCATACATGACTTGTTGTCTGCTCCCTGCGTCCTGCTGGCTTTGCTTTACTTGACAGTGGCATCCTTAATAGTTAAACAATATTCATTAATATCATACAAAATAGTTTGAAAGTGTATAATATCGTTAACTTAACACTGTTAAACTTTTGAATTTATTTTTAAAATAATGTTCGAGCTTTAAATATAACATCATGGAGTAACATTCTCTGCAGTTGCACCACCTGCCTTACTGGTTGCACCACCTGACATTTGCAACTGATTTCAAATTAAACAGGCATCTACTAGGACACTAGCATTAGCTTTTGTTCATACATATACATTTTAAATAGAATAAAGACATTTATGATAAAATAACATTTTTCTAGTTTTACATTGGTTGTACCATCCTGACATGGAAAGTGAACCACTCTACCTATAAGTTGAAAGTAGCTGTTTTTATCAATATTCAAAAGAGATATAAAAACATTTCACTCTGCTATAAAGGTCAGTTGAGGTCCTCTTGGTGATACAATAACCTGTTTACTGTTTTCCACTTTAATTTCATAATAAAAGTCCCATCTTTACAGCTGTGCCACCCTGACATTTGAGAACATTCAAATTGCTGGACAAAAGTTTTTAAATTATCGCAACAGCTTAAAACTATTGGTATTTGTAGAAATTTGGTTTATTTGAATCGTTTCAACAATAAAAGCATGCCATAGTATTTTATTTTGAATTTATTATCATTTCAATATATTTTTCTGTTCATCTGCTAGGACAGGTGCACCGCCTGACATTTTCAGGGTTTGAGATGCCAAAACATAAAATATTTTAAAAGGAAATAGTGGACTCGGACACAAAAATATGCATGTCATGGCATTGACCCACAATGCATTCCTGCATTTCGCGTGATTTAAGCTTGCGAGTGTCCGCACAGCCAAAATTATGTCACACCATCAAAAACAGCCCTTTGTGGTAGTTCTGTGCGGCAAGTTTTCACCTATGCGTGCACGTCCAACATTTTCTAACCACGCAAAACGCGATTGGCATAGAAAATTGAGAACATTGGGGAGCTTTGTGAACCTTGTTTTGCTGCAAGGAGAAACCCACAGGACGTACAAAAGATCCAAACGTTTCCACACCAACTCATGTCCTAAAGCCGAGGCTTTTAGGGTAAATCCTGCTGCTGTTTAAGATGCATGCTGTGCATGTCTGAATTTTGGGCTCAGTGATTTCACTTTCCGTCACTCTTCATGTCAACAACCGAGTGCAACACCATGTCTTTGAAAACCGACCATCTGAAAATGTGCAGTTATTCTTTCATTGTTTGAAAGATTCATCACACTGTGCTCTAAACAACTCTTTACTCCGTTTCTTCATACTCTTATGAGAGCAGGATGCCGTTTCATAGGGCCGTTCTATTTAACGTTGACAGATGGTCACAGTTTCAAACATGTTGTGAAACAGACCTAGTTACAGTGTGTACATGATGAAGTTTGTGATGTGGTTACGTTCTAAAATCGAAATAACTGTAATTTAACACAAGTCAACGTGCTTACTTTCACATGGGACATGGACAGCGGTCTCCTGGGTGAAAGTCCTGTTTGTTTGACCCAACAATCCACCTCCGACCTCCACCCTCGCACACCTAACAGACCCAAATGTGGATCGCAATTAGCTGTTTGCACAGAAGACCTCTAAGGCTGCTTTCTTCCAGTGAGGATGGCTTGTACATATTTATGCCATCAATGTCCCTCACAGCTACTCTAGTTGTTGCTCGAAGCAGTTCATGTTTTTCAGGCCAATCGTAGCAGTTTGTTTGACAGAACAAAACATCCAAACTTTAATAAGCTACCATCACTTTGAGAAGAAAAAAAGTTGCATGCAAACACGTCCCTGGAGAAATTAACCTTGTCACGTGGCAGTGTGGTACCTGGAAGCTAAGTATGTAAATGGTGTGCGTGCACTGTTAATGGGACACTTCCATGCTTCATGTTTGCCCTGATGTCACACCAGAGGTGCACTCAAGAGGCCCCGAGTGTACCGAAACAGAAAATTGACCACAGGAGCCAGCGTGTGATAATCACAGGCTCCCAATAATCTTTAGCTAGAAGCGGTTTCCTTAATTTGTCCTCCCAGAAGAGGTGCACTTTTCCATTTGATGTCCCGACCCCTCACACGTCGGCACATCATTGACATAAATAGTAAACATAAACTTCTTAGAAAGTGAAATGAGGAAAATTGTCTTCACTCTTCCAAATATGGTTAGAAATGAAACTCATTAACAGATCTGTCCGGTTCCGTGCAGCATACTGTGCACATAAAGAGGAGTGTGTGTGGGATGCAGGACATCTCACGGTGCACTACTCCCTCCTTAAGAGCTCGTCTGCTCACATAAAATAAAATATATCTACAGTAGATCTCCCAGCAAGGCCAACACCATGTTACTCTTGCTGTTTCTACCTGTCAGTCATATGTTTGTGTGCATATGGTTTGGACAGATCAGCAAACAACTGCCTGCTCAGCATCTGCATGTCATCACTGTCAGATGAATATGTGGATGCACCATGATGGAAGGACTGCAGGGGAAATGACAAGATTATGGAAGCAGATGCAAGGCACAGAGTGCAGAATTACTATTTATTTATTTTTGTTATGATATAAAACTGCAACATTTTGGGCAGATTTAGCTCCAGTTTGTCATTTTTACTGTAAATGACTTCCCTTTCGTGCATTTAAAAAGAGGCAACAGGGAGGAGGATTCAGTGGAATTAAAAATGAAAAAGAGATTTAAGGCAAAACCGTGCATATTTTAAAGGATCTCATTTGAGATTGTTCTCCGACAAAACAATAAAACCAATTTCCTGCATTTGTACCATGACATGTTCCAGGAATCCTGGATGCTATTTGGAACAGGCAGGAGGAGTGGATTAGGGAGGGATGCTGTACATCTTTGACTTTCATTTAAAATGACATTTCATCCTGATGAACTGTGCAGTTTGTTGAAAACAAAAGCCAAAGATTGAAATGATTGAATGAGGAAGGCTGTTTGATTGGACGTGGGGCTGTACACGACCAAATGTTTGTTTTTCTACATGAACATGCAGATTCCTGGAAGTTAGGCATGTCCAGCTCTCTCAGTCGATGTCAGACAACAACTCGGTGAGAATTACCATAATCTTCAAACAGTCTCTCTGGCGTGTATCTCACACCTGCCCGGCCATTTTCCCCCTCTCTGCTAAAGATGGCGAAGGAAGGAAACCTTTTCTTTACACCAGAATGAGCTGAGCTGAGCTGCACTGGAGGAAAATACGACTATACATTTAATCAGAGATCAATGTGTTACCGGTTATTACCCCTCATGCAATAGCAGTGCAGACCTGACCAGGTTTAAAATGCAAAAGATGTCACACCTTTTTCCCCAGGAAACACACACTCACACACACACACACACACACACACATACACACACAAATACAAACACACAGCAGCATTACTGCAAAGATATTGTCCAACCTTGTATTTTCTAGTGAAAGATAATGCATTTGGTCCACATGGGCCTAACAGCCACTGTGGACATTGGCATGTCATCTGTGAGCAGGTATAACACAGGTATAACACACACAAGGTCACCCCATGTTAAACCAGCAGCCTGTTTGAAGCCACAGTTCACCACGATGCACCTCTTTTGCACCCAGTGTCACCCAGAATGAATAGCGCTGTATCTCTATGAAAAAAGAAAATGCAAGGCACAACCCCCCCCCCCCCCCCCCACACAGCCCCTCTTTTTCCCCCTTTTCCCTCAAAATCCATCCAGATATCTCCACCACCATCTTGTGGCTGCTCGGATAGCGATGCGCGCAGAGAGCTGCTGGCAGGTGCCCGTCTCTGCTGCGGCTCGTCCACACACACACACACACACACACACACACACACACACACACACGACTTGTGGTAAAAATTAAATCAAATAAAAACGCAGGTGTGAAATGGGTTGAAATGCTTCGTTATGTTGAGGGAAAGCACTTTGTGCCGCCAGTTCACAACGGCCTCTCGTGTCCGTCCGCTGGCATTAAAGTTAACCGAGCTGTTGCTTTGGCACCGAGTTTGGTCAAAGCAGTGTGCGTGCGTGTGTGTGTGTGTGTGTGTGCGCGCGCACAGGGACAACACTGATTTACATAATTAATAAAAAGCCTGGTGTGTGATCAGCGTCTGCACTGCTGGCTGGTTGCAACCTGCCATTCTTTCATCCATTTACAAATGAACAAATCACCAACTGGAGTCGGATGAAAATAATCCGCCTGTGCTGCTGCGGAGGTGTTCTCACCAAACACCGTCATTATGCCCGATTTTCTAATATTTTTCGAAGAAGTTGTGATTGTCAAAATTGACTATGATCCGGTTGATGTTGTCAGTGAATGTCTGTTGATGAATTCCCTGTGGATTTATGCGCCTTTGTGAGAATAAAGCGCGCCGGACAAGCCGTGAGAGGAAGAGGAGAAGAGGGGAGGAGGAGGAGGAGGAGGGGGGGGGTCAGCGCCTAAAAAAAACCGCACAGAAATTCAGCCGCTCGTATAAATTTGTGTCTGTTTTCCTGCTGGAGTAAACGTGTTAAGGCTCAGATCGCGTCCAGCCGGCGGAACACTTACCTCAGCCGCTCACTCTTTTATGTAAGTCCCGACTTCGGGCGGAACACACGCCACATAGAGGGGGAAAACACAATTAAGTCCACCTCCAGCCTCCTGCACAATCCAAAGTAAGAAGCGCAGTCCCGATTGTGAAAAAGGCAGCCCGGCGGTACGTCCTGTGTGTGCGCGTGGCGGCTTTATCGGCACAGAAGATGTTTCAATGAGTCATTGCAGAGGCTCTGGAAACGGTGCTGAATCTAATTGCGCTCATAGAGCGAGTGTATTGCGAGGACAAGATTAGTGTTAGAGAAACCAGGTCTCTCTCTCGCTCTCTCTCTCTCTCTCTCTCTCTCTCTCGCTTGCCATTGGACTACACCGCCTCAAATTTACTAAGCCTGCAGCCAATAGATTGCCGCATTCTCTCAATCACCCTTAACCAGCCGCTGTGTTGTGGCAGCTCTGGCATGGAGCATGGAAGACGGGCAAAGGCTGCTGCTGTGGCTCCAAAGGGTCCCTGAGAGCACCACCACAGAGACATGAGGGATTCTTTACTTTACTGTGACGTGAACACATTGGTGAATATGCCTATTTATAAGTCCATAATGGAGCAAGGACAATGAAGATGTGCCGTGTAAAAAGTGTGGACAAAAGCATTCTGGGCCCCTCATCACCCATCAGCCTGACTTGTTTATTTTAACCAATGCAAACAACAATAATGTGTTTTTCTTCAAATGTTCCCTAACTTTTCATCCAACCTCATTACAAGTTATGAGCATTGTTGCCTCTATATGGAGCCTCTATATGGGCTCCATAATTAAACAAAACCACCGGTGAGAAGATTGACTATTTCTTTCTTTCAATCTTTTTATTTTCAGTTTACACAGGAGTACGACATGCCACTCACAAACAGAACAGTACGTAACATACCTGCCAACCACACAAACAACCAATCCCTGACACACAAAAAAATACAAAAAACAATAACAACACAAAAACAAAAATAAGTAAATAAATATAAGTCATCATCCTTCCACTAGACATTATGAATATAGCTCCCTGGGCGTCCCCCGGAACCCGAAGTTACAAAAACCTCCCTCCTACACACATCCACTTTTCAGCCCATACATTGTATTTGCCAAATATTGTCCTCCACATGAGTTACATACAATATGGCTTGACTATTTCTATAGTTATTCTTACTGCTGGTCATCGGGCCCGCTGGAGGGAAGGGAGGCACGGGAGAACCAGAACCAGGACTGAGTCTGTGTCTGATCCAGCTGCAGTAAAATACAAGGTTTTCTGAAGGGGTACACTGCAACCCACAAACTGGGCTTGCACATGCGATGAACGTGACTAAATAAACCCTTTTGTTTGGAATATAGAGTGCCGGACGCAGACCAGTGAAAGAGAATTTAGTGTTGGGTAAAAAGTCCTCTTAACACTAATCACAGATATGGAGCAGACAGGAAATCTATTGTGTTTAAGCATGTTTTGCAGCTGGAGTCTGACACCCCAAACAGAAGCCATTTCCTCTTGCGGACTTCAATGACTCTGTCCTTGCACTCCCTCCTGTGAGTCTGTGTGAAGTAAATCTATTGGCTTCTTTATGCAATTCACACACACGTTTTACTTGATCTCAAGAAAGATCAATTCATAATCCACAGGCGATATATCCCTTCAACAGCCTGCAGTTACATTTTGATAATGATAAAAAGGCTGGTAATGGAAGCTCAAGTTCAAATAGGATTTCATATGATATCGAGGTCATTTCAAATCAACATGAAAAAAATCATCAATCCTTCAAGAATCCGTCGTTTATTCCCTCTCCCCACATCACAGCCCTCAGCGGTCGGGGGTCTCCTCCTCGCCTCTGAAGTATCAGCTTCAGTCAGCGGCTCGGCCCAGATCCACCGGGCGACTTTCATAAGACTGATGAGGGGATGTCACCGCCGCCTGGGCCCAGATCTCATGTTCAGCAGCATTACGACTCCGCCTGACCGCTGGCAGTGCACCTCTGAGCATGACACGCGTGGCCTTTCTCCTCCTGTATTAGCAGGTATGCTGCATGACGCAGCCGTCGGTGAGGATTTCATCATCACAGCTACACCCAGAGTGGAAGTTGTTGTAGAAGTACTGTAGAAGTATCTCATTCATTCTTTTCTGTGTTTTGAAAATGGAAATGCCCGCTCAGTCGTCAGACAGCCCTTTCATTATCTATGACTCCGTTGACACCAACAATAATCCTACCGAGCACAACACAGGAGCTGCTGGTCTACTGCTGCATCGATCAGTTAGTTTGATTTATTGTGGGATTTTTGGATTCAAACTAGCATTGTGGCCACAGCAGTACACTGCTTAGCTACTCGTATTGGTCTGCTTCTCCAAGCTGGAGCGTGCCAATCCCCATCTGCTGTGTAATACTGACAATACGAATGTATATACACTGTTTATGTGGCAGCGTCAACATGCAGAAACCTACAGGTCAGGTCTCGTGGGATTTAGACGTGTTGGGAAGATAGCATTTTGCCAATACCATGTACTTTGACCAAAATGTCTCTTTAGTACATGAGGAACATCACTGGGAACCTTCGGAATTATATAAAAACCTAAAAATATATATGATTGGCCCGGTCCTAAATGTATGTATTTTATAAAGTTTGGTTAAATTGACTCAGTTTACACAGAAAATGAATAATTTCAAGGCTAGTTCAGTAACTCAACAGTTTGAAACGGGCAAGCTGCTTTTTATTTTTACGTAACAAGTGATGAAACTGAAAGCAGCTACACCGATTGTAAGTCGCTTGTCCCATAAACACTGGATCCTACATTTCCCATGATGCAACCAAACGCCCACATCCTTCAGATTCCACTCTTTCAGTTCGTAACACAGGCTTGCTGTTAAACCTGTAACTTTCAAACCTAATCTGATACAACCCCGATGACATCACTATGACATCATCAAGATTAAGCATCAGAGACACAAAGACAACACACAACTGACGGATACATGCCTTTTACAGTCAGCAGTGTAGGCAGCTCCGTCACATCTGTGCGGCATAGATGCAGCTGTGGATTGGGTGTGTGTGGATGGATAGAGTGTGGCCGTGTGCTCTCAAGCAGAATGAAACTGTCAGAAACTGTCAGACCTGCAGACTTATAGCAGCACCACAAGTCGAGGGCAAGAAGTGTGCCGTTTAATACTTCACAGAGGACAAGCTCGCCTCTGATGATTTCAACAAACAGTGTCAGTAACCGCATGCAGAGAGACAGAGATGGGGTGAGAGCGAGGAGATCTGAGACAGCGAGGACTCCTCTCTTCCTCTGTGTTTAAGCACAGACAAGTCCTGTCGCCTCGGGGTAGCAAACAATACATAAAGGGGGGATTCGATGGGATTCTGCAGGAGCAGCTCGCTCTCGACGCGTGGAGACGAGGACAAGGCCTCTTCAGTGAATACTTAGCATCGTCACTGTGTTGATGCAATAAAGGCGGAGCTGATGGCTTCTTTTTCCTGCCTTTTTTAAAAACCATTATCTTTAAAAGAGCAATCAGTAACATTTTACAGTCTCTTCCCACAGAACAGCCATACTCTGCCAGTGATCAATGCCAGGCACTTCAAGAACCAACAGGAGGAGATTCTGTGTGTTTGCTGGACTTTCACTAGCCTGTACTGATAAAACCAGGTGGCAACCTCCAGTTCTGAAAGGGAAGCTGGAAGTGGCTTAAACTTGCATTCATTCTGACTGCTGATGGGCAGGTGGCACCTTGCATGGTAGCCCCTAGCCCATGGTAGTATGAATGGGTGTGAATGGGTGAATGATGACATGTAGTGTTAAAGTGCTTTGAGTAGTCGGAAGACTAGAAAAGCAAATCATTTACCAATTCTAATGGCCATCAGGAGGCGACTCTTCTGTTGCAAAACAAAGTCCGAAGTCTATGAGAAAATGACGCTACTTCTCACTTGAAATATTACCGTAGTAAACATTGCAAACACGAGTATAAAGCATTGGATACTTTAGGGCGGGGCTACCTTGTGATTGACAGGTTGCTACTACAGCGTTGTTCGGTCCGGGAGTTCTCCATGTCTGAGACCTTCCAATACTTCACTTTGTAAAGTAACAAATGTGTTATTCAGCGTTCGGTTATGCTCCTCCCTCTCAAAACTATTGGCCTGGATTTGGCTCCATAGTCACACTTTATTTTCATGAAGACATCACAGGAATAAGAGTCCAGAAGATGCTAATCAGTAAGCTCCAAACAGCAACAAAGGAAGACGAACCGACAACCAGCAGAGAAAAGTCAAGATAATAAATACGAATCAGACAACAATACGCAGGTGGGCAGACATGAGGGCAGGCTGAAAGCTGATTGGTGGATGAAAGGAAATAGAGGAAGGCTGACGAGACGAATGCAACAGAGGAGAAAGAAAAAAAGGAGGGAAAACGACAAATAAAGCAGAGAACTTCAAAATGAAACAGGAAACCGACATAAATAAATGTTAATAAATGCTCTTACATAATAATAACCAAGAAGGTGTACGTTTCTGGTGTGTGTTAACCCTTTCTGTGTTTTATATTTTCTCCTTTTCGTCCGTCTTTTTTATTGTGATTTGCCAGAGCTATTTCCACTCTCTGTGTTTTGCATTGATATGTTCAGCCTTCCCTCTCCTTGACCTGTTATTGACCCCCACCTCTCAAACGGAGAAGTGCACCTCGCAGACGTCCTGTGTCACCCTGAGTCTCATGAGTTTGGATTGATGTGGCCCACAGTTTCTCGCTGACCTCAGACCGCAGAATTTCCCCGGTGCTCCGTTGACCAATAGGGCTTTTGATCTTTATCGTAAATGACAGCTGCCACGGTGGACTGGGCTACAGACGAATGGGTCGCCACGGATCACAATATGTCCATGAAGTCGAGGGTAAGTTCTTCTTTCAGCACTGCAGCTGCTGTTTGTTGTGCATTTTAAAAAGTCATGATTCAGTTTTGTCACAAAGCTGCCATGTAGCAGTCCCTTTCCTTATTGGCCTTTTCATCTCGACACAAACATTGGTGTAATTAATTTCCTTATTATTTTTCTTATCAATGCCTATCTTCAACATGTTGTGGCATGGAAACATGTTTGAGAAGATCTGACATAACTTAATCTCAGCTTTACTTGTATCATCTCAGACATACATGCAATTCAACCTCTTTAGCATCAGGAGCAGTGGGCTGCTGTAGAATGCCCGCGGAGCAGAGTCGGTGATCGAAGCGCCACCCTTTTGATTAATGGAAGACCTGCTCGAGCCCTTGAGCCACAGCCGCCTGTCCAACTACAATACAATAGGAACAGAGGAGCAAGTTGTAGTGAATGATGGAAGCAAAACCACTTCAGTCTAATGGTGCTACATTTGAGATTCAGAGCAGCAAACATCTATTTGCTATGTAAAGATGAAGTCACTTTCCCTCTGTGTTGTAATCAGAGCTTCTCTGTTTTGTTGACATAGCTGGGCCAGTTGAACGTGCCTTTTTAATGCACGTGAGTGTGCCCCACTGCCTAGCTGATGGCCACCGCTCTGCAATGCGCTCCTGCTACACAGTCTGCTCCACTGTGTTATTTGTATCACTATGATATATTATAGAATCAGAATCAGCTTTATTGCCCATGTATGCGTACACATACATGGAATCTCCGGTTTCCACTTCGCTCTCAATGTACATACACAAGCTTACAATAAACAAGAAAATATATATATATAAAAAATAAACAATGGGAAACAAAAAATAACCAGGAATCAACACCAACAAGTCGGACAGGGTGTGAGCTCGTGTAGGACAGATGTTGCGATCAGAATGATTGTACATTTTATGCGGCAGGATAAAAAGACACATGTTTTGACCTAAAACTATGCAATATTACCTCATTGCGGACCTTTAATAATCCTATAGATAATACCCCAAAAGCAACTCCTGGCATCTTGGCAAGATGTCACAATGGGGTCTTCTGCCAAAGACTCTTCTCTTTCAATTTCTTACTATGTCAATACTATGTCAGTATGTAGCGTTAGACATTCCTGCAGCTCTCTACGTTATTTCAGTCGCCAAAGTAGTTAGCTAGTAGCTCCTAGTAGCTAGCATTCACGGGAGTAAAAAGAACACACCGCCATTGTTTCTTTGGTCTGGGAACACAAGACCGTTTATTTGCACATGCGCACAACATCATTCCAGTGCACACAGGTACACATCGTCCCATGTGACATGACTGCACAGGCCACTCAACATGGCTTTGCTACACATATAAGGAATATGCTCAACACTCCCACTCAAAGACATGTGTATAGCTCTCTATGGTGGTAAATAAACACCAAAAATATATAACTTCCAAAATAAAACATTTTGCATACTGGCAGTGTTCTAAACACTTCAAAACATTTACATCTGTCAGTTCACATTACTCACCAAACAAATACCCCTTGAAACTCTCAAACTTATTCTTTGTCACTGGCTTGGTAAGAACATCAGCTACCATCTTTTCAATAGGACAGTATTCGATAGATATTTTCCCTTCTGCGTGTGCAGACCGTATAAAGTGATACTTTATATCTATGTGTTTGCTTCTCTGTCTGCATACTGGGTTCTTAGATAAAGCTATCGCCCCCTGGTTGTCCTCATATATCTTGACTGGTACATGCTGGTTACTACTATCTATTACTCTAAGTAGTTGTACAAGGTACATACTCTCTTGAGTAGTGGCTGCAAGTGCCATATACTCTGCTTCGCAGGTGGATAATGCCACCGTTGGCTGTTTCCTACTCTTCCACGATATAACTGGACCATTCTCAGTTAAGCTGAAACAGTAGCCACTTGTGCTCCTCCTGTCATCCTGATCGGCTGCCCAATCAGCATCACTATATCCCTCCAGCTGTAGTAGGCTTTCCTCACATTTCTGGTAGTGTAGTTCTTGATCTATAGTACCCTTTAAGTACCTCAGTATGTGTTTTGCTGTAGCCCAATGCTGTTGCTTTGGTTCTGCTAGGTACTGAGATAGTTTACACACAACCCAGCTCAGGTCAGGTCTTGTACATGTCATAATGTATATCAAGCTACCTACTATCTCTCTATATCCTGTCGAATCAATAACTTCACCCTCACTGTCAAAGTTTAACTTTTGCTCACATGGGGTGGATCTCGGTTTGCATTCGGACATTCCAAATTTTGCTAATATTTTCTCTATGTGTCTCTTTTGAGCCATTTTGATCTCTCCCTCACTCTGTCTGAAATCGATACCTAGGAAGTGTTTAAGTGGACCCATATCTTTCATCTTAAACCTTCTCTTCATCATTTCTTTTACATCACTGAGTAAGGTGTTGTTACTCGCAGCTATGATTAAGTCATCTACCCACACTAACATAATCACTTTCTCGTTCTCAGATTTTCTGCTGTAGACACAATGATCAGCATCATTTTGCACAAAACCATTTTCTGTAAGGTGATCATGCAATAACATGTTCCAGTTCCGTCCGGACTGTTTTAAACCATACAATGACTTGTTGAGTTTACACACTAAGTGTTCCCCTGTTTTTGACTTGATCTCAAAACCTTCTGGTTGCTCCATATATACCTCACAGTCTATTGGAGCATGGAGATAAGCAGTCTTCACATCCATTTGGTGTAGGGTAAGATCCTCTTGTACAGCCACCTGCATTAATGCTCGTACAGAGGTCATGTTGGCTGTCGGTGAAAAAGTCTCTTTATAATCAATCCCTTCCACTTGACTATACCCCTTTGCGACATATCTTGCTTTACAAGTCTCAGATCCATCTGGGCTCTCTTTCACTGCATATACCCAGCGACCTCCCACTGCTTGTTTGCCTCTTGGCAGTGGGGCCAGAGTGAAAGTATTATTCTCTGTCAAAGAGTTCATCTCCTCTTTCATCGCGTCAGCCCACTTTTTTGACTTCTTAGAGTCCATTGCCTCTTTAAGTGTTTCAGGTACATCATAAGCCACTCTGTAGAAATAATCTACATTTTCACTTTCGTCATCATTACACTCAGCTTTACACTGGTACTCCTTTAAGTATTCTGGAGCCTTTCTCTGTCTCATAGGGTGTCTCTTTTCTCCCTCTTCTCTCTGAGTACTATCTGTCTGGGTCGGACCTGCCTCAGCAGTCTCCTCAACATCTGACTCTTTACTCTCCTCAGGCTGTCCTTGACCCTGGTTGACTATCTTCGTTGGTGTATCTCTTTTCTCAATATCTTCCCCCATGTCACCATCTGTCTGAGTCTGGCTATCTGCGCTACCTTTGGTGAGGAACTTTACCAGCCTATGTTTGAGTACTTTTCCTGTCTCTGGAAAATACACGTTATATGCTGGACTATATTTGTCATAGCCTACAAGGATCCCCTTCTTGCATCTAGAATCCAGCTTCGTTTTATCCTGCTGATATACGTAGCATTCAAAGCCAAATATCTTCATGTTAGATAGGTTAGGTGTTTTTCCTGTGAAAACACGGTAAGGTGTCTGCTCTAGCCGCTTACTGTAGCACCTGTTGCGGATTTGAGCTGCTGTCTGTACAGCATATGTCCATAATTGCTTTGGGAGGTTACTCTCCAATAGCATGCATCGAGACATCTCGAATAAGGTTCTCCAACCTCTTTCGGCAGTTCCATTCTGATGAGGTGAGTAGGGTGCACTCTTCTCATGCCTTATCAAGTTACTCCTAAGCAAAGACTGGAACTCCTGCCCGGTAAACTCTGTGCCGTTATCAGACCTTATGCACTTTACCTTTCCATATGGAGCTACATCTGCTATGAATTTTTCTGTAGCTTTTGTCGTGTCACTCTTTGCTTTAATAAAGTACGGAAAAATCATCCCACTGAAATCATCAGTAAATGCTATTGCATATCTGTATCCATCTTTATCTGCTGGTTCTATCGGACCGCATAGGTCTGTGTGTACTAGCTCTAATACGGTTGTAGCTTTAGCGTCTGCCTGTCTGTTTCTGCTTTGTGTAAACTTGCCCTGTGTGCATGTTTCACAGTTTTGGTTGGACTTGTCATGTTTCCCTTTTATAGACATCCCTTCAACCACCTTTTCTAATTTTGCAACATCATCAAAATTACAATGACCAAGTATCCTATGCCACGTTTGAATGTCATGACAACCACACACTTCATCAACATTTTCATCCTCTACAGTGCTAAGGTAATACATCCTACCATACACGTCCATTTTGAACATGGTACCATCCTTGTGGATCAGCCAGTCATTACCGTCCTTGAAGCGGACCTCAGCTCCGTTGGCTGTCGCTGCTTTGACTGAAAAGATGTTTTGTGGAAACGATGGGATGTAGAGTGCTTGCTTGAGCCTTGTTTTCACCTGTCGTCCCTCGCTGTCCAGCAAGTAGACTTCAGCGTCTCCCCTCATCTTCGCCATCCCGCTCACCTTGGATCCGTCAGCGAGCTCGATCATGTGGTCCTCGGGTCTGAAGCTTTTGTCAACTGTTTTAAATTTTGTGGCGTCGTTGATCATGTGTGTTGTGGCGCCGCAGTCGACCATGAGACCCTTCTTGTTTCCTCTTTGTGCAGGACAATCACTCATCCTGAAACAGAAAGATGTATGCTCTGCCTCTGTCTCTCCATCAGCTTTCTTCACATGGTCACAGCCTTGTCCTCGGCTGCGTCCCCTTCCTCGCTGTGGTGTGTCCCATTTTCGTTCCTCTCTCCTCACCTGGTAACTGTCAGGACATGCTCTGGCCATGTGTCCCCTTTTACCGCACGTGTAACACTCGATATCAGCCATGTCCATTTTCTTCCCTCTTCCTCTTCCTCGTGACCTCGTTGCCACGCTAGTTTTCATCACGTTGTCTTCTTCAACATTCACGTCACTTTTCCCATATTTTTCAGTACTCTCATAACTTCGCAGTTTTGTTTTAAACTCGCCGAACGTTACAGTGTCACTTGTCTGAGTGATGTACACGATGAATGGCTTGTATGAATCAGGTAGTCCTTTTACTACCATTGCCATCTGAAGCCCATCACTAATATGCTCCTCTGCTCTTCTCAATGACGTGAATATAGTCTCTGCTCGAATAATATAGTCCGTGACCGTTTCATTGCTAGCCTTATGGAGCGAGGAAAGTTCACAATACAAACTCACAACGCGGGGTTTGTCCTTTCCCGCATAGTGCTCGTGAAGAATATTCAGTGCTTTTCTTCCGTCACGTTTTGCGTCCCTCATTACCAATGACAAGCTCTTGTTGTCTAGACACTGCACTAGCTCTGCATATGCCTCACCGTTCTTTTCCTCGTCTTCCGCGAGAGCGTCTTCGTCACCCTCATCTATCGCCGGGTCTTCCGCGATAACTTCTCTGAGGCGACGTAACTCCATGTGCGCGAGGAACCTCGTTTCCCAGAGCTCGTAATTTTTCTCATCACCGTCGAATAAAAGTCTGAACCACCTTTGGCCTGATTGACTGGGCCCATAACCTGTAGCGTTAGACATTCCTGCAGCTCTCTACGTTATTTCAGTCGCCAAAGTAGTTAGCTAGTAGCTCCTAGTAGCTAGCATTCACGGGAGTAAAAAGAACACACCGCCATTGTTTCTTTGGTCTGGGAACACAAGACCGTTTATTTGTACATGCGCACAACATCATTCCAGTGCACACAGGTACACATCGTCCCATGTGACATGACTGCACAGGCCACTCAACATGGCTTTGCTACACATATAAGGAATATGCTCAACACAGTATGTGTAATTCCTCTCCTGTTTGAACTCTTGTATGTACAGGACAGTCCTTTTATGCATGCAAAGGACTCTGCCGCTCCACCACCAGCAATGGTCCCGCGGGACGTCCCCCATAAAACATGATAGTGTGGCTGTGATTTTATATGAGCAGTCCGACTCAATGTGACTTAGTAGCTTGACTTTATGATATGTATTCATTAAGGACAGCACACATGAATTAAGGCAAAAGACTGCATCACCTGAAATGGGATTTGAACCATTAACTCATTGCTAGCTGGTAACATTTTACTGATCCTGTTATATGCTGTCACACTGTGACACCTATCCTGCTCCCTCAATCTGTTTCTTGATGTGTAACAGTGGGGCAGAGTGGTATGTGGTTATGCTGACTGAAGCTCAGTAGGGATGCTTTCCTCCTTTGTCTTTTCTTTTGTCACGTTCGTGCCGTGTATTCTAGCAGCTGGGGTTTTAAATGAAACTTCTGCTAAGTTTGCATTTGGGTAATTGCTCAAATCTTTCGTTATATTTATTTCTTCATTGTGTCTTCACCCGCTGATCTTTCTTGCCCGACTCAGCATTTATAATTGTGACATTTGAAGTTGATTCATTCATTACAGCACATAAACCTCTAATAATCCATCCACACTTTGAATTAGTCCATTATGTTGCTCTACATCGTGCTTCTGGGTTGTAATGAAGGGAAAACGACACTAAGATGCGTTCCTTGTGCCCTTTAACTCATCCAGTTTAAAGGTGGGAACCGTTTAGTTCACAGCACATTATTTGAAATACTGTAACACACTAGCTGAGAGAGTAAGGCACCCATCGGAATGCTGACAGGCTTTTCTTCATGGCAGAATGTTCATTTATACCCTCCACCCTAATGCATCTCGCTTGGAACCTCAACTGAGATGGGCTCAAGAACCGAGACGTTCTGATGGTACCATCCACAACCTTTGCTAATTGAAAGCTGAACATAGCCATTGTCATGTGTAACTGCATCAACTTGAGTGTGAGAGTCTGCAATGGAATCAAATGTTATGAATACATATGGGCCAGCAATTTCCAGCAGCATATCATTTGATAATGATAAGGCTTCAGTTGTTCATGTGGTGTGGCATGAATGTCAATTATCACAGACTACTGAAAAAAGAAATCCCAGAATGCAAAAGTGGACTGTGGAGAAAAGACTCCAGTCCATGACCTTGCCCTGTGAAATGTAGGTCCTGCCTCGCAGCCCTCTGGTCACTGGCGGCGGTCGCTGAGAGCCCATTAGTCTCTGGCAGGCGGTGAGGACGCTGCAACTCTCACTGGTTTGAGGAATTTTGTTTAATCACATAAAATCATAAGCAGTGTGCATTAGTTAGTGTAATCACGCATGTGTGAGTCAGCAGAGCGAGGAAAAAAGCTATGTCAAATGTTCATTAGAGCTGCATTAGAGCACTATCTGTCGGACAGTAAGTGGCAGGGTGGACGGCCACATTCACACAGCTGCCATGTTGGATAAAGATGGATTATTTGTTTGGCAGAAAAGTAATCCTGGGTGACTGCTGACTGGCTGACACCTCCCTGTGTTGTGATTGGTGGTTGTACTAAGAAAGGCATCACTCCTTCAACAACCATCTTATCACAACACGCCTTTGTTCGTATTTATTCTGCCTTAGTTGTCGACTAACTGTTGATGCTTCCAGGTGTTTTAAGACTCACATGAGCAGCATCCACAAGGACATGTGTTCAACACCCGGCTTTTATTCCTTCGTCAGTGAATACAAGTGACTCCATTGATGCTTGATTTACTTTTTCTGGTTGTTCTTGACTTCAGCAACCATGCAAGACATCGCTCATCACTGCTACACATTTTGTTGAGTGAAAAAAAATAGCTTTTGTCTCTATTTAACAGTACATCAACAACTCATGGCTTTTAACAAGAGGCGTGAAAGATCATGGTTGGGTTTAAAATGGCTGCTCTGCCAATGTGAAGGGGACCTGTGTCATCATGGTGACAATTCAGTCCGGTGAAGTCCAGTTAGGGAGGAGATACATGTGGATGAGTGGGTCAAACAAACACAGGACTTTCACTCAGGAGGACCCGTTTGTGTACTGTGTAAAACCAAGAGTCAACATTGACTTATTTAAATAACATCAACAAGGGTACTTACTTGTTGCCTTTCAATTTACAATTTAAAGCTCATGTTTAAAACTACTAACGTGATCTGTGAGAAAATAGGTTTCCCTTAAAACGTCATGGAGAATGCAGTAAAGTTGTATTCTAAGCTCATTTTGTCGGAAGACAGTTGGACTTCTGAGGAGAAGTGTAGTAAATGGAGGATGAGCTTCTTTTGGCCTGTCTGTCCTAAACTTTGTAAATCGTACACACATAATCATTGCAAAGACCTTAGCTCTTCGTGAAGCTCATAGAGGCCCATCCTCAGCGTGCCTTCTCAGGGTCAACAGGGCAAATGGACTTACATCTACGAGAGAGAAATTATGCTTCTGGTTGGAATGCCAGTTCAGGAATAGTTCAGCTTTTATGGAGGTTCGCGCTCTGAGTGCCTTCTCATTAGCATGAGTGATGGAAACTCCTTCTGATTTTACAGCTGGACTTGAATTCATTTTCACTGCCTCTCCATGCAAATACTCGTTTCCACCCCCGCCGAACAGTTTGAAGAGCTTTTTCAGGCACTTTTTTAAAAAGCAGGACAGGGTCTGCTGGAGGAGGACCATGCTGAGTTTACAGCTCTGCACGGCTGACCTCCACTGTGGAGCCATCACACACACACACACACACACAACGGCAAGTGGATTTACCTTCTGAGTATCTATGTCTTCTTTACCACTTCTTTTTCTATTGAATTAGTATTAGAGTGCTTTGTTTTTCAGATCTGTCATTTAACAATAATTTCCCTTCTTTTTCCCAGAAAGAACAATGTAAATTCCTCGTAATAATAGGGAAAATACAGAATGCACTTTTAATTATTTCATTGCAATGGATAGCCTGTGTAAATCACAAAGTCCTGCACAGCAGGTAAGCTTTACATAGAACATTTTTCATTGAAATTAGATGAAAAATGAATGATTTGTTACTTTTATCTTGTTTTTTCAACATATTTTCCATTATAATTAGTATGGCATTTTATAGTTATTGCCAGGAAACGTCATGGGAAACTGTTATGTTAAGTCACTGAAATGATGGACCATTAACAAAAACATATAAAAACCTTAAACCTCCAGCTCTGAGATCTGCTCTGTAAATTACACAACATGTGCGCTCGCTTGAGAAAATTCAGGATCCAAAAGAGAGAATTATCTACTTAGTATTTTGTTGGTTTGATGCTTATTCCTCTTACCTGTACCTGCTATTTCATTTCATGTTAGCAGACTTTTCTTAGGGAGGAGATCATTCTGTCTTAAGTTTGCTCCAAATAATCAGTAGTGGATGCCATGGTGCCTTTTTAAGTCAACACTGAAGCCGTGGTTGTGGAACTTAAATGAATGTTGAAGATGGTGGCAGAGCTACTTCCATCACCTTTGTAACATATCATCATGCGTGTTTAATTCAACCATCCTGCCATTCCATCAGACTTTGTTTTTCTTGTGCCATCCAGAAGGTGTTGTCTGTCTGCTGTCTGCCTGCTCACATATTCTCTTACCTGAGCTTAGTTCAAGCAGCAAAGCCTTCTTAAATAACAGCACCTTCAGAGAGGAGCACTCCAGACAACAAAAGAGACCCTTCACCAAGGCCTGGAGCACCAAAGGCAGTTCCCACTGCGGGGAAAAGGGCACGCATCACTGGCCTCTGCCTCTTCACCCCCTAAAAGAACCATTCCACGACAGGGTGGCCAAAGGTCGGTCACCAGCAGAAAGAAATGGCTGCTGCATACACTTTAATAGTGTCACGAGACAGCCCTTTATCGACCCAACAAAAAAGGAGAGATTAGACCCAACTGCACAGCACACGAGGTTCTAGTCTCCTTTCCTCACACCAGCGATGGAACCCTGACCACTTTGGCACGCTGTACACCTGGAGGAAATAACCCAGCCTCAGCATCAGTCTATCCATTCCATTAACATGCATTTGCATATTAATGCTCCACATAGAACTGCGTTAGAAGACGAGCGAACCGCTGTGATATCCTGTCTCAGACCTCGGAGCTGCCAGACCTTCCATGAATGGAGAAGAGGTCCTTAAATGCATCAGCGACTTTCCAGCTTTAAAAAGTGGTAGCCCAACAGAGTCCAGGGGTTACAACCATACAGTAAAGAAGTCTGAGCTACAAAGCTACAACTCAGGCTGTGTGAGGGGCAGGGACAGAAATAAAATAAGAAGGGCACAAGCTGCATGCTGGGGCACCAGCGCGCAGGAAGTTTGCTAGTATGTAGGGCAGGTTGTATGGCACTGTCATACATTGCCCCCATTTAAGGGCACCCATTAATGCACTACATCTTGTTTCTCCACTGGAGAGGTACCCTAGGGCAATTGATGATGTTTTATTTACCGTCGGGGCATCCAAGAGGGCAATTCTTTCTTTTTTATATACTGGAAGCGTACCCTAGACGGCAATTCATCATGTTTTTTCTACTGTATGCATCCAAGAGGCCACTTCCTCAAGTTTTCTCCACTGAAAGGGCACCTATAGGGCACTTGATCATGCTTGCACCTGATCATGTGTTTTCTACTGGAAGGCCACCTTAGAGGGCACTTTATCGTGATTCCTGATCTGGAATGGTATCCTCTTCGTCATGTTTTATCCACAATGGAGGCATCCAAGAGGGCGTTTCTTTCAACATGGTGGCACCAGGTGGGGCAGTCTACAGTGACACACCTACATAGTTAGCCTATCATCTTGCAGCTGTCCGTTTTTAAATGTGATTGTCTCTCTGCCTTCAGTACTCTCATGCTGTTGTTACTCGGACTCTTCCACCTCCCCATCACTGCCCAGTCTTTGCAGATTGATCAGCTCCCTCCTTTCATCAGCCTAACAGCACCAGCAGACTCATCAGCCACCACCAGTGTCTGGACTCCATGGGGGAATTCATTTCGCTGCTGCTCATGGCAGACGACACTGGATTACAAATCTCCCCAAAGAGTTTAAGCCTCATCAGCTTCACCAGGCTTTATTATCACATCGTCTGTTAGAATAATTGTTAGGACTTCACCATGTGGTTGAAACAAAGAGAGAGGCCTTGAAAGCTGAGATTGTGAAATCACGCCAAACCCCCGCAACAGGCGTCAAAATCTCTACTGAGTGTGAGATTTGGTTCAAACCACAACACTGGTGCCTCATTGGACGAGAGCCATGGGAACCCCAGGGAGTCGCTGTGACATAGCCATGACATCACCAACTCTAAACTGGTTGATTAAAGGATCGAAACTATATGTCATGGGAATACATTTGCAAACGTACGCGGCCATTACTTTATATATATATATATGTATGCTATATATATATGTCCAATGTTGCTTTTCTTCTGCTGATGAAACAACATACTATCTGGTTTTCCTGAGACATGTTATGTGATGATCAGACCTCAATAAATGCTGCTGGTGTGTACGTCCCTGTTTGCATCTCTTTCTCTGAAGTTTGAGAGGGAGGACCGAAGTTTTATGAAACCAGATGGACTACGAATGATTGGATCCTGATAAAGGCACATGGAAGTCCTGACGTGTATCTGTTGTTTGAGGACGAGATTATAATATAATCCTGAGAAGAACACATTTTAAAATGTAGAAAGACTCAATTTGAGAACTATTTGTTAGGTTTGTATAATAAGAGAATGAAGTAGAGATTTCAGATAATAGGCCACAAGACAGATGGGTAATCGCGTGTGTTTATGGTGCAAAAAAGTATCCCAGATCAAAACATGCGAGCTCAGGAACAAGTGGAACATTTGGCTGCTGCTCAACACTGCTGCACAGTCTAAAGAGAGTGCTGTCATCTGCCACTTTGATCTGAGCCGCAGTGGGATTTCCCTGATTGTTAAATCCAGAATGTGCTTATGGTTCAAAGCAGTCTGCACTGACCCCGTCACTTTCTATACAAATGAAATGCAGTGACTGGATATGGACTGTTCAGTATTCACTGAGGCCCACAGAAATGTTTTCCTCTCCGCCATGTATTTTTCAGCAGCATCGCTGTGGTCTAAATAAATTAATTTGTTTTATAGGAGTCTAAACCCCTGAAGCTAGTTGCCTCCTGGTCTGCTGCATGGAGGGTTATTATCCCACTTAAGTGTAGCAGGCCGGTCTATGGGTGGTCATAAAATACTGAGAATATTGGAGAGCATGAAGCAATGAAAGCTGCACTTAAAATGGACCCTCTATTCTTCTGGACCTGCATGCTATTTCACCCATTTACACCCATTCATATAGCACGTAAGGTACCGCCTGCCCAACATTCATATGGGGACAATACATGAGTATATATAGGAAGTCTCTGTCTGCAAACTCACAGTGTATCAGTGGCGACACGAGGTGGTCCTTCTTGTGATGCTGAGCACAGTCAGTGCGTAGTGAAAGCATTGGGTTGTTAATGCATACAAACAAAGTTACATTACGATAGGCCTCAAATTTCCTGTTTCTGGTCTTTTCCTTCTGTTTGCACAGAGCGATCTACAGCTGATTTGTCTGTCGAAGACTGTTTCAGAGAGCATCCAGGGACTTCCAGCATTACACTGCTGCATTAACTCGCAAACCATTCAATTGTTTCATTATCCTAAGTCTTAGAGAGCGACAAATAGAGAGCGACAAATCACTGCCACAGTGTCTTTATCTTACACTCGCCAATATACGCTGTCAGTTCTTCCCTTTATTGTTCCATTTCAGCTTCACAGTGAAGCAATATATATACGGTATATGTAAACATTGTGTATAGTGTATTCCCAAACTCTCTGTGTTTCAATAGAAACATGGGAAAACTTTGTAAGTGGTGTAACAGAATCAGGCAGTGAACCTCCATTGTATAATAGCACTACTTACACTAAATAGGACTTATCTGGGAAAATAGTTGCCTTTTCTTGTATTCACAAACGGATTATCATCAGCTCTGCACATTGAATATAATCTCTATACTTTATACAGTGAACTTTTACACATTCCTGCACAAACCTGTGGAGAATTTCAGTATTAAACGCATTATAAGTAAGATTAATTAACCCCCCTAGTGATGAGTAGAAGTGTCACAATAATAATATGTTAGTCACTAAATGTTTACAATATTCTTGCTTATAGAAGATATTATGTGTAACACTATATTAACTAATTGAATGTATTAAATCATAAAAGTATAGTCACTAAAGGTATTAAAACACTAAGAATAGTTTGAGGTTCAGATAGGGATTCTGAATGGGACTTGCAGCAGAATGGAGGATGGGGTCAGTGAGGAGGACAAGCTGACCAGAGGTGGAGTCAAGACAGATGTTTATCAAGGAGCAAAGCTGTTTCGCTAAGGGATCGATCCAGGGAGGGGACAGGAGTCAAATGGAGCCAACCACAGATCGCCAAGGAGGGTCATTCAGATTCATGACTTTCGGACATTTCCGACGTATAAAAGACGGTTCTGTAGAGAATTCCTCAGACCACATCCGCCCTCGTTTTTTCAGGAGTGAGATGCGTGCGTGTGGTCTCTGTTCTCGAGAACATTACTATTGATAGTTAATGCAGCTTATAAGTGAATTTCATGTAGTACATTAAATATTGTTATTCATTTTTGAACCGGTTCCAGCTCATTTTTCCACTGTGTGCGCACTGTAAGAAGTTCACAGCAGGGGGGAGGTCCTGCGGCCTCGCAGCGCTTCATCCTTTGTTTCCAGTCCTAACAAACCCTAACAGCTCTTTGATTTTAAAACAGATTTATTGTACTCGTCTTTTCACACACACACACTTTTATCATTTTTTTCTATTCCATATTTCTTGACTTTGCAGAACTTGATTCAGTAAATAAATATGTATTAAAAAAAACACCAATGACCAAAAATGATATAAGAAATTAAATGTTTGTATACCAGTCAAGTGTTGTATGAATTGTAAACCATAAGAATAATGCAAATAAATAAATATTGAATAGATATACGTTTGTGTTTAGTGCTAATTAGTTTGTTAGCATGCTTACACAATAAACGTAGATGGTGATCATAGTCCATATTATACCTGACAAAGATTACAACTGTTATTATCCACATTATTGTAATCGGCATTGCTATTTTGAGCATGATGTTAACATTTAGCTCAAAGCACCACTTTGTCTCGCCCTCCAGAGGAGCACTGGCTGTAGTCACTTCCCAGCCCACCATGCAAATCACCAATATGTGACTGTGGCTCAGTGGTAGAGCCAGGGCTTCTGGCTGAGAAGTGTCTGGGCTCTGTATCGCTCATCATCATCAGCCTCCAGTGCACACACAGATCGACACTGGTAGACCTCTTCATCTTCTTCTCTTATCGAAGGCTTGAAGCTGAAGACAAAATTGAAGCAGAAATATGGTTGCGTGGCTGTTATATGTGCAAGTGCAAATAAAAGGGGGGCCTATGCAGGGCACGAAGGGGCAAACAAATCTGTGATGAATCCAATAATTAACAGCCAATTCTTCATTCACTCTTCTATAAACCCTACCAGACCGCCACAATCCCTGACCTCTGGAAAACTGCTTCCATAACCCGTGTGCACATAGAAAAAGAAGGCCTACAGTACTCTACTACCAACCGATTGACCTCACACCTATAATAATGAAGTGGCTGGAGAAGCTGATGCTTAACATCATTCTGCCAGTGTCACTCCACAACCGGATCCCCTCCGATCTTCCTATTTGACTAAGACAAGATGATATGTGGTCCTTGTATTGATTGTACTCCTGTACACACATGACTGCAGCAGTTTGTCACCCATCACTAACTACCTCAGATACTCCATTCTTGACCTACTCACAGACAACCAGTTCTTCTCTGGATCATCTCAACACGGTTGCACACTTTAACACTCATCCTCTCACCTAATCTTGCAGAGCTAACCAGGAAGGCCATAGCACAGCAGACGCTGAATAGACTTGTCTGTGTACGGTTGTCTGTAACTGTGTGCTTTTGTTCTGCTGTTGAATGTATTGCTACAGTGCTGTGGAGATGAATGGCCCCTTGGGGACAACAACGTCTAAAATCAATAGTGACCCCTCTAATAGGACAAAGTCTAAACAATATACAACTAATCATTTCTTAACGTTAACCACGAGCACAATAGTGCATTTCTACAACTGTGATACAGGGCTGACATGTGAACGGGTTGTACTTCCATGCCTCTGGTTAATTGCATTTGGCCTCGACTAAAGTAGAAAATGAAACATTGTTGTCTTTTAGTTCTGTTCTATTTTGTGTACCACGCTGGCATTTACGAACAAACCAAGAGCTGTACACATGAAGCAAACAAATCCTTCAAAGTAATGAACTCCTCCTTTTGGGTGGTCTCAGTTTGGTTGTTTGGTCAGCCCACGTTTGGTTGTTTCAGCCGGGCAAAACAAATCAAACTAAGCTAGTAAAGCAACCACAGTTCAAACAAATTCAACGAAACCAGTTCGACGTGAAAGCAGCCTCAGTCTTTAGACGCAAGTCTTCCACAGAATGAGAGTGAGTCATAATGGATGTATTGGTGCTATCTGCTGTCTTCAAAACCAAGCAGTGGCCGAGCACATGACCCGTGCAATCACTGTTTAACAGTCGGTTTCCTGGAGTCATAGAGTGCAGTATGTGAGAGTATATTAAGGATGGGATTGGGCATGGAGGGTGGTGGCGGGGGAGGGGGGTGTGGGCAATCAGCCACATTCAGCGAGGCTCGGAGCAGACCATCAGTGGCATTCAGCTGCCCTGCACATCCCATGTGAGTGGCATGCAGCAGCCCTGGCCCACTTTTCCCCACTGAGAGACCATTTATGGGCCTCACAACGGGAAGAGGACATGCATAAAACAAGGCTGCGCCCCTGGGGTTAGTGTGTGGACGGGAAGCACGGGTGCAGAAAATTCACTGACACAGAAAGCCTCGTATGAAACCAGAGAGGGCAAGCAGAGAGGAGAAGCAGCACTGCTGGACACATGGACAGGATGATGGATACACCAGAGGTTCTCAGAGTGGAGTCCAGGGAAATGTAGGAGTCAATGAGGAGGTTCCAGGGGATCTTCAGAAAAATAACTAATGTATTTCTCTACTGTAATTTAGTTAAAGAGAAAATCCTGTCAAAAAACCCATAAAAATGACAAAGCAAATCACCCATCACTGTGAGCCTCTGCATCCCCACAGATACACCAGACACTCGGGCAATGAGAGGAAACAGCAAGGGGAAAAGCACTCTTTACAAACTTTGATGAATGTTTGTAGGGTTTCATATCAAATTAAGGTGCTAACATATCTATGTTTGATATATTGTAGTTATGATCCATACAATCAAAAGCACTCCTTCAAAAAATAGCTTGCGCACGCATCTGGCCTTCCTACTTGAGATCCAGAGACTCATCCAGGGCCAAGCTGGACCACAACAGCATGCATGTTGGAAGCGGTTTATTGAGAGATCATTTACGGTTTATGCCAGGGACATATATTTAGTTTGTATTACTACATGCAACAAAAAACATCAAAAATAGTCAAAGAAAATCTAAATAGTCAGTTTCAACAGTTAATTGAATGCAATTAAGGCCACATGGAAAAACATATTCATGTCTGTCGTGTTAGTGCACCTCTGGAGTGTTTGCTTTGCAGCTGACACAAGTGTATGAAACTCTTTCTGCCCGATGCTATTTCTATGCAGACTCATGTTGGTGCCATGTGTTAGTTTCTAAGAACATAGAATGAACTCTGTTCATGAAGTGCTGTGGCACCATGTCCTTTCACGTGAGAACACATCTGTAACGTCACTTCCCTGTTGGGCTTTTCTCTTGTCATTGCACACAGCTCCACCTTTTCTCCTCTACTCTCTTTCTCCTGCCCTGACAATCATGGGATTCTCAAGAGTGAGTATAGCTGCCTCATATTGTCTTTGATTTTGATTTTCTCGACTTTTCCCCTTGTTTTACCGATTTCAAAGTGGGGCTTTCTGGGCCAATCAGTTGGCACGGTCACTGGTAATCCTCCCAGTTGTCCTGATGGCCAGTTCGGGCCTGGTCACATCTCACAAATACCTCAATCAGACCGACACAGTGACGTTCTATCTGAATGCGTTTGTGTGAGAGTGAGTGCGCTGTCTTTTCAGCTGCCCTGCACATCTTTTCTATCAATTTAGGTGTCACTCTCTGACTGGCTGGAGTCGTGGGTTCAGCCTGGGACGTGTCTGCTGCTGATTATTCCCTCCATTAGCTCCAGTATTTTAAACTGCTTGGGTTTCTAGAAGCCAGGTGACAGCAGTTTGACAGCTGCAGCGTTCTGCCCTCGGCCTCCTGCCTCCAGCCCTGTTTCTTCTCTACAGAGTGGTTAGAATAAGTGCCCTAGTTGGTTGTGAATCTACAACTTGTATGTTAATATTTTACCATTATGTTTTATGCTCTTTAATCCAGTTATTGTGGAGTACAAGGGACCCAGATTTAGTAAATGTCTTTTTGTTTGTTTGTTTATTTATTTTATGGTTAGTCAGCACTTTTGGGCAGATCATATTGGTTGTTTTGGCAGCGTTCACCCTGGATTATATTATTTTAGTTTATTGCAAGTTTAAACTTAATTGAAGAGGCTGTTGCATGTCAGATCAAATACACTGCTCACTTTGTGATTCATTCAATGTGCTAGGTGGTGTAGTGTTGGTGATTGTTAAAAGAAAACACGCTTTAAAATGCCACCTTTAAGGGTTAAGACCAATCTACTGCTGTTTTTAGCATTCGCAACACAAATGAAATGCATTTCATTGAAATTGTGCTGCACAGTTTAACTTGAACTAGAACTGCTTGTGCGTTGTGGCTCATGCATGTCAGTGATGCCGAGTCGCACAGGGCTTCACACCCACAACAGCTCTGCTTCTTCTGACATTTATTGTTTCCAATAACAAGTAATTTTCATCATACCATTTCTCTGTTTCTAATCTGCCATACTGTGCTGTACACATTGTATATTAAGTTCTTCCTATCTACAGGAGGGTTTGCTGGCAACTTCCCTGACCTTCTCTGTTGACATCACAGCTTCAACAGGATTAACAGCCACATGGACTACAGATGAATGGTGTCAGTATCTTATTTAAGGAGTGGGGGGGTGCTTGTAACAGGAGATGGTGACACATGCCACAGCCTGCCTTATGGTTGTGACATATAGCTATAGATTTGTCATTAGACATCAAGGGAATCATGAGATTCCAAGTGGACTAGCTGTCAGATCCATTGGACATTTTCTTGGATTGGCTTTATGAGTGTTGGGGTGCACTCAATACACGCACTACCTCTCATCCATCCATCTGTAATGCCTCCCTCTCTTTATACTTCACGTCTTCAGGTCTGCATGTTTCCCACAAACCACAGCTCATCTCCAGACGAGAGTCTAACTTTCCCTCCAATACAGCTGCCAAAGAGGTGTGGGGATGCATATCGAAAGCCTTCTTCATTAGGCTGCCCGGGAGTCTTGATCAAAAAGCTATCTGTCCCCTGATTTGTGTCACAGATATTAGCGTGAAAACACAGAGAAATATCAAGTCTCTGAGAGAAGTTCCATCTGACACTCATTGTGTTAAAACTCATCAAACTAAACGCAGCAACAAATGGAGCAATATTGTGGAATAAACCTCGATGTTGTTTTCCTCTCTATCATACAACAAGATGAATCCCAGATATTTGGTCCGATTGAATAGGTTTTCATATTCACTCTGCTCTTCTTTCACTTGTTCTCGTCATTACATGTATGTAAACTGAACCGTTATGACACTATTTGTTGACACGCATTGATAAAATCAACCCTTTGGTCCCGTTTACAACATTTGCAACACAAATAATTGATCAATATTAATGTGTATGTTAATATCCTTCCAGAGCAGAAACTGACTGATTTTACTTTTACCTGGTTTTTATTTAACATCCTTTCAAAAGTGTAATTTGATGTTTTATTGTATTTTAATGATTTTAATAATTAATTGGGTTTCATTAGTTTACTTTATAATTGATATTAATTTGAGAGAACTGTCACTTTGTGAAAACTTGTCTACATTGTAAAGCGTTCTTCTAGAGGTGGTCACGGCTGTGTAAGTGTCTCTTTTTCTCATGCTACATGCATTCACAAGTGTGCCGCGGCCTTTTATTTTATTGTGTTTTATTTAATGCAGTGTGTGTGAATTCTTTATGCCACTTATCTCCCCTCCTTTCAAATAATGCCCCCGCCTTCTTAAAAGTTGTTTATTATCTGTTTTAGTCATTTATGGCCATTTTACACTCCTTGCATTCATATTTGATGACATTTTAATGTGATCCTAAAGACACACATTGTATGATTTTAGCTAGTAAATTCAATGATTTTAGCCCATAGCAGCAAAAGGGCTAAAAGATGGTGCTGTGGCTCAGCCATTCACCCAACCGCCAACCTTTTGATCCACAACAAGATATCAGGACAACTGCTGGCAAGACTGCTTGATTGATTTACCTCATATAACATCAGCTCAAAATGGCCACACAATGGATATCAATTTCTAAGTGGCTAACAATAAGGTTGAGTGTTCATCAATTTAAATACATTACAGGAAGTTGGCTGAGTACATACATGGTCCCCAGAGAATGGACCCTTTTGATATTGATGATGCTATCACCCTCATGCTGCTCACACACCGGGCGCGTTTTTTGATTGACGCGCGTCGAGATTACATACAAAGTCTATGCACAGACGCGATGAGACTGGCGCGCCGCGATTTTTAATCTCATCGCGTCTGTGCATAGACTTTGTATGTAATCTCGACGCGCGTCAATCAAAAAACGCGCCCGGTGTGTGAGCAGCATTACGTTTTCTCCAGCGCCATCCTCAGGGCTATTTTTACATCGAAATATAGTTCTCCAGTGTAACGAACAAGCAATATTTATTATAGTTTAGTATAGTCAGTCAAATGGGTGAAAATAAGCATCAGCGTGCATGTGCACTTTGACTGTGTCTGCTGCTTCTGAATTGTAAACCAAGTCAATGACCATGTTTGATTGATCTATCATTCTCGACAGTGGAGAGGGAGGTTAAATTAGGTATTGAACCAACCTCCGGCTAATATCATCCATCGTTTAAGTTGGCTCTGACAAGCCAGACACAAGATGATATAAATGACTATATCATCTGTTTGGAGCTGATCCCTGAACAGCAACGGGTTATTGATATAGAGCTCGGCTGTACTACACCAAAATGAACTTGATTTTAATCTGTAATCACTGTGTGGTTATGTTACAGGAGATGAAGGTAATGTAAAACAGATGTAAGGCTGAATGAATGGAGCTCAGCACACTCTCTGACGTTAGGGGAGGGAAGGCTTCATGCTTCATTTAGCCTTGTTAAAGATCACTCAGCTGTGATTATTGAGATGACAATCATGCATGTACCGGAATTTCAGTTCAAAAGCATTCTCTTTCTAATGAGCACATCTGGCTGTTTACACTTGTGTCACTGTAAGACACTTATACCTGATACTGGTGTACTTATTTGAGTTGGCTCCACCCCCACACGTGCCATGTGATTTTGATTATAGACTGCCGGCATCACACACTGAGCAGTAATCATGTCTGAGATCATTGGAGCCTCTCATGTGGAAAAGCACTTTTGTTCACAGCAGTCAAATACAAAATCAATACACAACTCCACTAACAATATATGGTCATGCCACATTAACTAAAAGCTGCTATGAATTGTACACCAATGCGAGCCCAGTGATCTGTTTTAAAGTAGCCTTACTGATCTCGAGTAGCCCCATATTGCGAGATACTCACCAATGCTTTGATTAGAATGGGATGTTGGGGTTAATACCCTTAAATGTATTGTACACAGTATACTCAACACGTTCTCACACCAATGCATCAAATAACGCAGCCTGGTCAGTGGAACTAAGCTTCAAACTATGACGCTCTACTTTACCACTCTAGCATCAGTTTCTCATGAGTCAGTGACGGAGTGTCAACATACACTTTTTTAAACACATTTCCCCACTGTGGGACTCAAAAAGGATTATCTTATCTTATCTTCTCTTACAATAAACTTACAACATTGCCAGACAGAAGAGGATGACTTGTACCCTTACTAGAATTAACCACAAAAGAGTACAAAGCTGTATAACCAGTCCTCTCCAGTCTCTCTGTCCCACTATAACATGTCCACTCAGGACAGGACCATTGTGTGAGGTTTGGGAAACACGTCTCTAACTCTCGTAAAATCAGGACCGGTTCCCCCCAAGGCTGCGTTCTTTCCTCTCTGCTCTTCTCCCTGTACACCAACATCCACACCTCCAGTCACCAGTCAAGCTGCTGAAGTTTGCTGATATCACCACCCTTGTTGGACTTGTCTCTGGTGGGGATGAGTCCACCTATAGGCAGGAGACAGACTATCTGGTGACCTGGTGCAGACTAAACAACTTAGAGCTCAATATTTTAAAGATAGTTGAGATGGTTGTGGAAAAACGCAGCCCCAGCCAGACTTTTTCCTCTTTTGATCACATGCTGGCTTTGGCTGTCCTGGAGAAGTCTGGTATAGAGTGTTGATACCCATGAACTTTCTCTCCACTGAACAGTGGTTGCTGTTAATGTATCAAGGCTTGCATTTCCTCCATTTCCTTTGGGCTTATTTTACATCCCTCTGCAGGAACCACACCGGCCACTAACAGACCTGTTTGAAAACGTTGCATTTCTTTCTCCGAAGCTTGACACCACACTGATTTTGTCTCTGTAAAACTGCCTTACTGTTTGAATGTTTTGCTCAAAGTCATGACCAAACACTAGCACATCATCCAAGGAAGTGGCAACACTTCATCCCTCAGGTCCCCCAGGCCTCCCTCCATTAAGCACAGAAAGGCAGCTTATGCATTAGTGAGACCCAATGGGATTCTGACCCATTCGTAGAGTCCCCATGGTGTAATGCAGTGACTCTGGTCTCTCTGGACATTTCTCTCTTTTGGAAATCGTCCTATGATTTGACTTTCACATCTCACACTACAACAGTCGTGCTCTGCTCTCTGTATCCTCGTCTCTCCCCGTGTGTCACGGTGTTTGTACATCTCACTCAAGTCAGGAAACTTGTCAGAATACTCATATATATTCACGTGATGTGATTCACAACGCATTGGTCTGTGTTCCTGCACCGCTGAACAAGTCCCGTAAATGCTGGAATAATTCCGCTGCATAAAAAAAATGCCCTTCAAAATAAAAAAAAATTTTTTTGTCAGGCAAAGACCCGCGACCCACTGAAAACGGGTCCCCGATCCACCAGTTGAGAATCACTGGTGTAATGAATGCAGTTCAGGGCTGCTTCCCTCACTCATGAAGCCCTGGTTATAAGCCTCTTCCTTGGTCTAACCCGGAGTTGCCTCCCAGGTTCTCCAGGATCTATTGTGTCCTTGGATTCGGATGCCGGTCAGGCAGTGTGTCTGTATTTTATGCACAAGCAAAACATCTTTCCTCCTCACACATACTATAGTTGAACATTTTGGAGAGTAGGATTTCTTTCGTGCGAATAACTCTCGTGTTTAAACTGTTATTTTTGTACTTGAACACAATATGTGGTGAGCAAGGTGGATTTTTCTGAGCTTTCGCACCAAATATAAACAAATCATGTTGTTCAGAACAAACGTTTTCAAAATGTACTTTATAGTGTAAAACATCTCAGAGGCTCTGTAACCAAGACGGCAAACTTGATTCTCTTTCCAACCGTGACGAAGGCAGAAACCAGAGCCACTCCTTCTGTTCTTACCTCAACATAAACACCCTGCGGAAGGTTTTACCAGAGGGAACTAACATTCACTCAGAGCATTCTGATTAAAGGAAACTCAATAAAATAACTAACAGTAACTCAGAGTGTAAAACAATGTTAGGGTCCCGCATGGTGTCACCGCAAATCAATTTCAACCTTTTCTTGAACAAGTGTTGCAGCTGACACAAATGTGCATTGCTGCTGGTGTGAGTCATTTTGATAGGGATATTTGTATTTCTTTATTTATCATTTTCTGTTATTGGCACCTGACTTGTTCAGGTAGCAGGTAATTCAACTTGACTCAGGGCAACATTGTAAATAAAGTGCCACACCGTTGCCTCAATACAGCAGTAAAAAAAAAGCAAGTTAATGTTTGCTACAAAAACAAAAGCTTACTTCAAGTTTTGATGAACAACTTTTGCCAAGGAGTCATTTCTTTCCTCACTCACTCACTCAGCCCCTCTCATAGCTATAGATGTCTCAGAAAATCAATCTGTATGTAATACCTGTAATCATGAACCAGGAAGTATAAAGACCACAAAATCACACACAGGGCGGACAGAAATAGAGGCGGAGGGTTCACAAATACTTTTGCCGCACTTTAGAAAGCATGTGGCTCCTTTCAGTGTGCTCTGCAGGAGTATGTTGGTGACATGATGGTCTCTGGGCAAGGTGGCGGGCTGTTTACATTCTTCTGACAAAGCAGCTCGACTGAGTCTTCCTCCAGCAGGGTTTAGCTGAAGCATGTTTTTGAGTTTACGACGCCTCACAGCCCATCTACACAGGTGGTGAGCCAATTGTGGGTTGCAGTCATTCAATCACACAATACAGCAGTGGTTGTTGCAGACGCACCTGGCTTGTGTGTCAACTAGTAGTGTCAACTACTAGTTGACACTATCAACGGCGATGAGTTTTCAGGTATGATATGTACAGCTGGAAACAAGGCTGATGAAGCTGTGGGCTGTACGATAACTGAAGAGCGGGTGATACTTCTCTGCTTGTTCCTCACTACTAGGGACACCTTTCATATCAAACACTCATTCAATCAATTCATCATATAAAAAAATGTTGTTTTTTGATAAAAGGTCAGGCCACACATACCATATGGTATGTCAAACTGTAATAAGGAATCATATCCATATGGTTGGAAAGGCCCAGCATTCTTTGCACTGTCCAGGGCCTCAGTACATCAGAGACACAGCTTCCTGAAGCATATCCAGCCCCCGCTGCGTGCTCATCAGCAACCGCAAACACAGTTCAAGAGACCACCGCTTCCTGCTGAGGGTCACAATCAACGTGGATTTCACACATTCAGCTTCAAAGTCATTTCGCACCTTTCCGACTAAGATGAAGTCATTGCCAAAGCGTCTGACATCATGTCGGAGGTAGTGGTGCAGCGGCAGCTGGTCTCAGTAATCCCCTCCTTCTTTGCACCGTGCTCAGCCCCCCAAACCCTCAGTGACTGACAGCATTCAGCTGCGGGGGCCAATTAGCATTGTACGATTGCCTCAGGAAAAATATGACCCTGAAATTGATTGAAATCTTCTGCCGGTAGTGAAGACGACAATGAGACGGAATTGACTTGTGGCGCATTGCAATGAGGAAGGTTCCTGTTCTTACACTTTGGTGAGGTATGTTGAGCTGATCAAGGGATGTCCAACTGACGTGAGTTTGACAAACATATTTAAGTAAATATATATATATATATATATATATATATATATATATATATATATATATATTCAAAATGGAACAGATATGATCAGCTGCTTCATGCATTAACCTAACACCTATTAATGTGCAGGCTATCGTTGGTCATTGCCAGTTGTGTTGACGGCAAAATGTAAAAGCGTGCTTCCTAGTTGGCAGAGCGGGGCCTTGTTTCCATACAGCTACTGAGGGTTTTCTAAGAAAAGTCTTGATTTTTATATTAGAGATGACAGTTAAAGAGAGGAGAGACCGATGGGGAATGACATGCCACAAAGGTCCTCAGCTACACATGAACTATGTTTTCATGGTCATCATACTCAACCCCTCGACCAGCAGGGCTCTCCTCTGAAATGTGTCCCAAAGCAGTGCTGAAGAGTGTTCCATGTGGAGGCTCTTAACATCAGCTGTCGGCGGTGAATGCTGAATGTACTTGCAACAGCATCTGATTTGCTGCTTTGCCACTGCTAATGATTTGGCAAAAGAAAAGAAAGAATGAAACTACTAAATATGGATGATAACTTTACAGACTAACTGTGCAGCTACATAGATGTGTGCTACCCGAACCCAACATATCCATATGTGCACCATTCTGTAAGTAATCCTGTCTGGAAAATACGTTGTGTCTTGTGTTGACATGTACAATGACAAAACACCAACTAGAAAATGCATTTCCTGCTGAAAATGCGTTGGAATGCTGAAAGCTGAAATTAATTGTGAAAAAATTGCTGAAAATTAAGAAATGGGAGACTATCTGTCTGAAAAATGTTGAAGGCCGAAAGCATTTAAACTGCACTGCTGAAAAACCTTCTAGTTGAAATGTCTAACTATGGTGTCTGTAGCTGAAAGTATGAGGAAGAAGAAGGCTTTGAAAGTTGAAGTATAACAGGATTTGAAGATTTTCTCCATAGAGATCCCATTCAAAAGAAAATTGCAAAAAGCTTCATTCAAAAAGTTTAAAGATTACAAAAATGAAAAGTCAAAGCACCCCTCTCCTGAAAGAGCTGAACATTTTGATATTTGAACAATTTCTGTAGCTTAAACAAATTTCAGAAGTAGTGATAGAAGTTGTAGTTGAAGTAGAAGTATTATTAGTAGTAGAAGTATTAGTAGCATTAGAATAAGTAGTAGTAGTAGCAGTAGTGATATTTGTAATAGTAGTAGTAGAAGTCGTAGTTGTAGTAGAAGTATTAGTTGTTAGAAGAAGTATTAGTATTCAGAAGAAGTAATAGCCTAGTATCAGTAGTAGTAGTAATAGCTGTAGTAGTGGTCGTAGTATTTAATATAACAGTAGTAGTAGTAGTAGTAGTAGTAGTAAAAGTAATGGCAGTATTTGAAGTAGCAGTCGTAGTAGTACTAGTAGCAGTCGTACTAATAGCTGTAGTAGTATTAGTACTGGTAGTAGCATGAATAGCAGTAGTAGCAGTTGTAGTATAAGTAATAGTAGTAGTGGTAGTAATAATATTGATGGTAGCAGTAATAGCACTAGTAATAGTAGCAACAGCAAAAGTTGTAGTAGAAGTAGTAGCAGCAGTAGTAGTAGTAATACTAGAAATATTAGCAGCAGTAGTAGTTGTCGCAGTATTAGTAAGAGCATTCATTTTTTCAACAAAAAAGCCTAATTTTGAATTTAATGTTTAAATACAGTTAATCCATGAGGCTTTTATTTTGAAAGGGTGGGACTGGGTGGGGGAGGGAGGGGGAGCGGAGACATAATCATAATGTTTGACACACATAAACAGAGGTTATTAAATGATAGGCTTCATCACAAGCTGTTCAGTTAGAATTCACTCTCTGGGGCTTTTATTTTGAAATGGGGTGTGGGGTGTGGGGGAGAAGGGGAGAGGAGATAGAATCATAATGTTAGATAAACACAAACCGGTTATTAAATGAAAGGCTCATCACAAACATTTCAGTTAGGATTCATTCTGTGGGGCTTTTATTTTAAAATGGCGTGTGTGCGGGGGGGGGGGGGGGTGGAGGAGGGTGGAAAGACCTCTAAAGAGTCCTAAGACCTGAATGACTGTATGAGAGAGAGACACAGAGAGAGAGAGAGAGGGAGAGGGGTGTATGTGCGCGTGTGTCTGTGAGTCTGTGTGTTTGTCAACATCACTGATTACTGGCTCAATCGCGGACACCTGTGTGCCTGAAGCCACTTCATGGAGATAACACAGGGAGACACCTCTCAAACAAATCATCAAAACTCCCATAACCGTAGCTCCTATTGCTCAGATATTAATAATTGAGAGGAAGGCTGAGTCGAAGAACAGATCCTGTAAAAATTGTGTCTGTAGTTTAAAAAATGTGGCTTAAGATAATCCTTTATTAGTCCCTCAGTGGGGAAATTACAGGATTACAGCAGCATTGCTCACAAGTAATAAAATGAAGATAAAAAAATCAAGTAGTATAAATAGACTAAACAGTAACAGTAGTAAAAAATATGACAGTAAAGAAGAATACAAAATATACCAGTATGTACAGACGGAGTAAAAATGTGAAATGTAAGATAATACTTGAACGTATTGGATATTGCACAGGATTGACAGTAAAGACGACTATTAAATATACCAGTATATACAGGCGGAGGCAGAGTAAAATGTAAAATGTAAGATAATACTTACTTGTTAAATTAACTGGCGATCTAGAAATGGGGTACCGTGTTCTGTGGAAGATGTTTTTGAAGCAAAATTTAACATTGGTCTCTATGGAGCAGAAAGTTGGTTTTCCTGTCAATTAATGGCTTCTGTGTCAAATGTGGAAATCTGTGGGATTCCACAGTAATGTTTCTACGACAAGGACAATATTAGCTACTTTTACATCCAGAAATTATGCATGAAGAGTGAAGATTGTGGACACAGTGGCAAAACACAAATGTTTTTTTCACAAGAATATCAAGCTGCTATTCACTCTAGCGGTGACATCACGCACTCTAAGCTGCGCAATACACACCCATTATAAAGTCAGAAAAGGGCTGAAAAATCATAAAAGTTAAATTGCTGCAGTTCAAAAAGTTTAAAAGATATTGGAAAGCTGAATTATGCGGCAATAGTTCAGAGTTTTCTCAACATTTGAAAGTTGAAATGGTGTCTTTAGCTGAAAGTTTGAGGAAGTTGAAGGATTTGAAAGTTGAAGAAGTTTAAGAGGATTTGGAAATCGTCTCCATAGAAACCCATTCAAAAAAAAGTTGCTAAAAGCTTAATAATTCAAAAAGTTTAAAGGTTAGAAATATGAAGAGATATAGCAGGGATGAGCTGAAGGAGCTGAACATTTTGATAGTTGAACGGTTTCTGTAGCTTAAAAAATGAAGAAGAAGAAGCTTTGCGACGAAACGGGGGGGACGGAAGAAATAGTGGAATAAAGAAAACAGGATAACAATGCTTAACAGCATTCCAACAATTACAGCAGAATAGATCTATCCAGGTCATTTGTACAGCTGGTAGAGAAACACCTGTTCTACTAAACAAAGAGCAGAGGACCCTGGTACCTTCCCCAATGTTGATGATTCGCAATACCCAGAAAGAATACCTGTGGCAGAGGGAGTATATGCTCACTACTTCTACTGCTGTCATGGTGTGTATTCATGTGACGAACCTTTCCATTAGAACTGCCACTGTCTCTGTCGCAAGCCGATGTCAGCGTGAGGAGGATTCTACCCGGAACGCCCTGAATCTGCATGCTTTTTAGTGACAGCTCTCATTCCACTTATCTGGTGCGTGGCATGCAGAGGCGACGGGCCGGCGCACTTGTCAAGCAACTCTTAGCAGAGCAGTAATCACGCGTCATGGCGCATTTGAAAATCTCCCATTAGCTCATGATTGTAATGAAAATGAATAAAAGCAAATGAGATTAGGAGTCAAAACAATTCCAGGGGGCAATGTCAAAATGCAAATGAAGACAATCTTAGCTCGGAGTAATGCCGCTGCTGCCTTTGAACAGATGCTGATAGACATGACGAGACTTCATCAAATGTATTGAACCAGAATGTTTCTGTCCTCACAGCACTAGAGGTTCACAGGGAAGATGAGTTATAACCACAGCTCCTTTCCACTGGATGCAGTGCTTTCACCCTGGGACGTATACCAAACCTGTGCCATGTAAACAAACTTGTGCAAAGTGAAACACATTAAGAATCTAATTACTATTGATCTCGTGGCTGTCCGCGTTCTCATTGTGGATCCATTGGGCCAGTGCTCCGTGCTCCACCAGCTGTGGTGTGAAATCCTTTCAGCCCAGCGATTTACACAGAAGCCAGCAGCGAGTTGAGCTGGGAAGAAAGCTTCGGAGCTGTACTCTGCGCCTTCATATGTGCTATCCAATTACAGGATTGCTCGACTGAGGGACCTTTTTAATTATGATTCATTAGGCCAGCACAGATTCTCCTCATCTGAATATGTTCTAGCCTTTGCTCTGTTTTCAGGCTATTGAAGCATTGTTCTACGAGCGTGAAACCTCTTGAAAGTTCTCTCCACAGTGAAGCCTGTCTAATTCAATCCCTCTTCATATAGAAACACTCCACACAGCTTAAGCACTGACTGCAACACTTTCTCCTGCATACACATCCAGCAAAGCAGCTCATGTTTTACCTGCGACCGAAGACAACTTTGTCCTCTTTCTTACGGCGTGCTCTGACGTTCCGTGAGGTTAAGAGTGGCATCAGTGTGACAGGCGATAAACAGTCTGTGCAGCAGATACAAGTGATCACGCTCATGAAACCATGAGTCAGGGAAAGGAAGGTGCCTGTGTGTTCCAGCGGGAAAGAGTGGAAGGGCGGCGCAAGGGGGCCACCAAATGTATCTATGTATTTCTAATGCTCAAAAAGTATAACTACAATCATTGTGTAACACCTGTCCCATGTAGCTATATAGTGTTGTGTAAATCTGCTAAGTGTAGTAGTACTATGGGTACAGTTTTAAACGTAAAGGCGCTATTACCTGTTCTTATTAATTAATATAATTAATTGATTCTTACAACCGTTGTCTATGCCTCCACAGTCTTTTTATCGTGTGTGTTTCTACCCTTTTCAAACAATTCTTACCAAAACAATAATCTGTGATGAACGTTGACACACCAAATATAATTGAAATACCTTAAAAAACAAAGTTTTGTATTTATAACAGCAGGTACAACAAACATTATTACTGCAGATCACTTATACAATATATAGAAATACTACACAATATTAATTAACACAATAATGATTGTTCCTCTCAGTAACAAGCGGGAAACAGTTCTCCATATGAACCAAAGGAGCTTTCCTGATCCTCTCCAACAGTCAAATAGTTTCAGGACAAGCCGATTACAACAAAGAGAAACTGATATATTATGCTGCTGCTACACAAGTTAGGCTGAATACACATGCTGGATCATGAACTCCAACCATTAAACTGTAAAGAGTATGACTCTTATTGTTATACATTTTATCCATCCATATCTACCCATACTTATACACCTTTTACTTTTTACAACCTGTTTTTACATCCTGATGTCTAAATCATTTTTTTAGGCAGGGCTACACCTTTAAATGTATTTAATTCAAAAACAGCCACAGTTGACCCATGTCTTGAAGTAGTACTTGTAAACAGATTTGTGGTCGACGGGACTTAAAGGAGTACACACCATCTAAAGAATGAACCAACCAAAAATCCCAGCCCAACTCTTTTACAAGTAGCGAGCGGCTCTAGATCCAAAAGTTGATAAATCTCGCAAGAAAGTCACTCCACGAAAATGATCATTATAAACATAAATAGAACATAATGAATACAAACAGCTAATGTGGCTTTTGTTAGCACTCACAGCTGTTAAGCTAGCAGCTTGTGGAAGACTCTGGTGAAGAATATTACAGCTTGTTTTGGTTGATATTTATTGCAGGACCTTGCTCTTATTTGTGGAATTTGTGGTTCATTAATGTGAATGTTTCTGTCCTCCAAATAACCTATGTTCTTTGGGGTTTGTGTGAAGAACCTTGCGCTCTCTCTGGATTCCTAAGAGAGGCTCGAGCTAACGAGAGCTGTGGCCTCCGTGTCCTCATCTGTTCACTGGAGCAATCAGCTGCAGGTTCCTGTGTTTTTAGACAAGCATGAGTCTCAGGAAGCTAATGCTGAAACCATGTAGAGTTAATTGATGCAGTAAAGGGAAACCTTTATTATGACTCAGTCACATCGGGTCTTTATGAATAATGTAGAAATGATCATGAATGACATCGCATGGCGATGTAAGGTTTCATTGGAGCGATTAGGTCTTGCTTCAAGTAATCTTAGGAAGAACACACACACCTGAGATAGAACTGGGAAACTTTGAAGAAAACCTTGACTTTCTCATTATAATGTTGTATCTTAGCTTGTTTAACAGTTGCCTTTTTCTGTTTCTGTTAGTTGTATTTTCTCTTTTTGGTTGGGATGTTTTCTTCGTTTGTGTTTTGCATGTCTTGCTTATTGAGGCCACCCAACGCCTCCCCCTCGGTTGCACATTGTAAACTACCATCACGTAACAAGAACCTTGTGAACTCTTTGTAATACAGATGTGGAGGGAGGTTTGTGCCATTGATTATTACTGCCACGCAATGACAGGCCAGTAAAAACTGCACACACACAAATAGGAAACTACGCATTCTTTCCCAGAAACTAAACAACACTCTTGACTTGTTAGTTAGCCAAACGTATTAGTCATTTATGGATTACAATGACACACTGAATAGGTTTAATGTCACGGGGTGTGGTGGCGGACCCAAACGCAGACACAGACCAGGAGTAAGAGAGTGAAAGGGTTTCAGGACACAAAGGGAAATATGTGGTGGAGCAGCGGGAGACCGAAGACTGGAGGACAAGGGTGGGGAACCGGGGAGAACAAGGCAGGCCGGGCAGACTGGAGAGCCGGAAGGGATGATCCAAACTGCAGGCACAGGGAAACAAAGTCAGAACAAGTAAAGGGAAACCAGCTGGATGAACTCAGAACGTATAATACTGAGCTGCTGAGAACAAGCTTGATACCATGGAGGTTGCAACAACGATCTGGTGAAGAGTGGATCGTTAGCGGGGGTAGATAAACTGTTGAGTAGATGAGTTGATGGAAGGCGGTACCAGAGGGGCATATACCGTCGGAAAAAATGCACTTATCGAGAGTGAATATAATGCATGTATACATGTTTACGCCAGATTAAAAAACAAAGTCTGGGCAACTATATCATGCAAGCCATTGTTACACACTCCAAACAATTCTACACAACTGCTATAATCAACTCGAAACTATTAATGATAAAACAAGTGAAATATATAGTTATATAGATGCTTAGGAGATAATGCACACAAGGCTGTTTGCATGTGCGGTCACATCTTGTGTGACCCTCTTTTCCAAGATGGCGCCGGACATGGCTGCCTCGACGATTCGGTGCGCAATGTTTTGTGTTGTTAATTCAGTTTTATGCTGCGATACCCGGAGCTCCTTCACCAGAGATGAGCTCATGAACATCAGGGGTACGACTCCAGTGGATTTAGTTCCAACTTTTCTGCTAACTTCTGTGGAATTACTGGACATTCTTGCTAAGGGTGCACTCATCCTTTCTCAAGCAGTGAGACATCGCAGGAGAGGGAAGCGGACCAGCGTGCTTGTACGTCTCCGCTCACGTGGATTCCGCACACCGCTGCCGGGCATATTCCTCTCAAACGTCCGCTCACTGTGTAACAAACTGGACGAACTTCAGCTACTAGTGGGGAAAGACAGAGACTTTTCTTCATCTTCCGTTTTGTGCTTCACTGAGACTTGGCTGTGTGGATCGATTCCGGACTCTGCGCTCCAGCTGGCTGGCTTCCAGCTGTTCAGAGCGGACCGCGACACAGAGCTCTCAGGCAAGTCGAAAGGTGGAGGAATCTGTTTTTACACCAACAGTGGCTGGTGCAACGATGTGTCAGTGATTCTTCAACACTGTTCTCCTGACCTGGAATATTTTATCATTAACTGCAAACCCTTTTACTCTCCACGTGAGTTTGCTTCATTCATCCTAATCGGTGTTTACATTCTGCTGCAGAGCAACGTGCAGGCAGCACAGCGCACGCTCACCGACCAGATACTGTGTGTGGAGCGGACCTACCCGGACTCTCTAGTTATTGTCCTTGGTGACTTTAACAAAGGAAACCTCAGCCATGAACTCCCTAAATACAGACAGTTTATTAAATGCCCAACCAGAGAGGAGAATATTCTAGATCACTGCTACAACTGTGAATAAAATATACATTCAATGTTACTTGTATGCTTATACGCGGATATGTGAGTTCTAGTAGAAGAAGGTTAAATACTCCATACGGGGCATTCATAGCGCTCGTTTGAACACAGTGAGAAGTATTAGAACTCTGAAGGATAGCTTTTGCCCCAGATAAATGTCACATAGTCACAGAGAACCAGTTTCAGCTGCCTGCGCTGCCTTAGAGATAGAGAGGCGCCTCGCTTATCAAGTCGGCCGGACATAACAATATGGAGTTACATCAACATGTACGCCCACTGAAGATGCAGCGGAGGAGAACCAATCGTGAGCCGGTGTGGGTGATGATGGTCAGTGCTCCAGCGGGCCCTTTGATAGCTAAAAACAGAGCCGCCCCTACTTTATATTCCACTATATAATGTTATGCGCAATGATGTTTAGGTGCCTTTTCCTGCTTTTCCTGTCTTTTGTACATTTTCCCTGTTCCTTCAGAGCAGAGATTAGGCCTCGTGCACGATTTGACTGCTGGGCATAATACTTCTGTCATAAATAAACCTTATTGCTTGAATTGAGCTAAACGCCTCGACCTCAGTCTGTCCACCGAGTTTTCTCCACAACACAACGTGCACACAATCAGTGGGGCCTATCACGCCGTCCCTCGTGCTGCACTGGGACACTCTGACCACGTCATGGTCCATCTGATTCCCTCATACAGGCAGAAACTCAAGCTCTGTAAACCTGTGGTGAGGAAATTCAAGAAGTGGACCAGTGAGGCTCTGGAGGATCTTCGGGCGTGTTTGGACTGTACAGACTGGGATGTTTTCAGGACTGCTACCAACAGCCATGATGAGTACACAGAGGCTGTGACTTCATATATCAGCTTCTGTGAGGACAGCTGTGTTCCAACAAGCACCAGGGTGAGTTACAACAATGACCAACCCTGGTTCACAGCAGAACTCAGACAGCTAAGGCTGCAGAAAGATCAGGCCTTTAAGAGTGGGGACAAGGACTTGTACAAAGAGTCGAAATACAGGTTTAGCAAGGCGGTGAGAGATGCTAAACGACTGTACTCTGAGAAACTGCAACTCCAGCTCTCAGCCAATGACTCTGCTTCTGTCTGGATAGGTCTCAGACAGATTACCAATTGCAAGCCTAAGACCCCCCACTCCATGAACGACCACCGCCTGGCAGACGAGCTGAATGAACTACTGTCGCTTTCAAAGACAATGGGACAGTCCTGACTCCATCCCCATCAACCATCACCAGTCCACCAGCCCCCTCTCCCCCAGCTCAGCAGGGGCCCATGCCTCTGTACCACCCATTCCAGCGCCCCCCCCCCCCCCACCCACCCCCAGTGACGACTCTCTCTATTCAGGAGAGCGATGTCAACAGGCTCTTTAAAAAACAGAATCCCCGCAAAGCAGTCGGCCCAGACTTGATCTCCCCCTCCACCCTGAAGTATTGTGCTGACCAGCTGTCTCCGGTGTTTACAGACATTTTCAACACCTCCCTGGAGACATGCCACGTACCAGCCTGCTTCAAGGGACTTAATGACTACAGGCCCGTCGCCCTGACCTCTGTGGCCATGAAGTCTTTTGAGCGCCTTGTCCCATCTAAAAACCCTCACGACCCACTCCTGGACCCCCTGCAGTTCGCCTACAGAGCCAACAGATCTGTGGATGACGCAGTCAACTTGGCCCATCACTTCATCCTCCAGCATCTGGACTCCCCAGGAACCTACGCCAAGGCAAGGCAAGGCAAGTTTATTTGTATAGCACATTTCAACAACAAGGTAATTCAAAGTGCTTCACATAAAACCATTAAAAGCATCAAAACATAAGACAAAAGAAAAGGAGATTTAAAAACAATTAAGAACATTCATTAAAACACAGTGTAAACAGTTTCATAGTAAAATGCAGAAATGCAGGAAATTGATTAATATATTAATTGAATGTGGTTCAATTAAAGGCAGCAGCAAACAGAAAGTCTTCAATCTTGATTTAAAGGAGCTGAGGGTCTCAGCAGACCTGCAGCTTTCTGGGACTTTGTTCCAGATATGTGGAGCAGAAAAACTGAACGCTGCTTCTCCATGTTTAGTTCTGACTCTGGGAACAGAAAGTAGGCCGGTCCCAGACGACCTGAGGGGTCGGGATGGTTCATAAGGTAGCAGCAGATCAGAGATGTATTTTGGCCCTAAACCATTCAGTGCTTTGTAAACCAACAGCAGGATTTTAAAGTCAATTCTTTGTTGGACAGGAAGCCAGTGCAAAGACATCAGAACTGGGGTGATGTGATCCACCCTCCTGGTCTTAGTGAGGACTCGAGCTGCAGCGTTCTGAATCAGCTGCAGCTTTCTGACGGACTTTTTACAGAGACCTGTAAACACACCGTTACAGTAGTCCAGTCTGCTGAAGATAAATGCGTGGACAAGTTTTTCCAAATCCTGTTGAGACATAAATCCTCTAATCCTTGATATATTCTTCAGGTGATAGGAGGCTGATTTTGTAATTGTCTTGATATGGCTGTTCAGGTTGAGGTCTGAATCCATAACTACACCTAGATTTCTGGCTTGGTTTGTGGGTTTTAACATCAGTGATTGAAGCTGAGCGGTGATTTTCAATTGTTCGTCCTTGGTACCAAAAACAATTACTTCTGTTTTATCTTTGTTTAATTGAAGAAAATTCTGGCACATCCAGTTGTTGATTTGTTCAATGCAGTTACCCAGCCCTTGTATGGGATTATAGTCCCCTGGTGACATAGTTATGTAGATTTGTGTGTCGTCTGCATAATTATGATAACACACTTTGTTGTTTTCCATAATCTGAGCTAGTGGAAGCATGTAGATGTTGAACAGAAGAGGCCCCAGTATTGAACCTTGGGGAACACCACATGTCATTTTTGTCAGCTCTGATGTGTAATCAGCTACAGACACAAAGTATTCTCGGTCCTTCAAGTAGGATTCAAACCAGTTAAGTGCTGTGCCAGAGAGTCCCACCCAGATTTTTAGTCTTTCTAGGAGTATGGCATGGTCGACCGTGTCGAATGCAGCACTGAGATCTAGTAACACTAAGACTGAACTTCTGCCATTGTCTATGTTTAAGTGGATGTCGTTGAAAACCTTAACAAGAGCAGTTTCAGTACTGTGGTGCTGTCGAAAGCCTGACTGGAAAACATCAAAGCAGTTATTTACGGCCAATAAGTTGGTCAGCTGTTGGAAAACCGCTTTTCAATTATTTTACTTAAAAATGGGAGGTTTGATATTGGCCTTTAATTTTTCATCGTTGCGGAGTCTAAACTAGCCTTCTTTAGGAGCGGTTCAATAACTGCAGTTTTTAGGGCTTGTGGGAAGACACCTGAGAGAAGGGATGTGTTTACAATTTGTAAAAGATCAGTGGTCATGCAGTTTGAAATATTTTTGGAAAAGTGTGTTGGTAGAATATCCAAGCAGCAGGAGGATGACTTCAGATGTCTTCTAGGCTTCTACGGTCGATTGAATGAAATTGTGTCATGATATTTGAATGGATGTTATTCAGAGATGGGGACAACACATATCCTGTGGTTGGTGTGGAGGCACTGACTGCTTGTCTGATTTTCTGAATTTTGTCAGTAAAAAAGGAGGCAAATTGATTGCATGCCCAAGTGGATTGGAGCTCAGCAGCTACCGACACTGGAGGGTTTGCTAGCCTGTCGACGGTAGCAAATAAGGCGCGTGTATTGTTCTTGTTTTTGGTTATGATGTCAGAGAAGAAGTACTGCCTTGCATTTCTAAGTTCCAAATTATAATTGCGAAGTCTCTCTTTATAGATGTCACAGTGAACCTGGAGATTCGTTTTTCGCCACCTGCGCTCAGCTTTCCGACACTCTCGTTTCTCTATATTGACCAGCGTAGCATTTCTCCAAGGAGATCTTTGCTTACCCGAGACAACCTTCACTTTAGTGGGTGCAATGGCATCAATAATATTTTTAACTTTAAAATTGAAGCCATCTACAAGCTCATTGACTGAGAGGCAAGAGAGGGCTGGTGTGCAGGAGAACTTCTGAATAAATAGTTCACTGGTGTTTTCAGAGATGTAACGCTTTGTCACAACCTTGGTTTGGACATTTGTGTGCAAGGAGATTGCACTCTCAAAGAAAACACAGAAATGATCAGAGAGTGCAACATCAGTCACAGCAACCTTGGAAATGTTTACACCTTTGGCGATGATTAGGTCCAGAGTGTGCCCCCTGTTGTGGGTGGGTCCTGTCACATGCTGAGTCAGATCATAGTTATCAAGGACACCACATAGTTCTATAGACCCTCTGTCCTGGGGATTATCAACATGGATATTAAAATCACCAACAATAACAACACAGTCAAAATCAATACAGATTACAGACAGCAGTTCAGTAAACTCATCAAAGAAGGTTGCACAGTATTTAGGCGGTCTGTAAATGTTTAGGAATAAAGCTTGAGTGGAGTTCAGAGCCACATATTCAAAAGAACTAAAATGACCAAAGGACATCTGCTTGCATTGAAGAGAATCATTAAATAAAATAGCAACTCCACCTCCTTTCTTATGCGCTCTTGTTTCACTCATGAAACTGAAGTTGTGAGGTGTTGATTCAATAAGAACAGCTGCACTGTTATCTTGATTTAACCAAGTTTCAGTTAAAAACAAAATGTCCAGTTGTCCAGTTTTTCCTGACAGAGACCTGACATTTAATAAAGCTAAGTTTAATGTGGTTAAAGCTTTCTTTGCCCAATTTATTTGGACAGGCTGACAAGGAATGTATGCTAAGTTTGATAAGTTTGCATGTTTACTCTTGTTTCTTCGCAGTCTCACCTTTCTTTTTCTATAAACTTGCAGGACAGGAATTGAGACGGCTAGCTGCATACAGGGCCCCGACTTTTCCTGGAGAGAGTCATTGGTGTCATTAGCCTTGTAGCCTGGACCCAGAAGATATCAATTATTTCCTTTATCAGTTAGGGGAGACAGAGGATGGTTGTGGAGCCGTCGAGTGGGGAGAGGAGTGTGTTTGGTTCCAGCAATGACCAGCTCATTCATGTGGTCAGTGAACTCCAGGTGGGGGGAGGATGGGGAGAGTGTGAGAGAGGATTGCATTCCAAAGTTTGCCCATGAAGTAGAAGTAGGTGCTGGGGCCTCGTCTAGGAAGGGTGGGGAAAGTGGGAGTTGCAGTCCAAAGTATGGACCTGAAATAGAAGTAGGTGCTGGGGAGCCACGTAAAGACTCCTCGTCTCGGAAGGGTGGGGAAAGTGGGAGATCGTCTAGGAAGGGTGGGGAAAGTGGGAGATCGGAGGCGGTCCCTGATGATGAGGTTGGAGGCTCCTCCTTTTGGCTGTCGTTAGGCGGGGGCATCCTTCCCGTAAGGTCTCCCCGTACGCTCCCAGAAAAGGCAGAAATTGTTGATAAAATGTACTGAATGATCAGTACATGCAGTTGACAGCCATTTGTTCAGTGCAAACAGCCTGCTGAATCCTTCATCTCCTCCTCTGACTGGTGGAAGAGGGCCACTGATGACCCTGTACGCCAGGACCCTGTTTGTGGACTTCAGCTCTGTCTTCAATACAATCATCCCGTCTCTGCTGCAGGACAAGCTCTCCCAGCTGCAGGTGCCCGACTCCCCCTGCAAGTGGATCACAGACTCCCTGTCTGACAGGAAGCAGCACGTGAAGCTGGGAAAGCACGTCTCATCCTCCAGGACCATCAGCACCGGCTCCCCCCAAGGCTGCGTTCTTCCCCTCTGCTCTTCTCCCTGTACACCAACAGCTGCACCTCCAGTCACCAGTCCATCAAGCTCCTGAAGGTCGCGGATGACACCACCCTCATTGGACTCATCTCTGGTGGCGATGAGTCCGCCTACAGGTGGGAGACTGACCATCTGGTGACCTGGTGCGGTCTGAACAACCTAGAGCTCAACGCTCTAAAGACAGTGGAGATGGTTGTGGATTTCAGGAAGAACGTAGCCCCACCAGCCCCTATCACCCTGTGTGACTCCCCCGTAGACGTGGTGGAGTCCTTCCGCTTCTTGGGCTCCATCATATCCCAGGACCTCAAGTGGGAGCTGAACATCAGCTCCATCACCAAGAAGGCTCAGCAGAGGATGTACTTCCTGAGGCAGCTGAAGAAATTCAACCTGCCAAAGACAATGTTGGTGCATTTCTACAGAGCCATCATTGAGTCCATCCTCTGCTCCTCCATCACGGTCTGGTACGCTGCAGCCACTGCAAAGGACAAGTGCAGACTGCAGCGCATCATTCACTCTGCTGAGAGGGTGATTGGCTGCAATCTGCCGTCCCTCCAGGACTTGTTCACTTTAAGGACCCTGAAGCAAGCAAGAAGGATTGTAGCTGACCCCTCTCACCCTGGACATGAACTGTTTGTGCCCCTTCCATCTGGTAGGAGGCTGAGGTCCATCAAGACCAAGACCTCACGACACATGAACAGTTTCTTCCCGTCGGCAGTCGGGCTCATTAACAGAGTCCGGGACCCCCACTGACTCTGTCATCCCCAGGGCAAATTCCCACTGGTCACTCCCCCGCACATCCCTTCTATCACACTACACTTACATCTCACTGGTCTATAGTCCTGTTACCTGTACGCTTGTGCACTCGACTTCACTTTATTTTATATTTGACTTTATTTATATTTGACTTTATCTTATATTTTCTGTAAATTTAATTAGTTTCTACTTTGCATTGTTGATTGTTGTTAAATGTTACGCACCTCCCGTCATGTCAAATTCCTTGTATGTTCAGCATACAATGGCAATAAACGGTTTCTGATTCTGATTCTGATATGAGGAGACCATATCCGGAGAATAAGACCATCATTCAATAAAAATACTAATTAGAGGACTGGACACAGTGTCAAAGCTGTGAGTTTGAACTGTGAGTCCATCAGCTGTCTGAAAACCATGGTGGATATTTGTTCCCTCCCAAATTGAGACTGTTGCAAAGTGAGTAGAAATGCAACAATTAGAAGATTCATCGATGACTCAATCAACAGAAAATACATCAGCAACTATTCTGACCTAATTGTTTCAGTCGTTTTGGAAACAAAAACATCCCAAAAAAGAATTGGCGCTTTCAGCTTCTCAAGTGGGATTCTTTGCTGATTTTCCTTCTCTTACATTATAGTAGATTGAATATTGAATACTTACCTTTGGACGGTTGGTAGAGCAAAACAATTACAATTACACAATCACACTCCGGAGCAGATGGTGATATAAAAGGCAGAAGTATCTAAAAGTTGCATATGAGGCTCAAGTGGGCCCGAGATTAACCCCCTGCCCCTGAGAGGCCTGCACGCTCTGCTGTGCCAACTTCAAACTGTCTGGTAAGTCTCTCTGCCAAAGAAAAACAGCCAGTGTAACAATGCACCACATGTAGCTTTTAAACTTTAATCTACCGTTCAATTAAATATAAGCAGAAGAGTGAGGGGAATTCAATATGAATGTGGAGTCTGACCAGAAAAGGGCAGAGAAAAATATCATGGTTTCTGGGGAGAAGATTTACATGTCTCATGGTCGCGACTGTAGATGTAAAGCAGCACTCTTGTTTTGTCTGTTGCATTTCTGGCCCTACTTCCTCATGAATATGCCTGTTAAGAATAGTCTGCCAATTACAAAATGCATCTCTGGGTTTATTTATAAGGCTGTTGGTATGTAGGTTAGGGCAGCCACGTCACACATACATTGTGGGGTAGCTCAAACTAAATGAGCACGCATTTTCTTGGAACACAAGGATCCTTTGCAGCTTTCTTTGCCAGTATTATGGGGTTGTCCATTTTTTCATGGATTTGCAGCCAAACACTGCCCCAATTGAGTAAATCCACAGTAAATCGTGTGCTTTGATGATCCAGTTTGGTTTTGATGCAATGTTCCACCTTGCTGTTTATTTTAAGTTAATTGAACACAAACTAAAGGTATGGGTGTCTGGGCAGAACACGGTGTAAAATGACAATGTCGATACTTTTTTGTGGTGGTTATTAAATACTCTCTCAGCCAGTCACATCACTGGTTTCATAGGAAAAGAGGTTCCTGGTAACCGGATGTCTCCTCGAGTGATAACCAACCTAATCTCTACAAACAGATTCTGCATTCACATGTAGAATCATCAATAGACAATGGGGTCTGGGATTGTAACCGACCACTCTCATGTGTGTAAATGTTCTTTATGGTTACACTGTAGCAGCCCGGTTTCCTTTTCAGGCAGTTTAATGAAGATTAAATACAGTGAACGGCCATGTGTGTAACGGCTCTGCACTCAAACACCGCGCTTCTCAGGTCAACATGTGCCCTGCTGCCCGCTGATGCTGCAGGGACTTCATGAACTGAATGAGAACCTTCATACAGTACGAAGCAGCTGTGGAAAGCTATGCCGTACGGACTCATTGAAAAAGTACCTCGCCAACCATTTTTGACTGGCATGATGAAACAGGACACAGAATCTCAGAGTCATATGGTTTTCAAAGTTGATGTCTCCACATGGAAAAAAGTCATCTTTTAAATGCTTCTGTCATACCTGTAATCCTGTTGTTAGTGTCAACCAGGTCATTCGCAGGAATAATGCAGATCAGAAGAGTTTTAAATAGACTCATCATGTTTGGAATTGTCAAGTGGAATACGCAACAATGATTGTCAATGACATGCAAAGGGTTGCGGAGAGTGAAGTCTGATGACATGCAGCCTGAGCAAATAAAGTGCTGGTAAGTAGCAGTAGCTGCTGTCTTACAGAACAACGCAACGTTTAAAGCAACTGCACTGTAGATTCAGGTTCATCCAAATTCTGGGCATCCAATCAGGCAGCAAACTCCAGTTTTGTAAAGTGAAGCCAATGTGGAAGTGTCATCTGCATTCTCTGGTCCATTTAGAGTCAAACAGACCATAAAGCAGGGTATGCTTTAGGGCGGGGCTACCTTATGATTGACATGTCGCTACCGCTACCAGAGCCATATATGGCATCTCTACATCACTCCTCCGCACTCCAAATATAATACAAAAAAGCATTGCATAACACTTTGGTCAAAAAAAGAAAAACACTAAAACTAAACACCAAACCTAGCTAAAAAAACTTCTGTTCACTGGTTGCAAAACAACAAGACAACAATGGCCAAAATCCAAGATGGCGACAGCCGGAATGGGGAAGTCACGTATTGTAGTATGCAGCTATCTGAAACTGATGGAAAACAAACAATTTCTCATAAGATTTTGAATGAATCACACAGTTAAACTGTGAGGTGTAACTCAAAGCTCCCCCAAAAAAATCTTAATATATTCTAATGAGTAACATATTTGCATGTGAGTATTGTCAAAGTGCCCAGGTCTAATGTTTCAGGATTCATTGAACATACACAGCAGCAGTAAGCAGCACAGACTCACACTGAGCTTCCATCCTTGAGGACCTCTTGTACGTTCATCCACCTCTGGCTCTTTGTTCTTTGGTCTCGCTAATCCTTTAAGTCAATACATGTGCACTGAAGAGAGAACTCTGACAGCACACAGAGTTTGACATGGATCAATGTATACAAGACCGTATAATGTAACGGATTAAAGTCATTTATAAAAGGTTGTTTTGAGGTTAAAGTCTGTCATGTTCAGGGCAAATCCAATGTTTGAATTAATTTCTGTCTCATTCATTTCATTTGAAGGTGATATTGATCTTACGATCTCACTGTATCTCAGAGTCCTCGGGTTTATTCTTACAGTTCTGAACTGTGACGGCAAAGAACAGGAAGTTAGAACAAAAGAGGAGATTATATGGTGCAAGATAAGAAAAAAGGAGGGGAGAGAGGAGACGAGGAGTGAAATAAGAGGAGGTGAGAAGAAAAACACAGGGGCACAAGTAAGGAGGGAAAAAGAAGAGAAGAACAACAAGGAGGCGACAAAGAGGCAATACAGTGGTACAGAAGAGAAGTAAAGAAAAAGGGAGAGAAGAAAAGAGGGATGCAGGGAGTAGAGGATATATGATGTGGGACGAGGAAATGGAAAAAGGTATTTTTAAGGGAAAGGGGAGAAACGTGATTAATAGAAGAGGATAAAAGTTAAGGTGAGAGAGTGGGAGAGAAGAGTAGGAAGAGGGTGAAAGGAGAGAAAAACAAAGGAGAGGAGGTAGGGATGTGAGTGCAATTAAGCGGGAGGAATGAAGGAGAGTTGAGAGGAGAGTAGAGGGGACAGGGGGTGCAGAGACAATGAGACAAAGAGACGGTACAGAAGGAAAAGAAAAAGGTGAAAATCAAGGATACAGAAGTAAACGAGAGCAGAAGAAAAGAGGAGCAGGAGAAGAGGAGGGTGAGGAATGATAAAAGAGAATGAGAAGGTGATGGGAGGAGAATAGACAATAAGTAAGACAGTTTCAGAGAGATGTGGAGGAGGTGAGGTTTAGAGAAGAGGAGAAGAAAGAGGAAGGAAGGGAACCAAAAAGGGCAGGGGGTAAAAAAAGGAAGGGAGGTAGAGAAGATGAGGTGAACAGAGAAAGGAAGAAGGGAAGATACTGAGAGAGGAAAGTAAGACAAAGAAGAGAAAAGAAGAAGGGAGAACAGGAGAGAAGAAGATGGGGGGACAAGAGAGAAGAAGTAGGTAAGGAAGATGAGGAGACTATCAGAAGAGAGGGGATGAAAGGAGAGATAAGGTGAAGAAGAGAAGATAGGGAGATAAGCAGATGAGGTGAGAAGAGAGGAAATAAGAGGCGAAGACAGGAGAAAGAGGAGAGAGGGGAGCAAAGGAGAGGAGAAGAAAGAAGGGAAGGAGTTGAGAGCTCGGGACTTTCCACTTCATGTCAGAAGTATTTCTACATTATTTTGTTTCCCTTTGTCATCCGACAGCTGCTAAAAGCCTGCTCCTCTCTAAACTGGGGCCTGGCTCTGACAATCAATGTCTGGCTGCAGCGTGGTCTTTCCACATTAATTAGTTGAAGGTGATTTAGAATTCATGAGTAAAGGCTGGCAACATCCGTCAGGAGCAACACAAGCCTCCCCTCTGCCAGCCCAAAGTTCCACTTTCCACTGAAGGAAACAGATGCATCACAAGTGTGTTTGGCTGTGTGGACTTTTCTGCATTCAACAACAACTTTGAACATCTCACAGAGAGAATACGTGGGTAATGTGCACAAATGAGCAGCAGTCGGTACACGCTGACAGTCCATCAGGCTAAAAGAGGAAGAGGAAGGAGGCTCTGCATGGAAATGATGCTCCGGCTGTGGATGCCGACAGAACTAGTCACTGAGGCTGAAATAAGCGGAAGGCTTGAGAAGTGTGGAGGATATGTATTCGTCTCATGTTTGGGATGAGGTGCCGGTGCATTTTGCTTGAATTCATCCCATTCTAACTTGTCCTGCTCCCGAATTGAAACCCCTCTCCTTGGGTAGGCATTACATTAATTCTTACAGACAGAGGCTCTTATCAAAATGCAGCAGGCCTACTCGGGTAAATAAAGGTCTGGCAGGGGGGGGGGGGAGGCTGCAGCACGCTACAGCTGAGCCGTGGGCGCATATAAAAAAGATATTAGATCCATTCTAATTATGCTCTTGGAAACATGGCGGCCCGGCCTTCGCTAGCAGAGGTCAGAGAGGGAAGTACAGCAGTGATTATGAAATCGATAGCTCTCCACTGAGGGGCCAACCGATTTTAAAAGGCCAATTATCACGACAGCTGCCTCAGCAAATGCAAGGCATTTTTCTACTGCGGAAATCTATAATAAGACCCATGAGCGGTGCCGGAGTTGTAAATAAAAAATCCTTACACAGAGGAGCATTGCAAAGTTACTGTACAGTCTGTGTCATTTGTTGTTGTTTTATTTGCCAACTTTTCCATCTCTTGAGTTTCTCTCTCATTCATTTCAGCGTGTCTCCTTTCTGCTTGTCTTTGTCCTCTGTCCTCTGTCCATCTCCCGCCACTCATCCACCCACTAAATCAATATTTACAACAAATCTGACACTGTGTCACAACTTGTTTGCCGCATTCATACTCCTGAAAGAAAATAAGAGAAGCAAGTTTTGAGAGATTCCATAATTGTGAATTACTTTTGTAATTTTGGTGGACTGACTGTTAAATGTCCTTTTAAAGCTACTTAAAGCAAATTGATTCGGCTATTTGGGGACAGAGAAGCAAGTGGCCAAACAAACTGACAGACATGTTATCATCACTTATAGTTGGCAAAGAATCACCCACTTGCACACTGTGCCACATTTGGAGTGATGTTTGTGTCTGTTTACCGCTGATTTGGTCTCCATCAAGAGAGAAAGATGTCTGGCTCTTTAGCTGCTAGTTCAGTGCTATTAAACCTGGCTGCACCATTCCTATGGCCTCAGAATGCGCACTGGGACCAACCCATTTCACTCATAGGTCTCGCATGTCCAGAGGCTAGAACGCTCTGCAACCAGCTCCTCTCTTCTCTGGCCAGCACTCCCCACCGAGAGGCTTCACTGAAGGATCCCTTTGATGAGCACAGATTGTGTCTAATTAATAAGGGGAATACAGAGATTTTAACCAGCCGTGATACTTCTGATGTCTCATTAAAATCCAGTCTGGAAGTACCTTGTCCTGTAGCTAACCCTGCTTGGTCTTTAGGGGAGGGACATGCGTAAGCTCTTCATTCTGCTTCAAGTCCCAGGGGACCAGAGGGTCTCTGGGTAGACCAGTGGGACCCTGCAGAAGCCACCAAACGGCAAAAAAACCAAAGAAATGTCAGCCTGTTGGGGCCTTGACTTCAGTTTGATACTGTAACAATTATATTCTGTACGGCTACCACGTAGAGTACCTCCTCAGGCCACACACAGGGGAATTGTAATTGGCTGTCGTTCCACTGCTATCCAAATCCTCTCCATTTCACCATGTATGCCAGACAATTCTGAATATATCCTTCCATGATAACATAACAGCCGTAGGTTGGTTTATTTTCCCGCTGTGGATTTAATTCAATAACCATCGCAGAGACAGACCTGAATAACTTCATGATAACATGAACGACATGGAGCCAAAGTTTCAAGCTTGCCAGCTGTGATATTTATGAATATGTTTTCGACGAATACTCTTACTTGTTATTACCCATAATATCACAACTGCTGAGGTACCTTATCTGATTAATGAGCCGGAAAGTAGATCATGTAGATCACCTCGACCCCTACCCTACATCCCTTCATCCCTCGACTCCTACCCTACATCCCTTCATCGCTCGACCCCTACCCTACATCCCTTCATCCCTCGACCCCTACCCTACATCCCTTCATCCCTCGACCCCTACCCTACATCCCTTCATCCCTCGACCCCTACCCTACATCCCTTCATCCCTCGACCCCTACCCTACATCCCTTTATCCCTCGACCCCTACCCTACATCCCTTCATCCCTCGACCCCTACCCTACATCCCTACATCCCTCGAACCCTACCCTACATCCCTACATCCCTCGAATCCTACCCTACATCCCTTCATCCCTCGACCCCTACCCTACATCCCTTCATCCCTCGACCCCTACACTAGATCCCTTCATCCCTCGACCCCTACCCTACATCTCTTCATCCCTCGACCCCTACCCTACATCCCTTCATCCCTCGACCCCTACCCTACATCCCTACATCCCTCGAACCCTACCCTACATCCCTACATCCCTCAACCACTATCCTTACATAAATAAATAAAATAGTTAGGATTTTATTGTCATATACATATACACATATACGAAATTTGACTTCTGCTTACTCACTATAGTACAATATATATATACTGTAGATATATAAACATGAATTACATTACCAGATATAGTATAAATAAAGACTCAACCAGCTCATTTAAACAGTAGATGGAGGTGCAATGAATCAGTAACAGTTGCCATTCGATCTATAAATGTATGCCTCAATGTGACATCACGTGTCTCAGTTTCCGCCTCCGTTCCCCAGCCTATAATCAACTCCAAAGCACCGTGAGACATGAGTAATTCATCATTGTGTAATTCATAATTCAGGTGGTGCTGCAGCACTGATGCAAACACAGCCCTGACAACACCCGCACACTGTCTTCTCTGTCCTCAGCCCTCAGCAGCCACTGAATTTGTCATGAGCGCTGTGTGCCGAGTCATGACTTCTCTGACCGTGTAAACACACACTGTTCACACCAGTCAGATAAGTGTGTACTCCGGGGTCAAACAGTGAGAGAACAGCTTTTAGCTTTTCTTAAATGTTAAATTCTAAAAGCACAGAAGCTGACATATTGTCCTCCATCTCTTGTTAGTAGGTTTACCGGTGTAGTGTCCCAAGATTACATCCCTCCCCATCACCTGTTTCTCAAGTGTTTACAGTGTTTACTTCTGTGGAGCACATGCTGTGATTTCCTCACACTGTGCTGCCGTGACACCAATGAATGTGTGTGTATTGATCAAGCAGGAGGGAAAAGAACACCACAGCAGCTCCTGTAATTTAGTCTGCATGCTTTTCTCTTTGATTATCAGTGTGTTCCATTCACCTTACTGAACATGAATTTTATAAAACCCCAAAACCAAAACCCCGATATCGTTTTTTCCCACATCTAAATTGGAGGCTTAATTCTGAATATCTAAAGGGAATATGCTGTTTACATGACCCATATCACATTCAGAGTATTGCCTGTACAGTATAGTAGCAGAATATTAGTGTGCATGTAAACGTAGTTACCGATCAGAGAGGCAATAGTGAGATTTGGCGGGGCTATTCACAGCAACAAAATCAGAAATGTACCTTTAATTAAAGCTGCCAAAATCAATATATTCATGTTAACATCACAAGTGATTACACTTGTGATGTTAACATGAATATATTGATATTGATTGATCTTTTGGTGTAAGAGGTTTCTCCTACCGACCAACTCAAAAGCTAGGAGCACTAACTCTGCCATTCAGCTCATTGTTGTGTTTTACCAGCAGTGTTTTGGTTCAACCACACAACTCTCTTCACCGGTTCATCCTCATACTCGTTTCCAGTGACCAAGCTCTGATGAAGGCACTCTAGTTACAGTCTAGCTGGTAAACATGGAGCAGCATTTAGCAGCTAAGGAGACCGATTTGTTTTTGAGGTTGGTGGAGAGTTAAAGGGAGAGGAATATTGGATTCACATTTATCAGATGGACACAAACACCTCCAAATGAATGTGCGGTGGACAAAGAATACAGTCAAGTCATATAAAGGCAAGGTTTTACACAAGTAAGCCACTGTATGAAAAAATAAATGACGTGATGTGATTATATTATACTGTGTGTATATATATATATATATATATATTAGAAAGCTTAGATAATTCAGTTAAAATTGCAATGTTGGTGTGCATTTCTGTCTGCTGCTGCTTTTAACGCACCAAAGCCACAAATGTTCTTCTCCTCCACATACTGTAGTGGCGTGAACAAGCATTCACTTCAAGGAAAGATCACTTATTTGCATATCATGGACTTCCCCATGGACTAAAGTACAGCCTCAAAGCAAATAGTGGCGAGCGATTGCTGCTCGCGTGAGAGAAGAAACTGATTTTTATTCTTCTCTGCCACACGCTATTTTCCAGCCAGCTGGAATCTAAAAGTTTGGCCGTCCAACATAAAGTCTTAACATTATTCAGGCTTTTATTCTAGCAGAGACCCTGGAGGTTTGATTCCATTTCTGTCTTTGCTTTATTTGCCACAAAGCAAAGCAAACCTTGTATAATTCACAGCGTGTGGCATCAGTGCTGAAACCCTCTCCCCCTCCTCCGGGGATCATCCAATCGTCTATAAATGAACAAACTGATTTTAGGCCGTGACCTCCTGCTGCCAGCAGCCTGCGTCTGTGGCTCTCACACTGTGACTTGAGTTGTTTCTGCACCTGCTGGCATACATACTGTTTACATACACAGTAATTAGCAGCAGGTGCATCTCACCTTCTCCGTGGACCTCAACGGCGGAAGCAGACTTTGACATTGTACGTTTCTGGACCAAAAATATGTTTCATAGCAACATATCTACATACGTGTATATCAACAGTACATGTTTCAACCGCTCGTGGTGCTTTTGCCGTTTGTAAACTGCACTCTCAAGTACATTTATATTCAGGCTACAACACTTCATGTACTGTACACGATGAAGACAGCTGGAGGCTGCTGTAAATTGAAGAGCTGACCTGCACTCGAGTGTTGTCATCTTTTGCTCGCCTCTGTCCAATAAAAGTCCATCAGAAATATGGATGAAATTAAACTGCCATCACTACTTTAAAGCCATTGCACAAGGAGCTCATAGACAAACAGCTGGAGTAGTTTAATGCGGCGTGTTGTCACGGTATGAGTGCTATTGACATCTTGGCAGGTGACGGGCTGGAAGAGAAACACCTCCATCGACCCGGCCGGCCCCCAGAGCGACAACGTGCTGCTTGGTGCCTGACCGGGGCGACGCTCTCAGACTAACTGACAGAGCTCAGAGGGGACGTTTCTGGCCACTCAGCAGAGCGCTGATTCCACCATTTAAATGTAAGAACAAGGGGCATCCCTCACTGTCCATTACAATCCCGAGGGGCCCTTGAGCGTGGGTCAATAAAGGCTGCTACACTAGCAGGGCTTCTAAACGCAGGGTCTCCCGCTGGTTAGCTAGTGTAGGAAGAGAATTGGTCATGTGTCAGATGAGTCTGTATTAATCCTGCTGTAAATATGAGGGCGTTTAATCCATGGGGTATGAATGTTAGTTTATTCTTAATCACCTCTGACAGACCTGATGAAAGCACCCTGTGATGTTTTTCCATCGGCAATATATCCTTATACAACGATTTGTATGATATCCTAAGAAAGAATCCTTCCTTACGAAAGCCAGTAACACGTGTCTATTTCTGCTCATTACACGCATTACGGTCTTTTGAAACCTTCCATCTTGACAGGTAACTCAGTAAGGTTTAGGCAACAAAACTACTTTATTAGGTTGAGGAACAGATCATCATCTGGGTTCAAATAACCAAGTTAAATAACCAAGGAAGTTGTGGGCAAAAACATCTGACTTCTTGTTTTACATTAGGAATGAACAGAAGTCTACTGGCTGGAAGATTTCTGTTTGTTGGACCCATCGGAACTGCTCTCTCCTGGATTAAATCATATCTCACAAACAGACAACAGTTCATCAGTATCAACAACTGCACCTCCTCCACTGCTCCTCTGTCTCAAGGCGTCCCCCAGGGTTCGGTGCTTGGTCCTCTTCTGTTCATCCTCTACTTGCTCCCTCTTGGTAATATCATCCGTCAACATGGACTTCACTTTCACTGTTACGCCGATGATGTCCAGCTCTACATCTCCACAAAAGCCATCACCACTGCTACTCACTCCACTCTCACCAACTGCCTCACTGACATTACATCATGGATGCAAACCAACTTCCTCAAACTGAACTGTGATAAATCTGACATGATCATCATCGGTCCCAAATCCCTCACTAAAACCAGTCACAACTTCTGCCTCACCATCGACAACTCCACTCTGTCTCCCTCCCCACACATCCGCAACCTCGGAGTCATGTTTGACAGCAACCTCTCCTTTGAACACCACGTCAAACAAATCTCCAGAACTGCCTTTTTCCACTTAAAAAAAATCGCCCTTCTCCGCCCATCACTCTCCTCATCTGCTGCTGAAACTCTGATCCACGCCTTCATCACCTCCAGAATTGACGACTGCAACAGCATTCTTTACGGCACATCATCCAAAATCCTAACTAAACTCCAGTACATCCAGAACTCTGCTGCTCGCCTGCTCACCCACACCCGCTCCCGTGACCACATCACCCCTTTTCTCCAGAACCTCCACTGGCTCCCCGTCCCACAATGGATCCAATATAAAATCCTTCTCCTCACTCACAAAGCCCTCCACAATCAGGCCCCCTCCTACCTCACCGACCTGCTTCACCACCACACTCCATCCCGCCGGCTCCGCTCCTCTGATGCCAACCTCCTGTCCCTTCCACTCAGGACCAAGCACCGGACATGGGGCGACAGAGCCTTCTCCATATCTGCCCCCTCCCTCTGGAACTCTCTCCCCAAACACATCTGAGACTGCACTGACATTCACACATTCAAATCACAAGTCAAAACCCACCTGTTCAAAACTGCTTTTAATGTCTGACTATTATTGTGTACTTTGTTTTTAGTGGATTGTTTTTATATATGATGATTTTAATGTAAAGTGTCTTTGAGTGTCATGAAAAGCACTATATAAATAAAATGTATTATTATTTATTATTATTATGAAAATAATTCTATACTACATCCTTTGCTGGGCGGTATACCGGTTCAACCGGCACAATGGAACCACTAGGCTGAGGTACTATGAGACATTTTGTGTATTTTAGTGGGTTGCAGATCCGACTGTAATGCTGCGGTCACACTGGGCGCGTTGATTTTTTGACGCACTGCAAAATCGCGTCCAACGCACTGCAAAATCACGTCACAGATATCCCAGGAAACTAAACGCCGTCATGTCTGGTTCACAATATTGTTCAGAGGAGCTCCGTGGATTGTATCGAGCTGTATTCACTGTGTCTAGCAAGCCGCCGGTCGCTGTTTATACAGACGGCTACAGGATTTATTTGTCCTCCATTGTTGTTTGCAATTCAACACCGGCCGGAGCTACGGCACTGATGACGGGGGCAGCAACTCAATGCTGACAGGCTATCGCGCCACAGCGTCATGCGATTATGTCGCAGAAGTTGAAAAATTTCAACTCGCGCGTTGGCGATTTTGCGGCGTCCACCGCACTGCTATAACTCGTCCAACGCGCCGCGCAATCGCGCAATCGCAAAATCGCGGCGCGCCAGTCTCATCGCGTCTGTGCATAGACTTTGTATGTAATCTCGACGCGCGTCAATCAAAAAACGCGCCCGGTGTGACCGCAGCATAAGATGGAAATGTTGCTCCAAGCACACTGATGCCCACATATATAATTCAGGAAATCAAGGAGGACCAGCTTTCCTGATGTGTTCACAGTGAAGCCCAAGGCACTTTTTATCGAACCCAGACAACCCTTTACTGCATCATTTCCCTGTAAATGCTTGTATCTTCTCAACTGGACATGTTTCTATTCCATTTCCTTTTAATGCGGCTGTAACACTGAGGCGTCTCCGTAAAGCGGTAGGCCATACCAGTCGTCCTCACGGTGCTCTGCTGATGTACGGAGATGGAATAAGCGTTTTTAGGAATACTTGTTCACACATTATTGTGGCTTCAATGGAAGCTTTAAGCCACATCGCGTACGCCTCGAAAGAAGAGAAGATTAACAGAGAGAGATAAAAGGATTCAGAGAGAATGTCCAGACCGTGGAAATGAGATGCTGATGCTGTGTTACCTCATTTGTCACTGTTCTGCTTCACAGGAAAGCCCCTGTAAAGTATTTATGGGCTCCCTTTTACTTTACATTTCCCTTCCTGCATTAGATCACTATTGACTGTCGCTGAGGCCTCCACAGCAAAGAATCTTTGAGAGAACAGAGACGATGTGCCAGCATGATGTCGCAGCAGAGGCAGAACGTCTGCTGAAGGCATACCAAGATGACTATTACCTTTCCAGTTAAACACTGGCTGTGTGATACAAGTGGGAAACAAGATGAAATGGATATAGATGTGATTTAAAAATTAGGTCGGGAATCAATTCCTGCCACAAATAATTCAACAGACCAGCGCAGGCTCAAATTAAAGGCATACAACATTACTAAAGAAAGAATGAGATTGTGGATACAAGCGGCCACGTTTTCTTCATAGGGTGGCTACGGATGGGGCTCCAAGTAGAGCCGCTGCTCCTTCCCTTTTGAAATGAACGAGTTGAGGTGGTTTGAAGATTTGATTAGGCTGCTTCTTGGGCGCCTTCCGTTGGAGGTTTTCCAAGCACGTCTATCACCCAAAACATGCTGTAGAGATGTTATATCTCATCTGGCTTGGGATTGCCTTGGGGTTCCCTTGAAGCAGTTGGAAACCCTTGCTGGGAAGAGGGATGCCTGGATAAGTGGCAGAAAATGGTTGGATGGTTGGATGGATGATATTATTAAAGTTTGATGGGGTAATGTTAGTGCATAGCACGAAGAACAAGTTGTATGGAAACGGCAAAATTCAATAAAACGTCCTTAAAAGAAAAGAAAGTTTTTACACTTGCTTGAGGTTTTTTTTTGCCTTTTTGTGCAAAGCTTGTCTTCGTCTCCAGACAGCCAGAACAATGGCCAATACTAGTTAACATAAAATAACAACTACAACTTGCCCAGTGTTAACAAATTCCTGAAGATCTCTCTCCATTTTTCTCTCATAGATGGTTAGATGTAAACCAATTCCTGGTTCACCACCTCTACTTCCTCTTCCCTGTTTCCTGGGTGATTACGGTCTTGTTACATAGGCCGCACCTGAGCCAAAACCACAGCAGCAGTTTTAGGCCCAAGCCCACTTATAAACCAAAATTTCTACTGTGAAAAAAATCATAAAAAATATATGAAAAATGTATCACAAGCTAAAGCCCACTAAAGTTTTTCCGGTGCGGAAACAGATAATTGTGACACGATATCTGACTTAAACCGTCTCCCACCGAATGGTCAACACCAAAAGCTGTCATTTGCCATCGCCATATAAGTCTGGATAACATTTCTCCTCATGAAGAGAGAGAAGACAGGAGTGTAAAGGAAGAGTGCGTAACATTTAGGGGGACTAACTGCCACCAATGGAATACAACCTGGAATACAAGTGTATTATCAATTAAAGATTGATCGTGTTTTTGTTAGCTGAGAAAAAGCCATTCATATCTTCCCAGAGAGCGGGTCCTCTTCCAGAGTCCGCCATTAACTGAAGGTAGGGATGCGCTCTGAAAGCAGGTATTAAAAGGGCCCTGGTGCAAAATTACGGGAGTACGTTTTAATATTTCAATGTCATTTATTATCACGCTGCAGCGTGTATTTGCTCTGCTCTCTCTGTTGGGCTGAGCTCCTCCAACTATGCACATGTAGACACACACACACACAAAGAGTGAGCAGAGAGGCCGCTGTGGGGAAGTGAACCAGGGGAAGTGATGGATACTCTTGTTTGACTGCAACGACGCTCATTACTGTACGTGCAATAACGTATTGATTTTGGCTTTTTACTCACAAATATATCTGTAAATTGATGGCAACATGCATTATTCATGTCATTACACAAACAAACCCAACCTGGCTCAAGCCCGGAGGAGTTTTGAGAAATGACACCCATCGGGTCAGGTCGGGTCCAATCGGAGAGTCAAAGCTCGACCATGACATGTGGCTGCAGCTTATAGCATTGTAGAAGCTGCCAGCTGCTGCCAACCAGACACAGAGGGAGACGCGGCTGAGAGGAAAAGCAGCATTTCTGAAATCTCTTTTTTTATCATAATTAAAAACACAACACATTTAAAAGACACATTGTGTTTGACTGCAGAAAGGGATGGCTTCATTTTATTTCAGTTGGGCTTTAACTCCTCAAACCTTTAGACCACGCGTCTCCTTCGACGACCCAGCTGTGGTGAGTGTTAATCCTGGATTATTCAAACTCATGTCCTCCACCTTTTGGTTGGACTTCAGGTGGGGTGCAATACATCCTCCCAGCGAGGCTCTGCGCTGATTGGTGAAGAGAATTGGCTTTCTACAGCAGGCAGATACCCCAGTGGCGTATGATCAAGTGTGCGTAACTATACAGCCCTGCTTCACGTCCCATTCATTTGTTTCACCTCAGGATTATGTTTCTTCCCAGTCAACTAAATCTAAAACAAAACAAAAAAATAATTTTTCAATCCTCATTATTCTATGATATCAAACTCCCAAGATACCAAAAGACAACAAAGAAGTTAAGGTTTAATTCCACAAAGCATTATTGCCAAACATGTTAATCTGATATTGTCTGGCCTTAATTGTGCATTAAAGCCCTCTCTGCGTTCACAAATCTGCTCCCCAACATCATCCTCTCCATCACCTGCTCCTGTAATCAAATTTATTCTCTCATCACTCGAAGATGAATAAAACATGAGGTCTATTTGCATCACTGAGGAAGCATGGAGTCTCATAGTAAGTGGAGAAAGCACAGTGTGTGCGTCCTATATCTCGTAGCAGACAAAGTGCCTCTTGCGGTCAGAGGCCTGCGATATCTTCATCTCCATCAAATCCCTTTTGGTTCAAGTTGAGGTTGCACACGTTGGCAGTGGAATACAAAACGTCATCCAGCGGAACGACTTCCATCGGATCTTGGCATTCTCCTGTGCTCTGCCCTTCTTGGAAATTCAGCCATTGCCAGTGCTTTGGAGATGTGCCGACTTAAGATACGCTTCTTTGTGGTGTCAAGAACAGAGAAATCAAGTTCATCTAAAGTTCTGCCACCGTGCACATGGAAGAGTTATTTTGTTTTGGCCAAGTATATTGAAGAAAAGGAGGATTTCTTTTCGACCGCAAACACAAAGACATGCGCTGAACTATGGAGTATTTAGATGCAAGCTTTTGGATTATGACTGTTTCTGTTAAACAAATCAATTAAAATACTTACATCACTGCTGCTTCAGTGGATTTCCTGACTATAATACAGAAGCTCCCGCATATTTAATCCCTCATTTCCTTCAGTAAGGTGATGACTTTTCTTTTCAAATCCCCCGAGGAAAAATACAAAAGCTGCTTCCTCGCCTCCTCAAAGATATGACATCCAATCTCTTTTAAACTGCTCGTCCGGATTGAGGGAAATGTGCAGAAAGAGGCCTGCCTTCATTATCTGATGAGCTTCCCCATCCTGCTCTTCCCACATTTTGTCAGAAGTACTGTTCTGCAGCCCCTTAAGACGAGAAAAAAAAAAAGCTTTAATGTTCAAAATGAGGTCATCCATACAATGTATTTCTCTGGCGTCCAGTGTTTTTCGACTTTGCCTCTAGAGGAGAGCTGCTTGTCTTGAGTGCTGATAAAATAGGGATGTAAAACCTGACGTTGGAGATGAGTGTGTCCCACAGCCACTCTGGCCTATCAGTCGAGAGCACAGTCGAGGATAGGAGCCGTGGAAACATGGCACTAAGCTATCTCTGCCACTCCGCTTCTCTCTCCTGCCCTCTTCTGTCACAGACAGAAGTCAAGTTGAAAAGGTTTGCTGCGATGATAAAAGAGAAGGGTGACTGGCAGACATGGGAAACACTGAAGAATTTTGGATTTTAGAACAGGTCTGTTCAGAGCGACGTGGGGCCAATTGAATGGCAGACCCACTATACAGCCAGCGAGCCAAACAGCCTGGAGATAGCTGTTTAAAGTATGGCAAAAAAAGCCAGGCTGAAAAATGATTTTAGCCCCAAGTTGGAAACCATTATCTTGAAATGGGTCACAGCCTGCACAAATGAGAGGAAATATGCCAAGCTCCACGACACCCTTCACCAGCTGGATTTCAATTTCGAAGAAAACTCCATGCAGAAAGACATCAGGGCTGTAGAGTGCGTGCACTTCCACGTGCTCTTAATCAATCCAAGTACCGTACATTCAGATGTTGGATGGCAACACACCTGAGAATGCAGCGTGCATTAGAATCACTATTCGTTCGGCATTATTAGACCCTCAGCGCAACTGACACAGTGTGAAGAGAAGAAGTTCACTTATGGTGGCTGGCGAGGCTCAAACAAACACAGGACTTTAACCCAGGTGACCGCTGTTCTTGTCCCTTTTGAAACCAAGTCGATGTTGATATATTTGACCCTAGTTTTGTTACGTAACGTCATTTGTTTTAACCCAAACCATGATCGTTTCCTAGCGCCAACATGTACTTTTGTCGCCTAAAGTAGTTGTGTTGCCCAAGTAAACTTACAAACTAAGTAAACCTACATTGGAAATGTGTTTTGAAAAGACACGATATGCATGTGACGAAGCGGAAAGTGACACTGACGGGTCTAAAACCGCCGCTCGAGGGGAACCATGAGCGTCAGTTTAAAGCGAGGGGCCGCTGGTATTTGACGCGTTGGAGTGAGAACTTGTCGTCTGTGTTGAGCTCATAACTTTAACTCGTTAAAACATTTACAACTGGCACATACGCCTAATGGCGATACAGACGGTGAACTGAATGAGACCGCACACATGCATTAGATTCTCTGAAATGATGAAGGAATTCATATGCAATATGTCTGAAAATAACCGAGCCTCCTTCAATTTGAAATCAAAGTCAAGATCAAAATTAATTAAATATGAAAATTGCAGAATTATTACACTCTGGGCTTGTGTTATGGATTTCTTTATTTCATAATGAATACGTAACAAATTTGCACGCCTGAAAAAATGCTGTTACACCGTGTGGATGAGGTCCTTTTGGAGCGTTATTTGATTCTAACATCTATCATCCACATTAACTCTATAATCCCTCTGTGGTACGACCGAAAGGCACATGTTTTAGGCCAGGAGAGGGGAAAATGGAACTACACAGTGATTGGAGCAGGAGGGGGGGGGGCACTTAGGAGACTACCCTCCTTGAGGATGACAGGCCAAGAAGCCAAGGAGGGGAAGTGGGATGGAAGTGCAGTGAAATCCTATTTCAGCTGCGTGAGAGGAGCCGAGGCACCGGGCCTCCGGTAAAGCCCGCATGGTGAGAGGACAGGGGGACAGGGGGGGGGCACGTGAAGGCGGACATGAAAGGGTGAGGACGGGATTACACTGAGGAGAGGAGTCGAGTCTTTAGAGTTTCAATAAGACCGCTTAAACACAATGTGGAACAAGGACAACTCTGACTGATCCACAGTGTGTTCAACAGCTTCCTGCTTCCACCACAAAACGTCTTTTCATTGGCATCCAACACATGATATATATGTATATATATATTTTTTATTTTACAGCAATTTTGAATATATTGAGTATCAGGATGGTGGCAGACATGTAGGAGGCGAATATCTATTAAGCTCATGTCCGTAAATACAAGGGCTTAGTAATAAAAAACGTGCGACATCATCCATTGTTGTGACGTCTCATCTGACAGGAAACAACGACATGTGATTGACTGGCTACGACAAAGACATCATCAATGTCCACACACAACATGTTCAGGGATGCCGGTAATCCCTCTCACTCCGTCATGGTCTCCTTTGCAGGCGGGGCGGTTTGAGGTGGAGGTTGTGGCTCAGTCGAAGGCCGGCAGGTCAAAGAGCGTCGGCTCAAAGGCCTCCATGCTCCCGAGTCGCAGCGTGGCCTCCCGGGTGAGGCCCGGGTCCAGGTTGTCGTCAGGAATCATCACCACCTGCATCCCCGCGGCCAGCGCCGCCTTCACGCCGTTGGGAGCGTCTTCAAACACCAGGCACTGAGCGAGGACAGAGGAGAGGGAGACAAAAGCATTTTAGCAGCATTTCTATTTCTAACGTGATATTCCTCAGAGGAGTACTGCTCTCCTCTGCCAGGTGGAATATCCATTTAATCTACATTTATAACTACGGCGCTCCCTGAAGCTTTCTTTATATCTGATGATCAGATCTGAATCATGGTGCATATCGAGAGCCACACCAGCACAGTGTATAATATATATATATATATATACATTTATCTGAAAATACGCTCCGATGCCGTTCACTCCTGGGACCAGACCATCTGAATACACAGTCATCAGTTACTTCAGAAGAAAAGGTAACTAACAGCAGGGCAGGAATACACACCACAAAAAAATAAATCCTTTCCCAGAAAACTGACCAAAAGTTCCTCAAAGTTCTAGCAGTTACATGAATGCATGTCGTTTTCAACCAGTGCGGATTAATGCCTGAAATACCAGAACTACGGCATTATGGTGAGAACTTGTGAATTTCGCCACATTCATGCTCTCAGTGAAAGGGAAGTGTGTCTGTGTGAAGTCTCTTTGTAAACCAGTAGCTGCTGCAGTGAATCCCGTCTGGTACAGAGCCGTGTCCCTGCGACACGCCGAGCCAAGTGGAAATATGGAAAACATGGCGGCTAATTGGCATTTGAAATAGTTATCTGTGCACATGTTCGACAAGGACATTCCAACAGCTGCGGTGAATTATTACGGCTGAACCGTCAGCGGGAGGTTAATCATTTTTCAGCGTCCAATAATCACAGAGTGTGCAGCCAGGAAGAGGGAAGGAGTGGAGGCTCAGGAGGAATCATTAAAGCCAACGATTCTACTATTCAAGAGCCTGAGCCGGAGAGAGAGGACTGATGTTCACAGTGAAATGGCTGCGCTTCATATTGTAAGACTGCTTTTAAGGTTGAAAGTGCAACAACTACAAAATCAATATACAGCCGTTTCTCATTTTCTTTGGCCTCTCTGCTTCTCCGGCTTCTGGGGCTCGGGTCCCAAATCTTTTAGCTTTCTAAAATACCTACTTTATTTCCCTCCAGTCTCTCTGACGGGCACATGAATGCAGCAAAACTTCTATTACTGGAGACATATTGCCATCTGTGTTCGCCCTGACATCGTCATGGGGGTTGTTCTAATATAACTGAGTAAATGATCTTCTGTTGCCCTAATATTCAATTATATTGAAGACTACATTTGCTTGGCCGCGCAGATTATTAAAGCATTTTGATTCAAATAGCAGGTCAGCTGAAGATTCACTCTGTAAACTCTAATTCTGCATAGTATAACACATTACGGTACATTCTGACCCTAACTATGTCATGTTCCTTTAAAATATTATCAGACAATGATCGTCTTGTCGGGTGGCAGGTGTAACACGACAACCAAGTGACAATAGAGGGCACATGTGGGAAAGGAAGGCGTAAAAAGCTAAATGCAATGTGTTAAAACAGTAGAATCATCAAAGCCAAACCATCCATTTTGCTGCTCATGTCTCATGAACCTCATCACAGCTTAACAGAAGTTCATCCATCAGATCCCAGAGCATCCATGACGTCCATCAGACAAACTAATATTCACCTTTAGCTGCTGGCAGAACACTGAGAAGCAACGCTCGCTCCAAATAGATGTGAGAGAACTTTGTATTTATATCTTTAATGAAGGCAGCAGATGTGTTAAATCATTCTGAAGAAATATATGAAAAATGTAAGCAGCATACTGAACGTTAAAAAGTGCTGATACAGTCTAGTTTACATAACTTTATAATTTCAGGAGCTGGATTGAATGGTAGTTTAGTCGACTGCCTTGTATTTGCATGAGCGATTAAAGCTGATTCAGAGGCTCTGTTCTTCATGCAGTGCTTGTGATTGACAGCTTTGTCACCTGCTTTAACCACAGCACTGCCGTGCTACCACCAGTGTAGCCCCGTGAAACGAGGGACCACAGTGCTGAATCATTTAACGACGGTTTGACATCGAGTTAAACCTCATCATGCCCACCGTCGGCCCGCAGACCCCAGAGGGGTCTGCAGCAGCTTCTTCTTATCATATCTCACAGGCGCTTTATTCTACCATTCATATTTCATCGCTTTGTCAATCAATGTGTTTGTGATGACTTCAGATCAGTGCTTTATGTTTCTGTTTGAATCAGTGCTCTTTAAAAATACCAATATGTGCTGTTTTTAAGGGTTCGGGTCAAAAATACCCAATTCTGCCAAAGCAGCTTTAATGAATGGAAGTATTTATTAATGCTGTATACATACATATGTCAGTGGAGAGCTGTCAGGGCCAGCTAAGCCTTCTCTGCTGGCCTGAACAGAATCACAAAGTTATAGCTATTTTATAATTTAATAATGTTTCACAAATACACTACATGTATTCTAATTATTTTTCCCATTATCTTATTTTCTCATTGCACAGCTCCTGTCTTCCTCTGTTGCTCTGCTTGTTTTAAGTAGAGCTTTTATCCAATCAGATCTTTAGTTTGACATGTTGGGCGTATTCTTTGAATGTTAGAGCTTCCTAGGTAGACTACACGTACGTCAGCATTAACGTGCGCCGTGATTGGTCAGTGGGCTAGTGTGACGCTGAAGCAGCTCGCAGAAGTTAGTAGTAGTAAGAGTTCAAGTTGAAAGATATGTAAGAAGGTATGACATTGACATGATATTTTTAGCGTTTTGCTTGGTGTAGATTCTTTTTTTTTTATACCTAGCTGTGTTTTTTGAACACTCAATGGCTGAAGGAGGAGAATCGGATTTCTCAAGAAGGACATTTCCAGAAAAGCTGGACATCGTAAGAAAGGGTCGGCCAACCCCACAGCTAGCAGCCCTGACCCAGCAGGAAAAGGATTCATACGAACGGTATTTCTGGCTGACAGGGTCGGAGAAGCGTTGCACATTTTATGGCTAAGAATGTGTTTTATTTGCAACTGAGCGTCTTGGTGTTTGGAGTTGTTTGGAGCTATGCTAAGCTAACCTGAGGTGGCTAACCAAGGCAGCAACACGACACCACAGCATGACAGGACACTCTCAAGCTACGGAGCTTTTGAAAACTTTTGCTGACTCGAGTGGATCTACAACCCAACGAACACGTTCGCTTTGTCTTTAAGTGAACAGCAGCTTTGGTAAGTGAAGTGCTTTTGTGTTTTTACATCTGCAGCAGCGTTACTACTGTGTTCATGTGTCTATGGTGTTGTTTTTATGATCTGGTTAATATTGTTCCCTCTGATGTGAATAACATTTGAATGGTGCTCTTCAGTGTGCGGTGGAATGCGTGTTTTAACGCTGCAGTGTTGCTGGATTGGTTTGTTGCTTTGTTGTCATATAATATATGTGACTGCTTCTTGTGAGTTTGTTCTTGTCATTGTGTTAATTATATTGATTTTGACTACATGCATTGTCCGTTAATGACGAAGCATCCCGTCATCGCGGGGTTAGAGTCCGACATTTGGTTCTCTGTTTGGGTTGTTTTCTTTACAATTTAAGCTTCTACATTTTCCAAACGCACTAGCATTATTCAAACGTATTGTTTGGTTTGTAAGCCTCGTACCGAACGGTTTAATACGAATACATGTATTGTTACACCCCTAGAAAGAAATAATAACCGTAGCTGTGGCGTCATAATGAGATTATTAGGAGGTGGTTCAACTGTAGTAGGACAGCACTGAAGGCCCAGGTATACAACACACTGAATCCATGAAAAACTGTTTCCACACTTCCTCTGGCTCCGCAATGTAATAAATCAGCAAATCATAGGCTGTGGATAAAGCCTATATTTCATTCATCTTGAGATGCTAATTCTAAATTTGTATAATTAAATATTGAGCTTTTATTTCAAATTAGCATTCATATATGCCACACATCGCCCTTTAACCTGAATTTGAAGTGCCTCTTTGTTTCTTTTTTTCCTAACTGTGGCTAGTGAACACAGCTTTAACTCTTTGTGGTTGGAACGAGCACTTGAGTGTGAATAAAGGAAACAGCCGTACAATGAGGGGAAAGCTGAAAAGAAGCCACAGAAAGCTAAGTCTCAGAGAAAGCCTTAAGGACCTTTGTTCGTCTCAACTCTCAAACTCAGGTAGAACAAAGATGCCTCCATGAGTCTCTTTCAACCCTAATTGACTTCTATGATGTCACTAAGCCTGAAGCTGGAGGATGTCGAACAATGATGGCGGAAACACTGAGCGTACACAACGGAGAGCCCTCACTAATTCCCTTGATTGGGAGCAATTCAAACTGGTAATTACCCAATGAGCTAGTGAAATGACCCTTTAATCTGCTTTCAATGTGCTGTATTGAACTGGATGAAAACATACACACACGCATGGCAGGTCAATGTATTGATGGCTCGAGTGGATTAGACAGCAGTTACAAAAATGAGAGCAAGCCGGTGAGTGGCTCAAAAGACTTTCAATCGCATCAAACCACTTTGCAGTTTTTCGGTCGACTCCACCGTATTTTACTCCTTATTTTATATAATCCCGTTTCATCTTTCCATTTGCCCACGGTACCGTTTGGCGCATCCCCATTTCTACCAGTAGCAGTCGTCCTTGTTGTGATGTCACGTTCAACGGCCAGTGACCCTTGAACGTACCTGGAACTTACATTTAGTGTCCCTTCTGAAGCAGCGACCACATTTAGTTCCAGAAACTCGTCGCCAAAGTGGACAGGACGAAGGTCATTCTAACTATCATTTTCATTGTTGATTAGTCTGTTGATTATTTTCTCTATTAATCAATTAGTTTGGTCTATAAAATCTCAGAAATTGGTGAAAATGTCAGTCAGTATTTCTACAGCAAGACGTCGCGTCTGTTTTGTCAACAAATTAAGAAACAAAATGAAGTTTAACGTCATAAAGAAGTAAAAAAAAAAAACAAATTCACATTTTAGTAGCTGGAATAAGAGAATAGATGGCGAATAATTCAATAGTACAACTCATTAATGAAGCGTTGCAGCTCCTGATCATTCAAGTGATGACAGAAGGAGACTGCTGCTGACTCTGGCTCAAATGCGTTTCCCCACGGTGGCTGTCACACAAAGAGGTGTTCTCAACACCCACCCACGGAGCAACAAGGCCTCATACACGTGGAGCAAGGTAAATCCACTGAAACTCACTATACCAGCCCTTTAGAGCAGGGAAATAGTTTAACTAGCTTTTCATGCCAACATAGATAATCTGACTTCAGTGTACATCGGAGCAGGTACACTCACTGATGTCAACAGGAAGGGTTGTGTGTGGGGGGGGGGGACTGAAGGAAACTATGATGGCATGATGCATTTTCAGTCACATTACCACTTCCCCAAGTCCCCACTTCTCTTCTAAGCGTTCTGCCATTCCGCTACCTGTCCACCAGGACATCCTCCTTCCTGTCAGAGGGTATACCAGCTCATCGGTTGCTCGATCGTTTGAAATTCCATTGAAGTTGAAAAATAGGCCCACACAAAAATGATGAAGCTTTGTACGCTGGTTCCCAGCAGTGCGTTCTGGTCTCCCCACTTCCTCTGCCCCTCTGGGTGGAACTGTGAAGAGACACCCCTCCCCTCTTCTAAAGGTGCCAGGGAAGATTTACAACCAGTCCTCAGGCCTACACCCGAACACATGCAAGATTCATCAGAGTCAACTAAAGCTTGATTCACCGGGTACCCAAGTCAGAACTGCTGAACGGGACAAGACAGAGGGGATGGGGGGGGCGGTAAGGCCATAGATGTAAACCGTGTATGTTTGGTGTGCAGAAATACACACTCGCATGCAGGTGAGACATGATTTTGATATAAGGTATAATAATATCATTCAGCGTGACTTACACTTCCGTGGTGTGTCGTTATTTCCGATGTCCAGCGTGAACAAACGTCCACAAATCTGCTTAGAAATAATGCACTCCAGAACTTGCTTGAGAATCCTAACATTTAAAGTAACCCTGCGATAGTTGTCTGTACATCCATGGGTACGCTGAAAACATGAACTGCTAATTGCTGGTTTAGCGTTCTTTTAATTGTGCCAATTTGAAAATATGTGAAATACAGGCTAATGCCGTGTTCGCACCAAACGCTTTGCAAATTATTCGCGCGAGTAGATTACTTACAAAGTCTATGCACAGACGCGATGAGACTGGAGTGACGCAAATTTGCAATGGCGCGGCGGTCAAATGCCAAAACGCCCCAAATGCGTGAGTTGAAATTTTTCAACTTCGGTGAAAAAATGGCGTGACCCTGCGGCGTGATAGCCTGTCAGCGTTGAGATGACCTCTCATCCTGCCGTTGTTGAATGAGGAAACAAATACTGTAGCCGTCTGTGTTCACCCAGAGCTCTACGATACCTCATATCAACAGAGACCGGACCAAACTGTGTATAAACCATATGGTACAAACAATGACAAAGACACTGCTGTATTTACGTCTATATGACGTTATGTTGAGTGTTGATGGAGCTGCTACAATGTTAGCTTAGCCTAGCACCGATCCATCCGAGCTCCATTGAGAAAACAAGTATTTTAAAAGTGATTTGCTTGTCGTCTTGCGGAGAGAACTAACAAAACATGAATTCAGACTTTTTGCAAATCGGCATCATTACGTAGTTATTTCGGAGTCCCTTGTTGTCGGTTTATTGCAGTTAAATCACAGCCAAATCAGTTTATTTTGTGTTCATACAGCTGTAGTAAACAGACACAGTGAATACAGCTCAATAAAATCCACAGCGCTCCTCCAGATGATGTTATGAACCCAGACAAGACGGCGTTTAGTTTCCCGGGATAACTTGGACTTCCACAACACGTACTAAGCAGAAATAGGTTATTTTTTCCATGGTTGATGGTGGACAGTTGAACGGCTTTCAGGGCGATAAGCCACGCCCCCTCTCAGGCGCGTTCAGCGCGATTCACACGAATGAACATCAAATGGTCATCAAACGACGCGATTCGTGTGAACACGGCATAACTAACGGGGCTCAGAAGAGAATACCAGTTCCTCCATATTAGCTGACATTAAAACAGCCTTTTTTTTTTGCTTTTGCGAGGTCTAGCTCTCCTGATGGCTATATATATATATTTAATCAGTAAAAAAAAAAGATGTATAAAGTAGAAGGACAAGCAGCTCTTCCCACGCAGAAACATCTTTGAGACTTATTACCGATGTAAATTCAATCCATCTCCCCTTAAGAAATACAAAACGGGCTTTAAACTGAAAAGTGTGTCCTTGTGCTAAGACGTTTGAAAAAACTACAGAGAACAGAAGCATTTGCAACAAATTCTACCATCAATGGACCGATCTGCCCCGGTTGACTTGTGGCTTTTTCAACTAAGAGACTTTACCAGCATGTGACAACCGAGGTGAAGGCAATGTGTCAACTTCACGTCTGACAGTCCGTCTGCCTAACAACCACAACACGGCGGTGGAACGAATCTGTCAGGGTGAGCATGTTCATCAGAGAAACCATTTAACAGGTCTTTGCTGGACAGAAAACATCACTGATGTCTCTTTTTCTGCAAATACAAATTCATGCTCGGTTTCACTTTGACACGGATACCAATGATGCTGTTGAAAGAAATGGAGAGAAAGACTGTTTTTGCTGTGAGTTGGATTTTTTTGTAGTACATTTTGGCTATTGGCAGCGGTTGGTGTGTTTTCCTGTTGTCATCCATTTCTGGATCCTGCCTTCAAGTCTCTTTACCAGTTTAGGTGGACTGGGAATCAGTTGAAGACGTGGTGGACTGTTTGATGCAGCTGCCGTGTTTTCATCTCTTTGACATCGGCACATAAATGCCCAGCGGAGATGACTTTGGAGTTGCAGCTTGCAGATAACATTTCGGGGCTGAATTGAACTCTTAAAGTCACTGATTTTACTGTGCTGCACAACAGTGACCCCAACTACCCAGACTTCCTCCTAACTCACTGTCAATGTTAGACAACTGAACACTCTAATTGGTTACACATGATAAATGAAGTATTGATATTGTTTGTACTTTGTAACTGTAAACAGGAAGTGGTGGCTTCTTCCCCTGACACCTGGTGTGCTACACGGAGAGTCTGGCAGGAGCAGTGGAACCTTCTGGCGCTCACGACAAGAACGCTCACTCTTTGTTGCACACTTGAAATGTCCTGGCCTTTGTTCATTAAAAGTATTTGTTCGTTTAGCTCCGTGCCTGAGTTTTCGTGACGTTTTGTTGTGGTTTAAGAGCCGGACTATAATAAGCAGGTTAAGATATTTGTGTAATCTACACAAATAAAGAGGGATATTACATACTCTAATGAAACGCGCTTCACAGAATACATCACCTTCGAGGTCTCTTGTTACTGACGTGCTCACTAGGCATACGATGATCATGTGCTTTACTCATGGATGTTATTGCTTTTGTTCTCAGCAGAGCCATGACAGGAAGACATAGAAGGCAACAGTAGAGATAAAACATGGCCGTTGTGCGGCTGATGCATGATGTTAACAAGCTGACACGTTGAACACACGTGACATATGAGCTACAGATGAATTGTACGTCATGCACGCGTTTGTGTCCAGTGTGCATCGTGCCAGTGAATAAGTGACGGTGACAAAACTGCATCCTCGAAATGATCCTGGTGCTCTGGGCGGCATGAGCGAGGGATGTGGAACATTTCCTCATCTCGTGATGAGAAAAGCAGAAATAAAGCCGGTGTTGATGGTAGACAAACCATAAGTATAAGCAATAGTGGCGTAACGGACCGTACTGACCCCCCTTGCGGGTCGGCAAGCATGTGAACTGCGGATTAATTGCACAGTTTAACCATCACGGTGTGAAATAAAGTTGTATCCGCCTATATTCAGTTAAATATGCGATCAGGACATCCATCATTATAGATCTCTGATGGTGTTATGTTGAGAACAACAAGTCCATGTTAAAATCAACAGGAGGAGAGCTAGTTATCGTTAGCAGCACCGCTAACGGCTAACGTATGGAGGTTCTGTTCAGTTACATTACGATGCGTTCAGGCTCTGTTCAGAGAAAATGAGTATTGGACGGGCAGATGAAAATCATGATTACATGTAATCTTGTAAAATGAAGTTTTGGTGAGAAACTTGGATAAATCCAGTTGTTTGAAGGAGATCTTTTCACAGCAATATAAACTAAATAGAGATGAATTATGACATATTTAACTTATTGCGTACTTTTTAAATGCAACACTGGCTCTAAACAGCTTTTGATAGTTTACACTGACTTCAGAGAGGTTGGAAATAGCGTGATTGGAGGATTTCTAAAAGTTATATTTTCTGCCTTTGCTGTGAGATTTGTGATGTGTTGCACCCCTAATAAGTGTGCATGTTATGTGTGTGTGTGTTAGCATAATATGTCAAAGGTCACACATGCAGCCTAAATGTTCTGAGGCCTTTCCCCAAGGCCGAGTTCTGTCTGGTTGGGTTAAAAACACAGACATACGATACATGTTGGGAGTATTATGGAATACTGACCATATTATTACCACACTAGATAACTTGACAAATCACGTAGCCACTGACCTCTTTGAGGATTGAGATACTACCACGGGCCAGGGCAGGTTAAAAAACACCTCAAAAGTAATCTAATAGTTAGTCACTGCTTCTAGCGTTCCCCTGAACCAAAAACCCTCATGACGAAGAGCTCTGATAAATCATTGTCAACCAATCACCCCAATGGCACCCAACTTCCACACACTCTGAGAGAAAGAACCACCACTATGAATAATGCGAGGTGCTTCTCTAGCTCCCATCGTTTGAACAAACAAAAAGTATAATGCTGTCATGCAGTCCATTAGGTGTGGGCTTTAATTTGAAATATTGCTTGTATATAGGAAATATGACCTATAAGTATTTGGCAAATTCTGTGCATCGCAGTGGTAGGTGAGTACCAGTTTTTATATTAATGCTGGAGAATAGAAATGTTTCTTAAGATTATAGGTACATTTCTTTGTTGCAATCAGAACGAATCAATTGAAAAACGATCTTAAGTTAAATCTGTGAGTTGTTTGGAGTCGAATGGTATGATATTCACTTTAAAACGCTCTTTGTGAGACACAGCTCGACACGTTTACAAAGGAGGCAGCTATTACTGAGCGAGTTTTCATTAGGAGATAAGTTACTGCTGTGCTGAGTGTCAAGAGATTGCAATTGGCTCAAAGAAAAGCCCGTGGACGGCCCAAGGACTTAATCAAAAAAATCACCATCCAGCCAAAACGAGTGCCTGCAAATCTCACAGCCACCCAGCCTCCCTTTGCTTTGCTTGTGATCTGAGGAGGACCCTGCAGCCGGCTTAACCCACAAATTTAGAAGTCTGATGATTAAGTATCCAGTTAGGAAAACACAAACAGGGGAGAGGGACATAGCTGTGTATCTACATGCAAGTTAAGGGAGACGTATGCGAAACTAGATAGGAGGAATCCCAGGGCTGCAGAGTGTGGGCTAAGTGCTTTTAAATCAACTTGGCCATCACTGGACTTTAAACCATTCACTGACCCATAATATTTTGTCAGTTTATTCCAAAAGCTTACCATCTTGAATATTTCAGAGAGAAGATAAAAAGTGAGCCTCTCAGCCTGAAACCTCTCAGGACTGCTTTTGAGCATCCTCTCACAGCTTCACTACCAAGAGAGAAATATAATAGCCAAAGGGATAAATGAATGGCTGGAGGTCCACAAACTGCAGCTTGGAAATAGGGAGTTTGTTCCCCCTCGTACTGGATCAGAGCGTTGACTTTATTATGCGAGTCCTTGTAGACCCCTGATAGTTTCTAAGGTATGAAACACAATAAAAGTATGGGGGGGGGGCAGGTCCTGAATCATAGTTGCCGTGTGGTTGCAGCATCATTATCTGCACATCCAAAGCTCCCGTGGCCAAAAGGGAATTCACTCACTCCATCCCCCCTTTGTGAGAACCTTTTGTTACTCGCTCTCATTTCTCAGTGAAAGCTTTGCTAAATTCACTTCTCTTCCACCAAACTGTGTGCTTTGAAAGGGGTTTGTAATAAAAGTATTAGGATAATGACATAGGCCAGTAACAGGAGCATTTTTCTCATGTGTTTGTTAGTTAATTGAAGCACTACAGTTAGCCCTCATCACACCTACACAAAGGGAGAATATAGCACTAGTTCCTATGCATTGGAAATGTTCTGCTGTCATCAACAATATTCGGATGAACCTTAGATAAGACTTGGCAATGGGAGATATTTCTAGTCTGTTCAGCTCACAGAGCTCTTTTGCCTCATCTGAGGCCCAAAGAAGGTCTGTGCAGGTTAAGCCCAATCCACAAGACCTAGAATTTGGTAGGTGTTTCCTCAGAAAAGTCCTCTCATACACAGTGTGATTCATTTGAAGTTTCTGGTGTGTTTGATATGAACAGAAGAAGATCTGGGTAGTTGAAAGGAGGAGTGAATAAAGAACAAAGAAGCATATCAAGTGATGCCTAGACGGGGGAGAACTGAGCTCTGTGGTTTTACATAAGTCTTTATTCCGCTGCAATTTCTTTCACTGATGATTTATTTAAGCTTGTGACATTAGTCCAGCTGGGACGAGACAACGGAATGAAGGACTGAAGTAAGAGAAAACAGACATCAAATATTTCTAAGGTAGGAAAACAAAGAGCCACATAGGGACTAGGCAAGCTGTTCAAACTTTATATGCTATTACAAATGACCTACTCAACATTGATGTAGTTATTTGAACACAAACGATCTTACTAAGTATTTCAGGATCTATTCTTAAAACCTAAACAAGTCGTTTTGTTGCCTGAACCTGAGTTTCCTGTGAAGACGGAGGTTCATTTTGAAAAGACCATATGCATGTAACGAGTGGGAATTTACACGTGTTGCTGGCTTTCACAAGAAAAGACATGAAAAATGAATACTAACATTACGTAGGATATCATTTTGTTGCATAGATACATTCATACTAAACTAAACTCACATCCACATCCATTCAAACACTGATGGCATAGTTAAGTTAAGGGTTAAGTGTCTTGCCTAAGAACAGTGGTGTCGGGGGCGACCTTGGCGCACTGGGTTAAGAGGGTCATCTGGGAACCGGAAGGTCAACGGTTCGATCCTCGACTGGGACGTGTCACGTGTCGAAGTGTACCTGAGCAATACACTGAACCCCCGGCTGCCGATCAATGGCAACCCACTGCTCCCTATATACAGGGATGGGTCAAATGCAGAAGTCAAATTTCGTGTATGTGTAAAATGTATATGACAATCAAATCTTAACTTCCTTGGCGGGACAAACATGGAGGAAGCATTGGCAGCCAGTGAAAAGAGGTGGGGAGGAAGACTGTGTCTATCCAGGACCACAGATGTTGAAAGGCACCTTCCACACCAGTGCCACCAAAACCTGCTAGCATGGAGGTACATACATGGAGGGGAATTTGCTTCGCTTTCTCATGGCGCGTCTACACAAGAGGCGCTCCAGCCAGAGTTTTTCCAGTCGTCCGTCTCACACGGAACAGACATGCTTCTATCTTAAACGATCCAGCTGTCTACCAGACCCGTGCCGCCAAATCCCACCACCGTGAAGTGAGAGGACTCTCAGACATCAGAGTCTGTCTAGACTTGGCAAAACAACCAACATTCACAGCAAAGGTAGGGATTGAGTGTGATCTCTGTAAAGTGCAGTGAAGAAACGATCAATGAGCACTTAGCATTTAAAGTGACTTCAACCATTAACGTTTACTTACATTTAACATTTTCATATAAAAAAAACTCAATTCAGAGATATGCATTTGAGACTCTTTGGGCTGGTGTGTATCTGATAAAGGTAAGGGGTGAATATGGTGAGATTTGTCAGTGCAGTAATGGGCCAATTTAATGTTCAGGTAGAAAGGTTCATGTCCTAATCGTACCTGATTTGAATATCTGGATTATAAAGCCTGCCCCATGTGTAATGCCTTGTATGATTAATGGCAGAGGAAGAACTAGTTATCTCTGCCTCGCTCCCTCCCTGTCAGTGTGGGCACGAACTAGCTCACTTTCATGTTTCATTAATCTTATTCAGGCTGTTGAGCACACCTTCGGTAAAAAATCTCCCGTGTCATCAACACTGTTACTCTGGAGTGGTGAAAAAGGTCCTTTTCTCTCCGTGGAAAAGAGAGCAGCGTTTCTTCTTTCACTTTTGGTCAGCTCAGACGGCGGCATCGACACCATATTACTCAACCGGGAGGCCACTGGACTGCAGTGTTCATAGAGAGGTACTGCCTCTGGCTCTCTGGATATCCCATTCGATCACATATATATCGCTGCAGGGGACTTTCAAAATATCACTCTGAATGGGGCAGTTTTGTAACTCGTCCTATGTGGCATCACTTCAACGTCACCCATTTCTCATTTTTGCATACATATTGAAAACGTGTTTTCCGTGTGTATTTGAAGGACCATCCTTTCATTACTAAGTCCACTTCTCTCTGTGTCGACTTGACTGTGCGACTCCTTCCTGCCGGTTCCTCGTGTCTCACAGCGACTAAGAGCAAGCTGGTGTGTTTTTTCCATCAGAGTTGAGATTAAGGCAGGACGAGCTGACAATTGGATGTGTGTTATTACCATACGGCTGCTTCCGCTGTTTACCTCCTCTCCACCCCCCCACCCCCCTCTAGCTTTGCCTCTGCCTGCTCTCCTCCTCTGTCACGGAGCGGGAGCCAGATAGTGACGCATCATCATTCGTTATTCCACTGAACACTCTGTCGACTCCCCCTCTGAGCCTCAGTTTCATATCTCATCAGGAAAAATGACAGCTCTAACCGTGGCTCGCTCCAGATTAAAAAATCTGGTGTGCCGTGCCACGGGCAGACCTATTTGCAGCAAAAAGCATTTCAAATGAGAGAAGGGGAGTTAGCAAGGACATATCCATCGGATGCCTCAAATGTCCCTGTTAAATTAGGCTACATATCAAAACACAGTCGGAGTAAAATGCCACGATGGCTCACTTTTTGAAGGAGTTCTCTTTGAACACACCTTGGTTTTTATATGAGCCAGAAGCCATTTGTGGAGGCAGGGTTCTGTAGATGAAATGTGATATAGGGTCGCTGTCACTTTTTAGACCTGCTGAATGATGAACATCTAAATTATCGTATTTGGAACAAAGACCGATTAACAGCGGCATAAAACTTTGCTCTATCTGTACTTAAGGCTGGGTTCTGACCCTTAGAACTTTAATGTACAGAAACATCGACCAGGTCAGGCTTTGATCAGAAATTTAACAATGTTGATTCTTTTCCGAAGTAATTGTCATTTTTTTCCTCACAATATAATTAAAAATTAAAGCTGCAAGCAGCGATGAACGGGCCCTCGCCATGCGCGCGCCGGCGTGCCGGCGGGACTCTGGCCTGCGCGTCCGAGAACGTCCGCGACCGTCGGACGGCGCGTCCGCGAGCGAGACGTGTTTAATCCCGCGTGGACCGCCTGGTGCCGGAAATGACGCTTTGCAAATAGTCCGACGCTTGCTGCGTCCTCTGCCTGGCGCTACAGAACGCGTGCGTCGTGTTGCTCTGTGTCAAGTGTAAACCACGTAGTGTAAAAGTCACGTAAATCGGATGCAGTTTGTCAAAAAAAGCAGATTTCCTTTCGCCAGCAGGTGGCGCTGTGAGTACTAGTGAAAATAAGCTTGTATACATCCTCAGGCCGTGAGTGTTATCAAGCATGTGAAGTTTGGGACCGTTTGGAAGAAGTTCAGCTGAGTTACATCAGCTTTTTTCATGAGGAATCACATAAAGTAATCGCCCGCTACGGCTAAACGATTCCGTCAAACGTAAAGCTTTTAATAACTTTTAATCACAACAGTCTTGACATGGTATTAGCAAAATTTAAAGTGGATCTGATGAAGTCCCTAGGAGGAGATAGTTAAAGTATAGCGACAAGAAATAGGCGGAAATCGATGGAAAAATGACACATAAATCAAAATTCCCGACTTCCGGTCGGGTTTAGAGCATGGTCCCAAGAGACCTATTTTTAAGTCTCCACAGGATACATGTGCGTACCAACTTTCATACATGTAGCTCAAACGTAGCGCTGGGGCTGCTCTTTCGAAATATTGTAGGGGGCGCTATAGAGGCAATTTAAAACGGCCAAGCCAAAAAAACATATACACTATGTCTTCCTGTGACCTACGACACATGTACAAAGTTTCATGCGTTTTTGAGCATCCCAACACACTAAACCATCAGCTTCCTGTTTCATGGCGAACGATGGGTCGCCACGGCAACACCGTGCAACGAAAGCGCACAATATTCATGATCATGCATCATCAATGTCTTAAGGCTATTCCTACCAAATTTCAGACTCATCAGGTCACCTGACTAGGAGGTATAAAGACAGGTATAAAATATGACATTTCCTTTAGCCAGTCGGCGGCGCTATGAGGTATTGAATTTTTTTCAATTGAAATATGTTCAAGCTTGAACGATTATCATGCACGTTTTGTGCGGATTGGACAATGTACCTTGGAGTTATAAGAACTTCTAAGAATTTATTTTTTCCAAAACAGTGAGGCAAAATGGCCGCCACGCCACGTCAAGGTTCTTCGATGAAAGCGCGAGATTTTTATAACTTTTAATCACAAAGGTCTTAAGAACATCCTGACCAAAGGAGGAGTTGATCGCATAAATTGTCAAGGAGGAGTTCGTTAAAATGCGAAGGCTGAAATCTGCAAAAAGTGGCAAAAATGCCAACTTCGCGGGTTTGCTGTAGCGCCCCCTAGTGGTCGAATGAAAAACAATTGTCCGGGTATGTTACCGCATGCGATGTGCACATATGCTGCAAGTTTTGGAATTTTGGGGCAAACGGTTGAGAAGTTATGTGTGTTGATATTAAGCCACGCCCCTAAGAAGTTTATTGGTCCATATATTGTAAACGCTAAGACGTATCCAAAAGCTTTTAATAACTTTTGATGAGGGAGGTCCATCAATGATCCAAAGCAAATTTGGTAGCAATCGGACCCAGAATCTAGGAGGAGATAGAAAAAATGGGTTTCACACTAAATTCAAAATGGTGGAAAATATTTATAGGCGGAGCTTAGGGGTCTGAGAGCAGTGGCGGCTGGTCAAGAGAGGGCAATGGGGCATTGCCCCACCATGAGCCACACGGAAAAAAAAAAATAATAATAAAAAAATAAATAATAATTATAATAATCATAAATTATACAAATTGTCAATATTTGTGTTTTTTAACTATGGAATGTACCCAGTAATGTGTGTACAATATGATATCTGCGCAAAATATATGCTTTTCCTGCTCATCCTCTCCCCCTGTGTGCTCGTCTGCTCGTGCTCTCTGCCTGTGTGCACGACACGTCTGAGAGCGCGCAACGAGGGGGGCTTGATCGTTTTTGCCCAAAAGAGACGGGTCTATGAAGCCGTTTAGCCAATTGCTGATTCAAGATATAAATGAGTGACATACAATTTAGCCAATCAGCGCCCTCAAATAGATTCAGCTGTGGGCAAGAACGATCAAGCCCCGGAGCTGCGCATTCTCGTCAGGAGAAGTCTCGACAGGCGCCCGCGCCAGCACGACCACTCCTCCTCCAAGACCCGTTTGAGAGGAGAACTTTGGCGGCGATTCTGCAGCCAAAGAGCTGATATCAGATCAGCCTGACCTCACAACCAGACAGCAGACTACATGCGAAGCTTCACTACTTCGTACAAGTCAGTCAATCAACTTCCTTTCTTCCTAAAAGTACGCTGATTACTTCGACATACCATACGTATCCACAGGCAGGGGCGGACTGGCCATCGGGGATACCGGGGGAATCCCCGGTAGGCCGACGGGACTATATTATATGCTTCACAGAACACGTTCAATTTACTCTAATACCGAAAGTCAATAATCAGTGAAAACTGTATCAACAGTATAAACTGACATTATACTACTCCTCGTGATCCGAGGACGCGATAGCACTGCTGGACACTACGGTGCTTTTAAAAACTTTTCTCCATAACCGCGGTCTGCGCCGTGCGGTCGTGCCGGGCGTCTGTCGGGGCGGGGCCGGCGGAGGTGCGAATGGCCGCCGTAGACCGGCGAAATACATGCCGTGTATTGAGTGGGCAGCGCGCCGTGTATTGAGTGGGCCGGTCTGACAGTAACTCCCGGGCCACTTTTTTCCCCCTAAATTAACAGTGAAAACTCATCATAGCTTAATTTAACATCAGTATTCATAATTACACTTCATGTTTACTTCTCCTGATCTTTACCTCCTATAACAAGGCCCATAGGGGCATCTCAATAAATAAACATGTTATATTATATTGTATTATATTATATAAGTGTTATTTACTGCTTTTTTCATGTTGGAATAAATGTTAAATATTTAACTGCCAAGTAATAATGCGTGTTTGATGCTAAATTTTTTTTGCATGAAATGATACTGGGATGTTTGCTGAAATTGATAGGATGGCCCTCCCTTGAAAATTTTCCACCAGCCGCCACTGTCTGAGAGGCTTTTTTTTAGATCTAGCGGATTCGGACATGTGGGTCAAATTTCAAGTAAATCGGACATACTGGCCGAGGGGCGTGGCCGGTCCGATTTGTAGGGGGCGCTAGAGAGCCATTTTTTTACACCCACATATGCAAATTAGGCTAGCAGACTTTCTACCTCAGATCTCACAGGGGTGCAAAATTGGTGAGTTTTCATGCATGGCAAGTGCCCCTACGAGCTCCCTCCCCACAAAAATTAATATCATGAATAATAATACCCCATACAATTTCAATAGGGCCTTCGCTGGCCCGACGTTGTCGGCGGCTCGGGCCCTAATAATAATGGATTCCTTCAATTTCAATAGGGCCTTCGCCGGCCCGACATTGTCGGCGGCTCGGGCCCTAATAATAATACCCCTTACAATTTCAATTGGGCCTTCGCTGGCCCGACGTTGTCGGTGGCTCGGGCCCTAATAATACCCCCTACAATTTCAATAGGGCCTTCGCCAGGCCGACGTTGTCGCCGGCTCGGGTCCTAATAACAACCCCTTCAATTTCAAGAGGGCCTTCGCCGGCCCGACGTTTCCGGTGGCTCGGGCCCTAAAAATAAGAACCCCTACAATTTCAATAGGGCCTTCGCTGGCCCGACGTTGTCGGTGGCTCGGGCCCTAATAATAACGGACCCCTTCAATTTCAATAGGGCCTTCGCCGGCCCGACGTTGTCGGCGGCTCGGGCCCTAATAATCCATGCAATTTCAATAGGGCCTTCGCCGGCCCGACGTTGTCGGCGGCTCGGGCCCAAATAATAATACCCCCTACAATTTCAATAGGGCCTTCGCCAGGCCGACGTTGTCGCCGGCTCGGGCCCTAATAATAAACCTTGCAATTTCAATAGGGCCTTCGCCGGCCCGACGTTGTCGGCGGCTCGGGGCCCTAATAATAACGGACCCCTTCAATTTCAATAGGGCCTTCGCCGGCCCGACGTTGTCGGCGGCTCGGGCCCTAATAATAATAACCCCTTCAATTTCAATAGGGCCTTCGCCGGCCCGACGTTGTCGGCGGCTCGGGCCCTAATAATAATAATCCATGCATTTTCAATAGGGCCTTCGCTGGCCCGACGTTGTCGGTGGCTCGGGCCCTAATAACTGATAAAAGTATCTACAGGAGTACTATTATCGACAAAAGCCTCACAATACCCATCCCTAGTTTTGTTGTTTTGCTGTTTTTGTCAAAGAAGCACTTCACTCACAATGTTGGATCAAACTCATCGCACCACAGACGTGAGCAATAGTTGGTTTGTAATGTTAGCTGCGCTAAGAGGACACAAGACTTTGTGTCATCAGAGATAGAAGTTGTTCTTGTGGGAGAAAAATGTGTGTCTTGAAATATATTTGTGTAAAATCGATCATATCCATAATTTGAAATGTATCCATGTATATGCAGTGTTTGTTAGTGAGTTCCTACCAGTGAGATCCTGTGGTGTCTCACCACAAGTCAGATAGATAACAGTTACTGAGCCAGCCGTCAGGTAAAGTCAAAGAAGGCTCATCAACGGGGAAAAACCCAAAACATTCTCTACTTTCCTCTAACGCCAACAATATTAGCATTTATCTATGTTCATTAAAAAACACGAAAGACGGCAATCTGTAGGATTTATCTAATAACTGGCTAAATAAATCCAACAACAGGTCTGACTTGAGGACAAAGGAAGTATGTTTATTAAAGAAAGAAAGAAGTTGTGTATTTATCCTTCATAACCTTCATATCCTTGCTGCTCATAGGCCATTCTTAATATAAAAACACTACTGTAGAAGAAACAATTCCGATTCATTCTCATAAATGTATTTATTTCCACAAATGTGTTACCTAAAACCTCAGAGAATATTAAAGTGATTATTATTATTTTTTTAAACGTACGACCCCTTCAAATATGACTCCCTGCCCCCCAGGATCCGTGACTGGTTTCTTTTGTTTGTTCACCTACAAAGGGTCAAACAAATGCAAAAGCCACACCTCCACTTGGACTGGATAGGAGGAGACTGTGGATTGGATTCTTGATTGGAAGTTGGTGTTAAGTTGGAGCATTGTGGTGACCGCAACATCCCAACTTTGATTCCAGCCAGAGACCTTTATCGCAGCTCAGTTCCCGCTCTCCCCCTAATGTCCCCGAATTCTTAAAGGCAGAAAATGCCACAAAAACAGAAGTTCACTAACTCTGTCTGAATAACATTTACAACTTAGTGGAACCACCGTGTGTGTTCTTTAGAGAACTTGATGCTGGACTCAGAGATGTGGTGCCTGCCCGTCCTGTAGACTCTACACAAAGATGTCGTGCACATTAAAAAAAGGCTTTGAGAATGTGTTTTACGAATATTACATCTTTATGGTTTCAAGTTTTGGTTGACCAATCAAGTTAAAACCAGTTGTACAGACTGTGATAGGAGGAGATCGTCCAACACTCTGCTGCCCCAGACACGGACTCCAACAACTGCAGCGGCGCATAAGGCCACTCGATGGCAAAATGAGATGTACTGCCATTTATGTGCTCGAGCTTTTAAGAGTCCATCAAAGTAAATCGCACGAGTGGTGCATGCCGAGGGTGTGACTCCACGTGACTCCAGCTAGAATGCTACGTTAGCTGATGTTAGCTGACAGTGTTCCAGCCCCTCCACTGTGTGATGCTATACACTGCTTATCATTGCATGATTACATTATCACAGTCAGTTTAATTACCTATTGCAAATTTATACAAATTTATTCAGCAAGTTTTTGCCGTTTTGAACTCCTGCACTATTCTACGATTCTTTTTTTCCTTTGATACATATATAATAATGAGCAGCGTTGAAGGCAGCCTGAGATCCCACATCTTCATCGCCAATGATTGTTGTGCAATATGACATTAAAGAACTAATGTTGAATGCAATGAGTAGTGCGAGGTGGCAGCTGTTAATAAGAAACACTTCATATGAAAGTACATGCTTTCATTTTGTATTAAAATAAATAGTTATTTATCTCTTTTCTTGTTGGATTCCTGTTCCAAGGGCATGTTGCCAGTTCAATCCTTGTACACGGCCGTGCTGAACAAAAGAGAATGCAGAGGATGTGCTAGTAGAAGGCAATGCTTAGAAAGGTCCATGGTCAGAAGAAGAAACTGAATATTCCCATTTAGAAAGAAAAGACCTGTTGTGAATCCTCACAGCATCAACCCGTCTATAACCGCAGTAAATATCTGCGTTATCTTACAAACGTATCCTGAATAATACTGCTTGTTCCATAGCTTTTGTATGAAAAGAAAGGATATTGTGAGGACTTGTGGTGGGCAAGGAAGTAGCGATTGAGAACTTTCTTTTAATGAACTCAGTCGTAATGAATGTCCGCGATCAGCGCTCTGACAACAGCTTCTCCATCTCCTGGAATAGATTTGGATGCTCCAGTTTCTCTTCAGCACAATTAATCCTAAAAAATAAAATCTATGAATCATGAGCAGATGCTAAGGTTTCTGATATCTAGGTGACGGCGTGCATCAACATGAAGCATATTCCTAGAGAGGCACCAGAACTTCACACAATTAAGAGTTTCTAACGCAAAGAAATCATATCCGCCAAGCGTATCATTCAATTACATATTCATCAGCCAGTTGTGTACTGAGCAATGATCAACGGCAGATTTGTTCAAATTAGCATAATACTTTTTAACACACGATCTAGTTTTCATGAAAATAGGTCAGGCCTCCCACTGTTATTCGGTGTCTTTTAGAGAGATGTTTGGCAGCTATTTTAGACTGACTCAACAGTGCGAACGGCTTCCAGAGAGTCTGAATATATATCTTAAACAGCCCATGCACCCGGAGAGCTCCTGACTTCTGAGAGTCTGTCAGTGCACAGATCGGCTGACATCAGGCCCTGCCTGCAGTAGTTCACATGGAACACATTAGCTGCAAACAAAAAAGGCTGTGCCTGACAAACAGGCAAGTACAACTATATACAAGACGTATTGTTTGACGCACTGTTGACATTAGGGGTGTAACAATACGTGCATTCGTATTGAACCGTTCGGTACGAGGCTCACGGTTCGGTACGCATGACGAACCGAATACGTTTGAATAAAAAAAATAAATAAATACTTTTTTTTTTTAAAACCTTTATTTAACCAGGTAGTCCCATTGAGATTAAAAATCTCTTTTGCAAGATGTAAGTAACAATACAAGATGTAAGCAAGATGTAAGTAACAATACTACACAACAAGGAGCAGTTTTAGTTTTTTTATGCTTATGTGTTGCTAAGAAGACACCCCAGAAGATGGGTCACTCGGGTATAGTTCCATCATTGTTCAAAATCAAAGAATAACTTTATGATGTTAGTTGTAATGAATAAATATATTTTAAAATCAAGTACATTTCTCTGGCATTTATAGTTTTCTACTGTACCGAAACGTACCGAACCGTGGCTCCACTGTATCGTACCCAACCCAACCGTGAATTTTGTGAACCGTTACACCCCTAGTTGACATGCAGTTCTACGTCTCATCTGCATGCCGCTGGATTGTACCGTCTGCATGATTCTTATCCAGTCTGCGAAAACACCATCGGGATCAGCAGCCAGAGGAAATACATAAATTATTAAAAGAAATTAAAAAGAATGCAGATGCTGAGATGCCTTTTTATCAGGTACAGCAGGAAAAGCGGATCCAATAGAGCGGCTCAGCTCAGAAGCCTCTACATTGATATTCTGTTCATTAACACGTGTGTAATCTGGAGAACGTACCTTCTCTGGAGAAGCTGGAGGGTTGAATCTTCTGGCACAGACCAGGAAGGAGTCGGGTTGAGGTTTGCTGTTCTTCACCTCGGGATCATCGCCCACAACGATGTGGTCAAACAGGCCGAAGAAGTCCTGGTGTTGGCTGGTCTTCAACTTGAAGGTGGCGCCGGCGGAGCTGGTGGCCACCGCGATGGGGATACCGTGCTTTCGGAGGTGGTGCACCAGTTTCTCCACCCCTGGTGGTGCACAAGATGAGACTCAGTGTTGGACTAACACATGTCGGTATGCAGCCCCTTACAAGTCCACGGAACCATTCCATACCATCTCACTGACAGCTCCCAGTTCATCTCATGGAGTTTCTTCATATAATCTGTTAATACAGTGATCACAAAATCCAACAGCTCTACTCCAAATACTTTTTCAGTTTTGGGAGTGTGACACCTCTTCACATGAATACATGTGGCTAATGATTCTTAGGGTGATCCGGTGTAAATCAAGCATTTGGTGAGGCTTGACACAAACTTCCAAAACTTAAAAAATGTATAAAAAGTATTCAGAGTAGAGTTAGAGGATTTGGTCGCACACATTTAATGTTTGTTTTCACAGAAAGTCTGTGACATGAACTGCGAGGTTTTGGTGAGTTGGTGAATGTTTTTATTTCGTTTTTTTACTCCAAAAGGTGACCAGAGAGCATTGTGGGAGGATTTGTATCAACAGCTTCCAGGACGACAGTCTGTAAAAATGTAATAAAAACTCCCGAAAGGAACACACTGCCTCCACTTGGCTGTTCGGTGAGGAGAACCTGAACACTTCTCATGTACCCAGTAAGCATTGCTGTTCCACATCGCAGGCCATAACTCAGTTATTATTGGAGGAACACTTATACTTAAACTAACAGCCGTGTGAGCACGATGGTGCACTTAGTGGCAGAAAGTTCTAAAGAGAAACTACCGAGCTCGTCCTCAATCACCGACATTTATACGACGTCTCTGAATGAACACTGACAACAATAATATCCAGATCACGTATTACTTTTTTCAACATATTGCAATATTACTTTACTTTCAAGTAGTTGGTTTTTGACTATATTTACCTCACTCGTATTGCCATTATATTTGCCACTGGTGTCAGTATTGTTCTTTTTCGCTTAGTAAAGTAGATAGAGATGTATGCATCTCTATCTACTGCGGGCATCTGCGGGCCGTATGTTTGACACCCCTGGTTTAAGGGAAATGTCACAATTGGTTCTGTAATCTCAGCACTTCAAACCAACAAAACTTTACAGCTGAAAGCAACTTCCTGGTTATAAACTTGAGAATTGTGTTTTTTGTCGAAGTGTCTAAATCCATTTTTTGGTATAGGATGTTGGCCACCTCGGCAAATCAAAGAGCATCATTAAAAATATGTTTCTGTTCATAATTAAAAATAAGAACATGATATGTCCTGATAGCATCTGTTCTGTATATAGTCCATTCAAACTACTTATTTTGATATTAACAACAGAGAGCATGATCAACAGATGTACCAGCATGCACAGCAAGTGATGTTCCCAACAGTGAACACGCTGTTCAACAGCACAGATCAAATGCTCTCCATTATAATTCAATGCAGGCATCCATCGATGAATTACATGATGAGAGGATGCAGCACCTGAATAATCTTCCTTTTGTAACACACGTACACATTTATTAGATGTGCTTTGCTTTCTAAACTGCATTCTAGTGTTCATAATGGAATAGAACGGTTAAAGTAGCACGCTGCATTAAAAGAACCCGCAACGTCAGACTGTTTACAGGACATTCAACCTTTGCCCTCTGGCTTTATCATAACATGAAGAAAGTTCATAAAGTGCTGTATTTCTTAAGGAACCTTCAAAAGGCAAGACTCCTGTGCCAAGTTCCTGTCAACTTTTACAGAGGAGCAATGGACAACATCCTGACTGGAACGTTACAAACTACAGAGGGTGATTGAAACCGCCCACAGCTTCATTGGTACCCATCTCGAGCATCGGTGATATTGGTGACAAGAGGTGCCTGCGATAAGCGAAAGAATATTACAAAACCCACCGAGCCACAAACTGTTCACCCTGCTGCCGTCTGACAAAAGATACAAAAGTATCAGCTGCCGTATCACCAGACTTCAGACCAGCTTATTTCCTTTGGCTGCGAGATTCCTAAACTCCGGCTCCACCCTGCAGCATATCAAATATTTTTTTTCTTTTTTTATGCAGCAAAATTGGACGCCAACTACAGTTCGTTGCGCAACCCAGTGTTATACAATGACAATAAATAGAACCTTCAACCCGGAGCCAGGACACAATACTGCAGATTGTAAGCACACATGTGTCAACAGTTGCACAGAATAGAAGCAGCAGCACTCGTATGAATGAAGACGACAGCAGCCCACACAAGAGCTCATAATCGGCCCACTGTTGACCTTAAAAGTTGTATTTTTCAGTATTATTTGTGGGGGTCCTAAAATATGGCACAAAAAATGTGTGTAAAATATGTGGTCAACAAAGGCATACCCGGCATGAGCTTGGCAGAGGGGAAGATCCTGTCCTGTATCAGTCTGGTTTCGGCGAGGAGTTCCTCGGCTGTCATGGGAAGCTCCAGAGCGTCCCGGATCATCCGGGCACCATCCAGAGCCTTTTTACCCATCACCGACGCCTTCACGTCCCAAGTGTACTGCTTTCCGAAGCGGTCACAGACTTGCTGGAAGGACACAGTGTACAGACGCTCTGTGTCTGCAATGAGAAAAATACAAAAAGAAAATGATTACCTTTCAATTACATGTCATGTAAGATTGCATATGAATGGGGCATTAGGGGACACTGCCATTAGTCATTTGTATCTATTTTAGAAAATAAATAGAGACTATAACAGTTCCCTGTGACCTCAAACTACAGCCTATTAAAATAACAAATGTAGGCTTTTATAGATAGTGTAATAAGGGCAGCATTCAAAATTAGGCCATTTCCTAACAATACATCAAAAAGTAACGTTCCCCTCCTGTTGACGGTAAATGTTTGGTACGTAGCGTAAGGTTTGTACCACATAAAGATGCATTAAATGACAGCCGAATTCACCCGGAGGTTATTTAAAGGCACATTACACATAATGATCGATGTGATTCGTTGTTTTTGGCCGCGTGCGAAGAATTCATGTATTTATTGCTTTTGTTTATGCAGTTCGGAACGCCGACTGTTCGCCACGCGCGGAGCGAATGAATGAGTGTCTACGGAGTGTCAGCGTCGGTGCAGCCTCCTCGTGTGACATGCTCAACACCACTACAAGATATAGCACACGTAGTACGGTTAAACACCTAATAACAGTCCATCCATATCGAAAATGACATGGCTCACGGGTTTGTAGGCGCCACCAGAAGCAGACATGTTTGACGTTTGACTCATGAGCTTAGTTCCGCGTTGAAGATGAGAGGAGGAGGAGGGGGGCGGGGCAAAGAAAAAGTAACCTGATATATGTTGTCTAGCATAATAAAAGCTGCTTATGATATGTAATGCCCAGATATTAGGCCGACATAAGGTATTTACACGTTATTTACAAAACTGGTCCGGAAACAAACGAAATATTATTATTTTTGTGTGAAATTGAGCCTCAGCCTGCACAGGGATGCTTTCCAGCCGTCCCAGCGCAATGCCCACTGGGAAATGAAGTCCTTACTGAATTACAGCATCATATATATTTGTTTATATAAAGGTTAAAATCCATTCCGGATGATTTATTCCATCTAGATCAAGATTTGAATTTTCATCTTTGCAATTTATGCATATTTTCTTTAGGTGCATGTTTTTCTTGTTTGACATTATTACTCAGATATGGTAAAAGCACTGCAAATATTTCTGTGTAATAATGAATTTCACTTCTTTACTTACATGTTTGAAAAAAAAAAAAAAAAATATATATATATATTTTTTTTTTTTTCAAACATATGTATATATATATATATATATATATATATATATATATATATATATAAATCAATGTGACATGAGAATCATAATGAGAAAACATTTGGATCTTTTATACTTCACGACCATGCAAACACATGATCAGCGCCACCTTGAATATATATGTAAATAGATCGATCGATTTTTGTGAGATTCCTTTCCTATTAAATACCCGTCCTTAATAAATTCATAGTCTACATAGTCACAGGCTTAGTTGTACTAACCGTGACTAATTAACTGATTTGCAAAGACATGCAAGTTCTCAGGACAGGTCTATAAATTCTGCACTTCTACATGCAGATAACAGAATTCTATTTAGTAAAAATATTTGTGTACATCTAACATCTCCATTCTCCAGTGTGTCACAGAGACGGGCCGCTGCAAATTACTGTCAAAAAACTGTTCACTGCATTGTTAGCAGCGCTGCCATATTTTTCTGAATAATTGGATCCTCCAAAGTTAACAGAGTTTGTCTTGTTCGTGTGAAATGTCAGGGGGAGTGAGAGAACCCTGTTACCTGGACAATCTAATGAGTTTATGGATTCCAGGTCTAATTGGGAGACGGTGAGAGTGAAACAGAGGCTTTGAGTTCCGTTGAGTGTGCTCCGTGCCAAATTGCGTAGTTTAGGGAATTGCCCAGACGGAGCGTGGAACACTGAGTAGGAGCATGAACCTTGTGTCTTACTTAGGAAACGTACAACTTTCTCATGAAACATTGTTTCGTATGAATATCATACAACGGAGAAATGCAGTATTTTTATTTAGTTCCAGCATGATCATGATTGCAGAGGAAACGGCACTAGAAATAAGTGTAAGCCTGATGATTCTTCCAATCCCACAAATCAGCACAACAAAAAGATGACAGTCGTGAAGAAGTAGCAGGATATTGCTATGAAGCTAGCCCGGAGCGACTCTTTGCTGTCTGACTGAAACAGCGTGTCTGTAGTTAAAAATAGTGGAGTGGTGAAATCACAGCCAGAAACACGGTTAGTGTTCACATCTCCCTCTGGAGTGCTGCAGAGACGCCACTACAATTAGACTGTGAGATGCTCATATCCAAAGCCTTTTGTTTGCTGCCTAATTATTACACTGAGATCTGTATATAAATTGTTCTTTTCATTACAATTCAGACAACAGTCAGTGTAGTCCATCATTAATATGATAAGACAGTTTACTTGATATAATGTACAACTGATTAAGACACTGATTGTTTCAACTTATTTCACCTCTTAAACCCCAAAATCCTCTCTTATATTCCCTATGTAGCTTTTTTAGCACAAAGCCTGTCTTATTAAAGATGGGCCAAAGGATCAGAAAATAAAGCAGAGCCCACCTTAAAGGTGCAATATACAGGATTGGAAGACTTCGTATTGCGTCTCAGCGGCTCTCAACACGGCGACGGCTGAGCTTGCAATGCAAACTACGGCAAAAGTGCTGACAGTGTTAACCTGAAGACGGGTTTTATGCTTCTCGGACGGGACGGCGTTATCAGCTGTAACCACCATATGAGCGCGGTGCAGAACGGCGACTGTGAGCTAACCAGTGGGGCACGCTCACATGCAGTAACATGCACTAAAAGCAAGAGCAGCTGGCAGCTAAGTCGACAAATGAAGGAACAGCTGGTATTACGACACACAGAGGGACAGCAACTTCATTCTCATGTAGACATTACTCCATTACGTCTTTACACGGCAAATAGTTGTTTGCCACTATATTAATGGTCTGGATTGGAGAAGGAAGCGTGAGGATTGGATAAAGGGTAGTGGACCTTGAGATGATTACTGCCAAAGACATCTTCTGACCACCCGGCCAGTCCAGCTAAACCAGCTATAACTTTAGGCTTTTTGCTAGCCATCTCCTGGCTAAAGTGTGGTTGTAGGAAAAAAAGATGGATGAAATAAAACTTCGGTGGAGTGAAACTAATGCAGAAGTATCTTAAAACTTGCATTCTCTCTAGTGACCAGCAGGGGGCGACTCCCCTGGTTGCAAAAACAAGTCGGACACAGAAAGTTGTCTGATGTGAAGTAACGCTATCAGCTAACTATTGCTAGCGTCCCTCTAAACTAGCCTGAGCGAGGGCGCTCTGCTAACTGTGAAAGCATTCATGTCGTAGTAAACCATGTCTACAGTAATGCTATCAGTTAACTCTTGCTAGCGTGCGTCTCCGTTAGCCTGAACGAGGGCGCTCCGCTAACCGTGAAAACAGTCAAGTTGTAGTAAACCATAGAGATCTACATCCAAGTGAACCTGCCATCTGATCTAATGAGACTTCCACTGTGGTTCCACTGTCTTCTAAGGAAACTCAAAATGCAAAGGTGGATTATTAGGTTGACTATATCATTAGGACGATAGAGAGTCATTTCACTCTGGTAGTACCAGAGAACACAGACGAGGAGCTGTAGGCTATCAAATGAACCAGGAGACATGAAGAATGGAGCGAAGGCAACAAGAGCGTCCTGAAAAAGGACACATAAATCAAGAAAGTAACAGTGTTCCTGCGCTCTTCTCATCAGACCTGTTGATGTCAGACTTGTATTTCATCATTACATGCTGTCATGGATATATCTTCATCTCCATTCACTTTACTGCCTCCGTTTAGCCAGTAATCCTGTGCATTAACATGTCTTGTCGTTAAGGATCTTAGCCCTTTTCAATACAGACTACATCGAGTTCACACTTGGATTGTTGGGAGTTTGAACCTCACAAGTTAAACCTGAAACTCCCAAGAAGAGGGGGATGCAGTTTGTTTAATTTGCATTCAGGACAACAGTGTAATTGGTACTAGCTGCTCAGGCCATCTTAACAGTCCACGTTATACTGTACCATGGCCTCAGACATGGAAGTGCTGATTCCTATTCCCACTGCTTCACACTCTGTTCCCAGTATGAGCTGGAGGTCAATGTCTGAAGAACAGAATGAAAAATCCAAAACCAGTGGTGGCGGTATTGAGGTATTAAGTACTCAGATCCTTCACTTAAAAGGAAAAGTGTGTAACATTTAGGAGGATTCATTGGCAGAAACAGAATATAATACACACATATCTGTTAAAACACATGTTTTAATCAGTGTATAATCACCTGAAACTAAGAATTGTAGTGTTTTCTTTAGCTGAGAAAAAGCCATTTATTTTTACATAAGCCATCTTGCACGTCCATGTTTCTACAGCAGCCAAGAACAGACAAACTTTATACTGGCGCATTTCAATTTTACGTTGTCTAAAGATAGGGATGCGTCAGAAAACCAGTATTAAACGGGCCCCGGTGCAAAATTATTGAAGATCAGGGTATTGATGAGCCCTGACGTTACTGATGTTTGTTATTAGTACTTTTTTATGTGTTGCTGTAATATTGTTGCTCCCTCTGTTGGGCTGAGCTCCTCCAACTACACTCACACATAGACATAGGCCATATCCACATTAGGCCGTGTGTCGTTGGATGCAGAGTTCTCAAATAGAACCGATCTCCGTCCACGCGGGAGTTTTCAGCATTATTCATCAGGTTGATCTGCATCCACACGGAAGTGGATTGCTTGCTTAGTTAAAAAGAAATATGACAGAGTAATAAAGTATGTTAGTCTTTAATAATGAAAGGTTGTATTTGATACTTAAGATCTTCCTCTATAAACTCAAACAGACACAGTTCGTGGAAAGTTTTAGAAGTTTTATTTTTCAGATGTAGTAACAGCGCTGCGGGTCTGTCTGTCTGTCTATATATATATATATATATATATATATATATATATATATATATATATATATATATACACACACATCTCTCTCACATCAACTTTACTTTAAAATCAACACTTACACGGAAACGTTTACTCGATTATGGTCCATAAATGTGGTCATCACACGTCGATCACTCGCTTCCTCTGTTGTTGTTGTCTGTTGTTGCCGTGGGGCTGATGAATGTAACGTTAGCTCCATCGGGGTATTCCTTCATGAGATACGGCATCAGGGGATAAGCTGGGTCACCCAGCAGAAAAAACAGGGGCATCATCTTCCCCCTCTATCAATTCTTTAGGGCATTTGCTCCATCTTTTAGGGCACAACATCATGCAACAGGTCCGACCCGCTAGCTTCTAAGCTAATTTTAACATTACCGCCAATGGGGAAATGCTAACAGCGATTAGCATTAGCGAATATAATATATCTTCGTACATATTTTCATGAAGAAATACTTGCAGACTAAGGTCTCTCAAGGCTACCAAACGGAAAAAGTAAAACTAATCAGCATCGATCACTCGTCTCTCACTCGTTTCCTCTGTGTTGTTGACTGTTTGTAGCTCTAGCTTTGAATAGCATTTATTGCTAACTGTAGCTTCAGTAGCTTCAGTAGCTGTAGCTGATCGCCGATGGTCAATCAGCTCGCTGATCGCTAGAATAACAGCTGCTTCCTCCACATAAATGCAGGCTTTTTACTGCACAACAGCTGCTAGTACGCAACAGGTAATACAGCATGCACAAAACCGGCTGATAGCGTCTCTGGACTCGGGAATTGTCGCTCATCGCTCAAAGAATAGCTTGCCTCCTCCGCCTGTAGGGAATAGCAGCATTGTAAAATGACGCATTTAACTCCACAATAGCTGCTAGTACAGACAACACAGCAAGCAAGGCTTGCCGTTCGTTATCCATGTTGAAATGAATCGCAGCTGGTCGCCGGCTGTTTGTTTTCTTCCGGGTACGGGTCACGTGATAGTGAGTGTGACGAATCAGGGACGGAGACGTCATGGCTGGTAATAACCAATCCAGTAGCGAGCACATGGATCGCGTCGGAGTACATCCGTATACACCCGTATCTGACGTCTACGCTCAACCAAAACCCCGGAGGTCTCAAATAGCTCCAACCTCGGCGGAGTTTTCAGGTTCCTCCGTTTAGGGCGTTCCAAAACTCCGGCGTGGTGTGGCTGCTCAGTGTAAACGTAGGAAAACTGGAGTAATGTGGATAAGGTCATAGACACATAGGAGCAGAGCTGCTCCTCTCTGCTCCTCCGGTCCCTGCTGGGAGCCAACACAGATACCACACTGCTGGAGACCCAGGCTGTATTGCTGGGCCCGCTGGAGACAAGGGAGGCACGGGAGAACCAGGACTGAGCGGGTCAGACTGTCAGACTCTGCTGCAGTAAAATTAGAGGTTTTCTAAAAGGAATCTGGTGCTCGGAAGCACCAGTAGAAGTAAAGAGTCGCATTCAAATGTGTGCTTAAGTACAGCACTTGAGTAAATGTACTTAGTTGCATTCCACAACTGTCCAACACTAACCGAGAAGATGTCTGACTTCGGGCCAAGAATTTTGACACAACTTTTCCTTCAAGGCTTATAGAAATGACCCTGGCACCCTGTATTCCCATGGCTTCATCCACAAGACCCCCCCAAGGGACATGGTCATAATCCTTCTACAAGTCCACAAGACACATGTGGACTGAATGCGAAACTCCAATGACCCATCCTTCCAAAGGAAAAGAACATGTCCACTGCATGCCTGACTGCATTCATTAAATGCCCAACTATTTAGGGAATGGTATTGTATGGACAATAAGTATTAGCCATCAACATCAGCCCTCCAAAGCCTTCATTGGTAAAAAGTTACCAATTATATCAATTCATAAAGCTCCTGTCGCTACCGTTCTCAGTCAGAATGCAGATGGACTCATCGACCAGCAGATGTGCTTGGTAAATTAATTCAGTTTGATTTGGTACACAGGGATCAATAACTGCATTCTGAGTTATTACTACACTAGCCGTGGACCCAGCTGATGAATCCAGTCTTCTTACAGTATGACAAACAGCCAAGGAGGATCATCATTTAAAGTCAACACTCTGACATCCACAGACGATACAGTCATTTGTAATTCTCCTCCAGTTTATCCTTTGATTACTAACCGTGACACTTCCACTGGAGGGATGGGCCCTAAGGCAATCAACACACACACACACACACACACACACACACACTGCTATTTACATTGGGATGATAAGCTCATTAACTCTATGTGGCTGATTGGCATCACTCTCAGCTGTAATTCCCCAGCCAAACATTTGTCCTGGGTGAGATATCAGCAATCACCATTTTAAATGAGGGAAGGTGATATGAAATGCTAATTCAGCAACTAGGATCAATACCGGTTACCCAGAGGACTGGAGTCAAGCAGAGTGGTACAGACTGCTGTCCTTGAGCCCCCAGTGAAAGACATGACATTTCACTACAAAACAGAGAGAATACCACTACATCTGGATGAACAGAGCTTTTCTGATGGCCATTAAAACTGTATCCCAGAGACCATCTAAACTTGAGTGTTTCCTCTGTATTTTCACAGTGATTTGATCAGTGCTGTTGCATGCTGTCCTGTCAACATGGTCTGTATGTCGCACACACTTTTCACCTCCTCTCCGTTTTTCTTATACCCATGAAATGATTTGCTTCTAAGACAGGAAGCTTCATAAAGAACTTTTTTTGAAACTGCTTTAACAAATTCTGATGCTTAGGACGTGTGGTGTTATTTTTCTGTGTTGGACCAAATTACTCGGAGGGAGGCTGTAAGCACTTGAGGCTGAAGTGTTTATGAAGTGGCTCTCCCTCACTAATGATAATGGTAATTATGGCGCTTATTTGGAAGCATCTCCATTTTCAATTAGAAGGTTGATTACAGGAAGAGTGAGTTTATCTGAAGCAGTTGAGTATTTTTATTAGTAAAAAAAAAAGCTATTTTATTATTTTGACAATTTAAAACTATTAAATGATCCCATCTTTTAAGACACCTCATAGCAGTTCCTTTTCCTCATTGAGTACCCATGGCTTATCATTTGGGAACAGTGTGCTGGTCATTGCTGCTATGGCTGCACCCACACAGACGTCATTCCAATCAGGGGCAAGGGACCAGTGCAATGAGTGAGGTCATGTTAAATTGAGTTTTATAAACTTAGTTCGGGAACAAGGACCACGCCCAGAACGCAACTAATTTCCTCCCCACAAAGTATTTAAGCACAACGAACCTGTTCATTTCCTTTTTGACTCGGTTTCCACATGACGTGCGTTAGCCGCTACCCTGATGAGGTCCCGATGCACGGCACAGCCGGAGAAGCCCAGCCATCCACACCAGCCCTTCCGGGCCAGGTCGTATTGCACCCGCTCCAAACTCTCTCTGCCCGATGGACATCTCACCCTGCAGTCTCTTTTACACAGTCTTCACTACCATCCCACGCACATGCATCCCTTCATCCAAGCATTCTCTCCTCTTCCCTCGCTTCCAACATGCTACCTTAGCTGCTCAGACCGCTCCAACAGCACGAATCCATGGCAGAGTCAACAGCCAAAACCCCTTGTTTCCTCCTGTTTCTGCTTTTCCCCCTCCCTTCCCCTCCCCCCGCCCACTTGTATCCGCCCGACCATCCCTCGTTCCACACATGCTCAGGCAACAGATACCTGCCGGTAATGACATTGACCTTGCTCAACTAATCCATCCATCCACATGCAATCCCCATATCCCCAGGATATTACTGACCCCATTCGACCCCGTCAAACTCATACAGCCACTCCCCACCCAGTCCAAGGAACTCACTACTCCCGAATTCGCAGACTCTTTCTCCCTGTACTGCGATACCATCTGCTCTGCCTTCCTTGACCGCAGGACGTGTCACTAATCCTCGACCTAGCCTTGTGGTTCGGCGGCAATGGTTCCTACACTTACCATGTCCTGTTTCGCATCCAAAGCCGCCGGTCGCATGCAGCAGTTTAACCAGGTAACTTAATGGAGAACAGTCGACCCAGAATTATATTATAAAGTTTTCACAGCTCGCTCCTCTCTTAATTACGAGCTCTGCGGCACACTCTCCCATCCGGCCACCACAATGCCTCTCACAGCGCCTCTGCCTTTCACCTCAGCTCCTTGTAAACAAAGCCCCCCCATTTACCGCAGGCTGCCTCCCGCAGTCTCCCCACCATCCATCACCCCTAAACCAGATACCAACCCCCAAAAGTGTAGACAGAAGAGTTATACCAGGTATACCTTTACCAAGGTGGAAGGATGGTCTGCAATCATTTTAATAACTTAGGATGCCACACCTCCAGCTGCCGATTCCTCCACACCTGCTCCTTCTGCGAGGGGGCCAAAGCCAGACAAACATGTCCCCATAAACCAACCAAACACAGTCTGTATAAGTATCTCAATACAGGAATTAACATACACGCCCTAGCTTCCGCCCTAAAGAACCACCTAGACCGCCAGTTCACTAGCTTCCTCATCTAGGGTCTCACACACGGCTTCCACCCAGGTTTGCAGGTTAAGCCAGACTCTTCATCACGTGTAAAAACTTGCAAACATCCATCTCCAAGCCCGACACAGTCGACAAGCTCCTGTCTCAGGAAGTTAAAGACACATACATGATAGGCCTTGATTGAACCCTGCTGTGTCTTGTCATCTGCACGCTCCCAATGTATTTAAACCCTGTGTGTCCCCTGTCTCATGGTTGGTTCGTCTGTTGTGTTACCTGGTCTGCTGTGCTCTGTTCTGCCCCAATAAGATCATTCATGGTAGGTTCCTTGTGTTGCCCCTTTTCCTGTTCAGCGCTGCTTTGTGTTTCGTCAAGGTTCTCTCCTGATTGTTTCTTTTGATATCCTTATCCCGTTTTTGAGTTTTGCCCGTTCCTTGTTTTTTTGTTTGTTGGACTTCCTTGCATTGCCAGTTTTACTTTGGACATTTTTTTGTTTTCTTATTAAATTCGCATCTAACAAATCCTTCTGCTCCTGTGTCTCTCTGCGTTTAGGTCCAACCCCTATTAGTCTTTCCCATAACCCTGACACCCACAGCTCCACCGTCCCGCATCAACAGCCTAATAACCAACTCTGACTACTCCATGCAGTAAACCACAAGTGATCGAGCTGCAACCCTCATCTGCCCTGAGGTCAAGGAGCCAAGTTGTCTAGGGCAGACATCACCAGCGCCTTCAAAGTACTTCCCATCCATCCCGACTACTGGCACCTTTTCGGTGTCCTTTAGAAGGGTGCTTACTTCGCGGTGCACTTGACCTTTGGGAACAGCCCAAAAATGTTCTATTGCCTATCCGAAGCACTCTGCTGGATCGTGACAAACATCCATTAACTCCTGTATGTCATCCACCTCTTAGATGACTTCCTCACCGTCTCGCCACCTTCCTCTCCCCAGCACATGGCCTCCACACTCTGACTTCATCGTTCCAGGAACTCAATGTGGCTCTTACCGCAGAGAGAACCGCAGGTCCCAGTGGCCCTGGAATTCCTTGGCATCACCCTGGACTCCGTCTCACTTCTAGCGTCCCTACCTACTGAAAAAAAATCAACCGGATTTCATGACTCGGCTCTAATTTCCTCCTGGCCCCCAAATGCACCAATCACCAACTCCTTTCGTTGCTAGGCCACCTCAACTACGCCATCCGCATCATCCCCCAAAGTCGATCCTTCTTGTCACACCCCCTTTTAGTCGCCAAAAAGGCTGGGAAAGCTGTGCCGATTAGAATAGAAGTGCTGTGTTAAAATGTTATAATTATATGTGTCAAAGATCCAGGTTCAGGTACAACGTCATCTGGGTCCGGACCTGGACCGCGGTGTGCCTATTAGTGACCCATGCTCTAGAACAGCGGTTCCCAAACTTTTTAGGCCACGCACCCCCTTCTACATCCCGACCGGGTTCACGCACCCCCAATCCCCCCCCCCCCCCCCCCCCACACACACACACCTTAAAAAAAAAAGCAACAGAGCCGCATAAATATCGGACTAATGAGAGAACAGTTTGCTCGCGCGTGGCGTTTGTTTACAAGATAAAAAACACAAAAACTCTTCCTGCACCGTGCCTTCGAAAAGGTAACGTTACGAAGGTAACGTTACGAAGGTAACGGACGATTGGCCAGATTGGCCACATCTGTAGGCTCGTCTACTTGCAGAGAGTAAAACTCACTCTTCTTCACGTGACCGACTAATGTAGCCAGGATGTCTTCGGACAAAGCATCGATGCGCGCGATACAGTGTTGTTGGACACCGGGATCACGTCCAACTTTTTCGCTTCTCTCTCTCCAATCCATTCCACCATCTCTTTTAACATTTTTTCCCTCTCCACCACCGCCTCTCCTATTACGCGGTCAGAATACAACCACAACACGCCGCCTGTCTCCGGCAGAAATGCGCTCATCCACGCACGGGAACAACACCGAGTTGTAATATATACCTCCATAACACCCCGCCACTCTCGGCTCATACCTCCCCAGCAACGAGGCACATCACCCAGTCACAATACCTCCAGAATATCCCCCGTGTGAAATCCGGGACTTGGTTTTATGGTTCCGAGTGGCGGGCGCTCACCCGTTGGCGCCGGGACGCGAGGTCTCCAGCCGCCCCCGCCGTGAGGCACCCGATCATCAGGTCTGTCAGCCCTCGGAACAGGCCACGGGGCAACAACTTGTGGGTGGCGGGGTAGAGGCGAGGCAGATCACAGAAAAATAATAAAGACTAGAGTATGGCAAAGATATGTTGATGAGAAACGTATTTGTAATACGTCAAACACAAACGTAATCAGGGAGAAAATACGTTCGTGGTAAAACGTAATTGAGAATGCATTTTAGTTTTGGGGGAACGTAATTTTTAGGAGACAGGACTGCACCGCCATTACATTTTTCCTCTCGCGCACCCCCTAGAGGCAGCACCACACATGTAGGGATATATATAAGGGAGGTCACCTAGTTATTGCTCCAGATGAGTTTGTCCCCATGATCAGGCAGATTATTAGTCCACTCTCCTCTGCTGCCCATTGCAACCTGCGCAATCTAGGTATTTTCTTTGATCGATCCATATCGTTTGACCCCCATGTTAAGCAGCTGTCCAGATCATGTTTCTCCCATCTAAGAAATATCAGTAAACTGAGATCTGTAGTATCAACACCTGAATTAGAGATGATCATACACACATTTATCTCCTCTCGCATTGACTACTGTAACTCACTTTTCACATCACTCAGTGTATCTGCTCTTAACCGTCTGCAGGTCATCCAAAATGCTGCCGCCAGATTGCTCACCAGGACAAATCGACGGTCTCACATCACCCCCGTACTCAGATCTCTCCACTGGCTCCCTGTAGCATCTAGGATACACTTCAAAATTCTCACCATCACTTACAGAGCACTTCACGGTCAGGCCCCTACTTATGTAGCTGATCTACTTCACCCCTATTCACCCGCCCGCACTCTCAGGTCAAACGCTCTAGGTCTTCCGTCAGTCCCACGCACACGATTTAAGACCCGTGGTGACCGAGCCTTTGAGGCAGTGGCCCCGAGGCTCTGGAATGCTCTGCCTGCAACTCTACGCCTCGCAGATACTGTGAATACTTTTAAGTAAAAACCCATGTCCTAGACCTGCTCTTAAAATATGTTTTAATTTTTATTATTTTATTTTTTATCTTTTATTTTATTTTATTCTGTGTATGTAATTTATTGACCCTAGGGTCACATTGTGGTTTTTTATGCTTTTAAATTTCTGCTGTTAAGCACTTTGTGATGTCATGTCTGTGAAAAGCGCTCTATAAATACATTTAATTTCATTTAATTTCATTTGTGCAACGAGTGAGGCCTGAGCAGTCATTCCCACAGGCAGGTTGCAAGAGATTTTTTTAAGGGTGCAAAAAAATCTAATAATTGAAGAATGTACTCCATATTCTTATTTAAGATGTATATCTGCGGTACACCTGAGAGCCACATGAGGGAGCCTGGATGTTCATTTTGTTTTGATAATTGTAGCCTGCTTTTAATATTGAATTCAATATGAAAGGCAGGTTTTTACAGATGAGAGAAAAACAATGGGAGCCTGCTAACTCCTACCTTCAAAATGGCTGCTTTTTCTGGTCAAGATAATTGGTAATGCAGAAAAGTAAAGATGGTCAGAAACATGCATTTATGCAGCAATTCATTCTTCTCATGATTTATAGGGCTGTTGTGAATCAGAGACAGATTCATGAGATGGCAAGAGAGTGGCATTGAGTAGCTGATTTAATCACACATATCTTATCACATATGGCTTGAAAAAGCCCCCAAATGAAGATATTTCAACTCAAGAACATGATATAGCCGAGTTATATGTTCTATAACATTGCTGTTGCTACTCTATGCAGAAGGCTGCTGCTGCATTGACTTGGTTTTCAGTATATCGTTACACTAAATTAAAGAGATACCATGACTTGAACGCAATAATGATAAAGGTCAAATAGCTCAAAGACAACTAGAATAATTGAAGTATTGCGGTGCTGCAGAGATGCGTATTCTCCAGACTTAAGAAAACATTTTTGTTTGTTGTGGGTGGTTCCATGCAGAAAATAATTTCACATTTGTTTTTGTGAACATGAATATAATAATTTCAAAATTAGGCCTATCATTTCAACAGCATTGTTTTCTTCAGTATAAAAGTTGGTATGGACCTAAACGGGCTTAATGTGATGACGTTCAGCAGAACACTTCCAATACTTATTTGGATCCAATGTTTTTGTGCGTTTTGATTTAATGCTGAGTGTATCCAAAATTGATAATCTATTCTCTGCCACAGTGGACCATGAATGATTCCTTCTGATCCTAAGAGTTGAATCACGCGCTGTACTACTCACTAGTAATACTACAGCTATGTTGCACAACCTTAACATTCTGCAGATTATTCTATTCATTCATCGGATGAAAAATACTGTTGCTTTCATAAGCAGCAATCGCAAAAAAGAAAATAAGTATACTTTTATTCCTCAAAATGCATCCACTTATATCGTCTGTTAAAACTAAACGTATTAGGCACATTATGCCATATTACATACTGGGTTCTTAAGGTCTCAATTTGACTTCGCTCAATCGTCATTGCAGGACCGTGCTGCCCACCGGCTGCTAACAACTGACGTTAACGGGCTCTCCTGCTGATTTCAACACGGACTGGTTCAATTCTATCTGCCCACCGTTAATTAGAGGCACCGCATTTCTTATGTACCAAAGACTCAGATATGAATATGTATGTAAGCGCTCTAACAACGAGAAGAAATTCCCACCATCAGTTACACCTTCGACAGAGTCAGTACACTCCTACAAAGCGTGACTATTTTGATGGTAGCTTGGACACCTGGATGTGGTCACCAACAAAGACCACATTTCAACGGTATAAATGTAGTCATACGTCCGTGTATAGTGGAAAGGTCAGTCTGGTGGGGTGAGAGACGCTGAACTGGTCTATGTTGCTTTGGTTGAGGCTCAATAAGAGGGAATCTGGGGAGTGAATGTAAATGTCAGAGGCTTGTGCTTAGTGAGGGGTAAAGGTGCAGAATATGAGTGTATATTTATGAAAAGAAGCAATACAGTTACAGCAGCAAAATAACGTGAGCCGACCGAGTCAAAGTGTGAGTATTCGTCGAAATAAAGTTTTATCGTGAGTGTTCCACTTTACACACATACATATGTATATATATATATATATATATATATATACAGTGGTGTATAGTAACGAAGTAGAAATACTTCGTTACTGTACTTAAGTAGTTTTTTTGGGTATCTGTACTTTACTTTACTACTTATATTTCTGGTGACTTTTTACTTTTACTTCACTACATTTTGCAAAGAAAACCGATACTTTTACTTCACTACATTTCCCCTGAAACCTTCGTTACTCGCTACAAAATCAAATCTTTAGAAACAAAATGAATCATGAGAGCAGCGTCGGGGACTGTGGTGGAACACAGACTGCAAGCAGCAGGTTTGGTGAATCAGTGGTGCTAGCAGCAAGTTAAATCGTTGGTTAATCACGTTAATGCGCAATTGCAAACAAATGCTCTCAAAGCCGCGGTGTTTGATTCCCAGTGATGCCAGGATGCTACATGCTACAATGTGACAACTGGCCAGTCAGCGTTTCTCAGATTGGAGTGAGACGAGGAGAAAATGTGATGTGGTGATCTTCGCAATAGAACATCTTTGATGTGTCGAGTCTCGGCCAATCAGCGTTCAGATGTGTACAGCGTCTTCATTTCCCTCCGTTAAAGTTTAAGTTCCGTTATGTTCCGTTACCTGTTAACGTTCGTCATAATCGCGATTTAGAAGGAAAAAACGTAACGTGATGAAACATGCAGCCCCCCCCCCCCGTGTTCCGGTTCAGTTCATGTGGTCACTCGTTAACGTTAAACCGGAACACCGGCGCATCTGGTTGCAGGTTGTTTGTTTTAACTCAAAGTAGAATGAGGCGACTTCGTGGTCAGAATAACTTTTATGATAACGAAACATGAGGCCCAGATACTGATGACATGATGAGGCCAAAGAGCTTCAGGGAGAGGAGGCTGTCTGTAGCGCACCTTGACGCAGGGCTGAGCTGTGAGTGGAGCTGGGTCTGGATAAAGGTGGAGCTGGGCCTGGATAAAGGTGGAGCTGGGTCTGGATAAAGGTGGAGCTGGGCCTGGATAAAGGTGGAGCTGGGCCTGGATAAAGGTGGAGGTGGGCCTGGATAAAGGTGGAGCTAGGCCTGGATAAAGGTGGAGCTGGGCCTGGATAAAGGTGGAGCTGGGCCTGGATAAAGGTGGAGGTCTAAACAGACGTGAGTACAGCTTCCTACTGTCACAGTGTTTTAAATACATTGATATTCAGGGTATGCTAAATGCAGCCTCTGCTCCAAGGAGATGAAGTCCAGCAACAAGGGCTCACATGTCCTCTCATCACACTGTTCACACTGTTCACTGTGATGACCACAGCCAGTGGACTAACAGGACCAACAGTCCCACGTTGCTCCCAAGAACCCTGAAGTAATGAGAGAGGGTTAAGGTGCCTGTATCTTCATTTCAGCGGGTTAATTTAAATAATTGAACTGGATTGAATGCATATTAATTGCAAATATAAGATAGGCCACAATTCTAACAAATGTACAGTAACAGTAGAAGTTAATATTAAGCCAACGAATCACTTTGTTTGTACAGGTGATGGTTCTCGCTACTCTTGCTATCTTCGTTTTTATTTGACCAAAACGTTTGAAAATGAGACCTCGGTCTCAATGGATTTTGTCTAAATAAAGGTTAATATTAATAATAGAGCAGAAATACTGATTAATGACTGAATAATATATTCGTTTTTTGCTTTAAGTAAATGTCTCATCACTTCATTTTCTTCTCAGAATACACCAGAATGCTACATTTTAAACCTCAAATTTAAGATCAATTTTGATATTTGAGTCATGTTGTGGATGATCAGATGGAGTTATGATGGCAGCAGTCGCCCAATTGCAGATTCAGCTTGAGCAAAACCTTTGTGTTCAAATCAGGCCCACAGGAGTTTAAAGGCATGTGTCCTTTCTCTAAACACTGACCTGATGCATCAAGTGGATATGTTTTGCTGAACATAATATTATGCATTGGCCTCTACATCCTCTAGTCTAATGAGCAGACTTATAAACGCACTGTTACAACTCCTTCATAGTGTCATATTGCTTTTCGGAGAATTATGATGATAAGTTCATGGTAGATGCAAAAGTATACTTATGTACAATATATTATGTTGAACATTGTTGCTCCTGGATGGATCACAGCCAGCCCAGTTATGTTCAACACAGCTCCATGTCATTGGTCATGGTGCCACAGCACTTAAAAGAATAAACTTCATAATTCTCAAAATTCTGACCCTTTGCTTTTTTATTAACAGCATTTACTTGTACTTTTACTTTCAATGAACAGGTTATGATGTTCATTTAATGTTCAGGTTATGATGTACATTTAATATTGTTGTGTAAAATAATATACGCTTTACTTGTATGCTGATATTGCGGAATTGTGGGGTCACATGTAAGTGGGTCAAATACTCCGAGGAGGGCATTCTGGCGCCTGCTCGTACGATAGAAACAGATACTGTGGCCCTGGAAGGAGACGCTTGCTTAAACCGCCATAACAAGGGCGGTTTAATCTAGTCCAGCAGAGACTTCTGCAGTAGCTTAGAATCGCACCCTTTCGGCGCCTCGAGTGCTAACAACATGCACGCACACTGATGATGCAGAGAAGGAGGATCCGGGACGTGAGCCAGTGTGGGTGGAGAATACTCGGTGCTCCAATGGGCTCTCTGACAAGCTAACAACAGAGCCGCCCCCTACTTTGTATTCCACCAATGGCTTCCATAAGAAGAACCTATTAAATATGATGCGCACTCTGTTTAAGCGCCTTTCTTAGCTTTTCTTATCTTTGGCCCGTGCACGTATAACTGCTGGGCATAATACTTCTGTTACAAATAAACCTTATTGCTTGAATTGAGCTAAATGCCTCGAACTCAGTCTGTACATCCGAGTTTCTCCTCAACAATATCAGAAAAGTACTTTTGTACTTAAGTACAATAAATATCAGATACTTTAAGACTTTTACTCAAGTAGTATTCTAAAAGGTGACTTTTTACTTTTACTTGAGTAGTTTTCCAGTAAGGTATCTTTACTTTTACTCAAGTATGGGTTTTGAGTACTTTATACACCACTGTATATATATATATACACACACACAAGTCTACAAATTTGTGCTCACTGAATATGTTCAGATTTGCTCTCCATTATAGCCAATGTAAAGAAAAAAAGGCTTGGGGCCAAAACCAGTGGGCCACCCATTGCTCAAGGCCTATCTGGGGGAACCTCATCCGACCCAACCACTCCCCAGGACATAAGAGATGAATTATATATTTACATTCATTCTTCCACCAGTATAAGCTCAGTGACGGCCACCCATCTGTCTTAGACACAACTTGTCACACTGATGTTCCTTTAGTGGTACAACTTAAACTCCATAATCGTTTAAGGCAACTCAGAGTTATGCATTTTAACAATGTGTGATGTTGCCTGCACACCGTTTCTAACCTAATCTAATGAGGTGGGGCATCTGTTTTTGGTCAAGTTTTAATTTAACGGTCTAATCTTCATCTTGGACCAGTTGATGCAGTAATCTGACTGGTTGAGCCTTTGAGCAATAACAGACCTCCAAGCATATGTACAGTAAGTACTCTTAATACTCCATATTCTTTTGGTAATGGTTTACTGTAGAACACTCAAATAGTTCATTTTCATTACATTACAGGGGGATGATGACCACAGAGAGGCCTGTTGAGGTTTAAGCCTTAAAAACAATAATATAGTTTCACTAACAAGGACCACACCAATAACAGGATACGTTTCGAGAGTTTTTATTGTGTAATGGAATGATAGTTAGGTTTAGGAAGCAGAAGGGGTCGAGTGATGAAGGGATGTAGGGTAGGGGTAGGGGTAGGGGTAGAGAGATGAAGGGATGTAGGGTAGAGGGATGAAGGGATGTAGGGTAGGGATCGAGGTAGAGAGATGAAAGGAGGTAGGGTATGGATCGAGGTAGAGAGATGAAAGGAGGTAGGGTAGGGATAGAGGTAGAGGGATGAAGGGAAGTGATGGAGGACAGTTGGTGTCCGGCGGCTGGTGGGAACGGAGACTGTTGAGTGGGGCCATCTCTGGGAAGCTCCGGCGGTGCAGAGTCCCCTGTCGTTCCTGTAATACTGCAAGAGAGAAAAACTAGGAAAACAAAAAATGGGGTTGGGGGGAGGGATGAGAGAACGGAGTCGAAGAGGAAGTGAACAGGTGCGTTGAGCTTAAATACTTGTGCAGGGGAAATGAGCCGTGTTCTGGGCGTGGTCCCGTTCCTGAACTAAGTTTATTAAACTAAATTTCACTAACAACGACCACACCAATAACAGGATACGTTTCGAGAGTTTTTATTGCGTAATGGAATGATAGTTAGGTTTAGGAAGCAGAAGGGGTCGAGTGATGAAGGGATGTAGGGTAGGGGTAGAGGGAGGTGAGGGGGTCGCAGGTGAGGAGGTCCGAAGTGAGGGGCAGCCGTTTAGGCGTAGTTTGGCTTTACGGACCTTCGAGTAGCATGGCGACGTGTGAGTGGGTAGGCTGGGCACGGAGCCGTGATGACAGTTTGTGTCGAAGTTAATTCCGCTTATGTAAACCTGTACGGTGGAGGGCTTGACCTTAAGGAGGGAAAAGGATAAGTGACTGAAGGTCGTGGGGGTAAGGATCTCGAGTGCCAGGAATGGAAGGAGTTGCGAAAGCTTGGAAGCGGTTCCGTCCGGTGAGGTACGATGAGAGCTTGGGGGCGACTTTGTTGAGGATGCCATCTGCGCTATATTCTGAGTGGATGGCAATGGTCTTTAATGGACCGTTCATGTCCCAAAAGAATGGCTACTATGGGATGCGTTCGTCGATCACGGAGGAAGGTGTGGGGGATGAGAATTCACGCGGCCACGGACCGATTGTCCCTATAGAAGCCGTCAAAGCTGATCGAGGGTGCTGCGTCTGTGAAAAGCTGGATGTCTTCCGGCTTGGTGTTGAGTTCGTCGTGGAAGAAGGAGATGCCGTTCCGGGAGGAGAAGAACTGGTGTCAGTTAGCTCGGTTTACGTGCTTCGTCAAGTGTGACATGGTCATGGAAGTTTGTAACGGCGGCGGCGACCAACGGTATGTGTGGCAAGGAGGATTTAGTTAAATCTATTGATTCTATTTATTTATTTTATCTGGTAGAGGAAAGCTGAGTGTTTAGACCGTGTGGTGGGTTTGAAGAAGGCCATGGCTGAGCGTCTGGACCTGCAATATAGTAGCTGGCTACGTAATTAAATACTCTTCCGTGCCAGTGGGTGGCAGTAGGTAGCACAATAATGACCGTGGTGATTAAGAATTAAGTGATACACTGAGAGGTGACAAGACGTTTGTCCGGATTCAGGTCAGCAAATATTCCGGTTGCTCTTGGACGGACGCATAGCGGAGTCATACACGTCCTTCCGAAGAAAACGAAAAGGTACTGTTAGTTGGGATCGGTGGTAAGGACTTGGAGGTGCTGGTGATGTCTGCCTTAGGTGACCGGCTTCTTCGCCTGCGAGGCTATGGGGAAAGTGGCGTGATCGATTCTTATGTACTTCGTGGAGAAGTCCGGGCTGGGAAATAAGTGGAGACTTGAGATGTCTGCTCAGGTGGGGAGTGGCTGTTTGAGTGCAGCGACCGAGCTTGTTTAGCAATTCCCGGGGGATGTGGGGATTGCATGTGGATGGCTCGATAATTGGGCGAGGTTCATGTGGTTACTGGTGATCGATAGCCTGTGTTGTGTTGAGCGGAAAGGCAGGACTGAGGGAAGAGGAAAAGATGCTGGGATGGAAGGATGCATGTGCGTGGGTTGTAAGTGCAGATTGGGGAAAAGAGGCTGCAGAGTGAGATACCCCTGATGCAGAGAGAGTAAGGAGGGGGTGCGATACGAAATGGCCCTCTAGTGGGGCTGGTGTGAGTGACTGGGCTTGTCAGGCGTCGACGTAGCGCCTGACGCTGGTGGCTCGGCAATCGAGGGAGGTGTAGTGCCGAGCGGCCGTGAGCAGTTTGGAGAGTTTGCTTTTCTGTTGGACTGGTGGAAATGGATGTTGAGCTGGGTGAGTGCATACTTCAGTCGAGAGACTGTCCACTCTGATGTATGGGGCCGGCGTTGGCCTGGGGGAGAAGGGTCGCTGTGTTTTTGGCCGTTCAAGCAGCTGGATCTCGAGGGGGTGGAAGAGCGGCGTTGCGGAGGGACGATATCCCTTGGGGATCTCCTCCTGGGGTTGTTGGAAGGCAAAGGACCGACAACTTCAGAATTGTCCGATGATAGGGTTAGCTGTGGCTAAAAGTGAAACTGGTGGGGGGGGGGGGGGGGGGGATAAGTCAAAGGATGCTGGAATTGTCTGCTGGCGGAGCTGTGGAAATGGGGCACGTTTAAGATGGGATGGCAACGCCAGTGGGGGTAGGGGTGAAGGAAGAGGGGGGGGGGGGGGGGCGGCATAGGCAGGAAGAAACAGCTGCTACGTCCCTGGCAAGAACCCAACCCCGAGCTGCTCCCTTAGCTGTGCCATATACCTACCTGTTCTGTTGTTGGAGCGGTTTGTGCAGCTGGGGTAGCCGGTAGAGGTGGGAGGAGTTTAGCCGAAGTGGCCGAGGTGGGTGGAACATGGAAGGTAGAAGTAACAGAACATGAAAGGATGCCAGGCTGGATGCCTGGGCTAATCGTGAAGTCAGTGGGAAAAACATTGTGAGGAGATGTCTCTGGCGCGGGGTGAGCTTGACGACCAGAGTCAGTGTGGCATGGGGCAACGTAAGGCAGGACGCAGTCGACTGCCCTTCTCTAAACACATCTAAATGGAGGCCAACAGCACCCTGGAAGCAGCAGCTTAACTTATGCTAAAACACCTTACCCTACTGAACGCTGTATATCTGACTCGCGCATGCATTTTGACAGATATTTAATCGTGGCTCGTCTTGAAGAGGATCGGTTCATAGCCTTGGTACCGGTCTCATTACCCTAATCGGGTACTTATGGCTGTATTAAACTCAGATTCATGATCAGAGTATACAACCTGGTCCTCTGGAGGGACTGATGTAGATGGATGGGCTTCTTCCGCCGTGTGAGGCGTCATTACGTCATCGGCGCGCGCCTGTCGTGGTGCCGGGAACCCGGAAGTGCTCTGGAGGCTCGCAGAGCGAGAGAGGTGTTGTGCTGCGGGTGCTTCAAATAGTTAGGAAAGTTGCACTTTTAACAGACTGATGTAAAGGACTGTTGCATTGGATGATTGCTTTCTTCGTTTCAGAGACTATCCACTCGGAGAAGTGGACTATATAGAGACTGTCGGGGCCTCGGAATGGTGAATGAGGGTCGCGGTGGTTTCACCGGTTGTTCGAGCGCCTGGAACTCCGGCTGTCGGGAGAGCGGCGTGGGTGAATAATTGGATTCCGGAATCGGGATCTCCCCCCCGGGCTGTTGGAAGGCGGGGGCGGACGGCTTCGGAGTTAATGGAGGATGGTTATCGACAGCTGCGGGGAAAGTGGATGGCTAAGCGCAGCCGAAGTTGCTAGCGACGAGCGTGGTGAGAAAAGGAGGGAGCTTCGGGATATAGCTGGTCGTCCGGAAGGGTCGATGAGAGCCTTTGTGAAAGGTAAGCAGTTTTAAGATGTTGTTTGTCTGTCGTGCCTCGTGTTGAAGCGTATGAAAGCTGAGTCAGAGAGAGTTTGCTCGTCTGTCTTGAGTCGTATGAAGCTGAGTCAGAGAGCGTTGCTCGTCTGTCTTGAGTCGTATGAAAGCAGAGTCAGAGAGCGTTGCTCGTCTGGATGTGGGGTAGGGGTCGAGGTAGAGGGATGTGGGGTAGGGATAGAGCGCCTGCTGAGTTAGAGAGCGTCTGTCGTACGTCATGTGAAGACAAGAGTCGAATGAGAGAACGGAGTCGAAGAGGAAGTGAACAGGTGCGTTGAGCTTAAATACTTGTGCAGGGGAAATGAGCCGTGTTCTGGGCATGGTCCCGTTCCTGAACTAAGTTTATTAAACTAAATTTGTGATAGTGTTGTACCACAATACAAGCTGTACAAGGTGTACTTAAAGAAAGAAATAGAAAAATCGAATCTAGAAATAGACCAAATTAGGCTGCAGATGAAGTGAACTGAGACAAACGTGAGAGAAATGGGTTCGACACATGTAGGTCAGCGCAGGTGGTTGAATTAGTGAGGCACAAGTGGCTTAATTAACGAGGTGCAGGTGATTCAATTTCTTTGGAGAGAGAAGTGTGGCCTTGTTCCTTAACCTTATTTATAATAACTACAGATAATAATTTCAGTTCATGCAGCAGCATTCAGGCTTTCTGCCTCTGCAAAGCTCTCATGAAGCACATTGTTGCTGTTCGAACAAATGAGATGTGCACATGAAATGTACCCTTTTTGTCTTAATCAGGAGATTCCCTGTGACCCCACCGGGCTGGTTTTTCTCTGGATTTCAATCACTTCAATCATTTGTTATTTTGCTCATCCATTATTCCAAATATTGAGGTATTTTTGTCACTATTCTATTGATTCTCAGCCCATGCAAACGTTGCATTTACATGGTTTTCAGATCTGGCATGAGAATAGAAACAACAACAACACATCATCATTCACACACACATACAGTGATGGCAGGGGCTACCATGCAAGGTGCTACCTGCCCATCAGAACTCTCACCATTCATACACCTGAAGAACAGCCTGCAGGAGCAACTGGGGTTAAGTGTCTTGCCCAAGGACACATCGACACATCGGGGATCGAACCGCTGATCCTCTGATTGAAGGACGAGCTTTCTGTACCACTGACCCACAGTCGGCCCACTCTTGGGGGCATCTGGCAGAAACAAATGTGTACAGATGAAACACTAAGCTGCATCGTTGGACTGCGAGTGCTCCAGCCATGAATGGGGATTTGCACCACTCTGTTTGAAAGCTTCTGCTGGCTCCTCCCTGTGTAAGGTCTTGAGGAAAACATATCCAGTTTCAGCTGAACGGACCCTTCACATCTGGACTTGGATTTGTCTAGAAAAAGGGGGAAACGATTCAAACTGAAATAATCTAACCTGATTATACAATATATAAACTCCTAAAAATACATTTTGGAACAGCCATTAACTAGATATTTGTTGAAATACAAATACAGTTTTTTAATAAATTGAAATGTCTTCAATAGAATACTATTTGTTTAACATAAAAAAAAAACATTTTGCTTAGTTTTTTGATATAATACATCCATTGAAAATTGTATTGAGTTCCTTTTTACAGTGCTGTTTTTGGTTTTTCATTACTACTGGCTATTTGCTGAATTGTTTTGTATGCTTTGACTTTTTAATTTCTATTACATAATTATCATTTGTCATACGTGAGTCTGACGAGCCCGCCTTTTCATTTCCCTTTCTCTGTCGGAGCTCTTAGTGTCTTGATGCTCTCATGCTCTCCCTCTTTTATCTCAACATCTCTGGTATTCTCCTTCCACTTCACCACCTCCCTGGTTTCTTTGCCTTCCACCTTGGAAAGATTGAGTGAATGTATTGTTTTTTACTAAATTCAAATCTTTTCTTTAAAAAATTCCAGATGTTCAAAAACAGCCTTTTGTTCTGGAAAGATCTGGAGCCTTTGATCTGGGTCTTTGTGTTGTAATCTCACTCTGTTGTATTCCTGCTGAGGCTACTGACCAGCTTTGTTCATTTGACAAACACTTTTTTTCCTTTAATGAATTGAGCACATACACTTATTGACATTACATTTTATATAACATCATAAACTAAATATTACTTGCACCGTTCCCCACACGTATTCCTCTTTTACACACTCTGCATACATCAGTACATGTATTACTCATCAGCAAGTCCCATCTCTTCCACAATGCTTTTATTTATGACTCTTTTCATTTTTCCAGTTAAACTACCTGCCTAAACACACACATGCACTCACAAGCTCGTACATCCTCCCCTAACCACGCACACACACACACACACACACACACAATTTGCTCTACTTGGTTTGAATTTAAAAGGTATTTTCTTTAGATTAGTTGCTGAATACAATAGCACTGAATAACTAGTACAATACCTTTATAATAAATGTAATGTACATTTTATGTATCGTAAAAAAAAAGAAATATGAAGGAATGTTTACAACTCACATATACAATTACCACTTGTGAAAATGCATGTAGAATATTCTATAATAGAAACTAAAGGTTTGTCCCCAGCTCTTCAGATAAATGTTTAAAATGTGGAACATAGTGACATTCTGATAAAGAATAACTTGGATGCATTTCAAGAACTTGCAATTTTAAAGTAGCATTTTCACCGATGATTCGTCTCTTTCAAAATGTGGGGGACATAACAACAGAATCATTTTTTTGTCATTAGTTTACAAGAAGCTCATGTTGCAAAACTGGAAAAAAAATAAGGAAGCAGCTACACTTCAAGATGAAATATTACTTGAGTGTTGAAGGACAATGTTGAAGGACAGCAGCCAAGAGGGAACAATTTCAAAGCTCAATTTATACGGAGTGCAATTTGCGAAGTTCTGTAGATTGAGCGGAGCTGCAAAATCACCCGGCACTCATCCAGTGAACCCTGTACCATCCTTATGTGGTCTGGTCTGTCACGTGTGTGTGTGTGTGTGTGTGTGTGTGTGTGTGTGTGTGTGTGTGTGTGTGTGTGTGTGTGGTATCTCCGGATTGTGAGGGCTTTTCACCTGTTTACGTACTTACTTTGTGAGGACATGCCGGACTTGTGAGGACAAAGTCCATGTCCTCACAAGTCGCGCACTGTAGAGGCACTTATCAACATGTAACTAACGTCCTCCCGCGTTTTCGCCGCATGTCTCAATAACTCGGTTTTACCAGAATTCTAGTGTATGCCAGTGTATGCCGCCAGTGTATCAATTCCATTTTCAGTTTTCTTTTTATTTTTTCATATTCGCGCGTTTGTGTATAATGTCTCGTCAATGATTGGCTAGTATTAGGCAGACTGGTCATTGGCTGTACTCGAAGTCAATCACACACTCTGATCAGTGATTGGCTGTTCTCGAAGTCAGTCAGGGAGATGCTGGTCAGTGATTGGCTTCTGAACCTGCGGTCATGTTTTGGGCTCACGCTGAAATGAGTGGACTCTGATGAAGTAATGCCGGCGGTCTTTTGTCGGCTAATACGGACTTTGAATTAACTTTACCGAACTGGTAAGTGAAAGTTTTAACGATGTATTAACAACTAAATGCATTTAGTGAAGGGCTGTCTTTTCGTTGATTTGTAAAACAAACGTCGCCACTTCCTCATGAGCCAGGCAGAGCCGGCTCTGCACGGCAGACCAGCCTCTCCAGGTGAAATCAATCTGTAATGTTCAGCTGATTCCTCCACAGACTTGCACTGTAAAAGTCTCCGGATGAATCAGCTGTTATTGGAGCTCGTTGTGCTAGCAGCAACTGGCCAAGTCAGTTAGTCGTAAATGCTATTCCGAGCTACGACAAGCAACTGTTATTACCGGTATATTCGCTAATGCTAATCGCGGTTAGCATTTCCCCATTGGAGGTAATGTTAAAATTAGCTTAGAAGCTAGCGAGTCGGACATAGAGGTACTTTATTCATCCCCAGGGGGAAATTTGTATGTTACAGCAGCAAGACACACCAAAAAGCAAAGTAACAGAGTAACCAAAATATTAAGTATTAAAAATAATATCCATTAGAAATAAGACGTCTTAATTAGTGACAGCTGATATGACTTAACTTAAGCCCGGTGACGTTCGTCAGCCCAAGCATTCATAATTATTGTGAGGAATAAATAACATGGACATGTGATCAGTCTCTTCACATATAATATTATTATTATTATTATTATTATTATTATTATTATTATTATTATTATTATTATTAAAAGGTGATCTGTGCAACTTTGTTTTTCAGGAAGTTTGTATCAAACAATATGCCACTGTCAATTATCAAACTTTGAAACCTAATTTAATTATTGCTATCCTCACTATAAATACAGATTGGTTTCGTACTGCAGACTCAGCATGTTCTCTGGAAATTATTGCAGCAAAGATGGAGGCAAGAAGGAGAAGAACGATTCCTGACCAGGATCCCATGGACCATATCATTCTGGCCAGAGACAAATCTTTTCTAGAAGGAAAATTCATTGACACATTTAAAGGTAAGTCTTTCATCTCATCTCACCACTGACATCATAGCCCTAGTTAACTAGCAGGTTTGTACATGTTGTCAATTGACAAGTTACTATTATCCTGTAATTTCCCCACTGAGGGACTAATAAAGGATTATCTTATCTTATCTTATCTTATTAACCAGTGGTGGGCCGTGCATTTTATACCTGGGCCTTCACTGCTGTCCTGCAGCTGAAACACAGCTACGGTTATTATTTGTTTCATGTTAAAATGAAGCTCAACACCTGTAAATACACTAACTGCAGAGAATACGCCGAGAGTGTCTCCTCTCCTCTCTGTAGAGGGTTGTGGGTGTAGCCACACTCTGACTGACAGGAACTGTCTCTAACATGGTGGCTCCGTCAGAGGGTGTGTCTGTCCCTGTGATCTCCCCTGGTTGGAGGTTCTGCCGCAGCTCTGCTCCATGCTGCGTCCTGATGACGAAGGATCTCGGGGCGGTGCTCTCACTTGAGATCACCGCTGGCAAACACCATGACTTTTCATGGTCAAACTTAGAGAATACAACATCTCCTGGTCGCAGGGCAGGTAAGGGCCTGGCTCCATGACGGCGGTTGAAGTAGTGAGCCTGTTGAGCCTTTTCCTTGCCATCCCTCTCGTTCACAGCTGTCCTAGGTAGGAGCTTTTTCTCCAGAGTGGGGAGTGTGGTACGGATTTTCCTCCCCATCAACAGCTTGGCTGGACTGAAGCCTGTGGTGGAGCAGGGAGTGGATCTATAGCTCATCAGTGCCATCACAGGATCTTCTTGCTTGAGAATTTTCTTTGCCATCTGTACGGCTCTCTCTGCGTGCCCATTGCCCTGTGGGTGGTGAGGGCTGGCTGTGTAGTGCTTGAAGTCGAGCTGCCTCGCTCGCTCCTTGAGCTCCGCACTTGAAAATTAGGGTCCATTATCACTCACCACCTCATCTGGAATGCCAAACCTGGCGAAGACTGTTTTCAGTCTTTGGATAACTTGTGCACTCGTTGTCGAGGGCAGCTGCAGTATCTCTATAAACCTGGAGTAATAATCTGAGATTACCAGGTAGCTGTGGTGGTTGTGCTCACAAAGGTCCATTGCAATTCTCTTCCAGGGTCGCTCCAGAAGCGGTGTGGAGATGAGGTTCCTTTTGTTGTGTTCTTTTCAGTCCACAGCACACCTGACATGACATCACAAGCTTGTTTATCTCCGTAGAGAGTCCGGGCCACCACACAGATGAGTACGCTCTTCCCTACATTTGACTTTATATGGTGTGGTCATAGGTGTGTGTGGTCCCACTGGAGCATAGTCTTTTTATGGGTTTATGATAAAACAGCATCCGTTGTCGGTTACCATACGACAGTTTTTTATTTTATTTTATTGAATAACACAATAATAAAAAGTGACAGCTGTGATTATGGCTTAACTGCTTCAGAGTCCTGGAGACAAACACGTCTTGGAGGGCCGGCAGATTGCAACCTTGTCAGCAGAGTGACCGATGCGCTGCAGTCTGCCCTCGTCCTCATCACGTGTACTGTATCTGCAACACTGTTCCAGAATGTTTGCTCATCACTACAATGCTGTCCTGTGGCAAAGGCCTGTGTGCTGACGTTTAGGCCGCTGAAACCCTTTGGTTAAGATTAGAAAAAGATACTGATAATGTGTACTGTTGTTTCTTAACCAGCCTCGTGCACTTAACATTTCTCAGCATTTATTTCCACAACCCCTCCGCAACGGGTGGTCACGCGCTGTATCTACCTGTGGGCGAAACATGTAGGTGGAGAGAAGATTGGTGACAGTCACAGCAGTAATGGAAGCGAGGGGGTTTTCCAGTTGAGATGAAATTAGATCTCACCCTTTACTAAAAACACAACTACCTTGCATGACGGGCTGATGAGGTCCTGCTCTCTTCGTCCTTTGTGTTTGGCGTTTGCTAAAGTTATTTCTTTAGGGACATTACAACAACACCTTATGTTTACTGGAAACTGCCTTTTGTTTGTCTCGACAAATAGCATTGTAACTGGGCTGGAATTATCTGTGCTGTGTCACAATAAGGCAGAGATGTTAGTTTTCACATAGTCAGTAGCAGCTACGCTGCATTCACGTGGAATCAGGCAGACGGCAAACCGGATAGCAGGACGATAAAATTAGCTGAGGCGACAGATAATACCTGCAACAATAGAAGCTAGACGGTATTGTCCAAAGTTAAGATATTTTAACTTTTTTCCGTCCTCTGCAAATTAATTTATAACCGGAAGTTGCGCATCTCCCTCACACCGGAGACAGTTGTTTGTGATCAAATATCAAGAGAGAGCTGCATTTTGTATCTACATGCATCACGTGAATTTTCTGAAGGATCTCACCTCGCATTGCCCTTGGCACGATAATCTTGCTTCCTCTGAGGACAAGGCCATTGTGTTCTGATAGCTCTGATTTCACTTGGACGTAATCTCCCGCGTCCATGGGCACATTGCTTAAGTGTTCAGGCCATCCTTTCTTTATGAGCTTCACGACTGACAGCAGTTCAGCGTCGGCTGCTGTCGCCATTCTGATTTCTAGCAGCTGACTCCTCTGTGGCCCCATAGACCAGAATGTCGTCCATGAAGACCTCCACACGGTAGCCGGTTATTCCGAACGTTAGCCGCTTGAAGTTGAATCTGCCAAATAGCGTAATGAAGGTAGTGAGCTTACAGCTGTCTGGGTGCAACGGTATCTGGAAGAACCCACTGGCGGCATCGAGCGAAGAGAAGACAGTGGCCCCACTCAGCTTTGCTGTAATCTCATCAGTAGTAGGCAGGATATACTGTTCTCTTTTCACAGCCTCGTTCAGCCTCTTGAGATCAACACATATGCGGGCTTTACCTGTGCTCTTCTTCAAGACTGGCACCATGGGTGCACACCAGTCCGTGGGCTGTCACCCTCTCGATGATGCCATTTCCCTCCATCCTCTGGAGCTCCTCCTTTACCTTTTGCAGCATATGGAGAGGTACGTGTCGTGCTGTTTATACAGCATATGGCTGAGCGTTGTCTTTCAGCAGTATTCTCACCGGTTCAGTCTTTAATGTCCCATGCTCACCATATGCCTGTGGATGTCGTCTGTCGCACACCGTTTCATCCACTCTCCTCACCAGATTCATTTCCACAGACAACGGCCTGCTGAGTAGGTTGTTTACAGTACGTCCGCGGGTGACGTATGCCGTGAGTGGGTGAGTCTTTCCTTTGTAGCTCACAGTGCCGGTAGTACGGTAGTACGGGGTTTTACCTGAACTATATATGTCTCCACTCTTTGGGTCAAACAGAAGCTGGTGGAATGTTTTAGAAAACTTGGTAAAGTAAAATGCTGTCTGGTCACAGTGTCTTGTGAGGACAGCAGATAACTTGTCAAACATGAATTAACCATCACGGTCAGTAAATGGCATCACTTGTGTGTCGGGGGGATGGGCACAGCATGGACCTGCTTTGTGAGGACACCTCTTCTTATGAGGACCATCATATTTCTTCACACACTGGTCAAACAAGTTGGTTTTATGTTAGCTTTTAAGCATTGACTAGGCTCAGGCCTTATGTACACAATTCAAGGCTGGACATACTTTCATTACTATTACAACTACAACAAATGACTTGCATACATAATTTGCGCTATTTGAAGGAAGGTCTTGATAGATTTCTATCAGAGGTGTAACTTGTTTTTCTCAGTTTTCTGTTGTCATTGTGTATAAGACTGGAGTACTCTGTAGGCTAGCTGATCCACTGTAAATGTACACACCTTCATAACTGCAATGCCTCTGCCTTCACACAAGTCTTCCTCAAACTTCTCCAGAAGTTATATGACAACAGCATATATTTTCTCTGTACAATCTTAGGCACCTTGTAAAGAACCGTCTAATCCTGAACCCAAGAAAGGAGTTCCATTCTCGTCAGAAAAATAAATGGTAAGTTCCTTTTTGTAATATCGCAGTCGCATGCTGTTTGGCTAGAATGGGGGGAAACAACACCTCCATGACATATCAGCCTACTTCCTGGGATGGGATGTATTTCATGTCTGCAGTGCACACCACATGCTAACAGTGAAAGTGGCAGTAGGTATTTAATCAGAATAGAATTTACTAAATTGATTCCCGGGGAGAATTTGGGTTTCATCTATACAGTTTTGCCCATTTAGAATAGAAAAGTAGACAAATTATAAGAAAATTGAAATAAGAACTAAGTATGTAAAGAAATGTGCAGTATATTACAACAATAAATAACATATATGGAAATAAGAAATGTGTAAATTATATAAACTACAATATAAAACAGTGTAAATAATAATAATGTGGAAGAACTGCAGATAACTTGTCAAACATGAATTAACCATCACGGTCAGTAAATGGCATCACTTGTGTGTCGGGGGATGGGTACAGCATGGACCTGCTTTGTGAGGACGCCTCTTCTTATGAGGACCATCATATTACTTCACACACTGGTCAAACACATTGGTTTTATGTTAGCTTTTAAGCATTGACTAGGCTCAGGCCTTACGTACACAATTCAAGGCTGGACATACTTTCATTACTATTACAACAAATGACTTGCATACATAATTTGCGCTATTTGAAGGAAGGTCTTGATAGATTTCTATCAGAGGTGTAACTTGTTTTTCTCAGTTTTCTGTTGTCATTGTGTATAAGACTGGAGTACGCTGTAGGCTAGCTGATCCACTGTAAATGTACATACCTTCATAACTGCAATGCCTCTGCCTTCACACAATAGAAATAAGAACACTTGCAAAAATAACAGTGTGGATAGTCAGTCCTAAAGATTTGAGAAACAAATAGGATTTGCCTGCATTCTGAGCTTTAATTTAAATTTTAAGTCTGTTTTTATTTGTCCTTAGGAAAAAGAAAAAAGATGGAGTTTGCCCAGGATGAAGCCAAGAGTTCCAAAGGTATATAGAAATGCCACTAGTTATCATGACTTGATTTTTTTTGTTTAAGTTGCAATAGTTCAGTTATGTGAAAGCTGTATATTGAACTCTGGATATTCAGTTTGTCTTCTTTTTTTAGACACTAAGTTTTTGTACAATTTCGAATGTTTCAAATATATATTTTAAGTGTACTATGTTACAGCCTTAAGCAGGAGTTATGTAAAGTTTATTTACCGAGAGAGAGAGAGAGAGAGAGATATATATATGTGTGTGTGTGTGTGTGTATATGTATATATATATATATATATATATGTATGTATGTATGTATGTATGTATGTATGTATGTATGTATGTATGTATGTATGTATGTATGTATGTATGTATGTGTGTATGTGTGTGTGTGTGTGTGTGTATGTATGTATGTATGTATGTATGTATGTATATGTGTATGTATGTATATATACATACATACATACATACATACATAGTGTGAGAGCTGGTGTCTTGCAGTTGAAGCTGCTGCCCTCCCAGCATCTGCAGCAAGACTCTGGACAAGTGTCCTCTGAAGTACGAACCATGAAGTGTTTGGACCCGAGCGCCGGAGCCAGATGAGTGCCTGCATACAGAGGTTTGTGCAGGTTAATCTGCTGGTAAATTATAGAAATAAAGAGTGTGGAATATTATTATTATTATTATTATTGTATATATAATTAAAATCTATTATGCCGTCATTATACGTATCTTTAGCATTTACTACACAAAGTCTGGAGAGTATTCACTTGGTCAGCATGTTCGTGTTGGGGGAGCTGATTGGCTCCACACTGAGTGCAGACGTGTGATTAATTGAATTCAAATGATGGCACACGTTACATTGCTGGCATCACGGGACAGTTAGTCACAGCTTGAGAAGCAGCTACACGTTGCTCTTGTATTTGTTGAGCTGTATCGAGATTTCAGATGATACTTGGTCAAATATAATAATAATAATTTGGTGAACATCGGCTGAAACACATGTTAACTAGTTTATATTACTGTTATAATTTTCACTGACTTAGACATACATTTTATTTTAAATGATTATGTTATTTTGTGCACCTGATTGCAGACGTTTGAGACTTTCTTGTTCAACACAGCTGTGAACTTAGATTGCATCACATCAGCACTTCTTCCCCGGAACTCTGAGGTTTTCGCGAGAAGTTGCTGCTTTCGTCCCGTGGTGGAGGATTGTCTGTAACATAGTGAAGCAGAGGACACAGTTATCACGCAGAGGTTTGTCTGTGACCATGTCAGAGTAAATGGCGCAGTGATCAATGTGCCTCATGCAAAAGAAATGCTGGTGCAACTGCACGTATCAAGCACGAACACCTGGACCAGACAAATGGGCAGAAGAGAAAATCCATACAATATGTGTGTGAGAGTCTCTAAAAGGATGCAGAACAAGCAGAGAACACTGCAGGGACCAGAACGCCAACACTGGTGACTAACATGGAACACACCGAGGAGACGGGCAAAGGAAGTGAGAGAGCAGTTGCTCGTCCCAAATACTGTAATTGTTAAGAAGGCTGCAGAGCTGCGAGACAGGGTCTCCATGAGCAAGCAGGGTCAAACAACTGTACAAGTCCTGTCTGCCAGAAGTTATGAAAAGGAAATACACAAGTCTGGAGCCTATTGAGTGAGAAATGAAAAAATGAAGACGCATTATTCCTCCCCAGAAACGACCCAGGCAAACGTTAAGTGTTCTTTTCACTTGTAGAACACGTGGAGATCATCATGTCCACATCTTTGTGATTATAGATCTAAAGGTTGTACTAGATTGTGGAATTGGTTCTACGGTGCCTGTTTTTAATGCTAGATGCAATATGTTGCCCTTGGACTGCGTGTACCACTATGGAGTTTGATCTAAGAAGAATTCAGTTATTTTAGCTTATGTGCAAATTACATAAAACTCAAACTTTGTGTACTGTAGTCTAGTTTGTAGATGTATTGTGCGGCAGCTTTTTCTTATTAGTGGTTTTAAAATGTGTCCTCTGCAGTGAAGAGGTACCGTGACTCATTAAACATGTTCAATGAGATGTGGTGGGATGAGCTCTTACAATGTATGGAAAGGGTCTTAGAAAGGTATTCAATCTAACTTCAGGATACCCGGACTAACAAGAATACACTAACGTTGGATTGGTCACCAAAACTAAATAAAAATAACTGACAAGCATAGCTGCCAGTGATCACTGTATAACATTTCATATAACATCCTCCTATATCTGTTTATGTGTATACACATATACTGATATATATGGAGAGAGAGGGAGTATAGATATGCATTTATATCGGTAATCGTCAAATGTTTGTAACGCTGACACGCTGACGTCAGATATCCAAGATGGCGGAGGCAGCTGGTGGAAAAGCGGCTGCACTGAGTAGACCTCGAATTAAACCAGAGATCTACACGGCTATTGATGGCAAAATCATTGTGGAAGATGAACTTTTTAACTTTCTCGTCATCAAAATGAAAACTCTGAGTCAGGACGATATTATTTTATTAGCCGTGAACCATTTTGGGTCGGATTGGATTGAGAGTCCAAAGAAAGTTCTTTTTTTTTTATTCTTTTATAAATTTTTTATTGAAAGACACGAGACAATATTAAGACAATACATAGACATAACAACAAGAGGATGACAAGAACAGTGGGATAAAAGCCAGCAAATATCATATAGTCAGTGTGTGTGTATGTGTGCGTGTGAGAATGTCCTTGAGCCTTTTGAGATGGAGGGGGAAAAAAATAGATAATAATAATAATTTAAAAAAACAAACCAAAAAAAAAATGAAAAACAGGTAAGTATGTGTGCATATGGATGTTCATGTATGCATGTACGTGGGTTTCAATTGGTTGTCCGGCAAGACAAACAAAACAGAAATCAACAATAGTAAAAAAATATATATATATATACACCGGTATATATACTATACATATTTCAATATTAATAGAATGGGTGGTGTCACGTTTGCAGAAACATAGTGAGGGATGACCAGGTGGAATGGTGTTCTGTTGTATTGTATATGATGGATGAGGTTAGATTTTCCATTGAAATATACTCTATCATTAAGTTTCTCCAGTGTGCGATGTGTGTATTATTCCTTGATTTCCAGTTCATGAGGATAGTTTTCTTGGCGATAGTTAGGGCCACAAGGAGTAATTTGCGGTTTTACTCAGATGTATTGTTGAGATGTCTCCTAGTAAGCACAGTGAAGGGGATAAAGGGACGAGGCAGCCCAGGAAGACAGACAGTGACTCAGTTATTTCTTCCCAAAAGTGATGAACTGGTGTGCAGTGCCAGGTGGCGTGAACAAAGCTATCCGGGCTGTTTTGAGTGCAATGTGGACAGATATCTGACGTGAATTCCATTTGAAACATTTTTTGCCCGGTGTAATGAATTCTGTGAAGTATTTTATACTGTATTAGTTGTAAATTGGCATTTTTAGTCATGAAGTAGATGTTATTGCAGATTTGGTTCCAGAAATCAGCATCAGGAGTGATGGACAGGTCTAATTCCCATTTTCTTGATGGTATGGATGATGTTTTGTCAGACTGTGATATTACTCTACATATTTTTGAGATTAACTTTTTTGAAGAGGGGATATTAATTAATTCTGAGGTTGAGGGGGGTAATTCTAGGTTAGTGGCCTTAATGAGCTTCAAACTTTAACTGAGCACCTCTCTCCTCCTCTTCTTCACCTCTGTCTATAAGCATTGATGTCCCAATAATGCTCATTACTAACTTTACTTCTTCCCCGGAGTATTTGTGCTTTCTCGCCTCACAGGTTCCCATGACCGCAGTTTTATCTGGACACTGGTTTTTCAACCAGCCATGGCCCTGCTGACACCTACTACGATCTTCATTATTAACATTATTAACCCTATTACCGATATCATTAATGCACAGTACTGATTTTGTCTCTTCCCCGGAGTCCTTGTGCTTTCTCTCCTCACAGGTTTCCATGGAGCATGGTTTCATCTGGACCCTGGTCCTTCCTCCTACCATGGCCCTGCTGACTCCAACTGCTAATATCACTTCTATTATTACTCACATTATTTCATATTACCGATACCATTAAATGCACATTATTGACCTGCTTCTTCACCAGAGTCTCTGTGCTTTCTCGCCTCACAGGTTCCTGTGTATCCGGGTTTACCTGGACCAGGTCTTGCCTCCTGCCGTGGTTGTGTCATACATTGAATGTGCTGTCATTACATTGAATGTGTTGTAATTCACTATCCTGTTCTACACATGACATCTATTGCACTTCTGTCCATCCTGGGAGAGGGACCCCTCCTCTATTGCTCTCCCACAGGTTTCTTCCTCTTTCCTCCCTGTTAAAGGTTTTTTTTGGGGGAGTTTAATAAGAGGATGTCAAATGTGTACATATTGTAAAGCCCTCTGAGGCAAATTTGTGATTTTGGGCTGTACAAAAATAAATTGAATTGAATAGAAATTAATGTTAAGTTTGGATTGAACGGATTATTTGAGTTGCAGATATTCCAAAAATTGATTGCTCCTGATGCCGTACTTCTGAACCAAGTGAGGGAATGAAACCATGGTGTTATTATTGAAGATGTGTTTCAGATGAGTGATGCCTTTAGCGGACCATGTGTGGAGATTTAGAGGTGTCTTGTGACTTAGAAAATCAGGATTGTTCCATATGGGAGTAAAATTTGAAGGTGCAAAAGTGATGTTCGTGATTTTGTGGAATTTCCACCAGGCTGTCAGAGTTTCTGCTATTGTTAGTATATTGAAACAAGGATGGCGTTTGATAGATTGGCTTAAAGATGGTAAATCAGAAATCTGAATGTCCTTACAAACTGTCTGTTCTATATCTAACCATGTGTTGTCTGATTGGCTGGGGTGGATCCATTTAAGAATGTACTGAAGTTTATTTGCTAGAGAGTAGTGAAAAAAATGTGGAGCTTCAAGTCCTCGTGTTTTTTGTAGAGTGGCCAGTTTAATTCTTGGTGTTTTATTTTTCCAGTAGAATTGAGTAACGATTGAGTCAAGCGACTTGAACCAGGAGTGGGTGGGTTGAGATGGTATTGTGAATAGGTAATTTATTTTAGGAAGTATTGTCATTTTAACTGTAGCTATTCTGCCCATGAGTGATAATGGTAGGTTCATCCAGCGGAGGAGGTCGTCATTTATTGTTTTAAGTAATGGAGTGAAGTTGAGTGTGAACAGCTCTGACAGCCTGGGGGAAATATGTATTCCCAAATACGTGATGGCACCTGTGCAGAAAAGGATAGGTGGTGTATGGGCTGCCCCATCTCAACTGTTACTATCTAATGGAAGGATGGATGATTTACTCCAGTTAATGGAGTAGTCGGAGATATTAGAGAATGATTCCATGACTTTAATAGTTTCCTATAGTGATGAGTAGGGGTTTTGTAGGAAGAGCAATATATCATCTGCATAGAGACTGATCTTGTGATGGGTGTTGAGTGTTTGAATTCCTTTTATGTAGATGTTCTGACGAATAGCTGCAGCTAACGGTTCAATGAAAATGGTGAAAAGTGAGGGAGAGAGTGGGCATCCTTGCCTAGTCCCCCTGTGCAGTGTGAAGCTTTGTGAGGTTTGTCCATTAGTGATGACAGTAGCTGACGGTGAAGTATATAGAATTTTAACCCAGTTAATAAATGATTCCCCAAAGCCAAATCTTTGTAATGTGCTTGTGAGAAATGTCCACTTTACTCTGTCGAAGGCTTTTTCTGCATCCAAGGAGGCTATGATGGTACCAGTTTGTTGTAATGATGAGTAATTGATTAAATTAAACAGTCTGCGTGTGTTAGTGGATGAATGTGTTGGGGTCTGGCGCCACCTCCTGGCTGGCTCAGCTCCTCACAAGCTGTCCTCAGGTCTGATCCGTGCCCCTTTAAGATGACCCCGCCTTCGGCCACAGCTCAGCCGGACCCTTCATTCGCCGAAAAGCCACCTCCCGCTGTGCGGACTGACCCTCTTATAAGCGCCAACGCAGCGAGAATCGCTTTCTTTGCTCTGGATCCGTCCGGTACTCAAGATGACGCACGAGGACCCGATCGGCCTCATCCACCCTCAACTCAGCGGCCACGTGCCATTTCACTGGCCGAAACCGACCACGTATATTCTGAGTTAAGGCCCTGATACATGACGCAATCACTGACGGCCGAGCCCATCGTGTTGTATGCTTCCTGTTCTGACTGTTCTTTGGGATTGTTTTATTTCATTTTGTTACTGCTCTCTTTCCTTGAATCGATTCTGTGAGTGAAGTGTGGAACCGCGGCTATCACGCATAAGTGTCGTACGTTCGCGAGGCGACGACGGCAGCTTGTGCGAGATACGGTCAGCGATACTCATTCTCACTACAACGCGAGCCCGAACACAGAAGCTTTGATTCCTCTCTCTGCCTCTTTTATTCCTCTTGTTTTCCGTAACTTACATACACATAGAGCTCCGGCTGATGGTGGGTGAAGCTCTCGCCTATTGTCCCAACACACGTGCTGCGCCACCACACGTGATCGCACACAGCTTACCCCCCCCCCCCTCTCCGCCATTTTGTCTAAGTCACTCGACTCCGCCATCTGGTGGTGGTTTAGCTGTAGCAGCTTAAGGCCCCTCCCTTTTCACACACGTCATCACCCACAGTCTCACCCCCCCCTCTGCTATTTTGGCCAAGTCATTCGACTCCGCCATCTTTGTAGTCCTCGACTGTAGTGTTAAGAGCCCCCCTTTTTCTTTTTATACACAGACCCACACACACACACCCACACACATACATACTTGTATACATACCTCCTCACCCATTTTATTCATTTGTTTAGGTATTAGGCACATAAAATTGTATGGTGGCATTTGTTGATTGTGATTGATCTGATCATTTATTATTTTGATTTAATAAACTATTATATTTTAAAGAGCAGTCGTTTGTGATTACTTGTGCATATGTATGTAATAATAACTGCATGTGTAGCCCGTGTACGAACTCAACCCTTCACTGTCACTTCAAGTGTATAGTCGTACCCGACTACTGACATTACGAGTGGGCACTAATTATGAGTTTATTGTTTGGTTATTAGTCCCTGTTCACAGGGTGGTGCCCCGTTGTTATTAATAATCATTGTTGGAATGCATTCGAATCTTTATTCCACTATTTCTTCCGTCCCCCTGTTTCGTCGCAACGCTTCTCCTTCATATTTTAGGCTACAGAAACCGTTCAACTATCAAAATGTTCAGCTCTTTCAGCAGAGGGGTGCTATATCTCTTCATATTTCTAACCTTTAAACTTTTTGAATTACTAAGCTTTTAGCAACTTTTTTTTGAATGGGTTTCTATGGAGAAGCTTTTTAAATCCTCTTAAACTTCTTCAACTTTCAAATCCATTAACTTCCTCATACTTTCAGCTACAGACACCATTTCAACTTTCAAATGTTGAGAAAATCCTAAACTATTGCCGGAACATACAGTTTTCTGATAGCTTTTTAACTTTTTGAACTGCAGCAATTTAACTTTTATGATTTTTCAGCCCTTTTCTGACTTTATAATGGGTGTGTAATGCACAGCTTAGAGTGCGTGATGTCACCGCTAGAGTGAAGAGCAGCTTGAGATTCTTGTGAAAAAAACATTTGTGTTTTGCCACTGTGTCCACAATCTTCACTCTGCATGCATAATTTCTGGCTGTAGAAGTAGCTAATATTGTCCTTGTCGTATAAAAATTACTGTGGAATCCCACAGATTTACACATTTGACACCGAAGCCGTTAATTGAGAGGAAAACCAACTTTCTGCTCCATAGAGACCAATGTTAAATTCTGCTTCAAAAACATCTTCCACAGAACACGGTACCCCATTTCTAGATCGCCAGTTAAGCCACATTTCTTACACTACAGACACGATTTTTACAGGATCTGTTCTTCGACTCAGCCTTCCTCTCAATTATTAATATCGGAGCAATAGGAGCTACGGTTATGGGAGTTTTGATGATTTGTTTGAGAGGTGTCTCCCTGTGTTATCTCCATGAAATGGCTTCAGGCACACAGGTGTTCACGATTGAGCCAGTAATCAGTGATGTTTATAAACACACAGACTCACAGACACACGCGCACATACACTCCTCTACCTCTATCTCTCTGTGTGTCTCTCTCTCATACAGTCATTCAGGTCTTAGGACTCTTTAGAGGTCTTTCCCCCCTCCTCCACCCCCCCCCCCCACACACACACACACACGCCATTTTAAAATAAAAGCCCCACAGAATGAATCCTAACTGAAATGCTTGTGATGAGCCTGTCATTTAATAACCGGTTTGTGTTTATCTAACATTATGATTCTGTCTCCTCTCCCCTTCTCCCCCACACCCCACACCCCATTTCAAAATAAAAGCCCCAGAGAGTGAATTCTAACTGAACTGCTTGTGATGAAGCCTGTAATTTAATAACCTCTGTTTATGTGTGTCAAACATTATGATTATGTCTCCGCTCCCCCTCTCTCCCCCACCCAGCCCCACCCTTTCAAAATAAAAGCCCCATGGATTAACTGTATTTAAACAAGCTCAAAATTAGGCTTTTTTGTTCAAAAAATGAATGCTCTAACTACTACTGCTGCTGCTAATATAGTATTACTACTACTGCTACTACTACTTCTACTATAACTTTTGCTGTTGCTACTATTACTACTACTGCTACTGCTATTACTGCTACCATCAATATTATTACTACCACTACTGCTATTACTACCACTACTACTATTACTTATATGACAACTGCTACTACTACTGCTATTCATGCTACTAAAAGTAGTAATACTACTACAGCTATTAGTATGACTGCTACTAGTACTACTACTACTGCTACATCTTCTACTGCCATTACTATTACTATTACTACTACTGTGATATTAAATACTACGACCAATACTACAGCTATTACTATGACTACTGATAGTACGTCTTCGACTACTTCTTCTAATTACTAATGCTTCTACTACAACTTATACTGCTACTACACATATCACTAATACTACTACTAGTAGTTATTCTAATGCTACTAATACTTCTACTAATAATACTTCTACTACAACTTATACTACTACAAATATCACCACTGATGATTTTTTTTAAGCCACAGAAACTGTTCAAATATCAAAGTGTTCAGTTTTTTCAGGAGAGGTGTGATATGACTTTTCATATTTGTAATCTTTAAACTCTTTGAATTATTAAGCTTTTTGCAATTTGTTTTTGAATTGGATATCTATTTTCAGCAATGTTTTTGCGATTAATTTCAGTTTTCAGCATTCCAACGCATTTTCAGCAGGAAATGCTTTTTCTAGTTAATAATTGTTACTTACATTAATAATTCTATTGATGTCAAGAATTCAGTTTCTTAAAAGCTGACAACCCAAACACGCCCCTCTACGTTCCCAACAAATGTCTACCTTTGATAAAGCCGGTTTGATCTGGATGAATTATGGATGGAGTGACTTTGTCTAATCTGTGAGTTAATGCCTTAGTGATGATTTTAATATTGTGGCATCACAAGGGGACATGTTGTGGAGGGGCGCTACATCCTCACCCAGGAGCAGTGCCCACAACCCAAAATGGCCGCCGGGCTAGAGACTACAGCTCCCAGACTGCCTCATCATGCACCCAGCTGCAGGTGCTTAAGGCCCCTAATTGAGGCAGGGCTGGGAAACTGAATAAAGGAGAGAGCACCACGGCAGAAGAGTCGGGCACGGAGTAGGAGAGAGGACGCCTACCTGGAGGAACAGAGACCAAGGACTTTGCCGGGTTGGAGTACTTTGTTTGCTGAAGAAACTACTTTCTCCTCCGGGATGCTTTATGTTTATTCATGGACTTTTTTGTTTGAGGTGTGATTTTGGAGTTAAAGGAACTGCCAGGGGGATGGACCAATAAAACCTTTATTTTGTTTATACGGTCTGATTGTGCCTGTTTTACGCTCTTTTGCACTGCCCCACCCTAGGGACAACCCGTGACACTACAATATCTACATTGAGAAGAGAAATGGGATGGTAACTAGAAGGAAGAGTTGGATCTTTGTTTGGTTTGAGGAGGAGTGATATACTGGCTGTGTTCATGTTTGCTGGAAATTGCAAATTTAGTTTTATTTCAGTTATCATTTTGTTAAAGAGTGACGCTAGAATGAACCAGAAGTCGCTAATAATGATAGGATGGATCTTCGAGTCTGAAATATTAGATATGATTGAATTGCTGTTGAGGAAGAAGTCAATGCGTGAGTATGAGTGGTGAACTGGTGAGAAGAATGAGTATTCTCTTGAGTTTGGGTGCTATAATCGCCAAATATCGCAAAGACCAAAATCACTTATGAACTGTTTTATCATGTCTGTGGATTGCCAGGTACGCTTATTATTTGGATTGGATGGGTCGATAACTGTGTTCAAATCACCTATTATGAGTGGGCAGTTACAAATGTTTGTTTTGAGTTAGTGAGCCGAGAATGAGTGAGTGAATTGTGGTGATTTAAATTTGTTGTGATCTGATTCTGGTGTGTTTCTTGTAATAAGCATATATCTGCTTGCAGTTTAGCCAGATGATTCAAAACTTTTTTTTTTTTGCCTGAGAACCAATTCCATGGATATTCCAGGTTAAAAATTTGATGGATGACATGTTGATTGGGTTAATATAGACTGAACATTAATGTTGATATGTGTGTGTAAATGACACAGCAGACAGTGAATCAGGGGAAAACAAACACATATAGGAACATGAACACAACTAAGTAAAACAAAACAAAGGTGTGTGTGTGTGGTCCAGATAGGGTTTCATACTGTCTGGCACATTAGATAGATAGAGAGAGAGAGGCACAATTGTCCATCTATATATAATTTGTCCAGTGATATTATTGCTTTCTTTCATCATGTTTTTACGGATTGGAAACACAACTTTGCGTCGTTGCATGATTTCTTTTGGATATTGATCATTGAGTCTTGATAAGCGAGAGTCTGGAGTCAAAGCCGGAAAGTTTATTTTCAATGGACATGAGTATGTTGCTTACCTCGGAGCAACATGGAGGTTTTGGTGAAGTGGATGGAGTTGAAACAGTACGGGGTCTTTTGCTGTATGAAGTGGGTGTTTCTTCGGTATCGCCGGTATTGTCCTCTTCCAAGATGTAGATTCGGTTGAAGCACTCGTCAATGTATTCCTCCAGATGATCCAGTTTGATATTGTAGTCCAGTTTTGAGTGGAATAGATACTGGGTGAAGGGGAAAAGAAAGATGTTTAAGTCCGATGAGAAAGTTTGTTTCGATAGTAGTCTAGCAGCTGGGGGCCGCCATCTCAGAATTACTGCTGAGTGCAATGAGGTAGGTGAAATGTATGAGCCACAGCTTTGGCCAGAAGGGACTTTTGTACGGCGTTTCTATGAAGCCCGCAAGGCTGCGGCTGTAGGGTCACTGGGTGTAAAAACACCTGTTGTTGGAAGGAACATGCCGGAGGCTGGGACATCCGCTGCCATGCAGATATGAACGTGAAACATGAGTGTTAGAGTTGTGTCTTATAACTCGCGTGGCTTGCGCCTGGGACAGAGCGAGACGCATTGTTATTGACACACTCATGGAGAGCGCTGATATCTTGTGTATACAAGAGACATTTTTAGCAGGAGAATCTACAACAGATTTAGATCTGAGGGAATAGTGCGTGGCAGAATACCTGGGGGGGGGGGGGGGTCGGTCGCCATTCTGTGGCGTAAAAAATATGATCCACTGATCAGTGTGATTAGACTAGAGGTGGACTGGTGCATAGCAGTTAAAGTTGTACATAATAACAATGTTTTTGTAATTCTAAATGTTTACACTCCTTATGAAAGTGCTCAAAACGAGGCTGAATACCTTCATCGGCTCGCTTTTATAAGTTATTTTATCAAAGAGAGTGCATATACAAGCATATTTGCTGTGGGGGATATGAACGCTGATATCTCAGATAATAACTCCCTGTTTGGTCAACACCTCATGCAATTTTGTCAAGATAGCAAGTTTGTTCTTTCCAGCAAAGTTATGTTGCCAGTAAATAGCTCCACATACAGCAGTGAAGCACGGCACACAACCTCTTGGCTGGATGACTGTATATGTACAGCTGATGCTCATGACTGTCTCCAGGATGTTGCAGTCCCGTATGAGCGGCTACAACAGATCACATACCTGTCTCTGTGACATCACATGTAGAGAGTCTACCTGAGTTGACCAGTAATGATAAACATGAACAAAACGTGAAAGTAGATTGGTCCAAGCTCACAGAAGATGATTTCTTGCATTACAACTCACAAACTGATAAGAGCCGAAGTAATATTGAATTACCACTTGATGCAATTCTGTGTGGCAACATTAACTGTAAAAACCAAAACCACAATAGTGATCTATGCCTAATGTATGATAAAATTGTGAATTGTCTAAATAATGTCAGTAAATCATTCTGCAAAAAAAGGGCTAAACAACATCATCTTAGGCCAGGATGGAATGAATGTGTCTGAACTCCATCTAGAGGCTAAAGAAGCTTTTAAAAACTGGGTTTTATCAGGAAAAGCAAGACATGGTCCAGAGTGTGAACACAAGAAACGCACAAATGCTAGATTTAAATATGCTGTTTGCTTTATTAAAAGAAATGAACAGGCCATGAGGGCAAACTCCATGGCCCAAAAGCTTCAGCAGAATAATGTCTCTGATCTCTGGAGAGAGGTTAAGGTTGCCAGTAACACTAAGATGCCCGGCCATCCAACATGATGGGGCTACTGGTTCGGACAGTATTGCAGATCTGTGGAGTAAACATTATAGGGATATCTTCAACAGTGTGAAGAGTGACACATTTAATATTGGTGATGTTCCTCATGATGCTGGTGTGTGTATTAGACCTGATGATGTGCTGGATGCCATTGAGACATTGTCAGTGAACAAAGCATGTGGCCTTGACCAAATAACAGCAGAACATCTGAAGCATGCCAGCCATAGAATTTCAGTCTTACTTGCAATGTGTTTCTGGATTGTTAATGCATGGTGTACTTCCTGACTCTATGCTGACTGTTCTGTTAGTGCCAGTAATCAAAGATAAAACCGGTAAAATATCCAGCATTGAAAATGACCGAGCAATTGCTCTGGCTAGGGTACGCTCTAAAGTATTAGAACGAATTCTCTTAGACAGGCTTCAAGAATACATAATAACCACTGACAATCAGTTTGATTTTAAAAGTAAACATAGCACAGACTTATGCATATAGGCACTGAAGGAAGTTGTTAGTAAGTACAGGAGACATAACTCTACAATGTTTGTGTTTCCTGGATGCATCTAAAGCTTTTGATCGAATTAATCATGGTAAATTGTTTATCACGCTACAGAGCGAGGGGTCCCTCCATACTTGACTAGGATTTTTCACTTTTGGTATTCACATCAAACCATGCGAGCTAGGTGGGGTCAGAGTGTATCTGCACCCTTCCGAGTGACCAATGGCGTCCGACAAGGTGGAATACTGTCACCTGCTCTTTTTAATCTATATATGGATGATCTTTAGAAAACTAAAAGAGTGTAAGACAGGATGTATGGTGGGGGAAAGTCTTGTTAACCATCTGATGTACGCTGATGACTTAGTGGTCCTGTCTCCTTATAGCGCTGGTTTACAGCAGTTGCTCAGAGTCTGCTCACGGTATGGCGTGCAGTACGACATCAAATTCAACTCTGAAAAGAGTGTTATCATGATTGCTAAAACCAAGGAGGATCAGAAGCTACATTTTCCCTCATTTTGTATGGGAGGTCAAGAGCTAAATGTGGTGCACAAAATGAAATATTTGGGCGACATCATCAGGAATGACCTCAGTGATGATGACGATGTGCAGCGGCAGTGTTGCAAATTGTATGCTCAAGCTAATATGCTGGCACTTCATTTCATATGTGTGCAGATGATGTTGAAACAGCTCTCTGCAGAGCCAACTGTACTCACTGTATACAGCCCAGCTGTGGTGCAGCTGTAGTAAAGCCAACATGAAGAAGACTCAGGTCCATTTAATGATGCTTTTAGAATCTTGCTCAAGCTTCCAAGATGGACGAGTGCAAGTCATGTTTGTGAGTCGTAATGTCCCACCTTCCATGCTGTGGTGAGCAATTTTATTTACAAATTTAAATGTCGGTTAAATGACTCAGAACATGTAATTATAAAAGCCTTAACTGATCCAACACTAAGTGACACAAGATATACTTCTTGTTTCTGGAAACATTGGAACAAATGTCTGTATGTGTTTAACAAGTGACTTTTTTTTAACTGCAATGATTACACTTGTGTCTTGGTGTCCTCATATTGTATTTTATATATTGTTGTTGTGTTTTTTTTTTGTTTTTATACTATATGGACTCATGAGTCTGAAATTAAAGTTGATTAACCTTGCAAAGCTTTTTCTCCTTGTTTTCACTGTATGTCTATTTTTGTGTAAATGTACATAATTTAGAAAGCAACAAAGAGAAAAATGGGGTCAAATCTCTGGTATCAGTGCACACATTTGCCATTAAATGTGATTCTGATTGCTTTTGCCATATTTCCCTCAAATTCACAGCAAGTCCCAGAATGTGCCGGGGAAATATGACGGTGTGTGTGCCTGCACTAATAAATCTTGTGGTTTGGCATCCGCTACACACACACACACACACACACACACACACACACACACACACACACACACACAGACGTGTGTGTGATCTCAAAAAGCTTTTCCCTCTGAAAGAAGTGTGCCTTCCTCATCCTCATCCTCAGCAGTTACATCTGTGGAAAATCAAAATGAGACAATGTAAAAATAAATAGCACAATATAATTGGCAAAACCAGAGAAAGACCTGAAATGACTTGCTGCACTCACAGTTCACCTCACTACCATCACCTGGAAGGTTATACGTGTTAGTCATGTCGGTACGGTCATACACATTATACGCACATGATCATATACATAGCATTCATACTTACACTGTGTTAATCGTGTAGGGATCCAGTAGGCTGGTCACTCAAAAATTCTTTCTACTTGTGACTCGTAGCGGAAAATTCAAGCAGTTGTAGCTATTGACTTATGCTTTACATAATATCCAAGAAAAAAAAAGTTATTGTGCGAAAATATGATGGAAGCTTGCATGAATTCACATACTGATTTGTGGATGTGCAGATTTTGTCCATGACTTGTGTTGGGATCAATAGGGGCTGGTGTTTGAGTTATCAGCTTTAAGAAACTGAATTCTTGACATCAATAGAATTATTAATGTGAATAACAATTATTAATGATTATTAATAATAACGGGGCACCACCCTGCGAACAGGGACCGATAACCAAACGATAAAACTAAGTCTCATAATTAGTAGTCACTCATCAGTGACAGTGAAGGTTTGAATCCGAGCGCAGGCTACAACATACAGATCATCACATACATATGCACCATTAATCACAGACGACTGCTCTTTAAAGTATACTAGAGTTTATTAAATTAGAATAATAAAAGATCAGATCAATTAATATCGCAATCAACAAACGGCATTATACAATCTTATGTACCTAATATCTAAAGAAATGAAATAAAAGAGGAGGAGGGTGTGTATATAAGTATGTGTGTATGTGTATATGTGTGTGTGTGTGTGTCTGCGTATAAAAGAAAGGGGGGTGAGGGCCCTTAACACTCACAGTCAAAGACTACAAAGATGGCCGCTGGCCACCAAGCCGAAGGGGGTGAGACTGTGGGTTAAAAGGGGAAGGGCTCAAGGTATTACCGCTGAACACCACCAGATGGCGTAGTCGAGGGACTTAGACAAACTGGGGGGGGGGGGGGTGAACCTTAAGATGCTACCGTGACCCGCCACTAGATGGCCTAGTCGAGTGACTTGGGCAAACTGGCGGAGGAGAGGGGGGGGTCGCTGTGTGTGAGCACGTGTGAGAGAGAGAGGGTCAGAGAGAGAGGGGGTCACCTCCTGCTGTGTTGGCAGGAGGGTGAGCCAAGAAAAGGTGGAGAGAAATCGTAAGTCAACATAAATCAAACTTCTGCTGCGATATCCTGAGGAGCATAAGTACGTTATTCTCTCATGCGTAAGCATACCGTTGTCGTCTTGAACTGTCGGCAGCTTACACAGTGATGAACACGGCACTCAGCTCACTCACAGAGCCGAGTTAATGAAGAGAGAAATATCCCACAAAGTTGAATACAAATGAATGAAAATAATCCCAAAGAAAACAGTCAATGCAGTTAATACACAATACAAACGGAACTTCTCTGGTCCGTGAGGTTTGTGTATTTACCTCCGTATACTGCGACGGTGTCTTTAACGCGAACAGAATACGGGCAATGCACAGTGGAGCGGAGCTGGGGTCCGCTGAGTGTTGCGCAATACCTTGATATTACGCAATAGTAACAAAACACACAAAAACACGGGAATATCAACATATACATGAATTAACTTGAATGAACTTTAAGTTAATTTAAGCTAAGCTAGCCCAGATGCACAATGAACTTACGTTGGAGACGCTTCTTTGTGGCGGGAGAGTGGCCGCTGAGAATCGTGCTTTCTTTGTCCTGAAGGAAAAAGTGGGGCTGCTTGTAGATCAGCGCGGCTGTTTAAGCGGCGGCTGTTTCGGTCCGTTGACGCGGCTCGTTCTGGAGCTGGCGCTGGACGTGATCAATCCTCGCTGCAGAGAGGATGATTTAACATCGGATTGAGACGCTGTGGTCCGTACGTCTCATCGGAAATCTTCGGGAAGGAGCGAGTTTTTCAGCTGCTGCTTTGCCGGAATGTGCACAAAAAGAAAACAACACGGGGAGGAATCGTGGAAGAGATTCGTCCCGGTGCAGTGAGAGGGCCTTGACTCAAAAAGAAAAACACGGCTACTTCGGCCAGCGAAGATAGCGTTGTGACCTGACAGGGTTTGCAGGCCTTCGTCGACAGCGCGATGCTGGCGGGGGGGAGAAAGCTGATGCGTCTCCTTGCGTCCCAGGGACGGATGTCCAGGGTGAAGAACAGCGATTGCTCCCTTGCTCGACCGAGGTCGAAGGGAAAAAGCGTGGAGGTGTGAACTGCAGTCAGTTTTGTTGAACAGTGGCTGAACCACAGGGGTCCTGGTGCTGTCTTGGCTCTCGGCCAATGAGGTTGCAGCGGTGCTCTCAGGTGACTTCAGGAACCATAGTTTTTTTGGGGGGGGGGGGGAATTCACACCCTAATGTGAAAGTCCTTCAGAGGGGGTTTGGTGCTCATCAAACCACAATCAGGATGAAACCTTTGCTTGCAAAAGGGAAGGCCTGATTTTCTTTGTTCACAGCACATGTGCAGCCATATGCTCAGACCCCAACATCCCCCCTTTGCTCTGAAGAGCGGGATGCAGGTTACGGTCTTTAGAGCAAACCCAGGGCTGGCACGTGCATCCATGTGTTGGGGAAACCTGAAGAGGTGAGACAGTCCAAGTATTCCTGAGACAAAAGCAGTGGTTAAAACAGGAAGTGTTCAAGTTCATAGAGTTCAAGGTTCATAGCTCATAGCGTTCAAGTTCATGGTTCATTGGCATCTGGGCAGATGACTAAAGTTGCATCTTGGCAGATGACTTTAACTACTTTTACCTACATCTACTATCATACACAATTCAAATCATAGGTGAGCAACACATTATTCCCAAATAATTCAATCGCTATTATGATGTTGTGATACTCTAGCATTGCGGCATAGTGTCAAAGAAATAACCCAAATAAAACAAAACAAAACACAAAAGAGATAGAAGGAAAGAATAGAAAGACAAGAAGCAGGTGAGGGGAATGCAGTGGTTACTGGTTCAACTCCTAGACAGGACTGGAGTCCGTCGGCGGAGCAGTCGTAGGTTGGCTACGTGGTGTTATGAATAGGAGGGAATCAGTTTAGTCTGTATTCTGGATCTATGAGTGCATGATGTGTGCGTCTATCTCTCTCTAATCGGTAGATTTAGAGCGAGTCCTGTGTCTAAGTTTTGAATCTATCGATGTTGGAGTTGCGTTGCTAAGACTATAGGCCAGGTGTACCTATGAAGGTTGCATAACAGTAGTGGTAGCAGATTTACAGATCTTGATAACACGGCTAGTGTGACCAGCTAGGCTGGGGTTTTCGCTGCTCAAGCTGTTAACAGCTGAGCCTTCTCGGATGAGGTTCTGGGATAAATCTGACTGCTGCGGCCTAGGTTATGTCTTCTTTGGTTACTTCTGGTAGAGTCTATAAAGCATGCAAAGGGTTGTTATGAGAGTGGAGCATCAGGTTACAGTCACAATGAACGTTTTTCAGGTCATGCAACTGTTCTGGTTCAAGTTGGATGTGTTAGCAGTTAGTGCATGTCTACAGGGTGAGTTGAGGCATGCAGCTAAATGTTAGTAGTCAATAAGTAAGCCGCCATTCGGCCGGTTGGTTTCGACACTGGCAAGATTAGAGTGTACTTCCTGTGAAGTGCATCTCTCTAAGTTTCTGTTGACAGAGCCCACCCCCCTCGTGCTGTTCAAGTGGCGAGGGTGCATACCCCCCAGGTTACCGTCAGCACTCAGGGAAACGTCGCGAACAGTTTCACTCTGGAGTGTGTCATGGCAGGCTGGTGATATCTCCCTCCCCCCACCCTCCTAATTAAAGATGGAGACAGGTCCGGCGTGCAAGTCAAGTTCAGTTACCTACGGCACTGGCTACTTGACAGGCCCGAGCGATGACTCGGCTGAAAGAAGGCGGTGGCTTCGTTGAACCAGCTGGAGGTGGATCATGCTGACAGAGCAGGAGAACAAGGCTTAGTTGACAAAAGATTTTACGAGCGAGGGTGCTCGAAAGGGCCTCTAAGGGTCTCTAAGGGTGTGGCACCCTAGAGGTGAATGCGAAAAGGTGGGGGAACACATGAGGCTCGTTTCTGACCCGGAGTCGGGTAGAGCAAGAGTGTTATGACCCCCCAGTAAGACTAAAGAATATGTATAGATATATACATAACGGGCATTGCCTTTGCGGACAAGGTCGCCCAAGAAGGTTGAAGAACGAGGTGCGAAATTGGGAGTGGTCGTTTCCGGAAGTGGGCTGAGTTCTCTTCCCCCCCCCCCTACCACGTCGACTTGGCAGCAGGGGGTGAAGGTCACTCGGCTTAGTCAGGTGGGCTGCGAGTCAGTGTTACCTGAGGTTGCCCTTGAGGGCGTCTTTCACCGTCCCGTGGGTCCTTCGACCGCCACGGTCGTTTGTTCCTCGGCGGTGACCAGGGCTCGCTAGGCCAAGGCCTCTCGTCGTCTTCCAACGCTAGGTCGGAGTCGCTCGACTGTTGGATGCTCAAGACTATGTCGGTGTCATCGTGCTGATTCATCGGCCGACCGCGTGTCTCCCATGCAAGTTGCGCATATTTCCTAATCTCTGGCATGGTGAGGTTACTCGTTCTGCAGTGCATGGTAACGTCGTATCTCACGTTGTCGTGGAGATTGTGCAGAAATAGCGACTTAAAGGCGTGGTCTTCTTCTAGACCTGGGGCGTTACGTCCCTGGAAGTATGCAGACCTCAAGCGCCTGAAGTAGTCTCTCGGGGACTCTAGCTTTCTCTGGGAAATGGCGAAGGCGCTGAGGGTGGCAGAAGCTGGGTCGGTGTACAGGGAGTACTCCTCCCTAAGGGCGTGACAAAGGGATGAATAGCGGTCGCGGATGTTCGGCTGGAGCGTTTCCATGAAAACGTGGACGTTTCGAGTCGTGGTTTTCCACACTAGTTTGAGTTTTTCGCGCGCTGAGGGGCGTGATAAGTCGAGGAGGCAGCGATCGATCTCCCTTAGGTAGTCATCGATGCTCGAGTCGTGATTATCGGGATTGAAGCGCTCTACATCTTTTGCAAGAGACTCAATCTGCCGGGTACGCAGGCCTCCAAGGTTGATGGGGCCTGGGCCGTCCGAGTCGTCTGAGTCTCCATACTCGCGATGGTGGTAACGACGGTCATCCTCCCTCCCTGAGGGGGATGAGGTCAGTTCTTGTTGTGCGCGTGAACTGCGTGGAGGATTGCGTTCGCCTGAGGTGGGTTTGAAGCTACCTAGGCTGGCTAGGACCTGGTGTTGGTCCTCTCTACTCCTAGTTGGGGAACGCGGTTTGTCGAGACGCAGGATGGGTCGGCTCTCGGGGAATGAGGGACCCGAGACCAAGAAATGACTGGGCTGAGGGGCTCGATAGGGGGTAGCGGTACCTACCGGGGCTGCTGGGGCACCTTGAAGCGCTTTCAGTGTGTCATTACTCTCTAACGCCTTAGAGAGTTCTAGGTTGACCTCTCTGAGATCACTGCGCAAGCTACTATTTTCTGACTGTAGGGCTCTACAGTCGCGTGACAGCTCCTGAACCTCTGTTCGGAGTGTCCAGATCTCGCGTTGCTGCTCGTCGCTCTGTGCCCGGGTGCGGGCAGCTTGCAGCTGCATTTTCTGATGATAGATGAGCAGTATTTCGCCGATTACTTCCTGAATCAGGCGCTCTCGCTTACCTGATGGGTTATTTACATAAGCCACCAGCTGCTCTAATTGCTCGTCGCATAGGACAGCAGTGTATTTCGCAAAGTACTCTCTTTCGCTTGCTGAGAGTCTGAGGACATCAGCCACCGCATCTCGTAATGCGGTGTCTTCTGGAGCTACAGCTCCAGGAATGGGGGATTGCTCGTCGGTCATTCTCTCTAATGAGCGCGGCTCCCAATGGTTGTTAATTCCCTAGTGTTAGAACGGAAACTGTTAGTGTTTACGGTTCTCAGTGAAATGTCTAGTTCTGCGTTGAACTGATTTCTACTGTTAGGTGTTAGTTACTGTTAGTGTTACTATTCATGCAGGCGGACAGTGAAACGTGTAGCTCTCTGACTTCCGTTTCTACTGCTGCTGCTCTGAGGGTATCACTACTGCTTTGCAGCCAGAGGTGCGAAAATGCTAATGTGGTTTAGCACTTTGGGCCTGTGACAGCTGTGTGTACTGCTTTGAGGGGATTTAAGAAAAACAAGCAAAGGATTGGTATTACAAAATAAACGATCAAATCTACTACACAGCTGGCTGTTAGTGTACGAAATGAAACGAATAATTAAACCTGGAAAGGAAATTAAAGTTCAATTAAAATTAAGATTAAAAATCAACAATTAAAATCAAAAATTAACTTACAATAAGAAAATATTTTGAATATCAAAGCCTACCTATTTTGGGAAATAAGTTTCAGGACTTTGGCTCATTCAAAAGGAGGGAAAACAAATAATTTTTCGAAAAAAAAAATATTTTTTTGAAAATTAATTATTCAAAATTAATTATGGATTAATGTACATATGTATTGTAATAACTGTAATAACGTAGCCTCACACGGGGCACCACTTTGTTGGGATCAATAGGGGCTGGTGTTTGAGTTATCAGCTTTAAGAAACTGAATTCTTGACATCAATAGAATTATTAATGTGAATAACAATTATTAATGATTATTAATAATAACGGGGCACCACCCTGCGAACAGGGACCGATAACCAAACGATAAAACTAAGTCTCATAATTAGTAGTCACTCATCAGTGACAGTGAAGGTTTGAATCCGAGCGCAGGCTACAACATACAGATCATCACATACATATGCACCATTAATCACAGACGACTGCTCTTTAAAGTATACTAGAGTTTATTAAATTAGAATAATAAAAGATCAGATCAATTAATATCGCAATCAACAAACGGCATTATACAATCTTATGTACCTAATATCTAAAGAAATGAAATAAAAGAGGAGGAGGGTGTGTATATAAGTATGTGTGTATGTGTATATGTGTGTGTGTGTGTGTCTGCGTATAAAAGAAAGGGGGGTGAGGGCCCTTAACACTCACAGTCAAAGACTACAAAGATGGCCGCTGGCCACCAAGCCGAAGGGGGTGAGACTGTGGGTTAAAAGGGGAAGGGCTCAAGGTATTACCGCTGAACACCACCAGATGGCGTAGTCGAGGGACTTAGACAAACTGGGGGGGGGGGGGGTGAACCTTAAGATGCTACCGTGACCCGCCACTAGATGGCCTAGTCGAGTGACTTGGGCAAACTGGCGGAGGAGAGGGGGGGGTCGCTGTGTGTGAGCACGTGTGAGAGAGAGAGGGTCAGAGAGAGAGGGGGTCACCTCCTGCTGTGTTGGCAGGAGGGTGAGCCAAGAAAAGGTGGAGAGAAATCGTAAGTCAACATAAATCAAACTTCTGCTGCGATATCCTGAGGAGCATAAGTACGTTATTCTCTCATGCGTAAGCATACCGTTGTCGTCTTGAACTGTCGGCAGCTTACACAGTGATGAACACGGCACTCAGCTCACTCACAGAGCCGAGTTAATGAAGAGAGAAATATCCCACAAAGTTGAATACAAATGAATGAAAATAATCCCAAAGAAAACAGTCAATGCAGTTAATACACAATACAAACGGAACTTCTCTGGTCCGTGAGGTTTGTGTATTTACCTCCGTATACTGCGACGGTGTCTTTAACGCGAACAGAATACGGGCAATGCACAGTGGAGCGGAGCTGGGGTCCGCTGAGTGTTGCGCAATACCTTGATATTACGCAATAGTAACAAAACACACAAAAACACGGGAATATCAACATATACATGAATTAACTTGAATGAACTTTAAGTTAATTTAAGCTAAGCTAGCCCAGATGCACAATGAACTTACGTTGGAGACGCTTCTTTGTGGCGGGGAGAGTGGCCGCTGAGAATCGTGCTTTCTTTGTCCTGAAGGAAAAAGTGGGGCTGCTTGTAGATCAGCGCGGCTGTTTAAGCGGCGGCTGTTTCGGTCCGTTGACGCGGCTCGTTCTGGAGCTGGCGCTGGACGTGATCAATCCTCGCTGCAGAGAGGATGATTTAACATCGGATTGAGACGCTGTGGTCCGTACGTCTCATCGGAAATCTTCGGGAAGGAGCGAGTTTTTCAGCTGCTGCTTTGCCGGAATGTGCACAAAAAGAAAACAACACGGGGAGGAATCGTGGAAGAGATTCGTCCCGGTGGAGTGAGAGGGCCTTGACTCAAAAAGAAAAACACGGCTACTTCGGCCAGCGAAGATAGCGTTGTGACCTGACAGGGTTTGCAGGCCTTCGTCGACAGCGCGATGCTGGCGGGGGGGAGAAAGCTGATGCGTCTCCTTGCGTCCCAGGGACGGATGTCCAGGGTGAAGAACAGCGATTGCTCCCTTGCTCGACCGAGGTCGAAGGGAAAAAGCGTGGAGGTGTGAACTGCAGTCAGTTTTGTTGAACAGTGGCTGAACCACAGGGGTCCTGGTGCTGTCTTGGCTCTCGGCCAATGAGGTTGCAGCGGTGCTCTCAGGTGACTTCAGGAACCATAGTTTTTTTGGGGGGGGGGGGGAATTCACACCCTAATGTGAAAGTCCTTCAGAGGGGGTTTGGTGCTCATCAAACCACAATCAGGATGAAACCTTTGCTTGCAAAAGGGAAGGCCTGATTTTCTTTGTTCACAGCACATGTGCAGCCATATGCTCAGACCCCAACACTTGACATGTGTTGATCCAGGTGTGTGAATGTGCTCTGCAATATATTGACTGCAGTGTGTGACTTCCTTCATCTGTGATTCATAGAACAGGATTTGTGCTCTTGCAGCAATAAAGAGTTTAAGAAGGTGTAACTACAACCCCGAAAACCTTTTTCTCTTTGACCTCAAACTTACTGAAACAGGTTTGATTACTTTTTACAAATTCCACTGTCACGCACGGTCCAGTGTTTAGCTCAAATAATGCCTTCATCAATATATTTAACAAGCATGTGCATGTGAACCATCTCTAGAGCAGCAACATCGTGATTCTATTAACCTGACTGGAACATCCAACACTTGGAGATGGAGCTTGAACCCTGTGGATGACCACATACACACACACACACAGACAGACTGAGGGGGGGAGGGGGGGGGGGGGGGGGATACGATGGTGATGCAATTCAGAATTATGAAAGGACACTTTTTGCGGATGTATGTTTCCTCGTGTCCTCTCTCCTCGTTACCGGACCGCTGTTATGGAGGATCTGCGGGACATGAAGGAGTTGTGACACAATCTCGAACCATGGAACTGTTCCTCTTGTATTCACAAGTTGTAGTCTTCTTTCTGCCCATCACCGCTGTGTTCTAACCGCTTTCCTCCATGACATTTAAGCTTGACATTACTTGTGTTTTTATGTTGAATATAAGCTACAGCCAAGTCAACCTCTTTCATGGTGACATGATGTTTACAAGTGCAAACAGCTACTATTATCAATAAGAACATTCTCTTATATTCAGCACTAGTTTGCTGTTCTGCATGTTGTCGTATGGATAGACAGGAGTGTGCTTGTGTGTATATAATATATATTACTCAATCATAAATATGTGTAACTCTTCTATAGTGCTTCACATAATAGAAATAAAGACTATCGGGACATAAAAATGAAGATTGTGATTAATAGCGAATGGGTTACAGGTGGATGAAAGAACATCTTTCATGAGGAACAGATGAAGTGCCTCCTCTAGGATGTGAACAGAGCTGCTGCCGCTTTTATGCATGAAAGTAGTTCATTAATTATCTATTTTCAAATAGGTGATGAAGGTGAATGATTCCTTTGACATCTTGGTGTACTTCCAGGGTGTTGCTGAGGATTCTGTGACTCTAGTTAACTTCCCACCACACGGTCAGTGGTTGTAGAGATTACTGTGACTGAGGAGCTTTCTAACATCGGGTCTGATTGAGGTATTTCTGCTAGGTATTCTAATTGATTTGCCAGGAAGTAGAATGGAACATGTGGTGCGTCTAAGCTGCCTTGAGACTGTTATCTGTAATGTTGAGAGTGATACTTGATACTCGGCTTGGAAGCATGGAGAACTGTTGCGGTTGGTCCTATTAGGGAGGTTTGTCCGTTGTGTAAAGTCACCTTGGATCCGTTTTTTAATAGTGGGGTGTAAATGCGGTTAGAGAAAGTCTGACAGCGAGGGGTAATGTTAATACCGAAGAACTGAATGTTTCCGACTGAAATGGGGAGAGTGGGTCTGGTGTTGCAGAATCAAGGTTGCAATTAGATTAGGTTGAAGTGATACATCATCTGTATGAAGACTGATTTCATGTTGTGAATAGTTGCTCTTAATTCCTCTGGTATTGTTGCGTTGTCGTGTTTCTGCAGTGAGAGCAGTGGCGGCTGGTCAATAGAGGGCCATGGGGCCTGGCCCCACCATGAGCCACACAAAAAAATATATATATATTATAATAATCATAAATTATACAAATTGTCAGTATTTGTGATTTTGAACTATGGAATGTACCCAGTAATGTGTGTAAAATATGATATCTGCGCAAAATATATGCTTTTCCTGCTCGTGCTCTCCGCCTGTGTGCACGACACGTCTGAGAACGCGCAGCTAGGGGGGCCTAATCATTTTGGCCCAAAAGAGACGGGTCTATGAAGCAGTTTAGCCAATTGCTGATTCAAGATATAAATGACTGACATACAATTTAGCCAATCGGCGCCCTCAAATAGATTCAGCTGTGGGCCAGAATGATCAGGCCCCCCTAGCTGCGCGTTCTCGTCAGGAGAAGTCTCTACAGGCGAGCACTCCTCCTCCAAGACCCGTCTGAGAGGAGAACTTTGGCGGAGATTCTGCAGCCAAAGAGCTGATATCAGATCAGCCTGACCTCACAATCAGACAGCAGACTAGCGGGAAAGGGAAGCAGTACATGCGAAGCTTCTGTACTAGCTGTACACCAGACAGGTTTTGCGAGCTGGATGTCATCATGCTAATAACTTATTTAGCTTTTTAAAACAACGGGGACAGATCCAGCACGGACAGTTAGGGGAGTGAGGGATGAGGAGGTAAGGAAACATGAGAACACCAGAGTAGGGAATAAGGGATGAGGAGGTAAGGAAACATGAGAACACCAGGGTAGGGAGTGAGGGATGAGGAGGTAAGGAAACATGAGAACACCAGGGTAGTGAGTGAGGGATGAGGAGGTAAGGAAACATGAGAACACCAGGGTAGTGAGTGAGGGATGAGGAGGTAAGGAAACATGAGAACACCAGGACACACATGGAGAACTCTGTCAAGCTACATATTAGGCAAAGTGAACCTCTTTTCTTCTACATAGTTGTCCTCAGTCTCATGTGCTTAACTTGGTCATGGAGGCATCAACATGTAGTTGAGATGGTAAATTAACAGTGAAAACTCATCATAGCTTAATTTAACATCAGTATTCATAATTACACTTCATGTTTACTTCTCCTGATCTTTACCTCCTATAACAAGGTCCATAGGGGCATCTCAATAAATGAACATGTTATATTATAAGTGTTATTTACTGATTGTTTTCGTGTTGGAATAAATGTTAACTATTTAACTGCCAAGTAATAATGCGTGTTTGATACTTACATTTTTTTGCATTAACTCATACTGGGATGTTTGCTGACATTGATAGGATGGCCCTACCTAGAACATGTTCCACCAGCCGCCACTGAGTGAGAGGTTCAATGAAGATGGCAGATAGAGAAGGCGAGAGCGGCATCCTTGTGATGTGAGAATCACCTCAAATTACATCGTAACACATTCAGTCCAACCCCTTGAGCCCCTCAACGTACACAGAATGTACAAACAAACACAAGGACAGCAAAGTAGTGAATTTGGAGTTGATGTGTTACATAAGAGTGATGAGGAAGTGTTCGGGTAGAAGTAGGTCGCTCATCAACACAGAAAACATTCTCCCATGAGTTAAACCACCTCCAGGATACCGAATACAGCTGTCCTCACTCAAATCATTAACGGCCCACCGCTGTATCCACGCCTTCCCTCATCATCATTGTATTTCATTTTGAATATTTTGAAATGAAAGTGGAATGAACAAAAGATACACAGGGCCTGTACATAGACTTGTGTGCATCTACGAAGATATTTCTGATTGAATTACATCGAGATTCTTCTCAGGCGCTCAACAGACGTAACCTGAGGAGACCCAGTTTCCAGCCGCCTCATGTTCGGGTGCAGAGATCCATTTAGAGACATACAGTATGCACAAAGGCTCGGGGTGTTTACTGAGGGCGCTTTGAAGCTGAGTCTTGACAGGTGCGTTGTTCCACCGTTGAGCAGTTGAAAGGAAAAGTATAGCAGTGCTGTTGCCTTACTTCATCTCCCTACAACATGACTTCTTTATGGTTGATGCTCTGCTTCATAAGCTGCAATAACCATCCTTTAAATTCTACATCACTTCTTTTCCAGATTAAAACACCAATAAATACGTTGAGGCACAATTGTGTGCAAGTGGCACCCTATTGAAAAATGGATGAATTAATACAATGTGTTAATGGAATGAAATATTAGTTAAGAGTGTGCCAGCTGAGGGCAACAGAAGTCTCACCAAATCAGACTCATGGAAGAAGTCCCAGCTCGTCAAATAGCGTAGTGTCCGATACCGACGCACTGAGGCTCCATTTACCCTACGACACACCAGGCCGGCATCCACTTCTCACGTAAACCCTGCGAACGTATTGAATAACATATTTTTATCTGCTGAAGTATTCTGCTTTAATCGGTACGGTCTAGCTGCAACCTAAGACCATAAATTACATTAATACAACCACACAAGAACCTCAAGCCAACGCAACATGAGGATTGACCCGAGGGTGTCTAAGCAGGTCTTCTAGTCTTCTAAACACTTCGCTCCAGGAGAGGGCTCATGTTTGGGGACATCAGTTTAAAAAAAAGGTCCTTTAGGTGGTTTACCGAGTGACGGAACAGGCTTTTGATGTGCCAAAGTCAATCATTTTTAGAGTTGTGCACAGGATTGTGCAGAAGATTGGTAGATGCAAATCTGTGGTCATCTTCTTATCCAGTCAGAACACCTTGGAGGAAGTTGGAGTTGGGGGCATAGATGGCTGTCAAATGAGAATTAAACCACCCAAACATTTCAATTCACTGAACCCCCCTCTGTTTATTTCCCCTTGGGTGACGGAAGCTCCTGAGCTCTCAATGGCAATTATAACCTTCAGACAAATAAAAAGGCAGGATGCAGTCACGCTTTATTAAAAACAGGGCAGAGCTCAGCACACCAGCAAGTCCACACCCATCAAAGGATCATGATTATGCTGGCATTTGACACACACGCACGTGACTCCTAACACACAGGCTTGTATATGTTTGTGGACAGGACACAGGGTGAGACGGATGTGGACGGGTGCAGGCAGAGAGAGCAAGAGCTCGTAGAAGACTGGCTGAGCGGACAAAGAAAAGCCATAAAAGGGCCGATGAACCTGGGATCATCAACCAGAGCAGAGCAGTGGCTGTAGAGCTGTGGTAGATACGCAGCAGGAGCTGGATGAGTGGATGGCTCTCAGGTGTGCAGGTAGATTGGCAGCAGGAGAGAGATTGAGTGCCACGCCCACACAGACACACACAGAGAACCACACAAGAACGCAAGACAGAGAAATACACTAGGAATGTAACCGGACCATGACACATACTGTATCTGCATCACCCAAAAAATCACAAATGACAGAAGGAAAAGCAATCCCTCATTATTCATTATGCATCAACATTGGACGTAAAGTCTGTGATTCTAATCCAGCAGATACATTTTGCCAAATTCAGCAAATATCCTCCAATCATTCATTCAGTGATTCGTCGGATTCAATGATTAAGTGATTTTTTTTATAAAAGCAACTTTTTTAATGGAAGTTGATTTCGAGAGCAAATCATTTTTTTAAGTGAAAAGTTGTTTTGAATGTTAAATGGCACCAAAACTATAACTATAATTCTCCCCAGTTAAATTAGCATTTAAGATATTGTTCTATTGTGCATGAATGTATGCGCTATGCGTCCGTGGCAACAGTGTAAAAATATTGCACTACTTTATTAATTTAATTTTAAGAATATGAACGCCCTATCCCCAGCTACGTAACTATCTTCTTCTTTTTAATCTACAAGAAGCCTTTATATGCCGTTGCGGGAGGGTTAAAGCGGCCAATTTACAAAATAAAATTCACACATTTACGAGATTATCAAATCATAAATTATGGTGGACTCAGTGCAAACCGTGGACTGTGTATAAGAAGTGGACATGGTGGCCAATCATCTGCATTCCGGTTGTGTGTTTGTGTCACCAGCAAAAAAAGGTCACAGCTGCGCTGCATCAACAGCTTCTGCACCTCAGGAACATCTTCCTGTTCGATATGGCCCTTGACTTTTGTGGCTGTCATGGCTGACGTGCAGTGACCCCTGAGCCGTCCAATAAAATATTCATATCTGTGCGGGAGAAGCCGCAACCCTCCACATCCTCCCTACTAGTTACAGAAAACACTGCCTTCTCCAGCACCCTGAGTACCCCAGACTAGTATGGTTTGTGCTCACCACCACCTGTGGAAAACAGAAAATAATGTCAGCCTAGTTGGGCGTGGCTAACAAGGCCTCACGGCAGTGTTGTGTTCACAGCAAGAACATCCGAGGAACCCGTTCAAAGTCAAGAGGTCCGCCAGGGAACTAGAAACATAGGTTCTGCTTTTTAAAGGAGATATTCCTCCATAGAACCAGAAATGTGATCATATGTCAACAGTTTGGTTGTGGTTTCTTCTGTAACGAGGCTACGGTCAACCAAGAACATTTGGGGAAAATATTCGTAATTTTCCGTCTTGAGAGTGAAATAGTCAAATAGACCTCGATCCTGTCTGTGTATTAAGTACGTCACGCTGTGGTCAGCCTGTCTAAGATGAAGACTAGCTTATTAAAAAAGACACCTACCATCACCTGTAAAGTTCACTTATTGACATATATCGGCCTGTTATCTGTCTGTGTGAGCTCAGGATATGTATCATGTATTATCAGGAGGTCAGGTGCAGATGCTGAACCACCAATCAAATAAGAGATTCTCTTTGTAAAAGGACTGTTCACTGTCAAGGAAGTCTGCCAATTCATTGATGGAGGGCACAAATACAGATGCAGCCATGTATGTCCCTTCCCTCCGCTGTGGGCCGAAGCCAATCCGTGACGGGTTTCGTCTGGGACCTTCACAGGTCCTTGGCTGAAAGGAGATTCCCCGCCTCTCTGGCGCCATACGTGGAAATATATTGCAACGGCTCATCTATCCACCACGTGCAGAAGTGATTATCGAAGCTGAAGTGGTGAACTGCAGCCTGAAATCAGCTGTTCTCATCATATTTGATGTGTATTAGTATGTGTATGAGTGTGCTTCCCACATAGATCATGCTTTTATGATTCATATCACGACCATATGATGATGATCAGGGCAACACAATATGCTGAAGATTTGTGTGAAACAACGATACATATTGTTTTTATTAATTAAATAGCGATCATACCGACTGTCCATGAAAGCTCTGAGATGATTATTCCACAAAATTATTCATGCAAATGAAACATTACCTAATAATGTACAGTGCAACACACACAGAAATCATTTGTTCATAATATTGTCACAGGCCGGGACAAAGAAAGGAATAACTGAATGTGTTCTACATTTGCCGAATTTCTAACGAGGCACTAATAATTCAAAATGTGTCACAGACATTATTACACAAAATGTATAAAGTTTCTCCTCAACAGCTCACGAATAGGCGTGATCGTACAAGGAGTCTGGGGATTTCGTCCCCCAAGGACCAAATTGTGGTTGTTTTACTGCATTATTTGTTAAATTTGACATGTATGTAGGTATACATACCCTCAATAAAATTGTCTTTTTCATAATTGCAGTGTAATGATGAAATCAGTTGAAACTAGGGCCGAATGTCATATTTTTGCACTCAAAGCTTCTATTGATGTTGGGCTAACAAATACGGAATATTTTGTTAGCTATAAATATGTTGTGAATTTTTGGAAATGATTGCATCATTTGTCTTATTACATATCTCGCTGTGGGTGTGTATGCTTGAGCTACTGCTAGTAATAAGTTATTAATAATGATTGGAATGTCAACGTTATGGATGGAGCTTCCAAATATTCCGTAGCCACAAAGCCCGAGTTAAAACGGACAGTTTTGCACTTGCAAAGTAAAGCCTTGACATTTGCATTTGCTCTGCGTGATGGAGTATGCTTTCCACACAGAGCAGACTCTTAATGATACACGCTATGAATGTGCAGCAAAGGAAAACTGTTCAAAGTATTTACAATCGCTGGAAAAGCAGAGCAGGAGGAGGAGCCTAAACCGTTCATGGCAGACTGTGGACCACGCCATCAACACAGGAGCCAGGTCCCAGTGAGATGACGGGAATGTTCATCTGAGTGGTATCACCAGTCTAGATGTAGCGCTAAATGATACTCTGATATCCATATAACATCTCACTCGGGGAAAAAGATGGGAATGAGCATATTTCCCGAAATGTTGCACTGTTCCTTTTTATCCACGTTGCTACAAAGACACCCTGTCTGGAGCGGCCCCACGGAAGCAAATACGGGACTTATTCAGTAAACTGTGAGTATTATCACATCCAAATGAGCTTCATTTCATTGTCTCTTTGAAACAGAAAATGTGCACATATCCCACTAAATCACTTTGGATGTAGTGAGTGCCAGCTCATTCATTGGCAGTGGAACAGCTCCACGGAGTGTTGCTTGGTGGCAGAACGCAGTCTTGGCTCTGTTACTTTTCGCCTTGGAGGAGACTTGTTGATATTGGCAAATTACATTTTTCTGCATGTGAATCCCATTTTAATGACAACAGGGTGTTATGTAAAGCAATCTATTCACACATTGGCAGACAAAGAGAACGGGCTGTCTATTCTCTGGTTGCCAGTTTCCTGATCAGAAAAGGATTCTGTTCATCTTCAGGCATGTTGAGGAGGGGCTCATGTCATTGTCTTTGATTCCCACAGCTTAGAATGATTAACAGTCAGAGTCAGCCTGATTTACATCTGCCTCATTAGGCTTCCCACAGAGAAATGGATCAGTCTTGTAACATTACTTCACATATTTACACTCCAGTAATTAGAAACTGCAAAGCCAGATCCTCATCGCTGCATCTTTTATCAGTGAAATTAATTGTCTTGTCACAAGCGTATCATTTTATTGGCTAAATGGGTAGGGTCATGAGGATGAAAAACAAAAGAGGCATGAATAGCAATTCAATTACACTGTTGTAACTGGCAGCATTTTAATGATTCAAATTTCAGTGGTTGAAATGGGGCACGTAGGGCATAGCCACGAGTATACCTACGTAGGTAACTCTACCCGTTCGCATACAGTAAGACACCTTAACATGCAACATGTATCTCAATATAATATATGGATATTGAAAACCACCACGTCTTCCCTTATCACGTCTCTTGACTGAGGACATGGAATGTTTGTGGACCTAATTAGCATAATATGATCCAATAACACTGGGCAGAATGGAGATAACCAGTTAAAACCAGCTGTTAGTGAAAAGGCCTGCATGTCATTCTCCAGATAATGAATGCACAGGTAGACAACGTGTTAATACCAGGTGGGCTGTCTGGTAACTGACAGAAACACCAGAAGAAGAAGAAGAACTTCTGCACACATATAGCTACCCTTAGCTTAGCTAAAGTTGCTGTAACTGAACTGCTGAACCAATGAACATTTTCCTTGTTGTTAAGAGACAGAGAACAGCAGCTAATGACCTCATTTTGATGGCATTTGGGTAAAAGCTTAAGCAAACACTGTAGGACAGAAAAAGGTGTGTGAGGTACTCATGAACTCAGCTAAAATAATCTATAATGTATACATCAATAGACACAGGTTTACGTGCGCATCATTTCCTGAGGATTGACTTCTGTGATTCAATCCATGTAAACATTTTTGGAATCCAAATAGTCCTGCAGTAACAATTGCCTTTATTGTGCCAAGAAAGGTTACAAAAAAAGAACAGTACCAGGAAAACAACTAATGATAGCAAGAGGAAGGCCACTGCCGGAGACGCTGTGTGTTTGGGTTGTCCATCCATCCACGTCTGTCTGTATGTCCCAATCTGAAGAACGCGATATCTCAAGAACGCCTTGAGGGGATTTCTTCAAATTGAATTAAAATTCCACCTCGATGAAGTGATTAGATGTTGGTGGTTAAAGGTCAAGGTATCTGTAACCTCAAGTCGATCCTGTTCTCGTGAATAGCATATCTCAAGAACGACCTAACCTTCACTCTGCCGACATATTCAACATACAAAGAAGAATAAACTACTGTCGGAAACAACGTCAGAACAAAATGTAAATGTTTCCTCTCAGAACATTATTAATTATGTAATTAATGTCATCCGAAGAAAAGTAAACTGATTAATACTTTTGGAAAGTCACAATTAATTAGCATTTTGTGTCAAATTTAAAAAGGATCACATGACGAAATGTGTCATGTGACAGCTACACCTCTGAAAATGTGTTGTACTTTAAGGCCCATGGCATTTTATCCATCTGTTCTATTATATCTGTGAAAACTGCACAGGTTGCAATTTCTTGTCACTGGCATCCCCCTGGAGCCCAACACATTGGTATTTAAAAATAGAAACAGAAAACAATGACACAAAGTCATTAAGAACAAACTGACCTCACAAATCACATTTTTTCTCTATCTCACTAATTGAAATGCTAATTATGACAAATTATGACACAAATGTTCGAGAATCTGATGAAGTGAGGACATTTTGGACAGACATGGACGAAAGCTGCAACTTGACTGGTTGGTGGAGGCCTACAGGCACGATGCGGTACTTCTAGTTGGACGTTAGGTGGCGTGAATATCTGCCACAGATGGATCGGCACTCTGGCTAAGTCCTGTGTTCAGAAATGTCCAGCTTGAGACTGTTGGAACACAAATGATCTGCAGCAAGGCAAGGCAAGTTTATTTGTTTTGCACATTTCAACAACAAGGTAATTCAAAGTGCTTCACTTAAAACCATTAAAAGCATCAAAACATAAGGCAAAAGAAAAGGAGATTTAAAAACAATTAAGAACATTCATTGAAACAATAAACAGTAAAACATAAAAAAAAAAACTGTAAGAAATAAAATGCAGTAGTAAAATGCAGAAATGCAGGAAATTGATGAATATATTAATTGAATGTGGTTCAATTAAAGGCAGCAGCAAACAGAAAAGTCTTCAATCTTGATTTAAAGGAGCTGAGGGTCTCAGCAGACCTGCAGCTTTCTGGACTTTGTTCCAGATATGTGGAGCAGAAAAACTGAACGCTGCTTCTCCATGTTTAGTTCTGACTCTGGGAACAGGAAGTAGACCGGTCCCAGACGACCTGAGAGGTCGGGAAGGTTCATAAGGTAGCAGCAGATCAGAGATGTATTTTGGCCCTAAACCATTCAGTGCTTTGTAAACCAACAGCAGGATTTTAAAGTCAATTCTTTGTTGGACAGGAAGCCAGTGCAAAGACATCAGAACTGGGGTGATGTGATCCACCCTCCTGGTCTTAGTGAGGACTCGAGCTGCAGCGTTCTGAATCAGCTGCAGCTTTCTGACGGACTTTTTACAGAGACCTGTAAACACACCGTTACAGTAGTCCAGTCTGCTGAAGATAAATGCGTGGACACGTTTTACCTGTTGAGACATAAGTCCTCTAATCCTTGATATGTTCTTCAGGTGATAGTAGGCTGATTTTGTAATTGTCTTGATATGGCTGTTCAGGTTGAGGTCTGAATCCATAACTACACCTAGCACACAGAGCCATAAAACAAAAGGCCGAAGCACAAATTGCAGTAAGAAAGAAGCATCCATAGAGCTGTACAAAGTCATTCTTTGCGTCGCGTCACCAGTGCACTGGTACACTCCGGAGCCTGGAAACATAGTACCACTGTTTGAAGGACTTCATGGTGCTCCAGTGTGTAGTGATGCACTACACGTTGAGAGCACATGCTCTTAATTTAACACAATCTATCATAAAAAGTGTATTTGAAAAAAAATTCTATCCTAATTCTATCCTACTCTTGAAGCTTTCTTCTTCCAACAGGCCATGAAGATAATCTGCTGTAAAAGCATATCAACGGTGCCGACTTAAAGTAGCTCTTTGTTCCTTTGCAACACCCTCATGTATGCAAAAAAGAAAGACTGTATAATGAATCTTTAATAGTTTGTTCTAAATGTGACCCTGGGCAGTCAGGTATAATCTCAGGCCATTAAATGTAAAGCATTACTGCTGCCTCAATGATACACTGTTGACTGTACAGCAGGTACAAAGTGCTCTGTGGTGGCTGACTTGATGAGCTGTCAGAGCACAAAGGATTAACACAGAGATATAATATTAGATTATTAGTGCAGCTGCCAACCTCATCAAGGTATAAAGTTCTGTATACTTACTTCCTGTTTGCAGTGTAAAACATATCTTTCATAATTAAGAAAAGCGTTTGGTTTGTGAGAATAGAAAACAAATGAGTGCAAAGAAAGATTAATTAAACAAATAAATGATCATAACACAAAAAAAGATTCAAGCCACGATTCAACAAGCACGTAGTTTGAAGCATACTTGTAGTAAAGTACAGGTATTATACGACATGACACAGCTCGCAACAGAAACTTTTTCAATTGGTCTAGTCTCAAAAATATGTCATTTATAACATCAAAAGTCCTTGGAGATCAAAGTGGTGTAACTGATTGAAAGATATTGAAGTCGTGATGGCAGTTTCCCATTGAGAGGACCAGGACTGACATGGCTGCTCCCCATGGCAGCTTGTGCTGAAGTAAACAAGGCCACGCAGAAGCTGACTGGTGAACCACAAAACTGGCGAGCAAAATGCAAACTCAGGACAATCATGTGACATGAAGGATACACTCACAGTTCTGAACTATCTTCTAGAACGAAGCCCTTCTGCTTGGATCCAAGCGTGCGCAGCGGCTCAGCTGGGTCCACATATTTTATGAATGTCAATAATTTAGTTGTTATACTTGCTGATAACCAAACACGCTCCTGCCAGAACACCTTTCATGACAATGGGGCCGGTTATTGGAAACTCTCTGTTAAGGCAAACCCAGTTCTGACCAGATCCAGACATCCAGACACTTAGACTACACTGCAGACTTTTTAGGTACAGGGACAATGGTTCCTATCCCGAGGTAGGTGGGAACCCTGTGAATGTGGTGTGTTGAAAATCAGTTCGCTGGTTGCCACGTGATCTGAGAACACGACAGAAGGCGTTATCAGGCCCAACAGCTTTAACTCTCAGAAAGGTTCTTCTCTAATCCGCTGTGGATACTGACAGTGGCTGGTCCTCTGAAGGTGGGGGAGACTTGACGGCTGACTCTTTGTTGAGGAGATCAAAGCGAGCATAAAAGGTGTTAAGCTCAAGGTCTCTCTCCAGTCTCTCCTGATATCTCCACTTTGCCTCCTTGATGGCAGCTTTCAGTCTTGCTCTGGCGATGCCGCATGCTTCCTTGGACACATGATGGAGGGCAGCTTTCTGTCTCTGGACACTGCTCTCACCTCTCCATTCATCCAGTCTTCCTGCTTGGTTATTGTCTTTGTGATCACCACATCATCAACACATTTTCTGATATAAGATGTTTCTGTTGGTGTATATTCCTAAATATTGATGTTGTTCTGCTGGATGGCAACATTTTTAAACATGTTCTTGTTCATGTGCTGTAGCTTCATCTGTCCACACTTAAACTCTTTTGTTTTTTATTGTTCGGCCCGTTTAATCCGAGGGGAGTAAGTAGGCAGCAAAGGCTCGTTGAGAAGTTTAAAAATATTTCCGGTTCATCCTGAGCCGGTGAATCCAATGAATTTCGTTACATTTCTGTCTTTATTTCTTGATGTTATTTTATCGCGTTGATCACTAACGGCATACAACATTGGAACATCTGAAAAGGAAGCGTGGGGATTAAGTGCAGCAGACTTTCAAGGCCCACGGCCGACCAACCAGATGATGGAAGCTAAGCTAACCCAGCTAGGACCTGAGGCTACTACACCACCCATCCTTGATAAGAGGTCCTAATTCCCCTATGAAACCTCCCCACAGTGTCCTCACTGTCATTACGCTGCTGTGACAATAGACTTTGATTTGGAGAATCCAGGAAAAAGCCTCTTGGGACACTGCAGCTCTGTGGAAATGGCAGCGCTGGAGTAAAAGAGGTTTGAGGAGGTCATTACACACCTCGTAATTCAGAAGAAAATAATGATTCCACGTAATATGTCCCTGGAACACAGCAAGTCTATCTACGAATGTATTAGGAAACACAGTGGCTTACACTCAAATATGAGCTCTTGAAATAAAATGTCTAAATTAATTTTGCCACTGTAGCGTTAAAACAAATACTTTCCCTTACTTAAGGCCCAATTCAGCAGTTAAACTAAGTAGCTAAAGGTTTCTGCTGCATGGCCTTCAATTTACATATATTACATAAAGGAGAGTGGATGTGTGATAGAAACACAGTGAGCGTGACAGGCAGAGCAACAGAGTTCTCTGGGAGAGCCTGCAGAAATATTTAGCGAGCGCTTGCGATAAGGACTGACTGGCTTCTATATTCAGAGTTTGTAGAGGAACAGCAGGAAGAAGATTCTGCCCTACTTTCCCACTTTCCAACATTTAACCCCCGCCGGTCTGTCTCACGAGGAATTAGATTGCCCTCTTCATCAAAGACACTGTCACAGTGAGTCACAGCGAACACTGGCCCCCACTGCTGTTATCTCAACAGCAGGCTGCAATGTTACTGATGCTGTTTACTGGACTCAGGGATATCATTCATCACACTATGAAAATAATAAGTATAAATATAAGTCATGACGTTCCAATAAACAGTAGGTCTTTGCACACCAAGTTCATATTTTCATCTAAAATTGTCGCATTACACGTAAATATGACCTCACATTTACCCACCGACTCCAAAACCTTCATCAACGTTTTCTGAACAGATTCCATTTTCTGTTTTGCATCCGTCAGAGTTGTTTGACCACTCAGAGCCACCGTAAAAGCAAACTTCATTATCGAAATGGCGTCTGTTAAGCTGATTCGAGCTGTTAATTTGTCTCCAACAAAGTAAAGAATACAGAGATGTGCAGAAAATAGAGATAGATTCCGGCTGTCGAATGCAGAAAATCGTGGATGGTACCAAAACAAGGGATGTCGTAGTGAATGTGCACTTGGCAGCTAACCGATAGCTTCTTGCTGATGTCATTCATTTATAAGCCTTGTCTGAGAGCAGCTCTATCCATCGCACACGTAATTCATTCAGTTTTGTTTTATAGCTGCTACAAAATCGAATAATAAAAAACATCTGACTCAATGTGCAAGGTTTTTGTGCGTAACGATTTTTAACGGCTAAATGCGGTTTAAATGCTAAAAATACAGACTTGGTACCTTAAGTGTCTGTAACACAATGGGTTAAGTCAAGACCTCCATGGGTGTTTTATCTCAGATTTCCGTAATAGATTTCAACTTCAGGCAAAAAGCGAGCTGTGCAAAATTGTCTCTTTGTACACAATGCTACTCAACGAACAAACCAATGATTATTTTTGTATTATAGCTTGACCAATCCTGGATTCGAGGCTGATATAATATCAATACTTTGTGGGTATACAAACATCTAATAACTATATATTATCCATTAGTCTCAAAAAACATCATATTTGATGAGAGATTGTTCAATTGGATTGAGAATAGAGACAAGCAAGACATGTAGAGTGACGTTTTACAGTGTAAAATGACATTTCTCAGCGTCTCTGGTGGACACACTGGGTAAGGGAGACGCTGTTTCAAGTCACTTGTGATTGGTTCATTTTCTTCAGATTTCAGTTTTACGTTTTAAACAGAATGTTTGAACAGCTTTGAGTCACTCCAAAGTATGTTTACAGGAGAGCAGATTGTTAAAGTCAATATGAGCTTATATATTATGAAATAATAGGGTTCTATTTCCGTTAATTATATGAAGAGTTATTATTGTTGACAAACCTACAAAACAGCTACTAGTTTGTTCAACCGCTGTTTGAAGGTCAAGCATGGACCTGGTTTATTTCACTCCATATATCATAATGTCATTTTTCAATACTTCTTATTAGAAGACGTAAAGGCGAGAAGAAAATAAAAGAGAAATAATTACTCCTTTCTGCACACAAACTATTAACACAAGGGCAATGTCTCATTTGTGAAAATGGGTTATTATTTCATGTGCAGGAATTATTGTTTGAAAGCAAGGACTTCAGGACTTTATTGCCTGAATATGTGCACACAAGTTATTAACGCCTGAGAACAAATGATAATAAAAGCTCTTACACCTTCTGGGGTAAGGAGTGTGTTGAATGGACTTTTGTTTCACTCCTGAATTAAGTTTCTCTTTCACTCATCTCTTTACGAACAGAGAGATCGTTAGTAAATTAACTAAACATTATTAAAGCCTTCTATGGTGCAGCTGCAGAAGGTGCTGAGAGGGTAAAGAGTGCTTGACTGCTAGTTGGACGTGAATATTTTCCGGTAGTTCTTTGACAATAGATTGGTTTTAAATAATGCAATAAAAGAAGAAAGTTGCCTTCTCCACTCTCGGTAAACCTCATGTATCAAACCTCCAACATGTTATTAAGGTCAGAAGAGCCGGGCCAAAGTGAAGTGCTCTGCCCCAATCACATTGTGATGTCGCTTTCTAGTGACATTGCTCTCAGCCTGATTTAAATGGAGTGTTATTTACCAAGAAGACTGGTCCGTAAGCACCGTTCCCTGTAGAATGCCTCAGTCTTCTGAGCACTGATGGATTGCGTAAAGAGGACCATGCAGCTCGTTGAAAATAGAATTCATCAAACGTAAATGCAGCACAGAAAGCATTTATTGTGCTAAATTATTCCTGAAGGGGTACGCACTGTAATCACAGTGCTTGTGGAGCTTGCTCTGGTGGGCAACGCTCTGAGCACTTCATGCATTCCAATTTCTCCAGAATACATTAATATTGTCCTCTAGTTGTCCCTTGGTGACGGTGGAAATTATACATTTTTATGAGTAGATCACAGGAAAGCAGAGCACGGAACGTTTCAGGCCACTCCAGATGCAATGTTAATGGAAGGAGCTCAGTGGCGATTTTGGGATGAAAATGTTGGTACTTCATACCAGAAAGTGTGATGATGCAATCCAAACATACCATAGATGTATCGCATTGAACCATCCTCTCACAACAAATAAAGGGGGAGAGACACATTATGATTGCTGTGACCAATGTATCACCAACAGCAAAGATCACAAGATTCCAGCCGAATAATGGCGTCTAAAATCACACAAAGATGATCAGACGACATATCTCACCATAGCAACATATAGGACCACCGAAGGACAATGTTAAAGATCTCTCAACATCCAATAGCCGACTCAAGACCAGCAACGAAAGGGTCATTTGTCATCTGTTGAGCAACCTCATCCTTGTAAACACTGCACATGCAATACAAAATGAATGATGGCTGAAGTGCCCTTAAAATAGGGTTCAGCACCGTAATGGTTCCTTAGCCTGGAGTCTCAAATATTGATATATATTTTGTATCTTTTCCTTCTTGAGGTATGATGAAGTCATCCAGTCGATGTGGTCCCAAACGTTTCATTTCCAATTTTTGCTTTAGGAGTAAAGTTCTAAATCGTACTGTAGTTGAATAACACTTTGGTGGGAGTTGTTGTACATGTTCAAACAATTCTAGTGGAAAACACTGAATCCCTTCAGTTTATTGTGATTTAACTGAATTGATTCATATTCACAGATATCGAACTATAAAGTATGAAGTCTGTCTGTCCGTGTGTTCTTTGCATGCCTCCATGCCTCATGCTCATCAGGTATACTTCACACTTGGTGGGTGCATTGCTGGGAACCAATGGGAGTGCTTTTTCAAATTTGGTGCAATTTGGACACGTGACACGTTCAATATTAACATTGTGGACTCGTGCAGGTGGTCAGCAGTGGTCCTCACTGACTGCAGTTCACTGTAGCTCCTTAATGCTGGATATGACCTGGACTCTGGATCAAGTTACAATCAAACTTTGCTTCACTTCCAAGGAGTTAACCAGCACAAGCAGCCGACACAAGAACAGCGCCCCTCTGCCATTTCAACTCAAATATATTTTTACCATACAAATTATAAGGTTGCCACTGGCAAAATAACCAGCTGTGCCTGTGAGGCCGTCAGAACTCAAAACAGTATTTCTGAAGTAAACTATCAGTAAAAGTATTAATACCGCGCAGTAAAAGACTTGCATTCAGAATAAACAAATTCCCAGAAACGTCACACGGGACATTTCCCTAGTGCGCTCCAGATACAGCCCTGCTCAGAATAACTGCACTCCCATGATGATTATACTCTCAGAGCTTCTTCCAGGCATGATCATGCATTTGATACACAAATGAAAATACTTTTTAATCACACTTTTCATCTTGTGCTTAGCTGTGAGCAGGATTGTACAGCGTTTAGAGACTTCAGACGGTAACAGTGGCAGAAAGCTTAAAGACAGAGTGATAAAGCCCTTCTACTGGCCCAAGCATTAAACCAGCTTTATTTAGAGCTGACTGGCTGCAATCAGCTGCCTCCCTGGAGCCTACAGTGGCTGTTATACATCAACATGACTGACAGCTGTTCAAGCCCACAAGCTGCACAATAACAGTTTCAAATGCAGTTTTTTCTATTTTTGTAAATCTTAACGGAAAAGACCAAAGCATGAGGAGAAGGAAAACAGAGCCTTTAGGTTAATCACATCAATGAACAGTCTGAGCACTGTACTGTACACGACCTGAGAAGCATGTAGAACATAAGATAAAATAATTATGGGACAAAAACTTGGTCATGAAATAAAAGTCAGATTTAGCCCACTCTCTATTACAAAAAAGAATATCTGCTCTCCTGATCTCAAATTCTGTCAGCTTGGACACGTGGGCTAAAAACAATGGACTATTTGTGTCCCTGTGCAAAAAAAACAATAAATCGCATTTTGTGACTATTTCACAATATTCCATGATACTGGGCTGGCCCTGCAGTGACACTCACCTGTCATCATAATACAACTGGGCCGCGCTACACAACTAATAGGCTGTTATAGCTTCCACTGTTTTGGTCAGTTGTGACTGCACTTCACTCTGTAGATGGTGATGAAATGTTGCTGTTTTAAATGCTGGTGTGACTGGGCCTTGAGGGTGTGTTTGCCTTCAGCGTCGGTGTTGTGGGTTCACTTCCTTTCTTGTACTGGTTATCAGCATTCTCATTTCACATTCAAGCACCACTAACAGTTACCAGTTTAAATGTCTCCATCATTGCACTGCATTGAAGTTGAGCAATGAACGGAAGAATGATAATATCAAGAAATGTTATGTCATTTTGAAATAATTCTTCAAGTATACTTAAAGAAATACAAAGGAGTGAGGCTCTGCTTGGCTGAAGAACCACTCACCTTGGATGCACGTATTGCTGTGCCTGCTGCCCTGGAATAGTCAGTGTTGAACGTCACAAAGCTGCAGCAGCTAACTCCAGAGCTCCGGTAGAGATGGCTGTGGTGGAGGCGGGTCTGCAGCACTCTATCACTCAAAGAGCTTCACTGGAGGCAGAGGCATTTTAGAAAAGACCCAGGCCACTCGCATGAAAAGAGAACCTGGTGTCAAGTTTAAGTGGGCCAGTTTAAAGTTAAGGTTGATGCAGCACATTGCAGAATGAGCTCCTCTCTCCACAGACAGCATGGGCTGCTGTGTCACTTACAAGTTAGCAGGAGAAGCAGCTGCTTGAAGAGCTGCCCGGTCCGGCTAATAAAGGGTCGTGACATTCAGCACTTCCAAGGCCAGCAGCACAAGAGAGCTCTTTTTCACTAAAGTTCAAGACAGATTGAATTCCTGGACAGCCACAGAGAGAATGAGTCAATTCAGTCCTGGCAGACTCCCGGGTGAGAAGATTGTATTGATTGTATCTTCCCTACCACATGGCTGGAACACACCACAGCTGTATGTCAGTGATGTACAGGACTTAAAGGTCAGCTAAAACATGGGACCTTAAAGCACTGATTACCCTCTGCATTTCCTAAAACACAATGTTAGAATAACAAATGTTTTACAACTTGTCACAGTCTGATTCAGAATGAAAGATCTGACATTTTGCAGTAAACTGCATTCAACAACCTGGGGGAAGTTTCATTTCAACAACCTGTGATGTGTGCTGATGGAAAGGGAAGGAACTAGTTTGTTTCTTTAGTCAAACGAAATGTTGAAGGCACTATTATGTATCTTTATCTCTCTATATTATGACATGGGCCTGTCTCTGAGAGAAGAATGAAGCAAATATACATCTGTGAACTCATAAAATGATCATATGCTGAACAGCTCTGCAGGTCAGCGACAGCATATTTCATTTTTTTTCTACAATATACACTTCAATAAAGCGAGTCTCGGGTTTGACAGCGAACGTCTCCGCTCCCTCCAGCAGCTCCTCCATATGCACAACTGCTGCCACGATCCAGGACATAATACTACACATTCAAGAATAATCTATTGAAAGTGCATGCTGAAATAGGCCTGAACATTCTGAACATTAATATCGCAGTAAACCACTTTTTGCTATGAGTGAGTGAAGTAATGTGCTTTGTTGTCTGTGCATGCTCCATGTGCATGTTAGTCCATGTGGGCGTGCCCCACTGGTTAGCTCTCGGCTATAGCAATAGCGCGTTAGCTGGGAATATTATTGATACTCATCTCTGTCAACCCTTTACCTGACAGGATGTTGATATTGGACATTTCTGCAAAGAAAACTGATTACATTCAATGATAATGCTATTGTGAGGAAATTGTGATGATCTTCCTTGAGGAAGATTCATCTCCCTGGTAGTAGACGAGGTCTTCAGTTCCTGATTGATCACATGTAGAATGTGCGCCGTGCATACAATGCATACAGTGCATACAGAGCATACAGAGCATACAGTGCATAGAGAGCATACAGTGCATACAGTGCATACAGTGCATACAATGCATACAGTGCATACAGAGCATACAGTGCATACAGAGCATACAGTGCATACAGAGCATACAGAGCATACCGTGCATACAGTGCATACAGAGCATACAGTGCATACAGCTCTGTAAAAGACCATTGAACCCACAGAATCACCCCTGATGTAACAGCTCTGTTACAAATAATGTATGTGGCTGCTGAGCTGTTAACCTTATCAACAGTGCCTGTAGAGTTTTACACTGAATTAAACAATTACAACTAGCAGAACACTGAATTCATCTACTGGACTAATAGCAGTACTCAAACACCACAGCATCATGAACAGTGACCAGCACACAGGACTTACTGTCCGATTTGCTGATGTGTTTAAATGGGGAGTGGTTCTATACTCCCACTGCCTAGTTCTCCCTGCCGGTGCCATGTATTGTTCCGACGGCCCAAATGTCCCATCGGACAGAAAGCCCACCTCCCCAACAGTCCGTTATCCTGAAAACATGTCTCCATTCTTCCAGAAATACACAATCTTCTGATGAAGACTATTAGATGCAGTTATAAGATCTAAAAATAAGCAAAACAGTAGACCTTGAAAGAATCAGCAGTTATAGGTAATTTCCACCTCTAATGCGAGCATTATACACTTCAGAGTGATATTCATACATTCAGGGGTTTCTATGCCAACCAGTATATTGGTGCTGAAGCTGTCAACATGTGAGCCCTCTGTAAAGCATCACACTAAACCCAGCATGCTGCCACTTTAAAGCAAAGGTCAGTAATCATGTGGAGAGAAATCCATTAGAGAAAGAAATTAATTACCTCAATCAGTTTGAGTTTGACTCAGAATCATGCAGAAAAAGCAACAGCAGCAGAGAAAGCAGGGCGGCAGAAAGAGTGTAAATGGCATTGCATCATCACAAAACCTTGATAAACATCATAAATTGAAGTAGAGCCTCTAAAAAGCTTCTCAGAGCGGATTCATTGAGATCAGTGGCAGGAGAGACCACGTCTGAATTATAACAGTCAGGATCTCTGGTAGCAGGTTTAGACCCACACACAGATGAAGAGATGAGGAGCAGCAGGTAGACAATGACTTCATTAAGAAGGTAACTTTACAACTGGCAGTCCAACAGGGGATTATCCTGCCGTCAAAACTTGAAATCAGGATAGTTGGCTGGCACAGGAAGATTCAGTGTAGGACAGGCAGCAGGGCCATGTTGCTGGAGTTGAAGACCAGATTCAGACGGGCCAATCATGGTCCTGGGCAGCAGAGGATCGGAGTTGCTGTGCAGCTGAGGCTCTGCAACGCTGGGGAGCTTGGAGGATTGATCTCCTAGACCCGGGGTCGGCAACCTTTACTGTCCAAAGAGCCATTTTACCCTATTTTCCACCAAATACAATTTGACTGGAGCCGCAAAAGCTATTTGATATCACAGCTTATAAAGTTGTATATGTAGTTATATTATATATACAGAACTATAGTTTGTTGTATTTATGAAATTATAGAACAAGAATAAAGACAACTCTTGACATTTTATTGCTATTTTACCTGTTAGAATATCAAACTCTTATGAAGAGGAGAAGAAAATACTCTGGCATGTGTAGGCCTACATAAGTACGTTGATCCAAAGATGGAGGGGACTCCAAATGCATACGTACGTCTTCATGTTCATGTAAGTGTCTGGAATGGGAAGGTTTTCAATATCGCTCCATTTGTGCTCTCTAGCGAGGACGGCCTTCTGACGGGCGACAGCTTCAAGATCAGCTGTAAGGCTTTTGAACTTGGACACCCATAAGTCTTTATCGGCTATGTCTGTAAGTTTGATTTCCAGATCAGGTCGACTTACTCCCGGACATGTTCAGCTGGGATGGGTTGATGTCCAGCGGTGTGACGGCGAAGGATAATGTGCTTTTGTCCTCCCTGAATCATTTCCCAAAGTTTGTATTCCGATAATTGCACGCTGTAAATACTCACAATTGATGGGAGTATTTGTTTCTCTGAACTCTCTCAGGGAGGGGAGGTGAGAGAGCGTTCCTCTCTGTACCTCTCTGGCAAACACTGTCATCTTGCGCTCAAACGCCAAAACATCCTCCAGCATCTGCAGAGCCGTGCCTCCCTTTCCCTGGAGACTTTCGTTCAGCGTGTTTAGGTGACTTGTCATATCTACCATGAAGTGCAACTTTCCCAGCCAGTCTGGATCTCCCAGCTCAGGATAGGTGAGGTTGCACATGTTCCAGACAAGCAGCAAGCTGTTTCAGCACCTCTCCCCTGGACAGCCACCAGACGTTGTTATGCAGCAGGAGATCTGACTACGCGCTGTCCACTTCTTCCAACAACGAACAGAACTGTGGGTGGTTTAACCCCTTTGTTCACTATCTGAATAAGGTTCATCACCTCCATACATTCCGGGGGGAAACGTTTGAGCGCACAGTGCTTCCTGGTGTAAGATGCAGTGAAACGACAGCAGCTTTCGATCCAGTGACTTCTGAAGTAAAGTCACAAATCCCTTCTGTGCTCCTCTCATACTGGGTGCCCCATCAGTAGCCACTGACACCATGCGGGTCGTGTTTATTTCTTTAGCTTTTAAACAATTCACAACAGCCTCACAAATGTCCTCGCCCTGTGTTTGCCCTTTTAGCGGTATTAATTCAATGCTTTCTTCCTGCGGCCCATCAGAGTTCATATATCTGCATAACAGTGCTGTCTGCTCAATGTCCGTTACATCTCTTGACTCATCGCAGGCGTTTGAGAATGCTGCTGCTGAGTTGATGTCCTCAATTTGCTGACTGGGGATGTTTGTTGCCATTTTCATGGCCGTGTCCTTAACGGTCTTTGCAGGGAGAAGCATATGTCTGATTTTCTGAACAATTGTTTTTGAAGTCCGAGAACAGATGCTCTGATACTTTAACGATTCTTTCATGTATTCTCCATCCGTGAACGTCTTTCCACGCCTTACTATCTCACACAACTAGCAGCAGTAGTTGAGTTTGGAGACTTGATCCACTTCGTGAAAGTATAGTTACTTTCCTCCGTTTGCTGCAGCAGTTGAGAAATCGCTCTTTTTCGCTCGTCTCCAACGTGACACTTTTCTGCAAGTGTTTTGCATGTTCTGGAAGTGACTTTCAACATTACATTTTTTGTTGTTTGCTAAGTTCTCGCCACACATCAAGCATACAGGTGAGTCAGCATCGTTGGCAGTGAAAGCAAATGAATATGAACACGCAGAATTAAACCCTCTATTTTCCTCCGTGACTTTTCTTTTTTTGGTTCCCAGGAACAGGTTTGGGGCTGGAGCAGGCTCAGGACACGGGACTGCAGGCTTAGGAACCCAAGGCAACTGAACTGGAATGGAGGCTGGCTGCTACCCAACCAAACTGGGGTGCAAACTGGAGGCTAGCAGGCAGAGGAGCAGACAGGTAAGCAGACTGGGGGCTAGCGGGCAAAGAGGATTGAGTGGTTGGCAGGAACCGGTTGAGTCTCGTATGAACGACGTCTAAGAGGGGAACAAAGTGACCCATCCACAGCATCTCCTTGAAGTACTGCTGCTGAACCAGTCATTGCTGCCGATGCCAGTGGGCAGCTGTGAGGTGAGCCACAGTCTACAGCGAGGTGTCTCCAGGAACAACAGTTCCATGATGACTCACACAGAGATGCACAAGGTGAAAACAATGCTAGCAACGCTGTCACAGCTGGTAATCATCAAAAGCCTTCAAATGTGAATGCTGACCAAATAATACGATCATCTCTCACAGTAAAATATGTAAGCTGGAATAAAACACGAAGATATTCTTGTGTGATTTCTACCATTCAAGATTCAGAAGGTGCAATGCAAAATATGTGAAAAGCTGTCAGCAGTAAGGTAATAACAGGTTCATATACAGTCCATTTACCATTTACACAACCTTCTCATGGCTCCTTTCCATACTATTAATACCATGAACATTTGCCGTTTGTGGCGTTAACCCTCTGAACCCTATAAGGTGTGTAATGGAATATTTCCTTTAACAGTTCAGGTGAAGTTGGTTTTATCCAAAGTGTTCAAAATAGACAGAGTCTTGATGAATGATCAAAGTTTCAGAAAGTCAATTTAATGTTTGCAAACAGAGAACACAACCACAGCCACGAATCACAGTGAAATGTGCTCATGCTCTGGCTACAGCAAATCAAAACAAGGTATTTATACAGGCAACACAGAGAAGACAAGATAAGACAGAGGAGACGGGGAAGACAGGTGGGGGCCAGTGTTCTGCTGCGAACTCTCACAGACAGTAGGTCTTCAGCAAATGTTTAGGCTAACAGAAAGAACAGTTGATTACAGAAAGAACACTTCGGTCGCTTGTGCAGAATAAGATAGAAGGTGACCTCTGTATCAGAACGAACATGTCAATGTGTTCAGACATCCAGACGCCTGTGAAAATGAACTTTCTAGCAGCACATATCATCAGAGAATATGAGGAGGACATGTTAAAACATTTTTTACCATCACAGGTGTTTGATGAAATATCACAAGTCAAAGCTTAGTATCAGTTGCTTTTTCGGACAGAAGCGTTTGTCACACATGAAGTGTTCAAGGACAGTCGGAAAGATGATAATCTGACGATAATGACCGTTTTTACATCATCTGACTATGATAAACAGTGTAGTTTTGGTGATTGTTTCAAGAAAACATGCTTTTCCATCCTGCCAGCGGGTTTTGGGGTTCAGAGGTTACAACCACAACAACGTGTGTGGCGTGGACATTGGAGACCACGATTCCAACCTGAGAGGGTTATGTTTACTTCTAATTATGAAGAAAATGATGTCTTGATATGCTGAAAAAATGCCAATTAAAATGTAGGGAATGTTTTACATACCAAGCTGCAAAACTGTACTGGACTGAAAACACCAGCAGCTGTCATTGTTCATGGACATCATAATACATGTGCTTACAATATCTGCTCTTGAAATATAATATACATTCATTCAAGGGTCTGTTACTCTATTTGCTTTTATCAACTGTCCCTGGAGCCATTAGCCATTTGGTTTTACTTTGTCCAGCGTACTTGTGTTGCTCCATTTCCGTTGTGTTTTGTATCGTGGGACAATTGATTCTTTCAAATAGGATTGTTCAGCGTGCTCATAAGAACAGCCCACTCTTGTGGTATTCACATCGCAATTTAGTTAGAGAAGCCGAGACCACGGAAGTTCATCTTCAGTGGTTAACAGCTCCTTTAAAAGAGCAATATACGACTTTCTGAACATTAACACAGCAGCGAACAACTATTTGCTGTGTAAAGATAAAGCGGAGTAACGTCTACAAGCAGAGAATGAAGCCGCTCTCCCTCTGTGTGTGTTGCTATCAGAGCTTATCCTTGCTTTGCTGACATAGCTGGGCCGCTTGCTCGTGCTTTTTCAAACGAGGTCTCTCCTGCCTCTCCCACATCATCACCCCCTGAAGCTGAGGACACTGTAGCAGGCATCCGGAACGTCAGAGACCACGAGTGTCTTGTTCAGTCAGCTTTCTCTTCAGGGAGCGCAGTGCACGGACCATGCCAACCAAGAACCAGTTGAATCATTCCACACTCCCACTTCCCACCGGGTTGTAGGGGGTGCTGACACCGCATGGACCCTCTAAGCCAGGGGTGTCAAACTCATTTTCACTCTGGGGCCACATCAGCATCACGGTCGCCCTCAAAGGGCCGGTTATAAATGTAAGACGGTGCAAATGTAACTACTCCTAACATATTTAGTTTAGTTTCCCGGGATATCTGTGACTTCCTCAACACCTACTTAGCAGAAATAGAGGCTCTTTTTTCCATGGTTAATGGCGGACAGTTGAACGGCTTTCAGGGCGATAAGCCACGCCCCCTCTCCGGCGCGTCCAGTGCGAATGAACACAAAATAGCCCCCGGCGAGACCGGTGGCGCATCTTATAATTTCAACCATGGGGATATTTTTATTTTCACATCTAACTTTTAATTTTTGTAAAAAAAACAAAAACTAAAAAATAAATAATTTTTTTTTTTTTTTTTTGCTGGGGGATTCGCGGGCCACATAAAATGACGTGGCGGGCCGGATCCGGCCCGAGGGCCGTATGTTTGACACCCCTGCTCTAAGCTCACTTAACGGCCGACTCTCAATGTTGGCACCTTGGTCGCTATGGGTCCTTTCTGGTAGAAGTTGATACCAACCAGAAAAACAATGCAACTTCCACAAAAGAAGAGAAAAGTTCAGTTCAGGTGTGCTTCCCCTCCCCTATAATCTGGAACATACCATACAAATCCTTGGTTTATGTATCTTTTTACGTGTATAGTACGTCTGCTTTTGTGAAATGCCAGATGAGAGAAACATAGTGGATTGTAAACCCTGATATCCCACATGAAACCTGAGGCTTTGTGCGAGGCCTCCCGGCATTCCCCCCCCCCCCCCCCCAGAATGAATCCCTCCGAGATGGAGCCCAGCCATGTGAGAGCTGAAGCTCATCCCTCATTGTTGATATGTAAAAAGCCCTGCAGGCCTCTATTTACACTGGCCTGTGAGCCTCGCTGTCAGCGTTTCTTTGTGTTTGCTATATGTGTGACACACTGGGGATACGAGCCCTGAAGGGGAAAACACGGCGAGCATCACACTCGTCTTCTGGGATAACACATCGTGTCTCTTTCTGGTACACGGACACGTTATCGCGACAATACAACGCAGTAAATAGTCCGCTGTTGACTGTCGATATTGGGGTAATTAAGGAAGGCCGTTGGTGTAGTTTGCATAAATTAAGGCTTCGATCGTCGCTCACTGGGATTTGTATGTGTTCAACGGGAGGGAAGAAAAAACTTCCTCTGCATCATTTTTGCCCAAAACCAAAGCACAGCAATGATTACCAAAACATCAATAATAGTTTAAAGAGCACATTCCCCTCCCTAATTAGCATGACAGTGTCACCTTTTCTCCGACTCAATAGTGTGACTTTGTGCATGCAGATCATGTGTGGGTGTGAAGCTCTCTCTGCTAATGAGAGCTTTGGGCATCGCAATTGAATACTCCAGATCTGCTCAGGAGCCCAGTACGTATAGAGCTGTATGTGATAGCCGCCGGCCAATTAGAACTGTGACAGTAGTACCGAGTGTGTCATTATGGAGCACACAGTTGGGCCATATGCTGCCGATTGTGACCGTGCCGACCAGTCAAGTCAGCGTGAAGTTAATTAAATAAGGTTAATGGGTACATATGTATCCTGAGGAACTTGACCTTTACTGTCTGGAGACGGCCACCGAGTCCTTCTACTGTCACACACACACACACACACACACACACACACACACACACACACACACACACACACACACACACACACACACACACACACAGCTGCAGGAGGATTAGAGGAAAGAACATCACAAAAATGAGAATTGCACCAGAATTGGACCGAACAATACAATACACGGTGACACAATGTCAGCTGCTGCATTCACGGACCAGCAGGTGATGTGTTCACTGACCTCTTCCCCCGGCTCGGTCATTTCAATGTTCTCTGGCCCCAAAACGTCCTCTTGAGGCGCAGTTCTCTTTACTTTAACCACTACGGACCGGGTAACGACACGGACGAACCAACAAAGAGATAGGAGACACACAGGGTTTCAATACACTGTGCAGGCAATCACAGAGGCGGGAAACAGACAAGGACAGGAAGTGAAGTTAACACAGGACACAAGAGGCAGGGGAAGTCAAAACAAAACGGAAGGAACAACTGAACAAAAATCCAAAAGCGTGACAGTAAGTCATCAGGTATGCAGTAATTCTTCCCCCAGAGTACAAGAAAAAGATCCTACTACGAGTGGACACATTTTGCAACTTTGAAAACATTTTAAAGATCCCCTCCAGACATGTTTTAAACATACCCTGCATGGTATAATAACCTCTCAGCGACCTAGAGTTCCACGGTGCCGGAAGAGTCTTTAAACATACAAAGTTTCTCTGTGTGTGCCCTTGATTCTTAACAAACATGTTGAATGCATTTCCCTCCTCATTTTGAAACCTGCGATGCTTACCTCCATGTTTACCAGCTTGCAGTCTTCTTCACTCTCTATAGATGTCGTGCTGTGTTTCTTGGCACACCATATACTGTACATATATATATATATTAGGGGTGTAGCGATACGCGTATTCGTATTGAACCGTTCGGTACGAGGCTCACGGTTCGGTACGCATGATGAACCGAACAATACGTTTTTTTTTTTTTTAACCTTTATTTAACCAGGTAGTCCCATTGAGATTAAAAATCTCTTTTGCAAGATGTAAGTAACAATACAAGATGTAAGCAAGATGTAAGTAACAATACTACACAACAAGGAGCAGTTTTTGTTTTTTATGCTTATGTGTTGCTAAGAAGACACCCCAGAAGATGGGTCACTCAGGTATAGTTCCATCATTGTTCAAAGTCAAAGAATAACTTTATGATGTTAGTTGTAATGAATAAATATATTTTAAAATCAAGTACATTTCTCTGGCATTCATAGTTTTCTACTGTACCGAAACGTACCGAACCGTAGCTCCACTGTATCGTACCGAACCCAACCGTGAATTTTGTGAACCGTTACACCCCTAATATAAATATATATATATAAATATATATATATTTATAAATATATATATTTATCTGAACTGCTGGTTCCTATGGCCAGCACTGTCTGCAGAGATGATCTAACAACAACAGGGTTTACAGAAGACTATCCTCACAACAATCAAACACACACACACACACACACACACACACACACACACACACACACACACACACACACACCTACCAATTAGGGAGCCTTGGGCTTTATCTTGCATCGGAGATCTCCAGCTCAACATTCCTCCTCCTCCTCCTCCTCCTCCTCCTCCTCCAAGCGATAGGAATCTAAAATACTCCTCTGCTGTCTGTTTTATCAGCAGCCGCTCTTAATGTGGCTCATTACTCCCACAGACTGGCTTGTAGCCAGGGGTAGAAAGATGGAGGACACCTTCAGATCCTCCCTCCTCACACCAGCCTGCAGCGCACATCTACTTCCTCATTTGGAGAACATCGGTGTGTGTTTTCATAGCTGTGTTTATCCAGAGAGCTCACCGCTGTCTTTCCAGCTATTCCATGCTCCCACACTTTCCTGTGCATCAACATCTTGAAGCTGCCTTTCAGAGCATCACTCCCAAGCTTTAGGATGGGAGCTTGTGATGAACAGTAAAAACTAAATCAATTCAGAATAACCAGATATTTCCTCTTTTCTAATTCCACAAATATTTCTTCCTGCAAAAATCTGGGGCCTACATAACCCACAATGCAACTTTACTACCGATCAGTTCACTTCTGAGTGATGCTAGCAGCAACTAATGTAGCTTAACCCCGGAGCTTTATGATGAGCGGGCTGCGGCCGTGTCCTGAACACATCCTGAGCATTTTCATTTTCAAACGTGTCGGGACCGATGAGCTAACGCTCGTCACGGCCCCGTGCTTGTGGGTCCACATTTGTGCCCGCGGAGCAGAAATGCTCCCTCGCGAGGATGCTTCTACTCTTGCGGATCCTTTTCTTTGCACTCGTATCAAGTGCATGCACCTGTTTCTTCTGTATGCGGCTTTAGAGACTAATGATACACCATAGTTCTTTCTCCAATACAGTTCCAGGGGGGACATTTCAAAATGGAGAACTCCTGAAGGTGTAAAAGCTTCTTTCACACCACAGTGCACAACAAATAGGCAGCCTGCCACTGGTGAGTTGTGCGCCTGAAGTGACTCCTCACCACTCCGGCCCAGCGTCAAACGGCTGGAGTTCACGTTCCATCATGGCGTCCAGAGCTTCTCACCTTTACCCTCCACAGTACATTATGGTTCACAACTCATAATGGAGACCTCTGGGAATATAAACAGCCTAAAAGAAGGAATTGGTTGCTTTGCCCTGGGAGAAAGTGTTATTACTTTTGCTGAGTCATGAATAATTGATAAAGTTGCTGTATAATCCCTGGGTGATAACTACCCCGATCGGTGTGGCGGAAAGGGATGAAAACAGAGCCAGAAAACCAAAGAGAAAGATGACCTCCTTTACAGGATAATAAGCAGGAAGCAGCAGTAGCCGTTCCCTTCTGATAACCCCAGACCTTCCCTCCAATAGCTGTGACATAACCGCCTTTTTACACTCACAACATCCATTTTTCGTTTGTTTGTAAATCCATCCACCTTGACAAAGTGTGCTCTGGCAGCATGCAGGGGTCCGGCTAGAGATGTGGAGTATCCCTATAACAACAGCTACTGTTTTATGTCGGCTGCAAAATCAGCCCCCTATCCACTGCATAGATGGATATCGGTAGCATCTCTTAGGTAAGTGATTGTGTTACAGCGGCTGACAGGACCAAAGCACATCTATTTCAGAGCAAGGTTCTTTGGATTGTAGAGGACTGAATAGAAAGCAGGTCCAGGAGCAGCTACAGAGTAACTGCCCCCCCAAATGACGGCAGGTGGTACTGCATGTCTAGGGTGTCCAGGCTCCCCTTGAAGAGCTGCTAGCGGCCTCACAGGACACACCTACGCATCAGATGTACTTCAGCAGGCTCACACCCCCACAGACACACACTCAGAGAAACCAGCCATCCTGCACACCAACAAACACTCCCCCACGCAGACGAATGTATGCATGTTACTCATATCCACAGGGAAAAAAAGACAAAAGCAGCCGATGGCCTGGCCTCCATTGAAGGATCAAGGACCAGCCATCCTCAGCACACTGTGGCTGGCTGAATAGATGTTGATAGCATGGCCTGTGTGTTCCGTAAGCATGTTCAAGCTGAAAGGAACCTCAAGACAATATCCATGCAGCTGCTACACAGACTGAAAAAACAACCACTTAAAGAAGCCAGGTTGCCTTTTATTGTGTCCTGCAAATACATTTTCTTTATTATAAAAGCAAGTCTCATCTTCCATACCGGTTAGAGTCCCTTCACTTCATGCTTTAAAATCTCCTGAAACATTCTGACAGACGGAATGTGCATGGAAGTGAATGGACTTGTACTTGAACAGAGCTTTTGTAGTCCTCCGACCACTCAAAGCGCTTTGACACTACATGTCATCATTAGTAGTAGTAATAGTATTGAAAAATGATGCTTAAAACTCACAAGTTCTCTGACCTAAATGACAGAATAGGTCATTTCTTATTCATGTCAGTCAAACCATGTGAATGTTTTTGACCATGGTCTTATCCCTTCCGGTTATCTGTAGAAACATTGCTTTGCATTGAACCTGAACAATTTAGTTTATTAACCAGTACTATAACAACTGGATGCCTCTTCAACGTGTGCCTTTAAAATAGGACAATCATTATCCAAGCTCTGTCTTATAATGCGATTATTCAGGTCAGCTGTTTACTTTGTACTTCAGGACAGACCAGTCCTGTCCAGGCCCTGACAAAAAGAAAAAGTTCTGGAGTACAAAAAACCAGCTGGTATATAGGGATGTAGGATGCAGGATGTACCATTTGTTGCAGTATTATCTTCCACTAGTAAAAAGACAAAAGTGAAATCAATTGTCTCTCATTTTGTGGCCTCTCTTCTGGCCTCGTCTCAGCTCTTGCAAAGCCAGACAGTCCTTATTTCACTGAGCAGTGTTCCTCACTGACACCTCTCTGAGCCAAAGAGCACAATAACACCGTGTGGATGTTTTTATTACAGTGCAGACACAAAGATGAGGCCGCTAATTACAGAGCAAACTGCCCTCTGCAGACACCGAATAAATATATGCTGCTAACAACAAGGTTTTCAGGTCGGAGTGGTGGAAAAACTCTGCTGTACATTATCATAAACCCGTCTGACACAAACAGACTGCTGTGCAGAAATGGTGGTAGAGAAATCGGCAGAGGAAAAAAAAATGTCAAGCCAAATGTCATTTTTTAAAGAAAACTACGATGCTGAGCGGCGGCTTGACTTTTAAGGAATAGTGGCTAACCTTTTCAGGTCAGATCCACGGGGGAATAGAAATAAGTGAGAGAAAGGGCATCTGCATTCTGCTCATGGTGCCAGAGAGAGAGGTGGTTCTGCTCTGACAGAGCAAAGCCAGAACTCAGTGATGGCTCTTCTTGACCTCAACTAAAGATATGCTCATTAGAACAGACTTTGGCTGAGGAATCAAAACAAGACACCTCTACGCTAGTCGTTCATGTCTGGTACAAATGTTTTGAGGCACACATTTGTCTTAAATTAAGGGTCATATTTTTTTAATTTTCCTGTTTGGGAATTAAATTCATGTTGAATGATTTTAAGCATCCAATCCCAAACTTCAGTGACAACTAGAAAAAGCATTTCCTGCTGAAAATACGTTGGAATGCTGAAAACTGAAATTAATCGCAAAAACATTGCTGAAAATTGATATCCAATTCAAAAACAAATTGCAAAAAGCTTAATAATTCAAAAAGTTTAAAGATTACAAATATGAAAAGTCATATCACACCTCTCCTGAAAGAGCTGAACATTTTGATATTTGAACAGTTTCTGTGGCTTAAAAAAATTCATCAGTGGTGATATTTGTAGTAGTATAAGTTGTAGTAGAAGTATTATTAGTAGAAGTATTAGTAGCATTAGAATAACTACTAGTAGTAGTAGTAGTGATATTTGTAGTAGTAGTAGAAGTTGTAGTTGTAGTAGAAGTATTATTAGTAGAAGTATTAGTAGCATTAGAATAACTACTAGTAGTAGTATTAGTGATATTTGTAGTAAGTAGTAGAAGTTGTAGTAGAAGCATCAGTAATTAGAAGAAGTAGTCGAAGACGTACTATCAGTAGTCATAGTAATAGCTGTAGTATTGGTCGTAGTATTTAATATCACAGTAGTAGTAGTAATAGTAATAGTAATGGCAGTAGAAGATGTAGCAGTAGTAGTACTAGTAGCAGTCATACTAATAGCTGTAGTAGTATTACTACTTTTAGTAGCATGAATAGCAGTAGTAGTAGCAGTTGTCATATAAGTAATAGTAGTAGTGGTAGTAATAATATTGATGGTAGCAGTAATAGCAGTAGCAGTAGTAGTAATAGTAGCAACAGCAACAGTTATAGTAGAAGTAGTAGTAGCAGTAGTAGTAATACTATATTAGCAGCAGCAATAGTAGTTAGAGCATTCATTTTTTAAACAAAAAAGCCTAATTTTGAGCTTGTTTAAATACAGTTAATCCATGGGGCTTTTATTTTGAAAGGGTGGGGCTGGGTGGGGGAGGGAGGGAGGGGGAGAGGAGACATAATCATCATGTTTGACACACATAAACAGAGGTTATTAAATGACAGGCTTCATCACAAGCAGCTCAGTTAGAATTCACTCTCTGGGTCTTTTATTTTGAAATGGGGTGTGGGGGAGAAGGGGAGAGGAGACAGAATCATAATGTTAGATAAACACAAACCGGTTATTAAATGACAGGCTCATCACAAGCATTTCAGTTAGGATTCATTCTGTGGGGCTTTTATTTTAAAATGGTGTGTGTGTGTGTGTGTGTGGGGAGGAGGGGGGAAAGACCTCTAAAGATCCCTAAGACCTGAATGACTGTATGAGAGACACACAGAGAGAAAGTGGGAGAGAGAGAGAGACACACAGAGAGAGAGAGAGACACACACAGAGAGAGAGAGGGAGAGAGAGAGACACAGAGAGAGAGAGAGAGGGAGAGAGAGAGAGAGACACACAGAGAGAGAGAGAGGGAGAGGGAGAGAGAGAGAGAGAGACAGAGAGAGAGAGAGAGAGAGAGACACGGAGAGAGAGAGAGAGACACACAGAGAGAGAGAGGGAGAGAGAGACACAGAGAGATAGAGGGAGAGAGAGACACACACACAGAGAGAGAGGGAGAGAGAGACACACAGAGAGAGAGAGGGAGAGAGAGAGACACACAGAGAGAGAGAGGGAGAGAGAGAGACACACAGAGAGAGAGAGGGAGAGAGAGAGACACACAGAGAGATAGAGGGAGAGGAGTGTATGTGCACGTGTGTCTGAGTCTGTGTGTTTATAAACATCACTAATTGGCTCAATCGCGAACACCTGTGTGCCTCAAGCCATTTGAAAATATTCTCCATAGAGATCCCATTGTTGGAATGCTTAACAGCATTCCAACAATTAAGTAGGTCATCCGGTATGTAGCAAAGTGGAGTCTGTAGTTGCTTCCCTTGCCAACAGCTGGATTCTCCCAAAGTCACAAGATCACGCAGGAATCACATATCACACCAATATCCGTCCTTCAAAATAATAGATTTGTAAGCCAGAGCACGGACCAATTAGCTGCAGGTACCACAGTCCACACAGATTCTGGAAATGTCTCTTGTACTACTGAGCATGTGCACAGCTGAGCTCTGCATGCCTTCGCTCCTTGAACACAAAGTTACATAAAGTGCAGTTTACTCAAGTTACCCACATTACATGAGTTCTATCAACAGGCTAGTTAGAAATAAGTAAAGTACACTCATGTAATTTAAATAAGCTAGGTTTCACCTTTTACAGTGTGGAGTGGTATGAGATGTGTCTCTGTATGAATAATAGTGAGAGCTAATTAACGACACAACAGTTTCAATGTTTCACTACTATTATCGGCTGCTCTTTAATATTAAACCTGAAGATTTAAATAGTAGTGGGAAAGGATATATGTTGTTTTCTGTGACCTGGTGGTGCTTACCACCTGCTGCCCATTTCTTCACATCATCTGGGCAATGTAGCTCCGTTTTTAAGTCAGCTTGCAGTCTTATCCAAGAGTATCTGACAAGTGTGATAAACAGTGTTATACAATTATCAGTATTAAAATCTTGTATGATTAACAACAGGCCAAGTGCACCCACAAAAGAACAAACCATTAACAGGATAGAATTACCTTCACATATCTTGTGCAAAGTGCCTGATTTTGAAGTTAGAGGGGAGAGGTGAATATTGTCCCCCTGTACATATTGAGGACTTTCAGAAGGAATCCATGGTGACACATGCCAACCTCCGTTCCCTCTTCATCCAGGGATGTCCACTGAGAGTCTCCACATGTGCCTCCTCCCTGTGTCTATGACACATAAAGCAAAGATATTAAATAAAAGCAATGGCCTTGTACAATATATACCATTCATTCTCTCAATTTGCTTTTGGAGAAGTTGGCTGGCAGAAGTAGCTGCAGTTGAGAGGAAATCTAGGTCGGACATTTATGGGTATTTTCGTCAAATTAAGATTAAAACTTGCATTTTTCATTGTTTTATACCAGTGTGAGACACTGCACTGTCTTCAGAGTACATTAAAAAATGCATGAGGAAGAAAGAAAAATAGGAAATCAATGGAAACTATGGGAAAAAGAGCACCTTCCTTTTCGGCAAAAGTGATGAAGCTTTCTGTTTCCATCTGCTGAAACAGCCAACATGTCCGTCGTGCCAGGCTGGGCTGGTGAAAACACACCATCACGGTAGAGCTGGTCTATCTCAAATGAAGATTATGAAAACGGTAAGAAGCTGCGCTGTAGTGCATCGCCGTTGATATGTCGAGACTGGAAATGATACCGAATTAAATATTTTTTGTGATGTCTGCCACACTTTGTGCGATGGTCTTTGCAAAGGCCTGTCTGGAGAACCCCGCAGAGATGACCTTGGGTTCCTGAAAGGAGTTCAGGAGGTCCAATGTCTAAGTGTGGAAGTGTTGACAGAGGCCGGTCAATATCCACTCTCGGTGTTTGGATGATGATGGTGGAGAATGTCTCTCATATGTGTTAAACTGGGTTGAGATGTGGTTGAGTGCATCACAGCATTCAGTGAGCCCTTGTCTTTGTAATAATGTTCATGCGCTACAAACCCTACCAGCATATCCCTCTCTGTTGTTGAGGAAAGACGATGTTGCTGACGATGTCTGATCTCGTCCTGCACAGACATCTGAGGAAGAGCTGCTTTTCAGGTTTCTGCTTACTGATCCCACTAAAGCACAAACATGTTTGCCTTTTTTGAATCTATTTACAGACGTCTTTCCCGTAGATCTAAATATAGACTTGGTTCACTGTTGGCCAGTTGAACAATCTTTGTGCCATATTGATCCAAAATGGAGGTACACTGGGCCTGCTCAGCAGTTTTATACATGCCACAGAGCATGAAACGATGTTCATTGCATCGTGTGTGGAATCTTCTGCACTCATTTTAGTCTTTTCCTTTGAAGGAGAAATAATATAAAAAACACTCACTTTGGCTTCAATGTGGTAATGTTTCATTTCAAGGGCCATGCGTCTCTTGGAAGTGGGGATCCGGGGGCTCAAGTGTCTGTTTTTGTGGCCATTGCAACACAGGCAGATATCATACAGAGAGGCAGACAAGCCGGACAGACAGGTACAAGAGACAGATATGGAGATGGATAGAGGGGAAGACAGAGTTGGAGAAAGATACAGTATGTACAGATGGTTGGATTGAGAGATGGACAGAGAAAGATAGAGGTCTGCTCTTGAGAGTGCCTCTGGGTTATCAATCAGGTGTAAATCAGTTGATGGGTTGGCTGATTGGCTGCAGGAGAAAGTTAACGATGTAGTGTAGGTTAACTTTGTTCATAAATTGAGAGGTTTAAAAGGTGTATGCCTATCTAAACACTGTGGTTAGGTTTTCATGCGTTGTCTCGTTTTTCTATTTCCGGTAACACTGTTAAAAGGATTTACGGTCTGTACTGTAGGCCTAGAAGCCCAAAATGAAAAATAAATGCTTCCATTTATGCTGTCTATGAAAAAGTACAATTACAAATGATTGTTGTTTTTCCCTGTTTCCTGCACCGTTTACGGCTGATCGATGTTATTATACACCAATCTGTCTGCATCACCTGAATGTTTCTATTGGTTCCTTGGTTACACTGTAAGCTACGTCAATGACATCAGCTGACCACAGGTCTCGTTAACACTTGCTTTATTGACCGGGGGAATGTATTTAACATTACATATTTTAAAGAAGCTATTCACAAAAACTCCTCATTTACAGGAGTGTCAAGTAGCCTACAGATAGAAAACAGGAGGCTATAAGCCTGACATAAAGATAACATACTGCATATATCATTTAAAAAGGCAAAAGGTAAAAACTTAATATGATCACTTAATACAAATTGACTATCACAAGACCGAAATACTGGCATTTTAATAAAGAAAGAAAAAGGGAATATTTAATTTAATTAAATGTTGAGTAATGTAGTAGTTATATTTTTTAAAAGAAGGACAAAAAGAATAACACAAAACAATATGGCTTCCACTTCTCGGGGTCCAGAATTGAAAAGAAGAAAACGTGGTGCAGGCACGAAAGACACTTCCAATTCAAAAATATTAGTTCAGAAGTCATGCTGAGGGACAAGAAAAAAAGGAAAAGTTTGTGTCCATGTACACAAATCAATAGATTAAATCTTGTGACTATTTCACCAACTGCCGTGAGACTGAGTTGTATGAGAACTGTGCATATCCCTGAGTGCGCAGCAGTGGCGGGCCGTGCATTTCATACCTGGGCCTTCACTGCTGGTCCTGCAGCTGAAATACCACCTTATAACCACATTGTGGTGCCACAGCTCATTTTTAAGGCTGTAACTATGTACATCTTCGTATTAAACCGTTCGGTACGAGTCGCTTGAATAACGCTCGAGCATTTAGAGAATGCAAAAGCCTAAATTCAGGAAAATATAATGTTCTCAGCTGGTCTGGCTGTGGGATCCACCGTCATTCCTTAATGACAAGCCGCGACCCAAAGAGATTATCAGGATTTTACTTTCACAACTTGAACGTTGAACGCACTTCTCTGCAGTGTCTTTCCTCCTCTCAGCACTCAGTCATGGTGCAGCTCAACTCAGTCAGAATGCATTTTGATTGGCTGAATCACGTGATGTGATTCACTACCCATCAGCCTCTGCTGGCTGTTAAGTTTCGTGATAGTCACATGCTCGCCCACTGACCAATCACAGCACACTGCACCTAGTGGGAAAGCTACAGATGAACACTGAGCTGCACGTAATGCTGACGTCATTATAGGCGGCTAGCGGCCGCTGACACGTTAAAGAATACGCCCAACATGTCAAACTAAAGATCTGATTGGTTGAACACTATGACAATCAACAATATCGTCCCCATGTACTTTAATCTGCACTGGCGGCAGAGCCGAGTCTGCAGGCATCTGCTCTGTTCTTACATAGAGACAGAGGTGAGATCTGAGAGCAACTGAGGAAGACAGTAGCTGTGCAATGAGAAAATAAGATAATGGGAAAAATATTTTTATAAATTACAATACATGTAGTGCATTTCAGAAAATTATTAAATTATAAAATAGATATAGCTTTGTGATTCTGTTTAGGCCAGCAGAGAAGGCCTTGCAGGCCCTGACGGCCCGCCACTGGTGCGGGAGAGTGACCTCTCTCAGCTCAGGACGCCATTACTCTCCCTTATTTTTACATAGTAAATAGTTGCTTTCTGCTACAATGTTGTGAATGTCGTAAGCAGCTCATTTAACTCATGGCTTTGTGCTCTTTTCTTTGACAGAGGAAATACGACAGTGAGGGCCAGCCAGCCCCGGGGAGACGTCCCACGAGCAGCCGTCACTGACCCGCTAGGTTGGACGCCCCGGGGCCTCAGATAAACAACCACATCGTGTTGCATACCCTGCTTAAAATACAATAATCCAGAAGCAGATGAGCTCTATGTAAAGGGTGCTGAAGTAATAACACAGCAGTATTGTTTGTGTATGTTTGCACGATATCAATATTTACATTTATATATACCGATATATCACACACCCTTACTGCGGATAGAGTACTGGAGGTAGGCGTGGTTCACACCGGAAGATACATTAAATAGGCAAATGTTGTATTTTCTAACCTCAGTCATTCACAATGCAATATTGGTATTTAATAAACTATGGAAGATATTTCCACATCCTCATACTGACCTTTTCCCTTTCTCTCTCGCTCTCTAAACTAAACAGTTTTATGAACTGACTGAACTTCCTGTCCTGTGCAACCTATGCATGAGACATACAGAATACATCTTAAACAAATACATATAGTCTCATGTCTGGATAAACGGACGAGTCACTTTTCTGTGAAAGCAGTAACAGGTTTGACTGAATGTTGATGTTTCTGGACACGTTTAGACCTTTCAGATGACGTGTTCAGTGTTTCCACATGGATGCTCCAACTTCCTACTAAACACCAAGTTAATGAAAGTCTTTGAGCTGCTCTTTAATGAGGTTTTCAGAGTGACACCTCTGAAGCTGTTGAGAGAATAGCCAGCCTCAACCCTCACCCGTTTATTGGTGGAAAGCATGAATTGGTCAATTTCCTATTTTCTATGAAAGCCAGTATTAGGCAGCAACCTGATAGCGTCTGTGACATGCACTGTTTATTTCCCAGTCGAGACATTGAAACAAAACTACTGCAGGTCACCTTGGGAATCCCCCAAAAGGCAGAAATCGTATATCTCCTTCTATCTTATGTCCACAGAGTTTATGTTACTCAGCCGCTGTAAACTTTTGGAATTCTAACTTTGCAACAGCAGTTAGTTCCAGGTGTCACAAACCAAAACCGAGGAGCTCTGCCGCTGAAAATCCGACTTATTCTGCAGTGTGAAATATGTTCGAGTGGTAAACTTGAGCAACTCGGTATGAACTTTTGAAAGTTACGAAATAATAACAGGCAGACTGAGGCAGTGCCTGGGGAGGCTGTCTGGGGTCGTCATGTATCACAGCCGCTGAATCACTTTAGAAGCAGCTACATGAGTGCAGTTTAAGACGAGAAACACTTCACACTGAATCCAATCATTTGTTATTGTGAAGGGTGTTGCGCCACAGAAGTGCTGGACAGATTTCAGCTCTTTTCAAACATGTAATCTGTTCCAATCCTGGCTTCATCTCTCTGTTTTAGTATCCTTGTCATCAACATGTCTTATCATGGGATATCCTGCAAAAAGGGCTAAAAGATGGCAGTTTGTGAAACCCATCCACCTTCCCTCCCGCCCATGCGCTGTGTGAGTTAGTGGTTTTAACATACGCGAACATTTCGTGGGATATCGGGCAATTACGACGCCTTATTTTTCGTAGGTGTTGGTACGAATGCTGGACTCTCGTCCAGACGGTTTATATTAATGTTCTATAATTGTTAAAAGTTGACACTCTCATTTAGTTCTTATTAGCTCACTAATTACATTAATTACACATTGATCATGTGCCAGGTAAAATGGAATATTCTGCTTTTTAAGATAAGATAAGATAAGATAATCCTTTATTCGTCCCTCAGTGGGGAAATTACATTATTTTCAAAGTTCTTCCAGCTTCACCTGAATGTGGTGTTCTTCTGAAAGCCGTTACCGATGATTACAGCTGACACACGTTGAGTGAAAAACCCAGATACTCCCAGTGAGTCGAATGAAGGTAACAAAACAACAAATGCAACTCAGAACTGCAGAACAACTACTTTGCTATTGTTGTACAAAATATTAGAACTTGTATCCAGTGCAAAATGCAATGCGGTTTTATGCGGCTTTGTAAGTGTCTTTACAACTATAGGTTATATAAGTTATTTTTCAAAGAATGCGGGTTTTTTTTAAGCATTTTTTAGCCATTCTAACAATACTATGTGTGTAAAAAGCCTTTTACAACGAGCAATCATTCCAAGTTATTTTATTGGCATGTATTGGCATATTGGCAACTACAGGGAAGCAGTTGGTTGGCAATGAAAATCTTAGAGCTCAGACTCCCTTCAACTGTGCTCTGACAGAGAACAAAAACGTCAACACGGACAAAATCAAATTCAAATCTAAAACATGAAATAAAATAAAAATTGCAGCGGTTAAAATAAAAGGTGTAAAAGTTGCAGAACAAGTCGGTAACCACACTTAGTCGGTGTGGTTAGTCCAGGTCAGACCCTCACTGAAGCCGAAACTGCTGACTCTCATGATATTGATATTGATGGGTCCTTCTCCCTGTCGTGTTTCAACAGTGGTTGTAAGCAGCTCAGCTCCACACATGAGCCCAACATGAAGACATTAGGGGGCAGAATCAGTTCTCTATTTTCACAGCCAAAAAATTGGATAAAGATAAACTGACAGCAGAGATATTAATTATTTATTTGATTCAATGATGAAAGGTAGCAGCTCTGTACGACAATGGATGCTATCTCAACTTTCACTTTTTAAGCATGGTTTTTCAAAGATAAGTCGAATGATATTCTATATTTCTCTTTTTCAACAAATCTCATGTGCAGAACCAACATATCCTACAAACAAATACTGTGTGCATGTCCAACACAGTGTCACGGCAGCTTGTCAAATAGTCCCAAAATGTGATCTATTGGATTCGGGTATTGGGACACAAAATGACATTATTAAAAACTAAAGTTAGGCTTAGCCAACAAAACAACCAGCATATAACCAAAAGGCAGTGTTGAACCCTGGTCTTTTGGTTAAAAGTCCTGGACCCATCCAACTCCCATCCCATCAATAACTCTGACTGTTGCTTAGTCAGTCACATGTTTGGTTTTAATTTGTGTGTCCGCCACGATTAAGGAACCTAATTGACTTTTCATTGGTATTATTTTCATGCTGAGCAAAATTAAATTTAAAAAAAACGACAATTTATATCCCTGTACACAAAACCAATAGACGCATGTTGTGAATATTTCACAAACGGACATGGTACTGGGCTGTGATGTCAAAGCCTGATCCAGCCCCACCTACCTCATGTACTTCATGTTTCCTGTGGCAATCTTTAGACGCATACATGGCCAATTAAAGTGATTCTAAGAGGAAGGTATTGCCATGTATCTAAACCAAATGGTAATGAACTTGCATTTATATACTCCCTTTCTAGCCTTCCCACCACTCAAAGCTTCATACGTAACTAATGCGTTCATGCACTTCTTTCCCAAGGACACTCCGACTTGAGGACTGGAGGAGCCGGGGGTAGACGAGCCGCTCTGTCTCCTGAGCCACAGCCACAAATATAAACTAATGCATTCAAATCAAATCTGAACTACATACTCCAGAATTAATCAAATCAACGGACTAACATGAGAATGGACATTTTAGTAAACAGGCATAGGGTATGGGAAAGAGTAAGGAATGCATTTCAATAAGCTCTGTGATGTGCTCTTGGTGTAATACGGTGTTGAAGGCCATTTACCGTGACTGAGCTCATTATACGGGCTTCCCTGCTCAGCATTTCCAGGCCGACTGCGATCAATGAAATTATCTGAACGTCCCACTTTGACCAGGGGGTCTAAACACAACACTGGAATGGCTAATGTCAGTCTGTGGCGGCCTCTCTGGGTATTGATCATTCTGTACACACTGCGCTCTGAGGGTACTCTCTATTTGCTCTCGTGCTGTGATTGAAATTGAAAACAGAGAATGCCTCGCGGCCTCCTGTTTATAATCAGTTTGTATGTTGTTCAAATTAGTCAGGACATGGCATCTGCCTCCTTAGAGACTTGCCTGCCCTACAGCATACAAGCATGAAATGATGTTACGTGTGTTATGTGTAATGCAGGGGAAAAGGGTTCCCTATGAAGATTGCACAGCAGAGAAACGACAGCAGCTGTCATGTCTGACCCCAGTGGTTTATTTAAAATAAGATGCAGCCTGATCAAACAGCAGCTACATGTCCACTGATAACAAATAATGCCACTGTGCCATTGCTAAAAAATCTCACTTGTAGCGAGACAAGGCTGTGAGATCTTTAAGAGATACATCTCTCATGTCTGAAATGTCTATTGGATTTCATGGTTTGTGAGCATATTTGTAAGGCAAACCCTACATCATGTAAACATAATACAAAAACAATATGGCCTCACTGGATCCTTAGTTCTAAAGGAACAGTCCCCCCTATAAGGAAAGAATGCCAACCAATAACAAAGTATGTATCTTTCCCACCATTTTCAGTCAATACAGAAGCTGTAGTGGCTGCTAGGATTTTTAGAATGATTTGAAGGAATATGATCATTTAAGAGTTGATATTTCTGTAAATCAGCCAAAGCTTTAAATTATACTTTTCTCAAAGCTGCAAGCGTTTGCATAATGCAGACACCCAATGCAGTACAAGCAGAATCTACAAAGCTCTGGCTGGCTCATTGAACCAGGTCAACAGTCTTCAGTAGGTTCAAACTGACTACTTGTCAAAACTTCCATTTATATTTACCAAAGCAGCCTCTATAGTTCTCATCCAGGAAAGATGCAGACAAAAAGTGGAAAGGAATTACGACCCCGAATCACTAGAGACCACGTACGGCACTAATATGATCTCGTTGGAGACACATGTAAGGTCATTTGTGGGGGAATCTTTACTTGACAAATGACAAACATTTTGAACGGGGTTTGGATCACACACAACTGCCGCAATTATTACAAATGACTAGAGGTCCTCAGGTAATACTAGCCCTGTGCAAATAGGACTTCATATGCATATGGAGGATCAGAGAGATTTATTTTCATATTTTAATGAACTGTTTCTTTAAAGTAGGTGGGAGTCACATCAAACCCTTGGATCTTGACAGCAGCAGTGATTACATGTTAGAAAATGATCATTTTGTTTTATTCAAAGTATTATTCATGCAGCTTAATGTTGTTGTGATGAAAATCGTTTTTTACTTTCAGATGATATGAATTTACAAAAAATGTACAAAACCTCTCCACCGGTTTTGAGCGGGTAGGGTTACTCCCACACACCCTGGAGAAGCACATAAATATCACTTGTGTGGCTCAGGAGTTGTCTCCAGTCTGAGAGAATAACCCTGATGGTGTCATAAAGTGGTCATTAGGAAATACAAATTCATAACAGAAAACCTAAATTACAAGCTGGAGGTGTAGCGTTTGAACGATGTGGGTAATGGCAGTGAAATGTAATGCAGTGATGCAATGAGATGCATTATGGGGAATGTAGAATCCAGTGTTTATGGAGTCATACGAGGGTCTAAAAATCAGCCTCTGCTGCTTTTTCTTCTTTCTCTTTTTAATTTTTTTCTTGTGAGTCTTGTGAGACAACTTATGAAAATGCAGTGCCCCTAAATTACTGAGCGGTGTGGTAACAAACAGCAATCCAGCTGTACAGAATACAATATCGAATATTATAATCAACGTTTGAAAAAGCTTTCTCTGAGAAAGTAACATCTGATATTTTGTTTTTATTTATTGATCAAGTTTTACATCGATCCAAGGTCAGCCTTTTTCCATCTATGCCAGTGTTACAAGAATGCTTTTCAAGATGACAAACAGTGTGTGTAGTTCTTTAAGACCATGTGTGGAGTGAAAAACAGAAATAGCTGATGAAGCCCAGATCTCGCTCGAGTTTATTCATTGATTAGATTTGTAAGAAGAGCCTGGAGGCTGTGCTTTAGTGGAATGTAACGTCATGGAACAAAGAAAAGATGAGAATAGGTTCCAGGGCTAATAATGATACAAAAGCCCTGCTGTCTTTTCCTTCCAATTCAGAAATGGATTTTCAGCTTTATTTTTGGATCAAATTATAAATATTTAATCAGTCTGAAAAACCCACAGTATGAGGACGCAGCCTGTAACTGGCTTCAAGGCAAATATCAATCATTCATGGCCATTTCTATTTGATGTTTATAATTGTATCAGTGAAAGAAGGGACATATGCAGCGAATATTACAGTAGAATGAAGTACAAGTACATCCCTAATGATAAGTCAGCCTACAGATCCTCCAGAGATGCTGAACCGTATGTTCACATCTGGTACTAACATGTCACCTGTAGCTCAATATCGTATTGCAACTGCAGAGCTGAAGATGTTTGTCACGCCCTTGTGCTCTGCAACAGTAACAGTCATGTGTCCATAGTTCCGCCCCGAATTTAAACCAGCATTTCTTCAGCCGATGTAGGTGGAGCCACAGCGGCCCACAGCTACAATACATAACTAATGTTCTATATTGTCTCGGCTTCGCCCTCTAAGAGCTGGGCAGTTGGGCTATACGCTCCAGATCAGCTGTCTAGCACATGTAACACTGAATGTTGTCATCTGGCGATAGCAATGTGCTGTCCTACGCTGTGACAAGACTGTGTGGCTGAAGCATTAGTTGTTAAAGGTCACATATGATGACAATGCACTTTTTCATGTTTTTTAAACATGAATATGTGTGTCCGGTGTGTTTACAGATCCCCAAAGTTTCTCCATCTATCAGAAAAGTTGATGATGAGCATATCTGAAATAGGTTCCGAATCGACGTCACTGCGGGCCGCATATACACATAGCAAAGAGTGTTCTTGTTCTGTTGTTGGCTGCAAGAACCTACGGAGAAGTCTTTATGTGAATGACTCCTCAGGGTGCGATTGTCTGTGACCCTCAAACTTGGAAGCTGTACGTTTTGTCATTTTGATGTTGTTTCAGTTATCGTTTATTTAGCAGACTGTTTGTCTGTCAACGCTGCGCTGCTAATGCGGCTAGCTTCAATCGTAGGCCCACCAGCTGGAGAATTGTTTTCATATGCAACACAGAGAGCGATGTTAATGTTAAGCCTCAATTGAAGCCAGTTAAGTAAGGATTTATGTTGTGTCTTTAGGCTGCACCACATCACCAAGACAAACTCCTTGTATGTGCTACTAGGCTATAAAAAGATTTTGGTGCACAAGTTACACTCCAAGTCAAATGTTCTGTGCAGTTCATTTCGTCCTCCATACAAACTGATTTTTTACACTGTAGCTGATGCCATAACTACTCGTGTAAGATTAGGATGTTGTAGTAAACTATAACTTTTCCTCCTGCCGCCTCGATACTATTACATGACAGTCTAATCTAACACTCAATCTGCCATGTTTTACAGGTCATCTGAGTGACCTGATACTCGGTCGGGGTCCATAACTCGCTCATTCATTCTGGCGCCACAATAAGTTGCATTCTCTTCACTCTGAAAGGTGAGGAATCAAAAGGAATTGGGAGAAGCTCGAGGCCACAGTCACTGAACGTAGGCATTCACTCTGAGTGGAGGAGGGTGTTCATGGAGAACCACTGGGCCCGTTGTGAGTTCTCTCCTGAGGCGAACAGCTCCGCCTTCGCCATCCCAGACCTGTCCACTTGTTGTCGGACGGACCTCGGCGAGACATTAAATCTGCAGTGCGGTGCTGTACCTGACGGATGGACGCAGCTCAGATGGAGAGCAGCCTGGCTGAGTGCACACCGCCCTGACAGTTGATGTATGCTCCCGCTGTCATGTTGCTTCAGCACTTTCAGTACTGTGGAAAGCTCCAGACAGTTTATGTGGAGGGATGGGGCATCACCTTGTAAAGGCCCGGGGTGAAGGTACAGCATCCCTCATCCAGACCTCGCCGCTTCCAGTGCTAGCAGCGTCCTCTCTCCCTGTGGGGATGGACTGTCCTCAGTGCATTAGGGGTCTGAGGGGATGTTAGCAACCCACCCGATCCGTCTTGAAACACGGACCCGATCTCGTTTACCATGCTTTGTGGGTGTTACTCTTTGCCGTGTCATCACCATTCATACCTATAAAACCAATTGTTTATGATTCAATTGTTTACAATAGCACAAATATCGTCATAGCTCTAGCCTCCTAATTTTGTTTTCAAACCCTACAGGGTTAGAGGTCTCCAAATCCTGTGGGAAACATGTCATCAAGCTGGATGCTGGATAGTCTTTCAAGGAGAAAGGGATTCTGGTGATTTATTGTAGGTCCTAATGGAAGCTAAGACTTGGGATGCCCCTATCTTGTACAGTAGTTGGATGTGAAGTTGTCCAATTACACCAAGGTCCCAGAACTTTTAGCCCTTTTCCTTCAAGTAAACTTGTCCCATTGCAGAAAGTGATTGAATTTCGACTGGGCCTAAATGTGATACAGAACACTGTTGTTTTTTTCTGCCTCCCCTGTCTGAGCATCCGTTCTAAGAATCACAATTACAGTTTTTCCTTCTCCTTCCTCCTGAAGGATATCCAATTTTCCCTTCCTTATATAGTTTGTCTGCCGTTTTCCTCAGGAGACACCGTAAGATTTCAGAAATTGCCTGAGACGACAGGCTACTGCTCATTCCGGTGATCCGTGCAATGTGCTTTTTTTTTGCACATCTGCTGCCTCTGAACGTAACATCCTCACACGGGCATAAAACTGTGCCGCCACTTTAGCCTAAACTCAATCTGTGATGGAATATGGTTCAATCGAGGCTGCTTGTTGTGTATTTGTGTCGGGAAGCTTTCTCTCTTTGTTGTCTGTCAGTAACCGATCTTTAATTCGTCTCGCAGGATCTGGGCTTTGTGATAAAACGCCTCTAATACTGAGGTGACATTACAACGACTCGTGTTCCGATGAGGCGAGTAATCCTCGTCTCCTCACCCTCTGCTATGCAGATCTGCAGTGATATGACTGGCCCATGTTTACACCGTGGTGATGTGATTGTCCTATTGGCCTCTCAGCGAGCCGTCACCTCCCTGCCCTCACATCTGTCACATCCAGTCTGTTTCTGTTGTGTGGTTTGTCCTTACTGCCTCTCTGCTCAGCTTTCTATTTCACTTTCCCCTCTCTTGCCCGGCCTCTGCGTTTCGCTTTTTTCGATCAACAGGAACCATTTGATCTTTTATCAGATTTACTTTATCTGTATGACCTTGCAATGTCTTTCCAACCTCACTTGTGTGGGGGTGTAGAGAGAGAGAGAGGGGGGGGGGGTTCTCCTCAATCTGCCCATCAAAAAAGCCTTTAGGACTTTATCAGCAGGCCCGAGCCCTGACAAGTACAATCACACCCCATACATGCCCCCCCCCCCCCTGATCCTGCACCACCCCTTCAAACACTGGCCACTCCTCCAGTGACTCAGATAATGTTCCTTCAGCATGTTTCTGAAAGTACCTCTGAATTATAACTTTGCTCTGTATAATGAGTCTGATATCTGAAATTAGACTTTTTCCATTTCTTTTATCCGAGAATTTCATGGACTCTGGGCTGAGCCTGTGTCCCACACATGTGCTCTCTCTCTCTCAGCTTTGCTTCCTCGCCACAGGCTTTCCACTGAGTAACTACCCCATCCTTTATCGGGGAATAATTCAATCACAGCTCAATGCGACAGCATCATGACTTTGACCTCTACTGGTACTTGAACAATGTTTGAAAGAGTCTGGCTAACACTGCTCTGGTAAATGTGTCCCTATTCATGTTCAGCTCAAATCAAACTTGTGTTAACATTCACTACGCACATTTGATGTCTCTTTAAAGGAGTTGTATTTAACATTCTAAACATTTAAATAGCAGCAAACAACTATTTGCTATGTAAAGATATGTTGAGAGCTGTGGAGAGGCAATCGACATGATCCCAATTTCGGATCTTGCACCTTTAAGCTATATTAAGGGTTTGCTGTTTGTTTTCACATCATTTGTTCGATATGTCTTATATTGCCCTAACTGCCACTTGTTTGTGTGTGAAGAGTTTCCAATCATAATAGCTGGTGTGTGACAGGGGGCCACACTGTCTGGTGTATACTCGTACTTTTGATATTCTACAGTTTTTACTGTATTATCACTTGAGCAGCTTTATGGATGCAGGTCCTTTCAGTCAGATCACCATGAACTCAGCATCAAGGGAGCGAATCACACTGTGACTCATTCATTGAGACACTGAAACATTTCTGCTGCTTCAAAATGATCAATGCATCTCTGTTAATCCGTCACCAAACAGAATGCATTATCCTCCCTCCATTATTTCAGCAGCCCACTGACACCATCGCCTCCTCTGATGGAGTTCAGCTCTGTTTTCCTCCACAGCGCGTAACCCACCTAATCCACTTTAGTCTATACTTAATCATAAGCAACACTGAAGGAGCGAGAAATTTTTGCTGATGTGCCAGAAAAGCAGAGGCGAGCGAAAAAAACCAGAAGGTTCCAATGGCGAAGGGGTCCATGGGAAATAAATGCTGACTGAAGTGGTTGCAGAGGAAGAATTGCACTCCAGGGACATTGCTTTAGGCGGGAAAACAACAAAGTAGGGCTAATAATAAAAGCGCACTCTGATTTATTTTTTGGTTTATGATAAGACAGACTATCAGACATCCCATGGGAGGAACTTCATTACAACTTTTGGGGTTGAAATAGCTACTTTGCATTCAGGATATTCAGGATCTTTATCATTCTACATGCAAAGATGTTTTTTCTTATATTTTAGAGGCAGCTGTGGATGTGAGGTGTGTGTGTTTTGTTCCAACAGACCTTGAGTCTGGCACCTTGTGCACAAGCTGCCACAGCATCACACAGTTTAATTGGGCTCCTGTGTTGCTGTGTTGTTGTCGGGCAGCTGAAGCTTCGAGACCAGGGGTGTCAAACATACGGCCCGTGGGCCGGATCCGGCCCGCCACGTCATTTTATGTGGCCCGCGAATCCCCCAGCGAAAAAAAAAAGATTCTTTTTTTTAATTATTATTATTATTTTTTAGTTTTTGTTTTTTTTACAAAAATTAAAAGTTAGATGTGAAAATAAAAATATCCCCATGGTTGAAATTATGAGATGAGCCATTTGCGCCGCCGGTCTCGCCGGGGGCTATTTTGTGTTCATGCGCACTGGACGCGCCGGAGAGGGGGCGTGGCTTATCGCCCTGAAAGCCGTTCAACTGTCCGCCATTAACCATGGAAAAAATAACCTCTATTTCTGCTAAGTAGGTGTTGAGGAAGTCACAGATATCCCGGGAAACTAAACTAAATATGTTAGGAGTAGTTACATTTACATCGTCTTACATTTACAACCGGCCCTTTGAGGGCGACCGTGATGCTGATGTGGCCCCAGAGTGAAAATGAGTTTGACACCCCTGTTCTAGACTGAACAAGTTGTAATGTTTTGTCAATAGGACACAGCAGTTGAACCATACACGTCAGAAGGGACAAGAATCATTGTTCACATGATGATGTGTGACAAGATGACTCGCCAAAATGTGGCTCAATGAGCCGGTGAAATCCATGCGGTGACTTGCCTGCAAAATGGGACATTTTTTACTCTACCTCCACACACTGCAGTCTGGTAAATATGCACGTTACAGAATGTCAGTGGTGGAATGTAACATAGTACATTTACTCAGATACTGTACCGAAGTACAATTCTGAGTTTCCCAATTTATTTCTCTGGGGACCCACTTTTTAAAAATGATAAACCATCGCGACCCAATTCTTATCTATAAATCATCAGCAAACGTATACGCTGAACGTTCCTGACAATTTTTTACTGCCGTTTCCGAATCACCTTATCTTTAATAGGTAAACCGGCCATTTTGAAGAGATGTACTTTTCATAAATCACAACTTCGCTTCATGCATGTTATTGAAAATATATAAATGTTAAATACTTTATGTATGAGACCAAATACAGTTTACAGACTATCTCATTCTTTTCATTTCCTCTCATCAGTTAAACTAGCATTTCATATTAGATTCAGTGTTGTAAGTTGGCTACAACTAGAACTTTACAAACATTTAGGCCCCCTCATGTTGCTTAAGACCTCCGTTTCTTTTGTTCTGTATTTGAGGATTCCTTTGAGAAGATTTTCCACTTCCCATCTTCTGTGTGTCTGAGTGCATCTGGGCCCCTCCCCCTACTTTCTGTCATTTACTTACTTTGCAGATTGAGATTTAAGTCAGAACTTAATCAACTAAGTTGATTAAGATTAAAAGACACTTTTCATGTGTTATTTTGAACTAAAATACCCTGCAGTATACAAAGTAAATTAAATGAGCTCAATCCTTACCAGCTGCAACATTAAAGAGATGAACACAGCATTAATGCATCAGTGATTAGATCAAATATTCTGCATAATGAATACTTTTACTTTTAGTACTTAAAATTATCTTTTGATTCTTATGATTTTGTATTGCATTCAAAATTTTAAATACAGGACTTTTACTGATACAAATATTTATTTGCGTTATTTGTTTATACTGTTGACACATTGTACATCATTCATTTGCTATAATTTTTTTTGCTAATTGTTATTTGTGTTTTTATTTGGAATATGTTCTCAATAAAACCTTGTAAAAAAAAGAAAAATACAAGGCCAACAATAGCAACATGCTCTTTAACCACAAGAGCATCAGAAATATGGCAACGGAGCAGGTAACGCTAACCGTTCACACTGACCAGAATCTGTAGAGATTTTATTTTGAAAGTCCCGAGCGGAAATAGAAACTTGTTGTTTGTTCCCTCTTGACACCGACGCAGCCGGAAGTGTAACAACAGTAAAGGTTCCGTGTTTACATCGAGCAGTTCGAGGTAGAGCTGTGGAGTTCGCCGTGAATAGAACAAATGGAAATAAGTGAACGCTGAAGACGGTACGTCCTCTTCTAGGTGCACGTAGCGTCACTAGTTAGCTAGCGTTAGCTTAGTTCTGTGACGAACTGTCATGTCCGTCTCTGCAGGTGATGCCCGTCCTGAACGTGTCCTTCGCTGCGTGTGGTTTCTTGGGGATCTACCACCTGGGCGCTGTGGGGGCCTTCCTCCGTCACGGGGACAAGCTGCTGGGCTCCCTCGGGGCCTGTGCGGGGGCCTCGGCCGGGGCCCTGGTGGCTGCAGTGCTGATCACGGCTCCTGAGAAGCTGGAGGTTAGAGTGTTCGCCTCCTCGGTGGGGTTGGGTGAACCATCTGAGGGTCTCTGAGGGGTTTCCAGAGGACCCAGAGAGAAATAGACAAATCAATTTAAATATCATTTAGAAAAATAAACAGTATTTGTAGTCATAATTTCCCCTGTGTTCAGTATTATTTCCTCCTCTGTAGTGCTGTTCTCAGATACTCGGCATCAAATATTCATCCTCTTAATTTGTAACTTACTGGCTCTTAAAAAATGTATAAAGTAACATCCAAAGATGATATTTGGAGAACACATATGACATATGACTTCATAATTTAAAGATGATGAACTGTATCTGTCATGTTATATTCAGAAAGGCCGCTGGACTGGCTTTAGATTGTTTAGAGATGAATGTCCCTCCATGTTCCAGTCACAGCTTCCTTAAGCTATGTATGTCCTGCCACAGATTACCAATCGTCCAAAGTACTGAGACGTGAACATGGTCCTAGTGGCTGAATGAGTCCAGCTGAATGAGGTGTGATGTTCTCCTCCAGGACTGTAAAGAGTTCACGTACGGATTCGCCGACGGCGTGAGACGACAGCGTTTTGGAGCCGTCACACCGGGATACAACTTCATGCGCACGCTGCGGTAACTACACCCTGAAGCCACAACTCTAGCCAAATATCTCATTTGTATTAAGGGTGTCATGAAAATTATTTTTATTTGTCTTGAGCACATTTTTAAGTAGTGTGTGTGTGTGTGTGTCCAGGGAGGGGATAGAAGAGATCCTGCCCAGCGAGGCTCACCGTCTGGCCACCGACCGCCTCCACGTCTCACTAACGCACTCCAGAAGTGGCAAGAACCACATCATGTCCAAGTTCACCTCCAGGGAGGAGCTCGTGAAGGTACACACTCCCACGTTACCGCCTGCTGAAGGACCATGGTCTCACGTCACTGTGGCTCAACGAGTGTCCACTGATGAAATGACTGCTGTGTTTCCTCTCCAGGCTCTGCTGGCCAGCAGCTTCGTGCCCGTCTATGCTGGACTCAAAGCGGTGGAGCTAAGAGAACAGGTAAGAATAGAACAAGGGGCCGTAGAAGGACATATGCGTCTGAGCCTATAGAAGGGACACTTGGGTAAACTCTATTTCATGACTGAATCCTCACAGACTCTGGTTGCGTTTCACTAGAGATGGATCGATGGAGGGTTCACTGACAGTCTGCCTATTCTGACCACGGGACGCACCGTCACTCTGTCTCCGTTCGCTGGGCTGCAGGACGTGTGTCCCGTCCACAGGGGGCGCTTCAACACTCAACTCAGGCTGGCCAACATGAACGTGATGGTGAGCACTGGATCCTCTGACAATGGGGGACTGACGTACCTCAGGTGTCTGGATGGATGTTAACTTTATCCAATATTATCAGCCTTCAATCAAACTGAATGAATATGTATGTGAAGAAGCAGCACTTTTCAATCAAGCCGTGTGTGTGTGTGTGACATGTAGTGTACATGTGTTGGACGTCTCAAAACAGAAGCACATAAAACTATCTGCATGACCAGAGGAGAGGGGATATATAGGTATTCACTCTCTGTCTCTGATCTCCTGAAGATTTGACGTAGGTGTAGCGTTTCCTTTGGTTCCCTCAGTTCTCCGTGGAGAACATCAAACGTCTGAACCAGGCTCTGTTCCCTCCGTCCCACCGCAGCATGCGGTCATTATGTCAGGACGGGTTCAACGATGCTGTGAGGTTCCTGAAGAGAGAGGACTGGATGAGCTAAAGACCATTTACTACTTACTGTATTTATATCCTGTGATTTCACTTTTTCAAATAAAATAATTAAAAAGGATCCAGTGACTGTTTCCTGTGTCGGTTTGTGAGGTAAAGCATAAAGCATCAAGACCTCGGTGTATATGTATGAAGCAGATGATGAAAGAGTGTGTGTGTCATTGTCAGATAAGTGTTATCACACACACACACATTCTGGGCCTTTTCTTCAGCAGCTGAACGTGATGAAATGCCCTCATGTGAACATCAATTTCACACGGAGGCATTTCATTTCCCCTAGCTTGAAGCAGTGAGGGGGGAAAAAAAATATTAGATATCGCAGCACTTCACAGGAAGTCTGTCATGGATGTTGGGAGCTCCCTCGGGATGCGAGGATGGAGCGTCTCCTTTGAAGCGCCGGACGTTTCCGCCGGGTGTCTCCGTGAGCAGGTTCTCCGTCAGCTGTCAGCCAGTGGAGCTGCTCCTCCCTCGGGACCGTCTCATTGTCTAAAGAGACTGCTGCTCCACTCAGGACATTTCACAAGGAAGGAGGCAAATTGATTATGTTTTACTGCACACTTACTAATGCCCCAAGGCTTCAATTGGAACATTAAATACGACCTTTCTTTAATTGACTGCAATATTTCAGTAAAGCAGGATGTCTTTAGGGCTGGATATTGGCCATCAATCAGTTTGTAAATTACGCTGACGGGGTGCTGTATTTCCAAAACAGACCGGGGCCTTTATTTCTCAAACTCATATTATGGCTGACATGACAGTAATCTCCATCTTCTCAAGCTGAAGAGGTGTTTCCCAAAAAGCACCGCGTTAACTGAAGACACCTGGAATGAGGGACTCCTCCTCACTTTACTTGGCTCAGAGCATCTTAAGAAGAACCAAAAACGACATGTTTTATTGAATTTTGTATTGTTTTTGTTAGATTTGCAAGTCTTATATTAATGCTTCTATCACAAACACATTTGTTGTAAATTGTAATATGTTTCAATTCAATAACCTGGAATTAAACTCACGTAAATTAACTCAACGATTGATGTCAGTATTGTCCTCCTCATGGTGTCTAATATATTCATCACTCCTGGTGGAAATGAGCCGACCTTCTTTTATCTTTTTATTAGTGATAAATGGACTCATTGTGTATTTATCCTACTGTTTTTACCGAGCAAATGTCAAAGTACTGCATGTTGTGCACGTACACTGCAGCTGACAAGAAACCGGTTAGTTTAGATCTTCATTCTAAATAAGCTCCACGTGCACTGAAACAGATATCGATTCTTTGGGTGGACCTTTCTCATAGGTGTCTAAATTATGTTTTGCGACTGTAACACACTGATTATGGATAAGTGCCTCAAAACACCCAAACTATCCCTTTTGTGAATATAACATAAGTTACTGTGTAGATGCCTGTTTAGACATTTAGCTTTTAACAGTCAAGAATTTGTATTTTTTATATTGTCTATTTTTTTTCAAAAAGAATGTGAAAATGTCTTGTTGCTCAGGTATAGTATCTGCAATAGTACCAACACATTTCAAATGTAACCCAGCCCCAGTTGACTCACAACTTATGCTGCAAAGCATCATAAAAACACAAAATGAACATTTAAAAAGAGATATCAACATCTAAAATAGCTTCCACGTGTGAAAGAAGCAGAACACAGACACACCCACACACAGATGTACCCAGTAGGGCAGGGCTATTCAATTAAAGGTCAGTGAGGTCCAGTTAGAGAGGATTTCCTCATGCAAAGGTCCGGAACATCACAATAATATCTAACTTGCGCTATTTAGTCCCAGAAGCCTAGTAGTAGTAACACCGTCTCTGTGTAGTCAACAACTGTCAAACAATTATATTTTAACAAATTATTATTCTCAGTTTTCAAATTTAACTGGATGGATTATAAATAATACATAGAAATACATAAATAAATGTTCTTCTCATTTCAAGTAAAATAACGTCTCTCCATTAACATCATTGTTGGTCAGTGAATGAATGTTGATGATTCTGATCATATTGGGCTCTTAGGTTTATTTTCTGTGAATTAATTTCAGATGTGAGTGGGTACGTTTGCTCAAAAGAGTTGTGCTTTGTCTCGTAGTGGCGCTTCATATTACAGCTTTTATTAATCGTCACAGTCTCTGAACATATGAGACACACTGGTTTTGAACTGTCCGTGTGAAGAATGAACCTATAAGAGTCTGTTCATTCTTGGAGAACGTCATGTGAAATAACTTCTCCGACTCACGTAATTATTCTCCTGCTCTTCGTTCTCTCTCCTCGTCTCTCCCGTGTAAGTACATCTCACTACAATCAGGAAACTTGTCAGAATACCCATATTTGATTGGCTGCGCTGCATCACGTGATGTGATTTGCCCCGCTGAACAAGTACCGTAAAGGCTGAAAAAGCTGCGCCGGTATTATTAAGGAATGGCAGCACAGTTGGGATGTAGAAGACACAGGAAGACATCTTTATGCTGTTCAGAAATACGTTGGCAAAGGGAGGCCATCCAGAAGAAGCACCATAGAAGAAAACATGTTAACTAGACTGAGGATTGGACACACAAGGCTGAACAAAACAATGCAACGAATAAATAAACACCCAACAGGACTATGTGTGCACTGCCAAATACCAGAATCTGTAGACCATATCATATGTCATTGCCAGAAATTCTCACTTGAGCGAGACAGGTTGAAGAGGAGGCTGGGAGTGGAGGAACTAAACCTAAAGGATGCATTAACCTTGGGGACAGGAAACATACTACAATACGTGAAAGAAACAGGATTGAGCAAAATAATTTAAGTCTCTGAAATGGAGAACTCCTTTTTTTTGGTCCGTTTTGTTTGTTTTTGTTTTACTTTATTTTGTTTCGTTTGTTTTTTAATTTTTTGGTTTAGGTTTTGTAAGGGGATAGGTTATCGGGTCCACACTATAGTAGGTGGCGGTAATGCATCTTTCACTGGATGCCATCCGCCATAAAACAAAAAAGAAGAAGAAGAAGAAGAAGAAGAAGAAGAAGAAGAAGAAGAAGAAGAAGAAGAAGAAGAAGAAGAAGAAGAAGAAGAAGAAGAAGAAGAAGAAGAAGAAGAAGAAGCTGCGCCGGTTAAAATAGAAGCGCTCCGTCAAAATTTAATAATTCTCAATTATCTATCGGTTTTAGGTCCTGGGTCCGGCTACAACGGCGTCTGGGTCCGGACCGCGGTCCGCCTATTAGTGACCCCTGCAGTAGGGTTTCCCCAGTGCTATTATGTAAGCCCACCTGCTGGTTCTGGTAATGAGGCTCAATTAAGGCTTCCCTTAAATTACAGTTTTCACCCGGGGTGACAGATGCCCCAGCTTGTGCTTTTTTTATACGTTTGGTTTCAGCTCGTCTTGTAATGAAACACTGACTGGTGTCTGGAAATAGGTCATTTATTAGTGTAATATTCCACTGCTGACTTCGCCGTGCAGTACTGCAAAACCGCACATGCCTGCAATACGTTACTACTCTGATCAGCTTGTTGATTCCAGTGCAGAGCAGAGAATGACAGCTCAAGTGTGATCTGCATTCTGAAATATCCTCCTGTAAAACGCCGCGTAGTCATAGTTTTAGCACGAGCATAATTCATGCAGGATGAAGTGATTCCACAGTGGTCCACAGAGGGTGTGCGGTCTGGTCTGTATGCAAGTCTCACACATTCATGTGTTGTGCTTCTACTCGCGTCTTAACTCATTTTGGGAAGCGTGACTGCGGCCTGTAACTACAGCAGACGTTGCTGCTGAGCCATGGGGCTGCTGGGAGATCCAGCGCCCACACTGCAAACACACTGTACTTGCTGAGCACTCAGCGAGCAAATTACCCTGAAGCCCAAACCCTATAATATAATAACTACTTACTGATTATTTTTTACACTGTATTAGGTATATGGAGGGCTTACCTGTCTGCACGCTGTCCTGTGTAACAATCTAGTAAATTGAAGCTTGGGGAAAGTTCATGCTTTCTCTTCATCTATTTAGTATTTTCGACTTCCTCAGGCTGACCAAGGGAGTTCTTCTTATTCAGGTCAATCAGATTTCAACACAATCGCTCATTAAGTTGCTGTTAGGACTTTAGTGGATTGTTGTGACTCACACTCCACATGTTAGTTTGTTGTGACTCACACTCCACATGTTAGTTTTCATCAGAACCAGCTGTCCAATGAGCTCATGGGGAATCCAGCTCCAGATCACATCCATCCAGATCTTCAGCTAGACCTTCTTTCTTTAAATAAACTCAGTGTTTAGTAGAGGTGGAAATCCCAAATCAACTTTAAAGCTGCATTCTCTCTACTGTCCACCAGGGGGCGACTCCTCTGGTCTATGAGAAAATTACTCTACTTCTCTCTTGATTTATTAACTCAGTAAACATGAGTTTATGGTCTCAATCCCTAGTCAAGCCCAAACAATCAATGTGAGGAATTTATTCAGTCAGCAACATAGTCAAAGAATAAAGATTTCCCTCACAATTTAGTGTTTTTTGTAAATACCCTTTGTGAGCACCTTATTTTGAAAACTGGACGTAGTGACGTAGTCACACGTGGATCATAGTTACCCTGCCAGCAGAAGCTCACTGAGCCCATCCACAGAGGAAACATAGTTCTGCTTCTCTTAAAACCCTTTGGACCCGAGAGGCCCCGGTGGGGGTCTTTTTTAGAAAAGTGTAGCATTCAGCGTGTCGTAGAAAGCATTTTTCATGAAGAAAAATAATTAATGGTCCAGACATATTAAAAATAATCCGAAAAAAAGTATGAGCAACATCATCATACCAGCCATTGTAAACACTGCAAACACAATTATACATGAACTAAGATCATATCTGGAAGATATCAAGAAGATTTGCCACAATTGTGGCCACAAATCGACGAACTATGATCGCTGTATGGCCCTCTCATCACGGAGCATAGATCGCACATGGCGGAGGAATACATGACTAAGCCTCGTGATTCGACCCCGAGACGATTAGTGTTGTCTTAATTACTCTCTTTCAAACCGTTCAAAAGTTATGGGTATATATGCCAACATCAGCCACAGGTCACGAAAAAAATTGAGTAAAAAAAAAACTTACATTTTGATGGATTGAGAGATGAAAAATGGATTTATTCCACCGGATTTCAGCGCAGCTGTGTCCTCCATATTGTGCTGCATGTGTGTGACTGATATCAATCCGCTGGTAGAATGAATGACAAAATGGCAGCCGATTCTGTAAGGCGGACCAATCCATGTAGGGAGGGGGGTTCGCCCAGCATTTTCCGATTTTTAGTCAGTAAACAGACCCGGATACGATCAAACACCCCCGCATGGCTCCCGTTGGACTATCTGACATCGAAAAAGGTGTTTCATGAGTAAATCGACAAATCACAGCCCATTCTAGAGTCACAGACAGTATATGAATTATGATTCATATACTTTTATGATTGACAGATATGACACTCATAACTGCTCAAAATTATTCCAAATGGTGTCAAACTGTTTTATTAGGATTATTGAACACTCTTAGTGATAACAAAAGTGAATATATAGTTAATATTTAGTTATATTGTATATAAAATTATAATACAGCAATGCAACTGCTGGTTCCGAAAATCAAAATTTAGCTTGAATCAGACCATTTATGCTGGCCTGCTTCACTCAATTGAAGTAAAATATGTTGTGGGGTCATGTAAAACGTGTTGTTCTATGTCTGTGGTGTATTTTTAGGCTTGCAGGTGCATTATTAAAAAACAAAAGCTCAATACAAGTGCTTTTTTTGAGGCGAACCTGAAACTTTTTCAATTTGAGCTGTGCCATAAGTGTATCAGTTATTAACCAGTAACATATACACAATATAATACATCTCACAAGTGTTACCAGTATTCTAGCATCAAAATGATTAAAATAGACCTTGTAGTAGCTGTGGACTCTCTTGAGTATGGGTATGCAATTTTCAAGCAGAGGCCTAAAAATAGGGCTAGACCCAAGCGTAACGGCGGGTATTCTGTGCTCTCTCTTTATATTTACCTACAGTGTTTTTAGAAGCTGTATTTATGGGTTCACGCCAGCTCATGATCTGTAATTCTCTGTCTGTGTTCATTCATTTTCACATATACTCAACTGCTGAAAATTATTTGCGTAACTCTTTTCACTAATACAAGGTAGCATATGAATACAAAACACATGGATATGGTAAGGATTGAATGAAAGTTATGACATTATACCTGTACAGCTCTGATGAACAGATGAACTCTGTACAGATGAAACAAAGTGCAAGTGAACTTTGAAGGTATTGGGAGGTGTATTTTGGGGCTTTGGACAGAGCTTGCTAAGCTATTGTAACAGGTTATTGTTACCACCGTGGATCCCGTCAGCACAAAGACGTCAGCACACACTCAAATAGCGTTTAGTAGTTCTATAGCGGTTGAGAAAATGATGACAACAGTTTGGAGTGACGAACAATGTTTACAGTGATGTCGACAGAGCCAAATATACATAAGAATTAGATTTGATCACATCAAGATCATACACACAGACTGCAACCGACGAAATATCCCTCAACCCTCCCTTTACAAGAGCGTCGGACAACTACGGTGGCCTTATATATAATATATATATATAATATATATATATTATATATATATATATATTATATATATAATATATATATATTATATATATTATATATATATATATATAATATAACCCTAACCCTAATATATATATTATATATATATATATATATATAATATATATTATATATATTACTTTACATACTAGCCTGTGAATTTCTCCCGAGGATAGATAAAGCCTTATTGATATAATATTTGTTTTATTGACTATATTTCGTATTGTTAATCTGAATCTACTACTTGTACCAAGTAACCTAAAGTGTAAACGTAGTGCAGTAAAAAGTACAATATTTCCCTCTGAGATGAAGTATGAAGGAGCAGAAAATGGAAATGCTCAAGTAGAGGACCTCACATGTGTACCCAAGTCCACTTGAGAACATGTACCAGCAGGTAACTGAGCGTATGCTAGCTAGTTAAGCTAACAAAACATATCAGGAAGTTGGCTTTAAAACAGGCCGAATGACTCGGTCGAGACTAAAATCTGCGTTTTTAGAGTTTGCAGGTGTGCATTGTTAACTGGAATGATCCTCTGTTGTAGCCCCGCCCACATCCTCTTCCTCCTGCTGGCACTGACAGAGCTGTGAGAGCGTGGAGCAGCAGGGCTGCAGCCAGGGCTTCCAGATCAGGTTCCACACCGACATCTGGCTCTCCACAGGCTTCACCGACCTCCGATGCGCATCCGCCGCCTCCTCCATCGCGGCCAGGACGGCGTGAAAGGCCGGCTCTGTGTCGGGAGTCAGCGGCGTGGTCTCCGACGGGTCCCTCGTGAGGTCAAAGAGCAGCGGAGGGTCGTGGTAGGTCACATAGTCCGATGAGCAGAAGCAGGCGTGTGTGTGGAAACAGGCCGTCTCATTCTCCGGGTAGAAGTTTGGTGTGAAGTAAAAGGCTTTCCACACTGAGCTACCTGAAAAAATAGAAATACATGTGTGTCATAAACTGCTGGTATCAGTCCTTACAGCTGTGTGCACATGAAGTTCACACACTGTGGATTTCTCTACGTGCGCCTTACTGTTTCGGGGATGCCATCGGACTGCGTTCAAGTAGACGTTGCAATAATGGAACAGGAATTCGTGGGTCGACCTCTCAACTCTCCCCCGGAGCAGATCCATGAGGTCATGACCATCTATTTCCCTAAAGACCAGGGGACAGGAGGTCAATCGTATGTGTGACTCGATGAAACCGATCAAAGCCTGTGGATGCCCTTAAATACCCCCTCTACACGTTTCCTGGATCTCACTCAGGCTCCCCCTGCCTCTCTCTCTTTGTAAATGTGACCTAGATTTCAGGATGCACTTGTTTTGACCGACATGAGGAAGTGTTGCTGTCTCGCTGCTGTGCAGCCTTACCGGTCCTCTGGGACTGACTCTCCGCTCAGCCGCACCACCGTAGGAAACAGGTCCATGTTGCTGGTGGGCTCGTCGACCTGTCTGCCGCTGGGGATGCTCCCCGGCCAACGCAGAATTCCCGGGACCCGGATCCCTCCCTCCCAATTTGTGGACTTCCCTGCTGCTCAGAGGACATATAAGAAGAACACAAAGTCATGAAAGCAGTCCTGAGCGTACTGTGAAGGATTTCAGTATTAGAAGCATTCTTAGTAGGGTTGAATAACACCCCTAGTGGTGAGTAGAAGTGTCACAACATGTTTACTTATGGAATGTATTATGTTTACAATATTCTTACTTATAGAGGATATTATATGTTACAGTATTTTACTCATTGAATGTATTAAACCATAGTCACTAAAGGTATTAAAACACTGTATGAATAGTTTTGAGGGTCAGAAAGAGATGATTGTGAGTGAGGCTTTACAGAGATGCAGCAGAGAACAGAGGGGCGGACAAATGACCAGCAGGTCACAGAGAGGAGGAGTTCAGGATGTTTGCCAGAAAGGATCGATCCAGGGAGGGGACAGGATTCAAATGGAGCCAATCACTGATCGGCCATTCAGACGTTTTAGGACAGTTCGGACACTTTTCCGACTGTCAGGGGATATAAAAGACAACGTTCTAGAGAGCATTCCTCAGATCACATCCGCTCTCGTTTTTCAGTACCTGGATTCAGACCTGTGAGTGAGCATGTGGTCTCTGTTCTCGAGAACATTACTATTGATAGTTAATTCAGTTTGTAAGTGAACTTTGTGTAGTACATTAAATATTGTTTTTCATTTTGAACCGGATCCAGCTCATTTTTCTGATGCGCGTGCGCAGTAAGAAGCTCTGCGGCCTGCAGGCTCTCACATCCTTTGTTTTTAAACCTCAACAGTACCTTCAAACTGTCTTTGGTATTACTTTCTTTTAGAAGATGTGAAAGCCAGTTTATGACATAAAAAAATGTATTAATCTCAGGCATTGAGACATTTAAGATTTGCTACTAAAATGCTTAAACGAATGGTTCAAACTTTAGCGTCCTGACTGAAATAATAATAAATAAATCATCATGCTGTACCTTTATATATTCCGTTCCATCCTCTGTTCACCTCCCCTGTGGAAGAGATTTCCTCCACGTGGGCCCCCTGGTCTGAAGTCAGGTAAACCAGAGTGGTTTCTCTCAGCTCCAGTCTGTCCAGAGTCTGCATGATCTGACCTGAGAATGTATGAAAAAAATGTATGAATAAGAAGGAATAGAATACAGAAGGATGAATATAGAAAATAAAACCCACTGAAAAATAATATATTGCTCTCGGAAGCTGTGCCTGTGGTGTATGAATGGGGATGATTGATTTGCTGACAATCAAACATATTGAATAACAGCTGACTTGCTCATTAAATGAAGCCGGCTCTGCTGACCTACCGACACTCCAGTCCACTTCATGGACCGCGTCCCCATAGATGCCGTGACGGCTCGTTCCTCTGAATGCTGCTGAGGCAAACATGGCCGTGTGCACTTGGATGAAAGAGAAAAACAGCAGGAACGGCCCCCCCGAGTTCCTGCAGGAACAGTTGAGTTACAAGCATTTGCTCATATACTGTAGCATAGCATTATGAAACATGCAAAGATTGCAGTTTTGATCATCAAACCATGAACCAGACTGAAACGCACCTCTCCATGAAGTCCACTGCCTCATGAGTCATCCTCTGTGTCAGGTTTTCAGACGTGAACGGCTGCTCAACAACTCTGTGGTCCCTCATGAGAACACAGTTGAGGTACGGCATCATCATGATGAATCCTGCTGTCAGACCTGTGACCAGGGCCGACAGACACAGCAGGCTCACAACCAGCCCTCTGCGCATGCTGAGGACGCCCATATAGTGGAGTGAGGCTGCGCTGACCAGGACAATGGCCAGTGTCCTGTACGGTAAGTACTTATGGATCTGGAACACAGTGCCCTGTCCAGGCTGGCAGTCTCGCAGGTTGGTCACGGGGATACCGAAGAAATAGTTAAAGCCATGGATGCTGGGGTGGTGGCAGTGATCGTCACTGCTCTCACAGTTAAGTCCGAGGTGCCATTTCCCTGCAAACAAGAAAGGAAATTAAAAGAAAAGTATTGAAAGAAAAAAAACATGTTAACTGATTGCTAGCGTCATAACAGTGTAAAAACAGGCTAGATGCATCTGACCTTTATCACATTCTTTTGGCATTCAAACGGAATTACGGAATTTCAACCTGTTAGAGGTGGAGCTAGATCACAAGTCTGAGGATATGGACTGTTTCTAAGAAAAGGACGTAGTCGTCGTGACGTCACCCATTGGTTTGTGCATTATAGTCGTCGCCATCTTGGCTTTTTGCAACCAGTTAACGGAAGTTACCATACGGCTCTAGTAGCAGCAGCAACCTGTCAATCACAGTCAGCCCCACCCTAAAGCATCCCCTGCTTTATGGTCTGTTTGACTCTAAATGGACCATAATGTACTAAATGAACATCATGCTGTATTGAAGAAGACTTGAAACTAGAGATTGAGACCATAAACTCATGTTTACTGAGGTAATAAATCAAGAGAGAAGTAGAGTCATTTTCTCATAGACTTCGATACAACCACAGGAGTCGCCCCCTGGTGGACATTAGAGGGAATGCAGCTTTAAGGTTGATCAGAACCGGAGGTTGCCTCCGAGTCAAAACACTAGGAATCGTCCTCTAGCTAGGATGTTTTGGCATCAAAACTACTCTGTTAGGTAAAGGAATACATCGGGAAATACTTAGTTGGATTGAGTCAACAAACCTACTGAGTTAGGTTTCGGAATAGATTGTCGTTCAGGTACATATAACTGTGGAAATGCCGTTACTGAAGTCAAACAGCAACACTGACTTCTGGTTTCACATGGAACGATCCGCGTTCTCCTGGCTGAAAGAGCCCTATCTGTTGGACCCATCCACCTCGTGTGTGTGTTAGCGCTGCTTTATACTTCCTTCAGATCATGTGGATGACATATGAAACTAATTGTGGGATATCTACGAATGGATGCTGGATCAGACCAGTCTGATGTACGTGAACACGGCTTCACACTTAAGCCCAACCATAACTAACTCCATATAGTGACTCTATATATATAGAGTCACTATATGTGATGAGTTACCTTCAATTGTCTGGTATTTGTATTGTATTAGCCCAAAAACAGACATTCATGACTGGTTATTTTAGCTATAAACTATAATTAAACTCTTTACGACATAACAATATTGATATCACAACATAAAAATGTAATTATAATATATGTTGCTGCTCCTAAACATCAGAGTGAAGAATATTTCCGTGCTCCTAATGGCATTCCCACATTAACATGCGGTTAGAAACCTCTGGCACAAAACAGAGATCCACATTGAAGAACTTGTGAAATCAAGGAGGATTGTGATTTACCGATGAGAGCCGTCTCATAGCCCTGTTGCTTTGCAATATTAGCAAAGGTCACCTCTTGGCTGGGAAGACCTCCAGAGGCTGCGTTGAATAAAAAGACACCAGGTCTGTGATGACCAACTACACCTGTTGGAGAGGAAACATCATTCAAAGCACAGAAGAGTCTAGAGTCGTCACTTCTTACATGGAAATCACACACCAGGTCAACGTGGAAATGCTGTTTTTCTTCGTGTCTGAACTGGCCTGAGCGTATCGGGTATCGTCCTGTGAGAAACGCCGCCCTGCTGGGAGTGCAGAGGCTCGCTGCGGCGATGTGGTGGGTCAGCGTCACCCCCTCCCGCGCCAGCTGGTCAATATTGGGGGTCCTGCAAATCACCATTCATCAACAGTCACATGGAAGGTTCAAAATCCAGACAGACATATTTTATTAATGCTGCTTGGACTTTAAAATAACTGCATCATGCTTAATTAGGGGGTAATAACTTGTGTCAAGTGTAAAGGTTCTGTTCTTCAGACCTGGGTGTTACACACCCTCCCTGTGAGCAGTGAAGTTAGTGGTGACCTGCATCAAAGGCAGTTAGCCACTCCACACGAGGAAGGGAAGGGGATATAAAGATTTAAAGAAAGGAAACCAAATGTCTACAGGTAGAATGCTCAGAAGTAGCAGCCGGCAGGATTACAAGTTGCTCTCATTAGAATAACAACCACAGAGCAACATGTTTCACCTCAGGGTTGCATTGCCGTAGCAGCCCAGGTCTCCGATCCCCAGGTCGTCCACCATGATCAGGACAAAGTTGGGCTTGCTGCCTCCGTGAAGAGACGCACAGCTGAGCTGTAAGAGCAGCAGCAGAGAGGACGGCCGCCATGTGGACTTCATGCTGACGGAGACACTAGAGGAGACATTCCAAAAGTCAGCCCTGTTAACAGTTGAACATGCGGATTATGTTTTACAGATGTGTTTACAATTACATAACTGTCCATTTTCCCCCAAAAAACGTGACACCTACTTATGACGTAAGTACACCTGCAGCGGGCACTGTGTGTGTTGATCGTATCCTCACATAAATGTTTCTTACAATGTGAAAAGTTACTCCTCATTTTACGAAAGTCCAGAAACCCGCATCAATTCCGCTCGTTACATGTACTGGGTATTTTCAAAATAAACTTCCGTATTTCCGGGACACAGTCAAATTGAGAAAACGAAACTACTTTGTTAGGTTTATCAATATATACTATACCATACAATACTAAACACAGAGACAGACAGTAACGTCGCTTATTATTATGGAACAGTGGCTCGGGTGTTTCACACTTACCGTCTCTCCGTGTCTACATCAGGCTGTGGGCTCATCCACACTTATGTGCGTCCACGTTCCCCCTCTTTCGTCATTTCCTCACGTTTTGGAAAGACGCAAGGAAACCATGCCAGGAGAGAGGAAACGAGGAATGTGTTTTTAGAGAAACGAGACGACCTTTTCCTCTGAAGAGTCACGTGACGAGACGTCGGTTTCTGATGACTGCGGATCAGCTGATGACCAGCTGTAGAGACTTCAGACTGAGTTTATGTCTGCACACGTGTGCCCCATACGAATACGAATAAAGACTGTTATCATCACTGTACTAATACTAATAAAGACTGTTATCATCACTGTACTAACACTAATAAAGACAGTTATCATCACTGTACTAATACTAATAAAGACTGTTATCATCACTGTACTAACACTAATAAAGACTGTTATCATCACTGTACTAACACTAATAAAGACAGTTATCATCACTGTACTAACCACTAATAAAGACTGTTATCATCACTGTACTAATACTAATAAAGACTGTTATCATCACTGTACTAACACTAATAAAGACTGTTATCATCACTGTACTAACACTAATAAAGACTGTTATCATCACTGTACTAACACTAATAAAGACAGTTATCATCACTGTACTAACACTAATAAAGACTGTTATCATCACTGTACTAATACTAATAAAGACTGTTATCATCACTGTACTAACACTAATAAAGACAGTTATCATCACTGTACGAACACTAATAAAGACTGTTATCATCACTGTACTAACACTAATACAGACTGTTATCATCACTGTACTAATACTAATAAAGACTGTTATCATCACTGTACTAACACTAATAAAGACTTATCATCACTGTACTAATACTAATAAAGACTGTTATCATCACTGCACTAACACTAATAAAGACTGTTATCATCACTGTACTAACACTAATAAAGACAGTTATCATCACTGTACTAACACTAATGAAGACTGTTATCATCACTGTACTAATACTAATAAAGACTGTTATCATCACTGTACTAACACTAATAAAGACTGTTATCATCACTGTACTAATACTAATAAAGACTGTTATCATCACTGTACTAACACTAATAAAGACAGTTATCATCACTGTACTAATACTAATAAAGAAAGTTATCATCACTGTACTAACACTAATAAAGACAGTTATCATCACTGTACTAATACTAATAAAGACAGTTATCATCACTGTACTAACACTAATTAAGACAGTTATCATCACTGTACTAATACTAATAAAGACTGTTATCATCACTGTACTAATACTAATAGACTGTTATCATCACTGTACTAATACTAATAAAGACAGTTATCATCACTGTACTAATACAAATAGACTGTTATCATCACTGTACTAATACTAATAAAGACTGTTATCATCACTGTACTAACACAAATAAAGACTGTTATCATCACTGTACCAATACTAATAAAGACAGTTATCATCACTGTACTAATACTAATAAAGACTGTTATCATCACTATACTAACACTAATAAAGACTGTTATCATCACTGTACTAACACTAATAAAGACTGTTATCATCACTGTACTAACACTAATAAAGACTGTTATCATCACTGTACTAATACTAATAAAGACTGTTATCATCACCGTACTAACACTAATAAAGACAGTTATCATCACTGTACTAACACTAATAAAGACTGTTATCATCACTGTACTAACACTAATAAAGACAGTTATCATCACTGTACTAATACTAATAAAGACTGTTATCATCACTGTACTAACACTAATAAAGACTGTTATCATCACTGTACTAACACTAATAAAGACAGTTATCATCACTGTACTAACCACTAATAAAGACTGTTATCATCACTGCACTAACACTAATAAAGACTGTTATCATCACTGTACTAACACTAATAAAGACAGTTATCATCACTGTACTAACACTCATGAAGACTGTTATCATCACTGTACTAATACTAATAAAGACTGTTATCATCACTGTACTAACACTAATAAAGACTGTTATCATCACTGTACTAATACTAATAAAGACTGTTATCATCACTGTACTAACACTAATAAAGACAGTTATCATCACTGTACTAATACTAATAAAGAAAGTTATCATCACTGTACTAACACTAATAAAGACAGTTATCATCACTGTACTAATACTAATAAAGACAGTTATCATCACTGTACTAACACTAATAAAGACAGTTATCATCACTGTACTAATACTAATAAAGACTGTTATTATCACTGTACTAATACTAATAGACTGTTATCATCACTGTACTAATACTAATAAAGACAGTTATCATCACTGTACTAATACAAATAGACTGTTATCATCACTGTACTAACACTAATAAAGACTGTTATCATCACTGTACTAACACAAATAAAGACTGTTATCATCACTGTACCAATACTAATAAAGACAGTTATCATCACTGTACTAATACTAATAAAGACTGTTATCATCACTATACTAACACTAATAAAGACTGTTATCATCACTGTACTAACACTAATACAGACTGTTATCATCACTGTACTAATACTAATGAAGACTGTTATCATCACTGTACTAACACTAATAAAGACTTATCATCACTGTACTAATACTAATAAAGACTGTTATCATCACTGCACTAACACTAATAAAGACTGTTATCATCACTGTACTAACACTAATAAAGACAGTTATCATCACTGTACTAACACTAATGAAGACTGTTATCATCACTGTACTAATACTAATAAAGACTGTTATCATCACTGTACTAACACTAATAAAGACTGTTATCATCACTGTACTAATACTAATAAAGACTGTTATCATCACTGTACTAACACTAATAAAGACAGTTATCATCACTGTACTAATACTAATAAAGAAAGTTATCATCACTGTACTAACACTAATAAAGACAGTTATCATCACTGTACTAATACTAATAAAGACAGTTATCATCACTGTACTAACACTAATAAAGACAGTTATCATCACTGTACTAATACTAATAAAGACTGTTATCATCACTGTACTAATACTAATAGACTGTTATCATCACTGTACTAATACTAATAAAGACAGTTATCATCACTGTACTAATACAAATAGACTGTTATCATCACTGTACTAATACTAATAAAGACTGTTATCATCACTGTACTAACACAAATAAAGACTGTTATCATCACTGTACCAATACTAATAAAGACAGTTATCATCACTGTACTAATACTAATAAAGACTGTTATCATCACTATACTAACACTAATAAAGACTGTTATCATCACTGTACTAACACTAATAAAGACTGTTATCATCACTGTACTAACACTAATAAAGACTGTTATCATCACTGTACTAATACTAATAAAGACTGTTATCATCACTGTACTAACACTAATAAAGACAGTTATCATCACTGTACTAACACTAATAAAGACTGTTATCATCACTGTACTAACACTAATAAAGACAGTTATCATCACTGTACTAACACTAATAAAGACTGTTATCATCACTGTACTAATACTAATAAAGACTGTTATCATCACTGTACTAACACTAATAAAGACAGTTATCATCACTGTACGAACACTAATAAAGACTGTTATCATCACTGTACTAATACTAATAAAGACTGTTATCATCACTGTACTAACACTAATAAAGACAGTTATCATCACTGTACTAACACTAATAAAGACTGTTATCATCACTGTACTAACACTAATAAAGACAGTTATCATCACTGTACTAATACTAATAAAGACTGTTATCATCACTGTACTAACACTAATAAAGACTGTTATCATCACTGTACTAACCACTAATAAAGACTGTTATCATCACTGTACTAATACTAATAAAGACTGTTATCATCACTGTACTAACACTAATAAAGACTGTTATCATCACTGTACTAACACTAATAAAGACAGTTATCATCACTGTACTAACACTAATAAAGACTGTTATCATCACTGTACTAACACTAATAAAGACTGTTATCATCACTGTACTAACACTAATAAAGACAGTTATCATCACTGTACTAACCACTAATAAAGACTGTTATCATCACTGTACTAATACTAATAAAGACTGTTATCATCACTGTACTAACACTAATAAAGACTGTTATCATCACTGTACTAACACTAATAAAGACAGTTATCATCACTGTACTAACACTAATAAAGACTGTTATCATCACTGTACTAATACTAATAAAGACTGTTATCATCACTGTACTAACACTAATAAAGACAGTTATCATCACTGTACGAACACTAATAAAGACTGTTATCATCACTGTACTAACACTAATACAGACTGTTATCATCACTGTACTAATACTAATAAAGACTGTTATCATCACTGTACTAACACTAATAAAGACTTATCATCACTGTACTAATACTAATAAAGACTGTTATCATCACTGTACTAATACTAATAAAGACTGTTATCATCACTGTACTAATACTAATAGACTGTTATCATCACTGTACTAATACTAATAAAGACAGTTATCATCACTGTACTAATACAAATAGACTGTTATCATCACTGTACTAACACTGATAAAGACAGTTATCATCACTGTACTAACACCAATAAAGACTGTTATCATCACTGTTGTCAAAAAGAGTTGAGATCCCAGAGAAAGCTGCCTTAATTGCCACATACAGATCAGAGGGGAAGGTTAGAAAAAGGAAGACATAAAGAATATACTCAGAAATCAATCGATAAAATGTAACCAAACGATAAAGTTTATAATCATGACTAATAACAAATGTTTAATGCATAGAGTGATTTAACAAATGTAAAACTGATTATAACAATGAACTGTAGTGAACTGTGTTGAGAAGTAACAAGGGTATATGTTAGGACATGTTTTAGGGAAATGAGATCATATAGGAGTTGTCCGGAAAATGAGATCAGCACCAGATGTTCGGGCGGGGATCCGCGATGCTTCGGACTCTGTTGCAAGAACAAGGGGCGAAGGGAGATCTGGTACTTTTCCAGGCATAAGCGCACACCCAAAAAGGGTGGGATGAAGATCATGTGTTCAGGATAGGAGGAGGGGGGAACAGATAGCCCAAATCGACAATATAGGGAGACGTCTGCGATACGCAGGCTGGGATTCTACGCGGGAGCCGACCAAGCGCTCCGAGGAAGAAGATACGGACGATTGCGCTACAGAAGTATTTGAGGACTCCGTCTCTGCTCACGAAAAGAAAAGATAACCATTCGTGGACAAGGATTACAAGACGGAGAATTTCCCTCTCCCCACTGCTTGACTTTACCAACTGAACAACGGAAGAACACGGCAGCCCTAGAAAGACTTTGTACTGAGCCTAGAGGGTTGCTGATCGAACTCCGCTGTGCGAGCAGGAGGAATCCGAGGGTCCGGCCGGACCCTCGTTCCTCACACCTCCAAAAGAACTTTTCCATCGGACCTTTGAAATCCAGCTCCGACCGAGACGACGCGTCAACCTAACCCAATGAGTATAATCTAACGAAGAAAATTAAATTACGAATCAAGTGTAGTAACGATTTTTATTATGTGAGCTGTAGCCTGAATCCCTGCTAACAAAATATATATATATACATCCTGCAATAAATATCTAATCTGCATTTAAAGTGAAACTCTCAAGTGCATTCATTTGCTTAAAGTGGTAAATGTTCCTCGTGGCAAGTAAAAAGTTAAGTCTATTGTAGGCGAGTTTCCTCGCAAGAACACCAGCTCGGAAATCTTTTAATAGAGAGCTGAGTCAGTAGGTAGCCCCGTATCGGGCCAAAGAACCCCAGGATCTAACACTGTACTAACACTAATAAAGACAGTTATCATCACTGTACTAATACTAATAAAGACTGTTATCATCACTGTACTAACACTAATAAAGACTGTTATCATCACTGTACTAACACTAATAAAGACAGTTATCATCACTGTACTAACCACTAATAAAGACTGTTATCATCACTGTACTAATACTAATAAAGACTGTTATCATCACTGTACTAACACTAATAAAGACTGTTATCATCACTGTACTAATACTAATAAAGACAGTTATCATCACTGTACTAATACAAATAGACTGTTATCATCACTGTACTAATACTAATAAAGACTGTTATCATCACTGTACTAATACTAATAAAGACTGTTATCATCACTGTACTAACACTAATAAAGACTGTTATCATCACTGTACTAACACTAATAAAGACTGTTATCATCACTGTACTAACACTAATAAAGACAGTTATCATCACTGTACTAATACTAATAAAGACTTATCATCACTGTACTAACACTAATAAAGACTGTTATCATCACTGTACTAATACTAATAAAGACAGTTATCATCACTGTACTAACACTAATAAAGACTGTTATCATCACTGTACTAATACTAATAAAGACTGTTATCACTGTACTAATACTAATAAAGACACAGTTATGATTACTGTACTAATACTAATAAAGACAGTTATGATTACTGTACTAATAAAGACAGTTATGATTACTGTACTAATACTAATAAAGACACAGTTATGATTACTGTACCAATAAAGACTGTTGTAGAATATTTCCTTTAACAGTTCAGGTGAAGTTGGTTTTATCCAAAGTGTTCAAAATAGACAGAGTCTTGATGAATGATCAAAGTTTCAGAAAGTCAATTTAATGTTTGCAAACAGAGAACACAACCACAGCCACGAATCACAGTGAAATGTGCTCATGCTCTGGGCACAGTAATTCAAAACAAGGTATTTATACAGGCAAAACAGAGAACACAAGATAAGACACATGAGGAGACGGGGAACAAGAGTGGGGGCCAATGTTCTGGTGTGAACTCTCACAGACAGTAGGTCTTCAGCAAATGTTTAGGCTAACAGAAAGAACAGTTGATTACTTAAGAACACTCCGGTCGCTTGTGCAGAATAAGATAGAAAGTGACCTCTGTATCAGAACGAACATGTCAATGTGTTCAGACATCCAGACGCCTGTGAAAATGAACTTTCTAACAGCACATATCATCAGAGAATATGAGGAGGACATGTTAAAACATTTTTTACCATCACAAGACACAGTTATGATTACTGTACTAATAAAGACAGTTATGATTACTGTACTCATAAAGACACAGTTATGATAACTGTACTAATACTAATAAAGACAGTTATGATTACTGTACTAATAAAGACACAGTTATGATAACTGTACTAATACTAATAAAGACAGTTATGATTACTGTACTAATACTAATAAAGACAGTTATGATTACTGTACTAATAAAGACAGTTATGATTACTGTGCTAATACTAAAAGGTACACAGTTATGATCAGTATCAGAGCAGCAGTGTTTTCTCTCTGTAGCCTGTTTAACAAACACCTGCACATGAACAACAAGCAGCATTATGTCCTGCTGAGGTACGGGAACCACCTCTACTGGCGGAATTCCTTTACATTATTTATTCTGAAGTCATTATTTAATCACCTAAAATATGAATATGGTGTCTTTTTAACTCAGTAAATTGTGTATTTGGCTAAATGTTTCAGGGGAAAGTCAAATAATGTGACAGATCATGAAAAGACAAATCTTTTGAATAAATGTAGAAAGTTGTTTGTTGGTTCTTTTGTTGTTAGACCTACAATGGACATGTATTTTAATATATATATATATATATATATATATATATATATATATATATATATATATATATATATATATATATATATATTAATCCAAATGGTGAATCAGAAAATGAATCAAATTTGGAAGTGACACATTTGAGTTCAATCTTTGATCTGTCGTCACTCTGGGATGGAACTTCAGTGATGAACTGATATCCAAGGAGGGTGTTAAAAGTCTTCCAAGAAGGCTGCTTTACTGTGTCCTCGCTCACGGCTCCTCAGAGATCCTTTCTCACTCCTCGATCCTCAGAGCAGAACTAAAAGGGCCAGTCCCAGTGTCCCCCCTCAGGCCTTAAACCCTGAACCTTCAGGGACTTGGCTTATGTCACCTGGTAGATGGTTGAGCGTGAACGTAATAACTAATAGCTTCAGGGACATAATGACATGTTTGATGAATAAACCAGCTGTGTGAAATGGTCTCCTCTGCTTCCATGTGGTTTTATGTTCCTTCTTTAATGTGTACATGTCATATGTCCTCTTTGTTTACCTTGTTTTAATGTCTGCGGCTTCCACTTGTAACCCCTTATATCCTGTCTATGGGTAACCCCGTGTTGCCATGAATTGTGGGTAACTCCCTTGGGACTTCCAGAGAGGAAGACAAGTGCTTGTGGATGAAGAGATCCCTGAACACTCACAGTCCTATCGTGCAACAATACATATTACGAGGCTCACCGCAATACTGATATGTTTACAGCAATCACACTGATTGTTTCCAAAATGATTGTATGCTCTATGCTGTACCTGTCCCTGTGTCATACACCATCAATCAATCAATAAAGATTTTACTCACAAAAACTAGATGAAAAACTGAAATTGTTGGGGATACATGCACAGTATTAGAAGATACTACTGACGCTCTGTTCTCCAGTTCTTTAAGGCTATTTGATGTTATCTTACAGATGATGATAATTTCATCAGCTGCGGTGCTCCACTATATATATATATATATATATATATATATATCTATACAATAACCTGTGCGTCCAATTTAACAATATCCATCCCTTCAAAAAAAAAAGGGAGCAAGACCTACAGATCATCATCCCACCAACTCATTCAATACAGATATGTTCATAAGCTATACGAGAAAAATCTATTTTGTATGTTATTATCACCATCTTTACAGTTATTTTTGTGACTGTTAGTAATGGTATTATTATTATTAATGTAATTATTTTCTTTTCTGAGCTGCCATGTGTATCACAGTGTTCCCAGCCCTTTTTTTCTGGGGACCCACTATTTAAAAATGACAAACCGTCGCGACCCAATTCACAACAGGCCTTTTCTATGAATGGTGAGAAGAGTGAACGTTCCTGATGAGACTTACTTCCATTTCCACACCAACACATATTATCTTGAACAGATAAACCAGCCATTTCGAAGAAACACACGGTTTGTAAATCACAACTTATTTTCATGCATGTGTTGAAAACATATACGTAGAAAATACTTTATTTGATATGACTGGACCACAGTTTGTATGCATGGCCCAGCCTTCAGATGCTGTGTCCAAAACTGTTTTAACCTCTTCTGAAAACTACAAACAATGGTTATATAACTATGGCTTTGTAACACATAAACTGAGCAGTGGCGGGCCGTCAGGGCCTGCAAGGCCTTCTCTCCTGGCCTAAACAGAATCACAAAGCTATTTATATATATATTTTTAAATGTATAATTTATTTTAGAATTTAATAATTTTTCTTAAATGCACTACATGTATTATAATTTCTAAAAATATTTTTCCAATTATCTTATTTTCTCATTGCACAGCTACTGTCTTCCTCAGTTGCTCTCAGTTGCTCTCAGATCTCACTTCTATGTGTGTCTATGCCAGATGCCTGCAGGCTCTGCATCCAGTGCAGATTAAAGTACATGGGGACGATATTGGTGATTGTCATAGTGTTCACTCAGATATTTAGTTTGACATGTTGGGCGTATTCTTTGACGTGTCAGCGTCTGCTAGCGGCCTATAATGACGTCAGCATTACATACAGCTCATGTCCAGGTGCATGTGCTGCAGAGTGTGTTGTGATTGGTCAGTGGGCGAGCACGTGACTAAAGTGAAACTTGTGCTTGCTAGCAGAACTTAGGTTGTTAGCAGTCAGAGTTCAAGTGGAAAGATATGGAAGAAATTATGGCATTTTTAGTTTTTTTAACATCAAATGGCGGAAGGACGAGAAGCTGATTTAGTGGCGGAGTTACTGGGAACGCCTTTCTCAAGAAGGACATTAAGCTGCCTGAGCAAAGCCGCTACACGAGACCAAAGTACGCCGGGACACTTACAAGCTACGGTGCTTTTAAAAACGTTTGGAGGGACCCGAGTGAATCTCCAGATCAACGAACAAGTTCGCAGGGAAACGGAGCTCCACATTGAAAAAGTTAAGAAGAATAGGGAAATACTGAAAAGGACCTCTTGCTGGAACTGAAACGCACGGATGTACTGCACAGCCGAGTTATTGACCTCTTTGTAAACAAAGAGGAGGACGGACTTTGTATTTAAATAGAACAGCATTTGGTAAGTGAAGCTGCTTTTGTATTTCTTTATATCTGCAGTGTGTTAATTTTGCCAATCGTGTCGTTTATGTTGTTCCCTGATGTAAATAATATTTGAATGGCCCTTGCTCTTTAGTGTGAGCGTTGCTGGATTGTTTTGTCATGCTTTGTTGTGAATATGTGTGACGGTTCTTGTGAGTTCGCTCTTGTCATCGTGTTAATTACATCGATTTTGACCATATGCATTGTCCGTTAATGACGAAGCATCCCGTCATGCGTGGGGTTAGGGTCCGGATCATTGAATCAGTTTGGGCTGTTTTCTTTTACAAACAAGAATGATGGTCTGGAGAAATGGGGATTGTGTGGCGATTGCTTCGCCCTGTTTGAATCAGTAGGGACAGCTGAACGCTGCGGGGAGAATGTAGCGTGAGTTTGTGCGTGTTGTTTTGCTTCCGGGGTCAGACGCTGACCCGGAAACTAAACAGACAGACAGACAGACTGGTGTCCACCGAAAATGTTATATTTACCACAATTTAAGCTTCTGCATTTTCCAAATGCACCAGTATTATTGTTCGGTTTGTAAGCCTTGTACCGAACGGTTTAAAACGAATACGTGATGTTACATCCCTAGAAACAAATAACCGTAGCTGTGGCGTCATCATGAGGTTATTCAGTGGTAAGACAGCAGTGAAGGCCCAGGTATAAAATGCACGGCCCGCCACTGAAACTGAGGACAACTTAAGTTTCAGTTTGCCTTTAACAATGTAACAAAAAAGCACAACTAACAACATTTGAATGTGATTCTGAAGGGGTCAGATTGCAGACAGCTGAGATCCTGAATGGCATGCTCCCCCAATGGCTGAAGCTCAACATGCTGTTCTTCCTGCGAAAGGAAGATTCTTTGTGATACAACATGAATGTGTGTTTGCATCTGTTTCTGGAATGAGTGCACCGCAACAAGGCTGACCACTTGATAGCTTGCAGAGCACATAATAGACCGTCCACACTTCACTACGCTTCTATCCATCTGCCACAAATTCAACCATTAGGCATGGCCATGAGCAGTCGAGTCACATCCCTGCCGGTTTCTGGCGGCTGGACACGGCTCTTAAAAACATTGCCCTCTTGTCTCAACTATCTGATGCATTAAAGCCTTATTCTTCTTTTAAAGCATTTTTCAAAAAGGGCTCCATCTTGATGTGATCTTACAGATGACTTCTCTCACACAAATGCCGGAGAACACAGCGAGCAGGCCTCCTGCAGGTCGGGTAGATTAAACACCTCAGGACCTGAGAGAAGACTCAGACGCATGCCGATAAGATCCATTTGATGTGAGGCACTTTGAATTAAAACAGCACTACGGGCAACAAGGTAGGCTGGTGGACAGCAAATACAGTGTGTGAGGTGATGCCAGTAAACTGCACTTACTGAGCAGCATGGTGACATCTACAACAAAGTCACACATCATCAATCAGGTTATCCAGGATATCTAAACCACTGCATGTGGAGGTCAAAACTGGCCGTGAGTTGTTGCTCGTGGTTTGTAAATTGTGATAGATGTTAACAGCAGACAGCTCGGGTAATCATTCTACAGTCCGTCTGAGGTTTGTTTCCAACCTTTCTGATCATCTCTTGACCTGTGTTCACTTCTCTTTAGTGGTGTCACTGTGTTCCCAGATCTCACTCATTCACTCATTAGTACTGATAAAAACTATGCACAAATCTACAAAAATAAGACCCAAGTCGGAAGTTAAAGGAAAAGTATGATTTATTATAATATTTGTAAATATGTTTTCATCAGTGTATGATCACCTGTAAGTAAGAATTGTGGTGTTTTTTAACCTTAGAATAAGCCGTATTCCTTCATAGTCCTCTTCATGTTGCACCGCCGTGTTTCTACTATAGCCCAGAAGGGACAAACCAAACACCGGCAGAGGGAGCCCAGTCAGCATTTTCTTGTTGAAAAGACGTTTAAAAGACGACTCTGGCCACCGTTAAGACGTTCAAAAGTGGCTGAAAAGCGTTTTTTCACTGACTATTTGAAGACGTTCAACGGGATTTTAGTCGAGAATCAAGAAATAGTTGTTGAAAAAACTTTTAAATGTCTTTTAAACATCACAGTGTTTTAAAGTAAAATATGTAGCAATTAAATACGTAGCATTCACTGTGTTACCTGAAGTACTATGGGTTGTTTTCTAGAACACTCCACACACACCATTGACAACAGACATTACATACTGTAATAAGAGGAGCAAAACATAATAGACATTACAAAAAACAAGCAAAGACAAACCTCAGTGAGCTCCGTGTCTTTGGAGGTCAAGGTTTGAACTGCTCCCTAATTTGGTCAATGCAGAGGAGCAGCAGCTGGACAACTTTTCAGCCCTGTTCAAATCCACAAATACAAGCTTTACATTTAGCTTTGCTGGTGACAGCAGTTCCTTGATTTGATCTAGTTTTATACATTAAAGTTTGTTTCCACATGTACTGCATGTGTGGAAAAAGTGAAAGGAAGTGTCTCAAGAGGGCGCTGTGTGAAGTCTGCTAAATGTCCTCAAGTGGTGTTATTTCATTCGGAGTGAGAAAATGAAAGGGATCTGGGGGAGTTAGAGAGACGTAGCTCGCTACGGGCTCCACGTTAGGCTGTGTAGAAATATGCTGACGGTATTTACAGGCATTAAACGTATAAGTATTATGTGTGTGCTCATTTGCAATAGTGTTGCGTGTGTCATAGAGCGTCATAGAGAGTTTGAATCTCCGGGTGAGGCACTCACGCGCTCCCCGTACAAAGAAGACGCTCTGACACACAGGTGGTTTAGCTTAAACTCGTAACTAGATGTGTTGTGAAGCGGGTTAGTCCGTGCGATATTATGTAGCAACAACAGGTGGAAAGCAGGAACAGCATCTTCTCTGTCCATGAGAACTGGAGGACTCCCACACACAGTGGCCCCAACCCTGGCGTGTGTGTGGGTGAAGATAACTTGTCCCTGTGCAGGACAAGGTCAACTCCTCATGAGAATGAATAAAGAAACAGGGAAAGGATAGAACGGGGCTCACAAAACACTGAGAGGAGAGATGCGTGGACCGAGCCCTGACTTTGTGTCTGTTGCTAGGGATACTTTATCAATTATTGTGTTTTGTGAAACCATAGATCTATGTTTTTATGCTTTGATGCTTGACTTATTAAATTGTTAATACTTATAGATCTTCTACCGTCTTCTGTTCATCGAATGTAATTCCAATCAAATGATCTGCGCGGGGTCCTTCTGAAGGTGTAGTCTTTTGGAGTCAGATTATACGGTGGGCTTTTTGCCCGAGGGTAAATCCCCAACAGCTGCCAGAAAACAATCGTCTGCAAATAACTCACAATGTTATTTGTAAAACTGGACAATTTATTTTCACATTAACAAGAAAAAAACATCAAAAACAATATTTCACAAGGGTGATGCACTTATCTGTACAAGAGAGATCCATTTGTTGGTCCACTTTAATGACAGGCGCAGAGTGGACTCCTGCACTAGTGTGGGCGGAACCACCGGCAACTTAACACTGGTGATGAAAGAGTTGGTGGTGGACTTCACTCTCCCTATTTCCATCTAGGGGTTGGATGGGGACACAGTGCAGACCAAGTACCTGGGAGTACCTCTGGACAACAAGCTGAACTGACACGTGTTGCAGGCTTCCGTAGGAAAACTCACAGAAACTGAGGACTAACTTCTCGTAGGAACCGTATCGTCTACATACGAACCGTTGTATCAGGATACGTTGTATTTAGATATTTGAATTGTCACCTGGCGCCTGAGTTTGGGGTTTTCCTTTCCATTGATAAAGACATTTCTGGCATGAATTGCAACATAAACACAAGCCCTTGGCTACAACCACCACAATGCACTGCAGGGAAAATAATCTTTACAACTCATGTAGAGAGGCACGAGAATAGATTTTAAATTTGAGTTTTTAAATGAATCGCCGGATACAATAATTGGCTGACACACTGTTGCATCACTGACAGTTTTCCCCCTGATGTTTCCTTCGTGGTTTAGCCAGGGGTCTACAGTAAAGACAGCTCACACTCACATGCATACGTGGAGACAACTGTGTGAGCTTTAAACTAAACTGGGTGGAACAAAAGCACGTGGACGATAACATTGTGGAAGTCAGGGGGGTAAGGTTGATCTCTGTGTGCAGCTGAGTCAGTCAGTGTTCCAGGCTGCAAACTAGTTCAGCCATCTATGAGCCTGACAGTAGTCACACAGCTGCAGTTCATTTAGGACTAGTCTAAACATATGACTTGTCATGATGGATTTTTCATTTCATTTCATTAATTTCCCTTTATGCCTCTTGGCATGTAGGGCAGCAACAAAAGTCTTCCACTCCTGTCTGTCCTGGGCGAGTCGCTGGATGGTGCCCCATGAGTGGTTTAGGCTCTGCATCTCCTTCTCCACAGTTCTTCTCAATGCGTTTCTTGGTCGGCCTCTTTTTCTTTTCCCTTCTGGTGTCCAATGTAAGGCTGTTCTTGTGATATTAGCAAGATATTTTCTCAACACATGTCCTATCCATCCCCATCTTCTTCTCATTAGGATGGTCTCCATGCATTTTTGTTGGCATTTGTCATACAGTTCTTTATTTGAGATGGTGTTTGGCCATAAAATGTGCAGTATTCATCTTAAACTCTTGGTATGGAAGGTTGATAGTCTGTTGAGGTCTTCTTGTGTCATTCTCCAGCATTCAGAACCGTACAATAGGGTGGATAAAACACAGCTCTGATACTATTTAAGTTTGGTCCTGATGGTGTACTGCTGTGACCTCCATATGTTATTCAGTACTTTGAAAGCGTTCCTTGCCTTATTAAGACGGTTCTTGATGTCTTTATCTGTGCCCCCGTCATGTCTGACAGTGCTGCCCAAATATGTGAACTCGTCCGTTTTACGGAGATCTTCTCCGTTAACCTCAATTGGTGAGGGATTGGGAATGTTCAGTGTCATCACTTCCGTTTTCTTTTTGCTGATCTTCAGGCCAATCTTCTGACCAAAATCACTGAGGCGGGATGTTTTCTCCTGCATGTGTCGATGAGTATGTGAAAGAAGAGCGAGATCATCTGCATTAGTCTAGATCAGGGGTCTCTAACTGGCGGACCGCGGTCTGGATCCGGTCACAGACGCAGTTGTATCCGTACCCAGGACCTAAAATCGATATTTCGGAATCCCACATATATTAGGCAGCGAGTTTGTACTTTAACCGGTAGGGTTGCACGGTGTATCGATACTAAAAAGGTACCGCGGTACCTGTACGTTAAAAACGATCCGATTTTGCATATTTTTAGTATCGATACTTTATTAAAATAGCGCGATCAGAGCGCACACGCTGCTCCGCTCCCTGTCACGCTGCCTGCAGGCATGCAAGGGGGCGGGGCTGCCCAGCGCGCTCACAGCAACAGGCAGCGCGCGCACTCACAGCGAGTGATCACAGGGGAGACATGCAGGAGCTTTTGCCGACTGTCCTCGGCTTCTTGGAAAACAAGATGCCAGAAGTATCATCTGGAAGTACTTTGGCTATATTGCAGACAGTGAAGGAAAGCCCACTGACCTACAGAGACCTGTCTGCAAAACGTGTTTCAAAGCCACACAGACCAAGGGAGGCAACACGTCTAACATGGCAAAGCACCTTTCAGACAGACACCCGCAACCTTTCAAAGAGTTCAAAGAACGACGGGTAAGCAAATGTGATTATAAACATCAACACCCCCAAGCTCACCTATATACAGCTAACACGAGTAGCCTTAGCCTAGTTTGACAACAAGCCTATATGATCATGAGGTCACAATGCACACAAACGTGTACTAAATGAAACACAATTGATGCAAAATGGCTCCATGCTGGTGGAGCCTGAGGGTGGATCTTGAGCTAATTATTTTTATTTTTAGTTAAGGAAAAATAATTATTCCATGAATTAAGATAAAATATGAAGTGAAAATATCAAACTCACTATGCAAGTAAATGAAGAAATGAGGAAAATAGAAATGAGGAAATAGAAACAAGAGCAGGAAAATTGCGCTAATCAGAAAGGTTATCTCACATGACGTTCTCCAAAAAGAGAAACGTGTTCAGAGAGAATATAATTTATAAGCAAGAATGAACAGACTCTTCTATGTTAATTCTTCCCACAGGCAGTGTGTCATATGTTCAGAAACCGTAAAAGCGGCAAATGAAGCGCACTACGAGGCAAAGCACAACTCCTTTGAACAAACGTACCCACTCACATCTGAAATGAAGACACAGAAAATAAACCTAAGAGCCCAATATGATCAGAATCCTAACACATGAATTCACTGTCCCAACAATGATGTTACCAGAGAGGATAGAGCTGAAACAAGTGTTAATAACCACAGATAAAGTCCATGCTCACTGATTTCTCTTTTTAGATGACAAAAATATTATATTGTTGCTTTTTGATTGACATCAAGTCACACATGAATGAACTGAATTTAAAGCTGCAGGACAATTCAGTGAAATACATTTTTCTAAAATGAATTTCTTTATTTTAAGATGCTTTTAAAAGCTTTCTGTTTTGTCAGTTATTCTTTAATCCAGCCATTATTTTACTTGAAATGAGAATTTATTTATGTATTATTTATAATCCATCCAGTTAAATTTGTAAACTGAGAATAATAATTTGTTAAAATATAATTGATGTGTACATATTATGTAAAAAACATATTATGTATTACAGATGTCCACCAGTAAAATAAGCAACTCAGTCATTTTACTGTTAGTTTAAACTCCTTGGTCACTTTGTTCGGTACTATATAATCTAATACAATCCACTACAACAGCTCAGATATGAATGTTTAGTTTTTGGAAAAAAACTTTCACAGAGATTCAACTCTGTGTTTATTATTGACGTTGAAGTTTGCAGTGCTGTACATGCATGCATCTATGCATGAAGCCATTCATTCACACATCGACACACACTTACGGAGTCAAACACATATTCATATCCTTTAATCCAGACCTTATTTCACTTTAAATGAGAAAAACAGTTACTTATGTATTATTTATAATCCATCCAGTTAAATTAGAAAACTGAGAGTAATAATTTGTTAAAATATAATTGATGTGTACTTTATTTGATTTGACAGTTGTTGACTACACAGAGACGTTGTTACTACTATTAGGCTTCTTGAATATATTGATATATATATGGCAGTAAATAGCGCGAGTTAGATATTACTGTAATGTTTTTGTCCGAGATTTTCTCAATCTGGACCTTTTGGAAATTTAGTTGAATACCCCTGCTTTATACTTTACCCAATGAGTACTACAAAAGAGTATTGAAATGATGTGACAACTGATATTAGATATACTGTAACACCAATTTTGTTTTTGATTACACTGCAGAAAGGCAATTTTTTGACTTCTCAGAACAAGGTGATTTCAAATATGAATACAATGTATTGAAAGGTACTCTGTGCATTTGGTAGATTTGCCGGCATCGAGCGGGGAGGATGCAGATTACAACCAGCTAAACTTTTTCAAGCTGTGCCAAGCGAGTAGGAGAAATACGGTGGCCGATGTGAAAACCTGAATGCATGAAACACAGCAATTAGTATTTGTCGTATTAAGGCGTTAATGTTGCACTGATGCACTCTGGATCAACCCGTGTGTGTCTGCAGGTGGAACACAGCACCCCCCTCACAGAACATAAAACTTAGAAGTTGCACAAACTGAGAAGTTGAAAAGAAAATCTCTGGAGGAACAGCAGTTCAATGCACAATAAACATTTATTTCAGCAACTCACAGCACTGTGGGACATATCCAAGGAACAGACCTCCGTCCACTTGTCAGTCGTTGCGTCGTAGGACTCGACATTACTGCAGGTGCAGTGGCCGTTACAGTCCCCAACATGCCCCCTGTGCTCGCGATGAGACTCCACTGGCTGGTCTCAGGCCTGTAGCGCTCTGCCCGTCAAAACCTCCCGTGGCGTAGATGCACTCGCCCAGCACAGCGACGCTCACGTAGCATCAGCGGTGGTACGTGGGTGGCCCCTCGTGCCAGGTGCGCATGCTCACGTCGAACCTGCGCACGCTGTTGAAACGCTCGACCCCGTTGAAGCCGCCGACGTAGTAGATGCTCCCGTTGAGGACGGCGGTGCCGTGGTAGGCGCGAGGACCCCACGTCTTGGTCTGTCACCTGCATCCAGAGGTCGGTGCTGACGTCGTACGATTCGATGCTGTTCGTTGGATCGGTGCCGCTCCAGCCCCCAATGGCCAACAGGATGCCGTTAGGCAGGCGAGGGCGGGCGAGAGGGTTGCTGAGATGCGCAGAGGGTCTGAACCTCATGATGGGACTTAGGATTTCGATGACTGCCCTGACCATGTGCAGGCACTCAGCGTTGTTTTTCACCAGCTCATTGGACATCACGTTCAACCTCAGGTAGTCCTTACTCATCAACACCAGTCGCACCTACACAGAGACTGCAGCACCACAGCGAAAAGCAGACATTGCAGTGCTCTTGTCCAAGGTATATGTTAACCTTTTGTCAACAGATTTAGTTTAGACTTGCATCTTCAGCATTAAAAATAAAAGTAACAACGCTATGTGTGTGTCCGCCTCGAGAATACATCACAGAAATTGGCGACGAGGATAAAACTACGTTCTCGCAGGGTAGGAGAGACACTCGGTGTCAGTACTTGTGAGTATGATGGCCCTGTTTGGGAGAATTGACGAATTCAAGCCAGAAAATGAACAATGGTCCGCGTACATTGAACGGATGGAACAATTCTTCGAAGCTAACGACGTAGCCGAAGATAAGCAAGTAGCTACGCTTCTCAGTGTAATGGATGCGGCTACTTATGGGCTTTTGAGAAATCTGGTGCAGCCCAGGAAGCCAAAAGATAAGACGTTTGACGAAATAGTGGCCGTTCTAAAGGAACATTATGAGCCCAAGCCCTTATTAGTAGCTGAAAGGTTTCGCTATAACCGGTGTAACCAAAAAGATAACCAGCCGGTGGCTCATTATGTAGCAGAGTTGAAACAATGCGCATCTAACTGTGAGTTCGGCGCCAACTTGGACGCATCACTGCGAGATCGTCAGTGGAATAAGAAACGAGGGCTGCCAGAGGAGACTACTTTCGGAAAATGATCTTACTTTTGCAGTCTCTTGAGATCGCGCTCAACATGGAGACTGCCGACAGAGACGCACGTCAGTTGAGAGGGATGGAAAGTGAAAGTGTCGGGGAACTGTTACAGGTCCAATGGAAAGAATCACGAGCCAGATGAGTGCCGTTTTAAAGAGACTAAATGCCATAACTGTGGCAAGACTGGGCATATTAAAAAGGCATGTCGGTCCAAGGCACAGGCAGAGAGTGAAAGGCATTCATGGGGCAAAGGGGCAGAGGAAAGAAACACACAAAATATGTGGAAGCTGAAGAAGATGCTGAATTGGGTGTGTTCACAATTTTGACTGTCACAAGTGAAGATGCTGACCTGTATAAAGAAATATTCACTGTAGCTGAGGTGAGGTTAGAGATGGAAATAGATACTGGGGCTGCAAGGAGTATCATTTCACGGGGTACATACAGGGAGAAATTCTCACACTTGCCACTGCAGAGAAGTAAAGTTAAGCTTAAAGCTTATAATGGAGGTCGCATTCCCGTACACTGTCTCCAGCGGAGAAAAAATATTCTCAAATCGAGAAAGAAGCTCTTGGACTGATATATGGCGTAAAGAAATTCCACCAGTACTTGTGGGGTAGACATTTTAACTTAATAACTGACCATAAACCACTTCTGATACTGTTTGGTGAGCACAAGAGCCTGCCTACACTGGCCGCAGCACGCATTCAGAGGTGGGCGATTATATTGTCAGCGTATAACTACCACATTGTCTATCGCAAATCAGAAGAGCACAGTAATGCTGATGGACTCTCCCGCTGTCCCTTGCCGGAGACCAGCGACACAGGAACAGCCGTGACTTCAGCTCTAGTCCACTCACTGCTGGCGGAGCATATACAAGAAGCACCACTCAACGCAACACAGATTGCAAGGACGACACGCACTGACAGTGCGTTGTCACGAGTGTATAAGTATGTCATGGAAGGCTGGCCCATTCAGGTAGAGGAAAACCTAAAGGTGTTTTTCTCAAAGAGAAATGAGTTGTCCACAGAGCAAGGTTGTGTCCTATGGGGGATCAGAGTCATTGTACCCTCCAAGATGAGAAGAGCTGTCTTAAAAGAGATTCACTCTGGGCACCAAGGCATAGTGAAAACAAAGGCCTTAGCTCGCAAATATGTATGGTGGCCGAACCTTGACTTGGAAGTGGAACAGATTTGCAAGGAATGTGAGACATGCCAGTTGGATCAAAAGATGCCACGCCAGGTTCCACTACAGCCCTGGGAGTTCCCAGGTGAGTCCTGGAAGAGACTACACATAGACTTTGCTGGACCGTTCTTGAACCACATGTTCATGGTTGGAAGTGTTTCGTATGTCACAGATCACCTCTCAAGCAACAATCACCAGGCTCAGGAGACTGTTTGCCTCTTACGGTCTCCCTGAACAAATTGTGACAGACAATGCGACGACATTCACATCAGACGAGTTCCAGACTTTCGCCAAGCAGAATGGGATTCTGCACACTACAAGTGCACCTGGACATCCAGCAACAAATGGTCTGGCAGAGAGATATGTTCAGACGTTGAAGACAGGTATGAAAAAGCTTGTTTCACTGAACATTGAGGACAAGATCTCACTGTTCCTGCTACAATATCGGACTATGCCTAACTGCACTACTGGACAGTCCCCGGCTGATCTGTTTCTTCACAGACATATCCGGACAAGGTTGGATTTCCTAAAGCCTTGTACCAAGGAGACGGTACGCAAGAAACAGTATCACTTATCGCTTATCTGCGCAGCACTGTGGCGGGGAGTCACAAGTGGATTCCAGGCCCTGTTTCATATCAAGTCAGAGAGCGGGACTCCGACACAGTACACAGACGTCATGGAGACCAGCTGCGAGCTCGAGCTATTGCTCAACCTGATATTGATGTCACTGAATCACAGGCTGAACTGGGTGATGGTGAAGACTGCAGCAGTTCTCAGGAAGTTGTCGACGCTAACATGCAGACACCCGAGCTTCTGGAGCCCGAACCAGTGGTTCTGAGGCGCTCAAACCGAATGACTAAACCGCCAAAGCGATATATATGCCATAAGACTGTATACTCCTACAGCGGACTGTGTCTTTAGCTTATACTTAGACAGACAACCTGAAAATACATACCTCATACATAAGGGAATGTCGGATGATGTAAAATATTGTGTTTAACTTAGGCCATATGTTATTGTTAAAAGTATCAGGAAACTGTTGTTCAGTTAAGAATGCTTAAGTTGTTCTCAGTTAAAAGGGGGAATAATGTGGTGTATTGATCACATTACGTTACTTGGTTGAAATGCTGAAGATGCAAGTCTAAGGCCATATCCACACTAGTCCCGTTTTGCTACGTTTACACTGAGCAGCCACACCACGCCGGAGTTTTGGAGCACCCTAAACGGAGGAACCTGAAAACTCCGCCGTGGTTGGAGGTATTTGAAAACTCCGGGGTTTTGGTTGAGTGTAGACGTCGGATACGGATATCTGTTAGAAAAAATGAGCCCACACCCGTGCTCGCTACTGGATTGGTTATTACCAGCCATGACTTCTCCGTCCCTGATTCGTCACACTCACTATCACGTGACCCGTACCCGGAAGAAAACAAACAGCCGGGCGACCAGCAGCGATTCATTTCAACATGGATAACGAATGGCATGCCTTGCTTGCTGTGTTGTCTGTACTAGCAGCTATTGTGGCGTTAAATGCGTCATTTTACAATGCTGCTATTGCCTACAGGCGGAGGAGGCAAGCTATTCTTCGAGCGATGAGCGACCATTCCCGAGTCCAGAGACGCTATCAGCCGTACATGGAGCGGCTGTCTGAAGCTACAGTTAGCAATAAATACTATTCAGAGCTACAACTACAAACAGACAACACAGAGGAAACGAGTGAGAGACGAGTGAGAGACGAGTGAGAGACGAGTGAGAGACGAGTGATCGACGATGATTCGTTTTACTTCTTCTGTTTGGTAGCCTTGAGAGACCTTAAGGTGCGTTCACACCAAACGCGTTGATTTTTTCAGGTCTGCCGATTTTTTCAGGCTGCCGGTCGTGTTCACACCAAACGCCGCAAAATCGCCGGAGAGGGGGCGTGGTTTATAGACCTCGATCCCTTCAACTGTCCGCCATTAACCATGGAAAAAATAACCTATATTTCTACGTGTTGTGGAAGTCACAGATATCCCGGGAAACTAAACGCCGTCATGTCTGGTTCATAATATTGTTCAGAGGAGCTCCGTGGATTGTATCGAGCTGTATTCACTGTGTCTAGCAAGCCACCGGTCGCTGTTTACTACAGCTGTAGGAACCCTAAATAAACTGATTTGGCTGTGATTCAACGGCAATAAACCGACAAAAAGGACTCTGAAATAACTACGTAATGATGCCGATTTGTACTTGTCTTCTCCGACAAAAAGGGACTCCGAAATAACTACGTAATGATCCCGATTTGTAGGCTACTTGTCTTCTCAATGGAGCTCTGAAGGATCGGTACTATGCTAACATCGTAGCAGCTCCACCAGCACTCAATAACGTCATGTAGACGTAAATACGGCAGCGTCTATTCATTGTTTGTACCATATGGTTTACACACACACGTATACACATAGTTTGGTCCGGTCTCTATTGATATGAGGTATCGTAGAGCTCTGGGTGAACACAGACGGCTACAGTATTTATTTCCTGATTCAACAACGGCAGGAAGTCAGTGATGACAGGGGGAGCAACTCAACGCTGATAGGCTATCGCTCCACAGCGTCACGAGATTATGTCGCAGAAGTTGAAAAATTTCAACTCACGCGTCCAACGCGCCATCGCAAAATCGCGGCGGGCCAGTCTCATCGCGTCTGTGCATAGACTTTGTATGTAATCTCGACGCGCGTCAAACAATCGACGCGTCCGTTGTGAACGCACCTTAAGTCTTTCTTTATGGAGCATGAAAATATGTACGAAGATATATTATATTCGCTAATCACGGTTAGCATTTCCCCATTGGCGGTAATGTTAAAATTAGCTTAGAAGCTAGCGAGTCGGACCTGTTGCATGATGTTGTGCCCTAAAAGATGCCCTAAAGAGGTTAACATATAACTTAGACAAGAGCTCTGCTTTTCGCTGCGGTCTCTGTGTAGGTGCGACTGGTGTTGAGTAAGGACTACCTGAGGTTGAACGTGATGTCCAATGAGCTGGTGAAGAACAACGCTGAGTGCCTGCACATGGTCAGGGCAGTCATCGAAATCCTAAGTCCCATCATGAGGTTCAGACCCTCTGCGCATCTCAGCAACCCTCTTGTCCGCCCTCGCCTGCCAAACGGCATCCATGTTGGCCATAGGGGGCTGGAGCGGCGCCGATCCAATGAACAGCATCGAGTCGTACGACGTCAGCACCGACCTCTGGATGCAGGTGACAGACCAAGACGTGGGTCCTCGCGCCTACCACGGCACCGCCGTCCTCAAGGGGAGCATCTACTGCGTCGGCAGCTTCAACAGGGTAGAGCATTTCAACAGCATGCGCAGGTTCGACGTAAGCATGCGCACCTGGCACGAGGGGCCACCCACTTACCACCGCCGATGCTACGTGAGCGTCGCTGTGCTGGGCGAGTGCATCTACGCCATGGGAGGTTTTGACAGGTACTCGCGACTCAGCACCGCTCTCTTCGCTCACATTGAGGTCGTCGGCGAGTTGCACGGAGAGCTGCGTAGACTCTTTGGACAAAACCACCTCCTCAAAGTGGTCAACGATGAAGTGGTAGGCCTTGAGCCGCAGCTCGGGGGACAAGCAGGTGTCGGTGACCTGAAAGATGCTGATGCAGTTCTCTGGGCAGAGCTGCTCGCCCAGGAAGTCGCAACAAGTTTGCACAACGCCCATGAGGTTGAGCTGATCGGCTGCCAGCAGCAGCTCCTGCACGTTTTCCTCCGTCACAGAGACCAAGCTGGTGTACGCGAACTCAATGATGAGCTGCATCATGTCCGGAGACAGGCCGGGTATAGAATCTTTATCCCTTTAAGGGGGAAATTCTTCTCTGCATTTGACCCATCCCTGTATATAGGGAGCAGTGGGCTGCCAATGATAGGCGCCCGGGGAGCCGGGGGTTCAGTGTATTGCTCATGTACACTTCGACACGTGACACGTCCCAGTCAGGGATCGAACTGTGAACCTTCCGGTTCCCAGAAGACCTCTTAACCCAGTGCGCCACGGTCGCTCCCAAAGATGCCAAAGATGGTATGTGGAAGACCTCCTTGTCTGGAGGTGACCAGCGACTCCAGAGAGCTCTGCAGAGGATTGGAAACAGACTTCAGATTTTCATTCTCATTGTCTCATTGATAACAATGATAACATTTTCAAATAAGCATTCACAAAATCAACATATTACACCATTTTGCATTAAAGGGAAATTGTACAATACGTAAACCGCCGGACATCATTCCGAGTGTAACTAGCAGTAAGAATGTCGCTGTCAAATAAATGTCACAAATATGTAATACTACATTTTGTATGCTAGTTTTGTTTTCTTTTGTGATCTCTCTGGAGCTGTTTCACCACCATCTACAATTCATCTCAGGTTTTGTGCAGCAGTGAACAGCTTCTTCCTTCAATTTGTGTGTCGAATTAACCATCTCAAGTGTTTGCAATTACTTTTCGTTTTGTTGCATTAAATTAATTCAGTCACTTTTCTGAACACTCAATGCTACTAATCAATACTAATCTGCTTAAAAGCACATTACTATGGACCTGAGAGACTAAAGCTGATATATTATATATTTTCCTCTATGTCAAACCTGTCAGAAATGCTCCATGAACGTATGTAATTCATCACATATCGTGATTAGTCTCCCAGACTTGATCATTAACTATTACTTTCTGCTCATTTGAAGGATATACATTCACAGCATATATATATATATATATATATATATATATATATATATATATATATATATATATTGTAATGGAATATTTCCTTTAACAGTTTAGGTGAAGTTGGTTTTATCCAAAGTGTTCAAAATAGACAGAGTCTTGATGAATGATCAAAGTTTCAGAAAGTCAATTTAATGTTTGCAAACAGAGAACACAACCACAGCCACGTATCACAGTGAAATGTGCTCATGCTCTGGAGACGCAGAATCAAAACAAGGTATTTATACAGGCAGCACTGAGAAGACAGGATAAGACAGAGGAGCCGGGGAACACAGGTGGGGGCCAGTGTTCTGGTGCGAACCTTCACCGACCATAGTTCCCAAGAAAATTTTTATGCTCAGAGAAAGAGCCGTTGATTAGAGAAAGAACTGTTGTGGCAAAATGGAGAGACGAGACGCAAAACTGGAGTTGCCACCCAGCGGGGAATTGTTTTAATAAGATCAAGCCAACATCAACCAGTCCAGTATATTGAAACGACTCCCATGTACTGCTTTACAGAGATCACTCTTATAGTCAAACTTCACGCCCCCTTTGCTGTGTTCCATCAATCAAACTAGTCTGTTGGATCCAAAACAGCACACATCTGGAGTCCTAATTAGGACATGTTCTTTTTGGTTGTCCTGAAACAACCTTTCCCTCTGATAGGACACAGCCCCAACTACGGAACTGTTTTGGTATTCTTCAGAGATTAGGTTCAGTCTGTCTGGCGCCTTGCATTCCTTCCCAGAAATGATGTTGTGAACAGAATAACACGTTATGTAACTGTTTGCTAACGTTCTGAATACTTTAACATACGATGAACACTCGTATTTACTGCAATCATGGAAATTAAGATTGTAACAGTTGGATTCAAAAGGTATATGATGAATTTCTTCCACACATCCCTCCTCTGAGGGTTTCTTAACCCTCAACCTAACTTCATATAACTTTTGTCAAATTGGTAAAGCTGTAACCTAAAGTTTTGATCCCTTACTGCATTGCAACACCAAGTGATTTATGTAAATTATATGTGCTTGATTATATACCAATACAGTTACAATACAATACAGAACATTTGAGTCAGTAAGATAATTCAAATAACATCACTCAAGGCTAAGATTCACTTTCATATAAGGGCGAAAAAACCCGCAGGTTGCATTACAGGAAAAACTCCCTTATGGTCCTTTCCCGCCAAGCGACCACCTTTTTGGCATGAAGTGAATCTATTTTTGCTTGCAAACATGTATTAACTGATACATCACACATTTAAATTTCTGCAAAATATTGAACAATATATCAGTGTTCATTAGAAGCAATGTCTGTGATAAAACCATACGCTATACTACTTGTGCATCATGACTATGAATATATGTGAATGTAGAAATATCTGATTATAATACATTCAATTTATAGTGAAACAGTTTGGACAGATGACAAAACATGTGACGTGGTGTTTTTTGGACGTGTGTACTTCCAACAAAGTTCAGGCTCTCGTTCTTATGGTGAGATGCCTCCTAGTCCTGTGCCCTCCATGTCATCTGAGTCCTCCAGAAAATCCGGAATGGGAAACAGGTCCGGAAACAGGTCCGGTCGTCCAACCACCATTTGAGCGAACTGGGCCTTTGTCCCTCGCTCAATCGTCATCATGTTCATCATCTGAGCCAGTTGGAGATTTGCCATGACACCCATCTGTTTGTCCATGCTCCTCTGGCACTGTCTCCTCAGGATGGGTACGATGCGACATGCCAATAGAAAAACCACAATTAAAACTATTAATGCGCTAATGTCTGTTTTTAGCAATACAGACCCCCATTTTCCCAGAATTTAGTCTACCCAATCCCATGACCACCCCCCTGCCAGCATTCTCCTCAAGCTCTTTCCTCAAACCCCGAATTCTTCTCCATTTCAACAGTATATTCAGTAAAGCATTTCACAACACATTCAATACATATCAGATATGTCTGATGTTTGTTTGCTTAACAAATGAAGAGTGGGAATGGTCATAGTTGTGTCTCGTGATATTGGGTTTTCATATCATACCGGTCTCCTAATGAACGAAGGAGTAATGTTAGCCTGTGGGAATGTGGAATTCCCCTCCGTAGCAAATCCACCACTGGCAAAACATTCATACTTTTCCAATTGATCTGCTTTATAATTTGTGGGAGGCTTATTTTGCGATGTGTAAATCATAATTTCTGCACATGCGGTCCACACTTGATATTCAGGATACTGATCTCAATAGTTGTGTTTCTTTTGAGATCCATACAAGAGTCCATTTGAACTTCACATGTAGGAAGTGCCAATGTTTTTATTTCACATGTACATCATAAACATGATTTGGATTCCACATTCGGCTCATTCTGTCACCAGCCTCAGCTGTGTACTAGTTTCCCCTTTCCACATGGTGTGAAGTTGTTTCTTTCTACGTGTATTAACGTGCAACTGTCTGAACACTGGGTAGGCTGGTTTGAACTTAAATGGCAATGCTGGCATAGGTCCTGGTCTAACATGGGTTGGAATATGTGTGGTTGCATCGTACTCATCTTGATTCATGGTTTCTGGCTCTTCTCCAGGACGGCTGAGCCACCGTCTGGGCTCTTACGGCTCTCAAGGTTGGAGTACTGGTAGTTGTTACATTGGATGGGTTCGGATGTCCTCGTCTGCGATAGAAGTTATATCTAACAGAACATGATAAATTGCCAATTGCCAACAACTCCCCCCTCTGGCCATTTCCATGGCCACTAAAGTGTTTGCAATTTATCGAAATGGCAAAAATTGTTTACATATGCACAACATATGATCACATAATCGATGAGGTTAAAACATTAGCTGTTTTTGTGAGTTTGAAGCAACTCCATGTTGTAGCTAGCTTGGGAATGTTGATGTTAACATCAACATGACAAAATAAATCTCCTGAGAGAGATGAGGCGAAACACAGATGTCAGACCTCCGTCTCTGTTGAACTGTTTTAGAGAGACAACATATCAGTGAGGCTCATAACACACAACAATTTTAACAATTTGTAAAAATTCTATCATACAAGTATTTATATTCCTATTATATTCATTCAGAATCAACTGTCAGTTCAACTGATTCCTTAATCAAGTAAAATAATAAAAGAAAGCACAGGCTGTTTTATGAGATCATGTTTCTCAGACAGCAAGCTATAATAATAAACACAAGTATTACACAGAAATGTCACTTTCGTAGTTCTACGGGAGGAAAACAGTCAGACAAACAAGTCTGATGTGCAGGATCGGCTTTTTAGAAGAACAACATGCGTTGTGCCGGGTGCCTTGTGATTCAAAGCAGTCAATGAGAGTGAGGTTCTTTGGAACGTCAAGGTCTGTCAGAGGGATGACGTCTGGTGTACTTAAATATATATATTTATCTTCATGATGCAAGACATGTTTACAGAACATGTAATCTTTGAACACCTTAGTGTAGGACAAGTTGGTGTAATACATTAAACAGTGGAATAGTGTGATGTCTAAGATGTTTTGGATCTTTGGCACACTCTGCTGATGTGTGTCATTGGTACAAGCATGGGCTGTGGTCGTGTTTTAAGCACATCACAAAAAGTAGTTGTGCTGCTGGACTGTGAGCTTAGCACAGTGTTTTCTAAAATTACAACCTAATAAAATATAAATAATATTTGTTGTTGCAGTTCTTACATTCCCTAATGTCAGTTAAAAATTGAATTTAAATATTGTATTAGATATTCATATTATCTAATATCGAGGGCCAACTCATCATATCATCATGTTGTCACAAGAATTCAATTTTGTGTAAAAGAGATAAAATGTTCAAAATATCTACACTAATTGTATTTAAGTGGTATTATTATTTGCTTTGATGATACATCAAGATTGTTATGACCAGCTAAAGAAAGTACAAGATTTAATATCTTATTAAATTTCCTTTTTATCTTTTTAAAAACGATACAAAATGTGGATCTACCTTTACAATATATCACATATTCCCCCTTTTGCCAAGTTATCTCTGCTGTGGGCTAATTTAGCATAACAATAGAATAATTCATGTGGCAGTTGTCTGGGCTCATAATACATTTTAATAATAGTAATAATCCATTATCCATTCATAATCTTTAAATTGCACCAGATTAGGCCCAACACTTTCTCTGCAGGGGTCGCTAATATCTGCGATACTTGAACATCCTAAGTGATGGATATTTCTGTAGATAACTAAATTTAAAAAATAGTCTGAAAAATCTGCTTGCTCAGTCGCAGCATCAGCTGCAGCATTTCCTGTTTAAATGGGATCAGAAGCGTTAGTGTGAGCATCACATTTCAAAACACTCATTTTTAAGGAGCAATATGACTTCAAGCCAGTCGGCCACGAGACGGTGGTGAGAGATGGTTTTGCAGGATGATTTCCAAAAGCTCCTGTGTTTCCACAAGGTGCCAAAGTGATGCACTACACCAAAGGCATAGCAAGAGTCTGTGTAGATGTTAACTATTTAGTCGGCAGCAAGTTTACAGGCTTCTGTAAGAGCCACAGGTTCTGCAGCTTGAGCAGAAGAGTGTGCTGGCAACTTACCGCTGCACAGAGTGTCATATGATATGTCATATTATGATGAGACTACAGCAAACCAACCAACCCTTCTCCCGTGTCCAGCAAGCGGGATGCCAAACCGTCCACTAACAGTTGTAAATCAGCATTCGGTGGGCATGTCTGTGAGGTCAGGTCTCGGTGTGCAGACCTGTTCAGGAGAAACAACTCAGTTATGTGGCTCTCCATCTGCTGGAGTAAAAAGAAAGAGTATCAGGATTAGAATCTTTGTCATCAAAGGCATCAGTCGAGCGGTCAGTCCAGGTCAGTTTGTCATGCGCATAAAGATGTTTTCCATGAATCATGGATAGAGGAATGCCTCTGTTTCTGAGTGGTTTGGGATCCACTGTCATACTGTGACGTCATTCCTAAAAAGCTCTTCATTTGTTTCTCAGTTTGTGGTTTAGACAGTTTAATTGCCTGTGTTCTCTTGGGAGGGAGGGTTCTGCCCTCTGCTGTAATCACATGTCCCAGATATGAAACTTTATCCAGAGCAAATTGCAATTTGGACAGTTAGCCTTGTGACCTTATGCAGCCAAAGTTTGAGGTGCTTGTGGATGCACCGATACATTAACTGTTTGTAAATCTTAGACAATCACCATTCCCTCAAGTCTCGAATTTTCTTTACCAGGTAAAATTTAGTGTGTGCACCAGTGTATCATCACATTAGATTATTATACCAACCTTCATTAAAGACTCAAGAACGGGTGTAATATCATTAATATCTCGATTGAGTAGATATTGCTTCTTGCATGGGTGGAACTCAGATTTTGAAATTGGGCAGATCACGACCTTGGGTGAACACTAGCACCCCTCACCTGTCTTACATCACACATTTGAAACCATGGTGTGTGTATTCTTATCAAACACAAGTTAAGTTATTCCTGTCACTGTTGACATTGATGTACTTATTGTTTTGTATATGTCACCCTTATCTCTGTAGAGTTTACCAGGATCCTCTGTGTTCCTAAAGTCAGTGAGTGTGGGTCGGCTGTGCAGCCAGACATCCTCTCCATTCCTAGGCCTCATGCCAAGGACACGCGTGTAATCTCCCCCTTAAACACTCGCATTGCTTGGGAGACAGAGAAACAGAGACAGCAGCAGTATTTTCTGTCCAACAAATGTTTATACCATTATACGTAACTTCTCCACTTCTCTCCCTTCTTTAAATAATACTTCCTCAAATATTTTATCTAATCCATTTAATCAGCCTGCATGTGACATTCTGAACACTTTTACCTTTAGTAGTGTTTGTCTTGTGGTACCTTTCTAAAACCTTAATTTGCGTACATCTGGTATGTGTGTGTGTCTAGGTTGTCATAGTCTATACTACATTAAATAGTCAGAATCTAAAGTTAACTCACCCTCTGTGTGTTAATGTTTGTGCGTCGGTGGTTCCCTCGCTGAGGTCCACTTGACCGTGTCCCTCGGACAGGAACAAAACAAACAAAACAGAGTTCGGCAGTATATTTTACTTTTTATTTAATCAATTGTATCTGTTATTGGTCCCTTTTTTTTCTAATTTGTGTCTTTCTGACCTTTATTTCTTAATCTCTCTCTTTCTCCCTTAGACATTATTACATATATTTCTGCTTCCTCTTTCTCCTTTTGCGCCAAACAAGTTTTGAGTTAATAACATTTTTGTATGCTGAAACTGCCTTTTTCAGGGAACCCATTTGATCCATTCTTTCAATTGTTTGGCAGTCTGATTATTTTTGTCCCACATATATTTTATTATTGGAGGTAAGACCTTGGCATCAAGCTGTTCAGACTCACTTTGACTTTTACCCATTTTATCTAATTTGTCGTTTACAGTATCTTCAAAACACTCATGTCAAGACTTAGTTCAACTCGAATGGATACACCAAACCTTTAAATAATACACGTTAACCAGGACACGTCTGTCCAACACCCTTACGAAACTTAAGTGCGAGATTACAAGTTTATCACTTCAAAGTGTCTGTTATACCACAAAATAATTTTTCACGAGTGGAATTCTTTTTTCCAGTTCCAGGATCAGAGCGGCAATCTGGAACCCCGTCTGAGGACAGCCTCTCACCTTCTGGGAGGAATCAGCTATTATTTGCGCGCTTCTGTCGTCCAACAGAGTTAAGATTACTCGTCTAATCCCCGCTTTTTACAAGTTACAATTGTGCTGTTACTTCTGATAAATACTTGGATAGCTTTTATTATACCTGAAATAGTATTATCTGATAAATATTTTAACCATATTTACGTAGTTCATGACTAAGTGTTTGAACGGCTCTTCTGGGACTGGGATGTGTCCCACTGGTGTTTTGCTTTTCCGCACATTGTTCTGAGCACAGATTTTACATTGGTGACAGTACCCTTGTCTCTTTAACCTTTTCAGTACCTCCCCCCTCGCACAGTGATCTTCACTGTGCGATTCCGAGATGGCCAGCAATGCACCAAGTGCAACCAACAATCCTTCCTGTAATCTTCCACAACACCTTTACATCAACACACTTCCTCTGATTATTTAGGACTATGCATGATCAATTTCTGTATGTATGACACCTCTACTCCTCTCTGTACGGAGTGAGCGAGCCTGTGCAGCCCCAAAATCTGGGCGTACAGCCAATCATACACTAGGGAGGTTGCGCAAGAGTTTATACTTGCTGCTAAGTTGAGTTTACGCACACACATCTGGGCGTCCGGCCACCACCAAGTACACGGAGCATGAGCTTTTTTATTTTTTCTCTCTGCTATTTCTCATGCAGACAGAATAAGATCTGGACACAATATAGCCTGTATACATGCAGATGGATTGAAACAAACTCTATATACTATTTTGCAAAAGCGTTACCACTGGGTAAACAACCAAAAACATGCCAATAGCTCATACTCATGCAAAGCCACCCGGGTGTATGGGTTATCAATAGTTAGCGGTCTCCGTCTGTCAGTCAGTATTTGTTCAGGTCTTTGTTTATTATCTTCTTTTTCTAATGTCAGACTTTGACTATGTGTAAGCTTTATTTTTGAATCACTTGTACTCTTTTGCTAAAGAGAGATTCTTACTTTTGGGCTGCTTGTCACAGATACAAACGTCCTCTTTATTTCACCGGACCACTTTTCCACCAGAGGCTCACCAATCTTTACTCAGGGTTTATTATAGGGAGTTTTGTCTCTTCCCTTTGTCACACAAGGATCTCTCCTTTATAGTATTACTTGATCAGTAATGTCAATAAGTTACAGCCGTGTGCACACCTTTTCAAACTGTACTATTCATTTTATTGTCTAGTTAAGATATTATTTTCCTGCTCACTAGATTTCTGCACAAAACTTCTGAGTCTCGTCAGCGTAGTGTCCTGTCTTAAACAGAAACCCACTCTTAACAGACCCACATTATAGTTATACTATGTAAATCTAAGCCAGTCCTTTTCGTTACTTTTCTCTCGAGCAGAGGGTTGTTTCAGGACCTACATATCCAACTCACAATGGAGTTCCTTACAATTATTTGCAGAAATTGCTTCATCCCGAGCACACAAGTCGCTTTGTTATCAGCGTACTAAAAGTCTCTTGAGCTTGAGAGATTCACGGAGCGCTCCGCATTTTCGCTTACTGGCCATTTCCAGGCGTCACGCCAACACAGTGTTGCGTACGTCCTTTAAACAGAGAGCTCTCTTTCTTACAGCTGGAGATCAAATTGAATCATTTCAACACATCAACTTTTAGTATTTTAACCAGCAAACACCAGTCTGCCTCTCTCCTCCTCCGCCAAATACCATGGGTTCAGTTGAGGACACCTCAGACACTTCCACTCTGTCACACAAGCGAGAACCACGCTATACAGAAATAAAACTATGGTGAGATATGAAAATCTCCTACCTGTTACGTGGCCTCTAGCGTAGCTGTCGGTTGGCTGAAGAAGTGTCTCAGTCTCGACCCAAACCACGTTGGGGCGCCAATTATGTTGTGGCAAAATGGAGAGACGAGACGCAAAACTGGAGTTGCCACCCAGCGGGGAATTGTTTTAATAAGATCAAGCCAACATCAACCAGTCCAGTATATTGAAACGACTCCCATGTACTGCTTTACAGAGATCACTCTTATAGTCAAACTTCACGCCCCCTTTGCTGTGTTCCATCAATCAAACTAGTCTATTGGATCCAAAACAGCACACATCTGGAGTCCTAATTAGGACATGTTCTTTTTGGTTGTCCTGAAACAACCTTTCCCTCTGATAGGACACAGCCCCAACTACGGAACTGTTTTGGTATTCTTCAGAGATTAGGTTCAGTCTGTCTGGTGCCTTGCATTCCTTCCCAGAAATTATGTTGTGAACAGAATAACACGTGTCAAATAGAGTTGAGCTCCCAGGGAAGCTGCCTTAAATGAGGGAATACATGTTCGGTATGTAAATTAGGCTAAAGGGACATAAAGCGTATAATTATAGTTTAACGGATGAAATCGAATAATCATTTTAAAGCAAGCGTGTATTACATAACAAATGTAAAGTGATTTTAACAAATATAAACCTGATAATAATAATAATATGGGTATCTGAGTATAGTGCAGACTGTTTGTGTTAAAAAGTACGAAGAAAGAGGAAGTAAGCAGGGTGTTGGCTTCAAGGGATGGGGAAATAACGGCGGTTGAGAAGAGAAGACACAAAGCATAATAATGATGAAGGATGAGATCAATAATCATTTTATAAGCAAATCTGTACTAAGCAAAGTGATTAACAACTGTAACTGTGATTATGATAACTAATCTGTGTTAGAAATGTGAGTGTAGGAAAAGGGGAAGTACAACAGATGTTGAACACCCAGACACACGCGCAGGGCTTGATTGTGTAAGCGCCCAGACAGGGAAGTTGGGGTGATTACCTCATGCACACACACAAAAGTTAGGTACTTTTCGAAGCACATGCACCAAATCAATGATGTCATGTTAATCATGTGCTGAGGGAGGACGTGTTGGGGATGAGGGGGGAGAGACGGGAGAGGCAGCCCAAAAGTGTTGTAAAAGAAGTAACTTGCAAACAGCAAGACGGAAATTCACGACGGGACGCTGACCGAGCCATCCGTGGAGAAACACTGGACCTCGTTCGACAGCCGCGTCGGAGGACTTCGTCTCTGCTCACGGAAAAAAGACCGCCGTTCGTGGACAAAGATTGAAAGACGGAGATTTTCCTCTCCCCCTGCTTGACTTTAACAACTGGACAACGGATGGACACCGCCGCCTTAAAGACTTTGTACTGAGCCTGAAGGATCGCTGAATGGACTCCGTTGGCTGAGCAGGAGGGGCCGGAGGGTCTGGCCAGACCTTCGCTCCTAAAGGTGCGTTCACACCGGTCGCGTTGATTTTTTGACGCGCGTCGAGATTACATACAAAGTCTATGCACAGACGCGATGAGACTGGCGCGCCGCGATTTTGCGATTCTGCGGCGCGTTGGACGCGTTATTGCAGTGCGGTGGACGCGGTGGACGCGTTGGACGCCGCAAAATCGCCAACGCGCGAGTTGAAATTTTTCAACTTCTGCGGCATAATCGCGTGACGCTGTGGCGCGCTAGCCTATCAGCGTTGAGTTGCTCCCCCCGTCATCAGTGCCGTAGCTCCAGCCCGTGCTAAATCACAAACAACAATGGAGGACAAATAAATCCTGTAGCCGTCTGTGTTCACCCAGAGCTCTACGATACCTCATATCAACAGAGACCGGACCAAACTATGTGAATACATGTGTGTGTGTAAACCATACGGTACAAACAATGAATAGACGCTGCCGTATTTACGTCTACGTGACGTTATTGAGTGCTGGTGGAGCTGCTACGATGTTAGCATAGCCTAGCACCGCTCCCGGCATCATTACGTAGTTATTTCGGAGTCCCTTTTTGTCGGTTTATTTTCCGTTGAATCACAGCCAAATCTGTTTATTTTGTGTTCCTACAGCTGTAGTAAACAGCGACCGGCGGCTTGCTAGACACAGTGAATACAGCTCGATACAATCCACGGAGCTGCTCTGAACAATAAATCCTGTAGCCGTCTGGGTGAACGCAGCTGTTCCTACAGCTGAAGTAAACAGCGACCGGTGGCTTGCTAGACACAGTGAATACAGCTCGATACAATCCACGGAGCTCCTCTGAACAATATTATGAACCAGACATAACGGCGTTTAGTTTCCCGGGATATCTGTGACTTCCACAACACGTAGGAATATAGGTTATTCTTTCCATGGTTAATGGCGGCCAGGTGAACGGCTTCCAGTCGATAAACCACGCCCCCTCTCCGGCGCTCCGCGATTTTGCGGCGTCTGGTCTGAACACGACCGGCGGCGCGTAGACGCGATTTTGCAGTGCGTTGGACGCGATTTTGCAGTGCGTCAAAAAATCAACGCGACCGGTGTGAACGCACCTTAACACCTCCAAAAGAACTTTTTCATCGGACCTTTGAAATCCAGCTCCGAACGAGACGACGCGTCAACCTAACCCAATGAGTATAATCTAAGAAGAAAATTTAATTACGAATCAAGTGTAGTAACAATTTTATTATGGGAGATGTAGCCTGACCCTTGCTAACAATATATATATATCCTGCAATAAATATCTAATCTGCATTTAAAGTAAAACTCTCAAGTGCATTAATTTGCTTAAAGTGGTAAATGTTCCTCGTGGCAAGTAAAAAGTTAAATCTATTGTATGTCCAACAACTGAGTTCTGAATGGTTATCCTAGTGACCTATCCACTGAACAATCCCTTACGGTTTTAGATGTAATCCTAGCCGTTGTTGGGTCTGGAAACAAAGGATGAAGCGCTGCGAGGCCGCAGGACCTCCCCTCTGCTGCGAACTTCTTACAGTGCGCACACAGTGGAAAAATGAGCTGGAACCGGTTCAAAAATTAATAACAATATTTAATGTACTACATGAAATTCACTTATAAGCTGCATTAACTATCAATAGTAATATTCTCGAGAATAGAGACCACACACACGCATCCCACTTCAGAAAAGCGAGGGCGGATGTGGTCTGAGGAATTCTCTCAGAACAGTGTCTTATATGTCCAAACAGTCATAAATCACCGGACTGACCCTCCGTGGCCATCCGTGACTGGCTCCATTTGAATTCTGTCTCCTCCCTGGATCGATTCCTTAGCGAAACAGCTTTGCTCCTTGCAAAACATCTGTCTTGACTCCACCTCTGGTCAGTTGTCCTCCTCACTGATCCCATCCTCCACTCTGCTGCATGTCCCATTCAGAATCCATGTCTGACCCTTTAACTTATTCTTACAGTGTTTTAATACCTTTAGTGACTATACTTTTATGATTTATACATTAAATTAGTTAATATACTGTAACACATAATATCTTCTATATGCAAGAATATTGTGAACATATTGTGACTGACATATTATTATTATTATTATAACACTTCTACTCATCACTAGGGGGGTTATTTAATCTTACTTATAATGCGTTTAATACTGGAATTCTCAACAATTCCCCCCTAATACACTATTCATAGTGTGTTAAAAAAATGACAGGAAAAACAATCCCTCTCTAATGGTCCTTTATGGGCCGAGGGTGAATTTCCTCAACTAAACAGTAGCTTACAGTTCAAGTTCGTAAACATCATTCAATTCAATGCATTTTTGTATAGCCCAAAATCACAAATTACAAATTTGCCTCAGAGGGCTTTACAATATGTACACAGTTGACATCCTCTTATCAGAACAGGAAAAAACTCCCCAAAAAACCCCTTTATCGGGGAAGAAAAAGGAAGAAACCTGTGCGATAGCAATAGAGGAGGGATCCCTCTCCCAGAATGGACAGAGGTGCAATAATATCATGGAACAGGATAGTGAATCACAACACATTCAATGTATGACAGAACCACGACTCTAACTGATTGCCCTATGTCTGTAGAAGTTCACACATGCAAGGGATGCAGCAGTATACAGAGAGGATCAGGTGGGGGAGGTGGTGGAGGTGCTGCGTCGAGTTCTGGATCCATCCTGCGAAATGAGGGATAGAGAAGAATTCTGAGAAGCTTTGTCTGTATCTTTTCCAGTTGACAAAAATTATATTTCCTAATACAGTGAACAATCACCCAGAGTAAATTTTTCCAAATTATCAGTATCTCACCGGATGTTTTCAAAAGTCCATCTGGACTCAATCAGGTCCATCAGCATCCCAGTGATGATGATCAGGAGCTGCTCTATCTGGAATGAAAGTTCAACATGCAAATCCTAACATCCTACAACTCTGCCAGAATCATATTTAATGCTATATGTTCTACCAGGTTCTACTAAACTAGTCTTATCTACCGGCTCGTGAAGTCCTGCTATGGTGTCACAAGTGAAGTTTACAAAATGTTACTGGTTATATTATGTGTAATTGATCCAATTGACAATTTTATTAATTGACAACCTTCAGGAAAAAACATATTCTAAATCTGCTGCTATGTGATTTCTGGCTTTAAATTCATTAGACACCCCCCTTGGTAAATCTATGTCATGTATGTACTTGTCTATAAAATGAATCTTCCATGGTCCAGTCCACCTTACTGGTCAGTACCACTGACACCTTTGGACCTCATTCACAGCCAGCTACTTGTGATATGATAGGAGACTGCTTTCTCCTGTCTGCAAATGCCTCTGTGTTCTCCACCTGTGAAAACAACTTTTTTCACAATTAAAATTGCAAAACTAAAAATTATGGAATTAAATTCTGAATTAAGCTCAAAAATTACAAATGTCGGATTCAAAATCAATATCAACTCTGCAAGTTAAAATATTGAATCAAAACTAACAATTTTAGGATAAAATTTAATTGAAACTGGGAGTTAAACTACTGAATTAAACTAAAAAGTTATCAATGGCAATTAGAATACTGAATTAAACTAGAATTAACCATTAAAGTCAAACTGCAAGTTGTAAGATTAGAGTCTCAAACAATGATATTACAAGTTTATCACCAGAACTCATTACATCTACTAATCCACGGGTGACTGCGTATATTGTAGTTCTAAGACAATTTCACCTCTAGGTTTTCTGGGTAATGGAGTTTTCTGTAATTATCAAGCAATTACTCCTCCAACCATAGGTGGCAAAGTTGTCTATTCTTCTTCTTCGTTGGTTTTTTCTAAACCGGAAGTGTGGTCAGAATCCCCGCGAATTTACGAACAAAGGGCTAATGCTATTAGCGGCTAAGCTAACCGGCGAAAATGAGTCTTCAACAGACCGACAAAGCACCGTAGTTGTAACTGTTAACCATGCCGCATTCACCCACGTTATTTATGCTAGACCGAGCTCGGCTTTTCCATATGCACCGGTTATTTTGTGATCGTTTTTTTTTATCTAGTAATCTAGGCTAAGCACAAAGCAGCCGACAGCTTTTGCTACATTCACCCCACACAGCAAAGCGATTTCTCACAGCGCTATATCGCATTCATACCAAAATACACCGTGATTACAATGTATGATTACCCACGTCATTACCTAGTTTACCCACCCCAGATTATATTCCCCTGAACTCAGTTAATTATAGCGCTGTAGTAATCAGTCTGTCGACGCAGATCTCGATTCTAGAACACAACCTAGTTCTGTTAGCTTCTAAGCTTGTATCAATTTATACCCTCCCGTTAAGAGTCGGTTCATCAAACACATGACGCCAACGTGACACCATGAAACAACCGTTGTTAATTACACGTAATCACCCGCAGTACATGCTTAAGTTTGATTCACACGACAATACTTTCTTAGAGCTTCCTTAGCTCAGAGCCTTCTAGCTCTCTTAGCTTCTTACTTCTTACTCTCGGGGTATGTCCCTTCGTAGCACGTAGCTCTGTAGCTTCTGCTGCTAGTACAGCTTGATCACTGCTGACGTCTAAGACGTAACGCTTATCGCGGACCTTACCGGTAGGATTTCGCAACAAAGAACAGCGCGTAGCCAAAATACACGTGTTCCTAATCCAGCTTGCAAGTGTGTTTCATACAGTAATCCAGCTACTTCAAAATCAATACACGTTACCGGCTTGCTGCGGCTCGCTCCTTTGTCAGGCTTTCAGAGGTACTGGCCACGATACTGTCTCTAAGTTTTCCTATCTACCTATATGTGGAGTTTTATTAAAAAGGTTCCACCTTACCCTTATGTCTTTGGCGCCTGAAAGTATCGTGGTCAGTGTCCTCGTCCAGTCGTTTTCCAGTAAAAATATCACGTCGGGGTCACCATTTGTTGGGTCTGGAAACAAAGGATGAAGCGCTGCGAGGCCGCAGGACCTCCCCTCTGCTGCGAACTTCTTACAGTGCGCACAACAGTGGAAAAATGAGCTGGAACCGGTTCAAAAATTAATAGCAATATTTAATGTACTACATGAAATTCACTTATAAGCTGCATTAACTATCAATAGTAATATTCTCGAGAATAGAGACCACACACACGCATCCCACTTCAGAAAAGCGAGGGCGGATGTGGTCTGAGGAATTCTCTCAGAACAGTGTCTTATATGTCCAAACAGTCATAAATCACCGGACTGACCCTCCGTGGCCATCCGTGACTGGCTCCATTTGAATTCTGTCTCCTCCCTGGATCGATTCCTTAGCGAAACAGCTTTGCTCCTTGCAAAACATCTGTCTTGACTCCACCTCTGGTCAGTTGTCCTCCTCACTGATCCCATCCTCCACTCTGCTGCATGTCCCATTCAGAATCCATGTCTGACCCTTTAACTTATTCTTACAGTGTTTTAATACCTTTAGTGACTATACTTTTATGATTTATACATTAAATTAGTTAATATACTGTAACACATAATATCTTCTATATGCAAGAATATTGTGAACATATTGTGACTAACATATTATTATTATTATTATAACACTTCTACTCATCACTAGGGGGGTTATTTAATCTTACTTATAATGCGTTTAATACTGGAATTCTCAACACCGTTAAAACCAAACCTGGCAATTTACCAAGAGCCCGGATCCAAAAGAGGGAAGCTGCCATAACTGACGCGACTGGTAGGAGCGCCCGGGGTCAGGTTGGCCCCTCGACCGAGTGCGCATTTACCGGAGGAAGCAGGGTAGACGTCAGGAGTAACGGTAGTTAGCAGAGCCAGGCGAGTTTCCTCGCAAGAACACCAGCTCTAAAATCTTTTAATAGAGAGCTGAGTCAGTAAGTAGCCCCGTATCGGGCCAAAGAACCCCAGGATCTAACACACGTTATGTAACTGTTTGCTAACGTTCTGAATACTTTAACATACGATGAACACTCGTATTTACTGCAATCATGGAAATTAAGATTGTAACAACAGTTGGATTCAAAAGGTATATGATGAATTTCTTCCACAGAACACGCCGGTCGCTTGTCCGGGATAAGACTGAAAGTGACCTCTGTATCAGAACGAATATGTCAATGTGTTCAGACATCCAGACGCCTGTGCAAATGAATTTTCTAACAGCACATATCATAATAAACTATGAGGACGACATGTTAAAACATTTTTTACCATTACAATATATATATATATATATATATATATATATCTATATATATCAGATAGCCAACTCACTGGAGGTACGTGCTGCATCGACACAGGAAGACCTTGTTGATCTCAAACGTTACGTCCTCGACTTTGATGACTGCGTCGCAAAGTTTTCCCTCCACTCTAGAATGGAATCCTTGAACTATGATATCACTGATGAACTGACATCCTCCAATTCAACCTGTAGACCATGCGATTGTCATACAAGCATAACGTTATGCAGTATTTATTGCTGTAACTTAGTTTTCTTTTTGCGTTTTACATGTAGCCTACATCAATCTGACAGTGGTGTTTCACCAAAGTGGCAAAAACATGATAAATGTTGCTATGTTTTGCATATAATCCACACTGTAAACAGTGTCATTTTGCTTTTGACAGAAGCCATTTCACTGAATGGTGCACATTATGTTTTACATAATATGTAAAACATAATGTAAAAAAAAAACATATTATGTATTACAGATGTCCACCAGTAAAATAAACAACTCAGTCATTTTACTGTTAGTTTAAAGTCCTTGGTCACTTTGTTTGGTACTATATAATCTAATACAATCCACTACAACAGCTCAGATATGAATGTTTAGTTTTTGTAAAAAACTTTCACGAGAGGTGTTGCTTCAACTATGTGTTTATTATTGACGTTGAAGTTTGCAGTGCTGTACATGCATGCATCTATGCATGAAGCCATTCATTCACACATCGACACACACTTACGGAGTCAAACACATATTCATATCCTTTAATCCAGACCTTCTTTCACTTTAAAGGAGAAGAACAGTTATTTATGTATTTCTATGTATCATTTATAATCCATCCAGTTGAATTTGAAAACAGAGTAATAATTTGTTAAAATATAATTGATGTGTACTTTATTTGATTTGACAGTTGTTGACTACACAGAGACGTTGTCACTACTATTAGGCTTCTTGAATATATTTATATATATGGCAGTAAATAGCGCGAGCTAGATATTATTGTAATGTTTCGGACCTTTGCCCGAGGAGATTTTCTCGATCTGGACCTTTTGGAATTTTAGTTGAATACCCCTGGTCTAGATCTTCAAGTGATGAAAATAGTGTCCATCGAATGCCTCTATTTTGGTCTTCAGTTGTTTGTCTCATTACCCAGTCAATAGTAATATTGAAGAGCAAAGCTGACATCACACATCCTTGTCTCACACCTGTTTTTACTTGGAATTTTTGGAGACTGTTTCCAACCCTACATGTGAAGTTGGTATAACAACTTTGGATCACATGAACTATATCTTCAGGGATCCCATAATGCCGCAATATACGCCACAGGCTCTCACGATGAATGGAGTCAAATGCTTTTTCAAAGTCAACAAAGTTTATATACAGTTCCCTCTGTCACTCTGTGCACTGCTCTATGATGTTACGTAACGTGAATATGTGATCGTTGCAACTTCTACCCTTTCTGAAACCTGCCTGTTCTTTTCGGAGATGTTGGTCTACAGCAGAGGTAGCCAACACGGAGGACCATGCGAGTCGCCCGCGAGGCATGTTCTAAAAATAGCACCAGTCACCATGAAGCTCCATCTAAAAAAATTTAGTCGCTGTTCCTTTTTTAAATAAAAAACGCTTGCATTAATGTAATATGACAATATTTAATATAACATTTTAAAAACTAAAATGTTTTATGTATATATGAACTCTGACCTTGCCTGAAGTCAAATATTGTGCGCATGTCAAATCGCCATCTCACTCTTTGCTGAGACAAGGAAGTGGGCGCAGCTACGATGGGAAGCTACGAAGCTAGATGTGGTTCTTACCCCCCAAACTAAAGACAACATGGCAGAAAAGCGAAAGAAAACATACTACTTTCACAATGATGGGAGGAAGAGTTCTTTTTTACGACAGTGAAAGACAAATGTGTGTGTCTCATTTGCGGGGCAACTGTGACGGTAAAGCGGCACAATGTGGAGAGACACTTCAGTACGTGTCACAATAGCTTCCATGCTAACTACCCACCTGGCAGCGCACTACGGAAAGAAAAAGTGCGTGACTTAAAGGCAGCTTTGGGCAAACAGTCTTTTTTCACGAGGCCGGTGATAAAATCACAAACAACTGAAGCTTCGTTTAGAGCTGCACATTTTTTGATGAAGAACAAGAAAGCCTTTTCAGACGGGGAGGTCTTGAAAGAAGCAATGATGATAGTTGCAAACACTGTGCTCAGACGAGAAGAATGGTCCCGATGCCATCTCCGCTCTCTGATGTGTAACTGGGGGCGAGTACGATGAGTGTCGGCTATATCCGAAAACTTAACGGAGCAACTGGACCGGGATCTGGTTCAGTGCAGGTGGTTTAGCATCCAGTGCGACGAGTTCGTGGACAGCACCAGTACAGCTCAGTACAGCGGTACCGCGTCCACCGCGCCGCAAAATCGCCAACGCGTGAGTTGAAATTGTACAACTTCTGCGAAATAATCGCGTGACGCTGTGGCGCGATTATGAGTTGCTCCCCCTGTCATCACTGACTTCCTGCCTTTGTTGAATCAGGAAATAAATACTGTAGCCGTCTGTGTTCACCCAGAGCTCTACGATACCTCATATCAATAGAGACCGGACCAAACTATGTGTATACGTGTGTGTGTGTGAACCATATGGTACAAACAATGAATAGACGCTGCCGTATTTACGTCTACGTGACGTTATTGAGTGCTGGTGGAGCTGCTACGATGTTAGCATAGCCTAGCACCGATCCATCAGAGCTCCATTGAGAAGACAAGTAGCCTACAAATCGGCATCATTACGTAGTTATTTCGGAGTCCCTTTTTGTCGGAGAAGACAAGTACAAATCGGCATCATTACGTAGTTATTTCGGAGTCCCTTTTTGTCGGTTTATTTTCCGTTAAATCACAGCCAAATCAGTTTATTTTGTGTTCCTACTAGGGGTGTCACGGATCACAAACCTCACGGTTCGGTTCGGATCACGGTTCAGGAGTCACGGATCACGGATCATTTTTCGGATCAACAAAGAAAAGGGGAGGAGACAAATATAACTTTGCTTTCCATTTATTAATTAAAGAACCTCAAGAACACTTAAAGCAAAGAACTTTGGCCTATAGTCTTACATGAAAACAAAAATATTGAAGATGTCCAATTTGAAACAAAATTAAATAAATAAATAAAAATAAAACATTCAAGAATACTCAATTCTGATATCCTCATCCTTTCATCAATACTGAAAGAAAGAAACAGCCAGTGAGCTAGCTTCCACTGTTTACACTGAACTGAACTGCTCGGCAACAACTTGGGTCTGTGTTTACTTCCTGTCAGGTGATGCCATTCAAATACACAATAATGTTTACCATTACTGTGACATTATTTTCAAAAAGATGAGAATATCTCCATCGTCTGGGGAGAGGGTCAACCTTTCTGTGGTGACTGGAATATTATTGGGCCTGTCTAGCTTCACTCTGATACTTCTGTCAGCACCTGAACCAGGTGTGTGTCTGTGTGACGCTCACAGAGGGGGCGTGTCTACGTGACGCTCACAGAGGGGGCGTGTCTACAGCGCCGGACTAAGAATCACTCCGCCGTGGTGAAAGCAGTCTCAGTCTTTTCCTTCTCATAGACGCCTGGAACAGCTTCACACTGAAGTGGGTGCGTGAGTGGATTTCGTAGCGTGGCTCAAGCATTTTAACCAGATTTAGAAATCCTTTGTTTTCTACACCGGAGTGTCCCCGGGATGGTGTCTCTTCATATGTGTGGACATGCCGATGTTTTGCCGTTGTCGTGTGTCTCTCTTTAAATAACGCCTACATACCGTAACGGTTTCGTCCACCACCCTCATCTGTCATTATACGTTACACGGAAGACAAAATGTCCCCAAACTTGCGACTTAAATGACGCCGCGGCTTCTCATGTTCCTCCGCTCGCCATGACTTCACCGTTAAATGCTTCTGACCTGCTCCGTTCACGTGAACACACTACTGCTTTATATCTGTTCACTGACACTCTGCATTGATATTCGGGGACTTGTTACTTGAAAAGGAACAGCAGCAGTAGAACTTTATTACACACTATGATGATTACGCTGTAAAAAAAAAAATAAAAAATACTCGATTGATCCGCGAGGGCTGATCCGAATGGATCACGGATCGATCCGTGATCTGTGACACCACTAGTTCCTACAGTTGTAGTAAACAGCGACCGGTGGCTTGCTAGACACAGTGAATACAGCTCGATAAAATCCACGGCGCTCCTCTGAACAATATTATGAACCAGACATGATGGCGATTAGTTTCCCGGGATATCTGTGACTTCCACAACACGTAGAAATATAGGTTATTTTTTCCATGGTTAATGGCGGACAGTTGAACGGATCCAGGTCTATAAACCACGCCCCCTCTCCGGCGATTTTGCGGCGTTTGGTGTGAACACGACCGGCGGCGCGTTGGACGCGTTTTTGCTGCGCGTCAAAAAATCAACGCGTTTGGTGTGAACGCACCTTAATGTGATAGGATTCATTTAAAAAAGTGAAAGAGTTGATTTTTTTATATTACATAACTGCTCATTTGTATAAACATGGGACAGAGTTCACGATTTGTTAAAAAATGTTACAGTCCTCTGACTTTCAACTGTTGAAAGAGATTAACAAATAAATGTTGCATGTTTAAATATATCTGTTTCCTACCATCATTGTTGTGGAAATAATTGTTAATTATTGTGAGGAATAATTAACATAAACGTGATCAGACAGTCTCTTGACATATATTATTATTATTAAAAGGTGATCTGTGCAATTTTGTTATTCAGGAAGTTTGTATCAAACAAGTAGCCCTTCGTACTGCTCAGTACCCTTAAAGTAGCTCTCGGCTTCAAAAAGGTTGGTGACCCCTGGTCTACAGCATCTGTTATTCGATTAATAATAATCTTTGCCATGATCTTACTTGGTAATGACAGAAGTGTAATTCCACGCCAGTTGTTACAATTTCTTTGAGAACTTGTCATGATGCAGTCGCAGATATCTCAATCTGGTCAAAAGTAAAGTGAGTCATAGTTTTTAGAAGAGGTTATGGATGGCCTTTTGTTCTTATGCTGCCGGACACTTCATATTTCCTGGAAAAGAATCAGAAAAAAAGCTGACCTGAAATTTTGGAATTGAGTTGTATCTGTTATTATTTATTAGAGGACATGAGAAAAATGAGTAAGCAGCATTGAGACTGTCATCGTTGTCTTCATGATGTGGTGAGAAAAACACGCTCATACTTTACACAAGGGATCAAATACTTTATCAGAAACATCACATTTGAACATTATATACAATAGATAAATGGTGAAGAAGGATGATTTTATGGACACCAGTCATAAGTATGACTTGTATGTTGATTTACATCAACATGTAGTCCCCATATGTTATGAACACAGGATGTAGATACACAGGCAATACCAACTGTCTGTTGATCCAATATTATCCTAGCCTACTTTATGCTACCGTCAATAGGATCAATTCATCGATGTTGGGTCTGCACATGGGATTTGTTGACGATAAGAGAAACATTTGAGTGATTGGACAACATTAAGCATCTTCATTCAATGTAGGTCCTTAAAGATACAAATAAATTCTGAAAATAAAAGCACAGAATCCCTCCGAATGTTGTAACTGGGTCTAAAATGACACGTCAGACATCTAGAATATTTATGGTGCAGCCATAAAATTGTGCTGTTGTGAATATTTCAAACCAAACTAAGTAGTGTCAAACATTATCAGATGAACTCTTCCCTGAGGAGATGCAGCTTGCTTCCACTGAGACTTGAAGCTTGCACGTCAGGGTGTGGAACCAGGAGCAGAGAGTTATGGAACGCTGCTGGAGGGAACGGAGAGCTGGGTTTTGGGGATGATGTTTCATTCTCTGCACTTCAGCATATATTGCGCCTTTCGCACTCTCGTGGATTGTGCACAAAATTGCAACCTCATCAGTTTTGTGGTAGAATATTTCCTTTAACAGTTCAGGTGAAGTTGGTTTTATCCAGTGTTCAAAATAGACAGAGTCTTGATGAATGATCAAAGTTTCAGAAAGTCAATTTAATGTTTGCAAACAGAGAACACAACCACAGCCACGAATCACAGTGAAATGTGCTCATGCTCTGGGGACAGCAAATCAAAACAAGGTATTTATACAGGCAACACAGAGAAGACAAGATAAGACAGAGGAGACGGGGAAGACAGGTGGGGGCCAGTGTTCTGGTGCGAACTCTCACAGACAGTAGGTCTTCAGCAAATGTTTAGGCTAATAGAAACAGCAGTTGATTACAGAAAGAACACTCCGGTCGCTTGTCCAGAATAAGATAGAAAGTGACCTCTGTATCAGAACGAATATGTCAATGTGTTCAGACATCCAGACGCCTGTGCAAATTAACTTTCTAACAGCACATATCATCAGAGAATATGAGGAGGACATGTTAAAACATTTTTTACCATCACAGTTTCTTAAGGTAATGTGCCAATTTATCTGATTACAAATCTGATAACTGGGTTTTGCATAATGAATGACACATGAAACTATTTTGCGTCCATAAATTACAGGACTGTTTCAGACTTCAGACAGAAACCAGGACACAGACCCCTAGTGGGAGGGAGGGGTCGTCACAAGTGTAATCCAATCATGCAATAAAAACATCGGGGTTAGAGATCCAATCAGATTGCAGTAGCTGCTTCATGATTATTTGCTTTGTCCTGAGAGGTTGCTGTGAGGATGCTGCAATGTCACCAGCAGGGAGCAGTGTTGTCAAGCAATCCCAAAGGGCAGAGCGAGCATCAGTCCTGAACTACAGGATGCAGAAACTTAGAGTTGAGCAGCACTGCAGGAGCACATAGAAAGGAAAGTGCTTACAGTCAAGTGTAATGTTTTAGTTGAGTTCATGTGAAACCTAAAACAGAGACTACTACAAACCCTGGAGTCACTTTTTGACTAGCATTTCTAGATACATTTGAAGAAAATCACTGCAGTCCCCACAATGAATTACCGTACATACAATGCATACATCAGTGTGTTTCTGGTATACTATTAGGTATGCCAGAAACATACTATAAAATACTAGGATGTCCTACTGCATCCATGGGCGTACCCATCATTGAGGTCACCAACTAATCGTGTTCTGGTAACTGGTCACCTGGATGAATAACATTTAATATAATTACCGTTTTGAAAAAGGAAGTCCCTTCCATTACTCCTCACTGGGGAAGGTAGCAGTATTTCAGCGATGTGATACAATGCCGTTAGTGCCTAACCCATCATCTAGATCAGGCATGGGCAAACTACGGCCCGCGGGCCGTATCCGGCCCGTTGGGCGTTTTGATCCGGCCCGTCAAATATTGGTACAGAATTGTCAATACTATAAGGGCTGGGCAGTATACCGGGTTTTTTTCCCGTATGATATGAATTCTTCACACACCATTATACCGGTGCATAGCCGAAACAATTGCCGTCTGCTTTCAACAGGCAGCTAAATATATTTTTTGCTGCTATTGCTCTGCAGTCAGAGCTAGTTGTCTTATATGTATTGAGAGGGAACTCTATTCATGGTCATAACACAAACAATTAACAACCCACAACTAATGCTCTTTAACAGAGAAAAACACCACAGCACACAACAGTTTGTGACACAAACAGTTTGTAACACCAATAATTGTACATTTATAAAATTTCACAGCCGAACTGCATGCTGGGCACAACAGTCTGCTAACAGCTGGGAGAGGCTCTGTCGCTCCAGTAACGTTACATTAAAGAACAGAACAGAGCGATGCAGGATAAACAAAGACAGACCGGAGATGCACCGTTAGAGTTTGACACATATGCAACGTGTCACGTGTCGAAGTGTACCTGAGCAATACACTGAACCCCCGGCTCCCTGGGCGCCTGTCATTGGCAGCCCACTGCTGCCTAGGGATGGGTCAAATGCAGAGACAAATTTCCCCCTTAAAAGGGATAAAGATAGTATACATTCTATTCTATTCTATTCCTATTCAACTGGTGGTTCATCGCGGACCCGTTTTCAGTGGCCTTTGCTTTATGCAGCGGAGTTATTCATGCTCCTTTCCAGCATTTACGGCACTTTGTGTGCTGTCCTGCTGTGCAGGAAAAACAGACCAATGCGTTGTAAATCACGTCACGTGATGCAGTTTAACCAATAAAATAAGGGTATTCTGATACGTTTCCTGACGCCAGTGAGATGTACCCACACCGTGACACAGGGGGGAGAGACAAGGAAAGACTTTACAGAGCAGAGCTCTGACAATGTTAGATGTGACAGTCAAATATTTGTATGATCCCTTCAAAGAATCAAGCTGCTAAAAAGACCCCAGTCATTAACCTTTACACGAGAAACTCTGTCAAAAATGACTGCTTAATAAGTAAGTGCATGATAAAATATGCATTTATGCAATAAAAAAATACCGTGTAAGATCCCAGTTAACTGATGAACACCTCATCTGTTCTGAGAATTGCCACAACCAAACTGACACCAAACGTTGACGCACTGGTTAAAAAGGGTGACCAACAACACTCTTCCCACTGAAATTAAATGCAAGTTACTTTTTAGGTCATGGCTTTTACTTGTAATTTATATTAGTTCACACAAACACTCCATTCATCTGCTCCTGGCCTGTCTGTCAAATTTTAAAACTCAATGTGGCCCCCGAGCCAAAAAGTTTGCCCACCCCTGATCTAGACACTAACACGCTTTGGTCAAACTTAAAAACAAACTGCAATATATGGAGGCAGTTGTATAAGACATGTCATACAATACAAGACTACGTTAAAGTCATCAAGCACTGGTCATTCCGTTAGCTGTTAGCTGTTAGCCAAACACAATGTCCAAAACTAAAAACATTAAGAAATCTGTATCCCCCAGTTTCTCTGCAGGGTAGCAGCTGGTGGTTGGTGATGCTACCGGCTGGGGGTGTTAGTCACTCAAACTAAGTGAGGTCCTTGAGCACACAGCCATAACTGGCCACCCTAAATATTGTGCAGTTTGCTGCAAACAGAATGCGAGGTTTAGCCACGGACAGACACAGAGGTTCACACTCACTCACTGACAGATGCACGCACGCGACTGAATGCATGATCCTCTTGTGGGAGATAATGATCAAGTGAACCTTTTATCTGTGGAAATCAAATCCATTCATGCAGAGAAAGCAGTGACCTACCACGCTGTCACATTGAGGTGAATCCTGCAATCCTGGAAGAGACAGCTCCCCTCATTTCCCGAGTACCGGTACTGTCCTCACTTCTAAATGCCTCTTCCTTTTGCAACATTATGTCACAGTTCAGGGCGGGGCTAAGACTCATGAGCAGAGACCCACACTGGAGACGAGGTGAAGTTTAGAAATAAGAATCTTTACTGGTCATCAAGCTGGTCGGGAGCAAGCAAAAACAAACAAAAAGCCAATAGTCCAAAATCATTGAATCCACACGAGGGACCAGCACGGGAGACACAAGGAGCACGAGGGGAACAACGACGATCTGACAGCCGAAGCGGGGAAAGCAGGGGAGTATATGTGAGTGGGGTAGTGAGAGGATTGGAGGCAGCTGGGTGGACCGGGCAGGTGAGTAGGACGAGTGCAATCAGGGGAACACACACACACACACACACACACACACACACACACACACACACACACACACACACACACACACACAGATAGACACAGAGACACGAAACTAACGGGACATTACACATTCGCTGTCTGAGTTTAGCTGTGAACCATAGCTCACCCTGGTGCATGATGGTATACAGCTGCATGTATGTACAATGATGAGCACAACTTTGACCATAAATTCCAATAATAAGCCCTCAGATCAAGAATAGGCGTGTAGAAACTGAAACTGTACCCAAGTCCAGCATGGAAGTACTGACCACGAAGAATACTGCATATGAATATGAAAACAGGCACGTGGCCTCTGTGTAAAGCTCACTCCAAAAGCCATAACTAGAAGACGACACATGTTTCTTCAGAATTTCCACCGAGGAAAATGACTGTTGTGTCTTCTAGTCAGTCAAACCAGCTTCATATATATTCCTGAGTAGCTGCAGATCAGTGGTTGGCTCTCTAAATGATACACACAAAGCTTATATCTAAAACAAAATACTTTACTGTAAGGCTGGAGGTTAGATTGTGAAAGTTGACTGCAGACGCAGACGCAGAGCTGATCCTCTAAATGAGCATTCTAAACCTTTTGATATCCTTGCCAGAGCCAAATGAGGTCAACATGAGGAGCCAGTTCTGATCATCCATCTCATTACTGTGATTCTGGCTGTCCTCTGATTTCTGCAATCAACAAACATACATGCAAATAAGCATGCCATACGCACCATCACAGAAAACAAAGAAAGATATTTTCAGTCCTGTTAGATATTTGCTTTGAAGTTTCTTTGTAAGACAGAACTGTTTCTCTCTGCATGTCTAAAAACCCATAGGGCCAGGAGTTCTGATCAAGCCTGTTTACTTTTTGGTGTGTGTGTGTGTGTGTGTGTGTGTGTGTGTGTGTGTGTTATTGCAGTGCTGTATTGACTCACATGCACGTACATCTGCATTTGCATCTGCCGCAGGCTTCAGATGCCTTTCATCCCTCTGACCTGGACGGTGTGTGTGTGTGTGTGTGTGTGTGTGTGTGTGTGTGTGTGTGTGTGTGTGAGAGAGAGAGAGAGAGAGAGAGAGAGAGAGGTGAGCCCTCAGTTCAGCAATAATGAAACAAAAATCTCAGTATGGCCGCTGATATCACCCTGAAAATAAGAGCTTCTCATGAAATATACATCAGTATTACTTCACAGCGAGGTACGACTCAGACCACGATCCCAAGGCTGTCTCATAGTTCCAGTTGAGTGTTTGATATAATGGTGGGGGAAATCACAGCCATCAGCCATCTGCTGTGGTTCATACCCGTCTACAGAGCAAAAACAAACACAGGACGCTCCTGAATCACATTTGTAACATGGTTAAAGTATCAACTGAAGAGAATTCTAGTCATTATGTCTTCAATGTTCTTATAATGATTCTTTTATCCGTTGTGTTTCTTTGCTATACAAGTATCGGGAACATTTTAAAAGTAGTTTTCATGTTGGGGTCGGAATAAAAAGACTCTACTCCTCTGTGGGCTTCTTCTCCTCTGTTTGAGAAATTTTGAACATACCACTTTGCTTCTTCAACGAATGACATCAAGGACACAATCAAAGCGGTACACGTTGTTGAACCTCCCACATTCGCATTTATTGATGTGGACAGCTCCATCAAAAGTGCATCAGAGACCTCCGCCCATACCTCAGAGACCTCCGCCCATACCTCAGAGACCTCCACCCATATCTCAGAGACCTCCACCCATACCTCAGAGACCTCCACCCATACCTCAGAGACCTCCGCCCATACCTCAGAGACCTCCACCCATACCTCAGAGACCTCCGTCTATGAGTTAGAGACCTTCATCCATCCTTCTCAACTCATCTGGATTGCAGTATGCACTTATTCATCACCTGAAGATGTGACTCAACGTTTGCAGCGTTGGCCCCCTGAATTCCCAGTACCTCACTTTGACACAGAGCTTGTGCTTGCCTCTGGAAATTAGGCTTTCAAGAAGAATGGAATTTAACTTAACTTTGCCATAACCCTTCCAGATGTCCTTGAGAAACTGTTCGAAGCATCTATCAATATGTTGGCTACCTGACAAGTGTGCAGTCGCATGTTTCTGAGGCGCTGATGCAAAAGCATCCTTGCCTTAAAGAATCTGGATCATATAATGGATGACAAAAAAAGGGCGTGAGCATGATGTGAACTCTCTAACAACAATATAATCCGCATCCGCAAAGAATCTTAAAAAGCCAAGAAAGGCAGAAGTAAACTATTTACCCCCTCACCGACAAGGCAACAGACGTAAGCTTGAAGCATCAATGATCGATGAATATTGGACTTCAATTTGCCAGATGGCCAGATATGCAATTTCAAATGAATGCTAATGTTGCTCAGATGTGTTAATAGGCAATTTATTATTATTATTGTCTTATTTGGATTAAAGCAATCACAACATGGAAACTATCAATATTAAAGCAGGAAACAAATGAACTTTGAGGGGACGAAGGCAGAAAGTAAATGTAACAACAAAGTTGTTACATTGATTAATGAGATTTGTTTTCCTGATAGGATGATTCACTGGAAGGGAGGAGAGAGGTCATTGATGTTTGTTATCTCTATTATTGAAGTAAAACTATTGTATTTACAGAGTTTTGAAGAGCTGCATTCAGTTTGAGATATTGGTCCTTCAAAATCCACATGAATCATTTTTTAATTAGGAGTGTCTTGTTTTGTCTTGTTTTAGGCCAACTTCCGAATGAAAGCCTGCAGATATTTGACTTGATGTCGTCATTTAAGCTCCTAAATGCACTGTTAGATCTGCTGCTGTTAAACAGGAACAGGAGGAGCAGATTCAGTCTTTAGGTTCAGGCCAAATTCAAGTTCAAAGATTGGTAAATGGTAAATGAACATATTTCTCTTTTCTAGTCTTCCGACCACTCAAAGCGCTTTAACACTACTTGTCATCATTCACCCATTCACACACTGATGGCAGGGCTACCATGCAAGGTGCCACCTGCCCATCAGGACTAACATTCATACAACATTCACACACCGTAGGCACAGCTACGGGTGCAGTTTGGGGTTAAGTGTCTGGACACATCGACATGAACCAGCGGAGCCGAGGATCGAACCACCGATCCTCTGATTGAAGGACGACCCTAATCTACAACTGAGCCAGTCGCCCACAGGTTCAAGTTCAAACTTTGTAATTTCATTTCTTTATCAAGTTTGATTTTAGCGATGGTGTTCAAGTTTAAAACACAATCCACAGTAGAACTGACATGTGTCCTATATAAGTTAAATTAAATTACTAATTCTCAAAAAGTTACGGTAATAATTTGAGAAAGATGGAATTAAAATAAACAATTTAGAATTGCTCAAATTATGTTTTTGCCTCTTACTATCACTACAACTTTTGGTATGATATTACGTTGGTTAAATGGAATAAAGCTTTCAGAGGTCAAGCACATCATGTTGGTTGCGCCTAACCAACTGAGATTATCAGAGGATCTCATGAGGTTTACTGAATAATGCCAGAGTTGGGAAGACTGAAAAAGATGCAGGCAAATTCTTACTGCCATTGTTTTGGGTTGAGCCAGTGTATTATTTTTATCAGTATAAACGGACTTGTACTTGTATAACACTTTTCTAGTCTTGTGACAACTCAACGTGCTTTAACATACAGTCACTACAACACTACTGCCCATCAGGACATCTAACATGCACACCCATTCACACACCATAGGCACAGTCTGCGGGAGCAATGTTTGGGTTAAGGACACATCGACATGGACTAGCGGGGCCGGGGTCAGAACCGCAGATCCGCTGGTGGAAGGACGACCAGGGTAGAATCAGACCAGGTATGGATATAATAGGACTTGATCTGGTTAGAATAATTGCAGATGGGGTGAATACCAGATTAGAGTAAGAGAGGACCAGATCTGGGTAAAATGGGATCAGTACAATAATGTGATTATAATACATTCTCATCACTTATGTACTGGTAAATGAACTGGTAAATATGTTGTATTTTCTTTGAGGAAGAGTACAGCAAAGTCGTTTCACTAAAACAGGGGTGGCCAACCAGTCAGAGACTAAGAGCCACATTTTTTACTGTGTTACCGCAAAGAGCCACATCATACACATGGGCACACATGAACATCACCCCATCCCTTCCTCACACACTCTCTCTCTCTCGCTCGCTCGCTCGCTCACACACACACACACACACACACACACACACTTCTGCTCAGCCAGATTTATTGTAAATGTCACACACCAACATGATAATGACAGAAATTGACTCCTACAGTACTAAGACCACAGGCCAGTCATTTTCAACAATGAACATGGTGTGCACTGTCTCACACACACACAAACTCTCAGTTCAACCAAATGATCTTGCCCCTACTGCAGGGGTCTTCAATTAAAATTCCAAAAGGTCCAGCTTGAGAAAATCTCCTCGGGCAAAGGTCCGGAACATTACAATAATATCTAACTTGCGCTATTTAGTGCCATATATATATATTCAAGAAGCCTAGTAGTAGTAATGTCTCTGTGTAGTCAACAACTGTCAAATCAAATAAAGAAAGTACACATCAATTATATTTTAACAATTATTATTCTCAATTTTCAAATTTAACTGGATGGATTATAAATAATACACAGAAATACATGAATAAATGTTCTTCTAATTTCAAGTACAATAAGGGCTGGATTAAAGAATCACTGACATAACAGAAAGCTTTTCAAAAATGTGCATCTTAAAATAAAGTAATGAATTTTAGAAAAAATGAATTTCACTGAATTGTCCTGCAGCTTTAAATTCAGTTCATTCAGGTGTGAAGTGATGTCAAAAAAGCCACAATATATTTTTCTCATCTTCTAAAAAGATAAATTAATGAGCATGATCTTTATCTGTGGTTATTAATCCACTTGTTTCAGCTCTATCCTCTCTGTTAACATCATTGTTGTGAAGTGAATTCATGCGTTAGGATTCTGATCATATTGGGCTCTTATGTTTATTTTCTGTGTCTTCATTTAGATGCGAGTGGGTACGTTTGTTCAAAAGAGTTGTGCTTTGTCTCGTAGTGGCGCTTCATTTACCGCTTTTAATTATCGTCACGGTCTCCAAACATGTCAGACACACTGGTTTTAAACTGTCCGTGTGAAGAATTGACCGATAAGAGTCTGTTCATTCCTGGTTAAAGACTGATCTCTCTGAACACTTTTCTCTCTTTGGAGAACGTCATGTGAAACAACTTCTCTGACTCACTTAATATTCTCCTGCTCTTCCTTCTCTTTCCTTGTCTCTCCCCCGGTGTGTGTACAGCTCAGAATACCCATATTTGATTCGCTGGGCTGCCATTACGTGATGTGATTTGCAACGCATTGGTCGGTGCATTTCCTGCAGCGCTGAACGAGTGCCGTAAAGGCTGAAAAGGCTGCGCAGCGCTGGTTAAAATAGAAGCGCTCTGTCAAAATAAAATCGATTTTAGGTCCTGGGTCTGGATACAACGGCGTCTGGGTCCGGATCCGGACCGCGGTCCGCCAATTGGCGACCCCTGCACTATGAAACTTTGCGGTATTTTCATCTCACGCACATGCACGTTTGACGAAAATACCGTATTGAACTCAAGCGAAGCGAACACGCACATTAAAAAAACACAAACACAAACTTCGACATGAAAGTAAGAGCCGCATGAAACCAGGCAAAGAGCTGCATGCGGCTCGGGAGCCGCGGGTTGGCCAGGCCTGCACTAAAATTAAAAAGGAATTTCTGGTAGGATTATATAATAATAAGTGAGTTTTGTTACGTATTTTAGTTTTAATTTGTGTGAGGCTGACCTATATTTTGGGCTAGTAGTAAAGGCTGTTTAATGAGCGTCTGAGCTTTTCAAAGATTACTCCTTCAGAAAAACAGAAGCAGAGATATTCAGTGTAATAATAATGACACATGAGAAGCACAAACTGGGGCTCTGAAGACAAATCAAAACAAACCTGACCATGTGAGGAGGAAGAGGGTGGGCCGGAAATAATTCATGTGTTTGGCAGCTTCAATCCTTTCAGTTCCATCAATATCAGCTTCATGGTTGAAGCGCACGGTATTTCCTCTGGATTCATCTCATCAGTGTGTTTCATGAACAAATAGAGCCACTCTTCCTGTATCAATGGAACACTTTGACACGTTTTCAGAGAGCCGTTGAAATCAGAACACTATCAATGTGGGTCTCCTTTGTGAGGCCTCCTCGTTATTTCTTACTGCTTGATAGTGACTCTTTGGATCCGAGAGGACCTGAAGCCGCGTTGGATCAGCCACGGAACACAAATCAGAGTTGGGAAGAACGACCAGACAACGCTTCTTCATAGACTCCATTGTGTGGATCTAGTGGGGATTGCTGCACGCAACTGTGGTGTGTTTATTGTGTGTGTGTGTGTGTGTGTGAGTGTGTGCTTATGCGTGCACACTTGCACATGCATTTGATTTCACTCCTCTTTATATGTCCTCTTCACACTCCCACCTATTGTTCTCAATCCATATGCTTAAGACTTCAGCCGATGTGGAGGAAGAGACAAAGGGAAATGAAGATAGATAGATAGATAGACTTTATTTCAGACTCGGGGTCCATACAGACAGATACATAGAAAGACAGACACAAACAATAAAAGTACGGAGGCCTAGCAATGCCTTACAAAGAGACAGCTGTACCAATGTCGCCACAGCTGGGACTGGTAGCGTGTGGTGCTAAACCTTATGTTGGTTAAAACAAGTAGGATCCCATTTACAGAGTCATTCAGTCTACAGATGAATTTGTACATGAGATTTCTTAAAACAGTTTGGAAAGTGTTGACTCGTGCAGCCACAAACATTTCACGAGCACTACTCCATCTCGCTCTCTTTAACAGTATTCTCATGGCGTCATTGTACGCTACTTGACGTCTCTGTAAACTCTTTGTTCTGTAGTTTGACCACAAGTGTGCAGCAGAGTGGAGTACAATATGCTCTGAACAGAGACATCTTCACTCCATCTGTACACAGAACAAAGTTGCGCGAGAGACTGTTTGCTTGTGCATACATCATACGACATTGCCTGGAAATGTCGTGATCATCGGTCATGTGTTCTGTTAAAAAATGACCAAGATATTTTACTTCACTACAGACACCAAGATTATTGTCAGACAATTTGAAGTCAGGGAAGTTTACCGCCGGTTTGACCGCCTCCAGCTCCCTGTGTCCAGTCGGCGATCCAGCCGACTCCAGCTGTCGCCCCAGCGCAGCAGCTATCCCCAGACCCGGCCGTCGTCGCCTCGGAGCAGCAGCTATCCCCGTACCCGGCTGCAACGACCTCCAGCCGCCGCCGTCTCCGAGCCGCAGCGACCTCCAGCCGCCGCCGTCTCCCAGCCGCAGCGCCCTCCAGTCCCGGCCGCCGCCATCGCCGAGCTGCAGCGCCGTCCAGTCCCGGCCGCTGCCGCCTCCGAGCCGCAGCGCCGTCCAGTCCCGGCCGCCGACGCCTCCGAGCCACAGCGCCCTCCAGTCCCGGCCGCCGCCGCCGCCGCCTCCGAGCCGCAGCGCCCTCCAGTCCCGGCCGCCTATGGACTCCGGTTGCCCAGAGCCCCATCTCCGAGAGTCGGAGACCTTTTCCCCGTCTGATCTCCAGCCCCTGGAGCCCTGTTCCCAGTCTGATCTCCAGCCTCTAGAGCCCTGTTTCCCGTCCGGTACCCAGCTTCTAGAGCCCTGTTCCCCGGCCAGTCCCCAGTTCCCCTCGTGCTCCCCAGTCTCTCGAGTGCAGTTCCCCTCCTGGTCGGCAGTCTCTCGAGTGCAGTTCCCCTCCTGGTCGCCAGTCCCTCGAGTGCAGTCTCCCTGATCTCCAGTCCCTCGAGTGCAGTCTCCCTGATCTCCAGTCCCTCGAGTGCAGCCTCCCTGATCTCCAGGCTCTCGAGTTCCGCCTCCCTGATCTCCAGGCTCTCGAGTTCCGTCCCCCTGACCCCCAGGCTCTTGAGTTCCGTCCTCCTGACCCCCAGTCTCTTGAGTTCCGTCCTCTGGACCCTCAATCTCCCCTTACCTCTCCAACTTGATTCCAGGTGGGTGGATGGGGAAGCCGGATTTCAGGAGCCAGTGCACAGTTCTACGCCATCTAGGAGAAGCTGGGCTGAAGTTGTCCGTGGTGGTGAGAAACACCCAGACTGGAATGATCTTCACCCTAGTTTGATCCTCTCAAACCGCTTCGGACCTCTTGGTGACGTCGCTCCGGTGCACCCGGCGGACATGGCGGACACTGCAAGTGACTTTGCTTCGGTGTCTGCTTCTGCAGTACCATCCTCACCTGTGGCTGCTGGAGACGCTGACGCTGCCTGTGGCCCACCTGCTTTGCTTGACATGCGGTTCCAGTCCTCATCCTCTTCCTCCAGGATAAAACTTCTAAAAGAGGCAGTTTTGCGACAGTCCAGTGGTGTCCATTGTTTGTCGGCAGAGAAGGCACCCAGTGGGTCAAGTCCCACTTCCCGGTCCAAGCCAACAACTACCCGGACTGAAGCACCGCAGACCGGGCCACAAATACAACATTCATTGCCCCTTCACCTTGGCCCTCAGTTACCATCCATTTGCCCACTCTTCCCTCCTGCAATCCTCACTGTTGGTGACTCCGTGGTTAGAGGTGTTCACTTTTTTAACGCAGACACTTGCTGCTTTCCCGGTTCGACTGTTCCAGACATTCTGGCGAATCTCCAATCACTTCTGCCAAAGCTCCTCTCTTCAGTAAACACTCATCGTGCACGTTGGAACTAATGACACAGCCAGACAACACTCTGAACTGACAAAAAAGGACTTTAACCATCTTCTGGAGTTTCTTGGAAAATCAGGAAAGGAAGTGTTTCTATCTGGCCCCATTCCGACTCTTGGCCGCGGGTCCGTTCGTTTTATCAGGATCCGCACACTCAACACCTGGCTCCAGGCCGCTTGCAGGGCTCACAATGTGGGTTTAATCGATAACTTTAACTTGTTTTGGAATCGTCCCAGCCTCTACGCAAGAGACGGTTTACACTTGAACAAAACTGGCGCTGAAGTACTAACAGCCAATATTCAATACACTGTTCACTCCTATCCACATGATTGACTGTTTACACCTGGCACGCATGATCCTGGATCCCCTGTCCTCTGTCACTCTTCTTCTACGTTCATTCATCCCCTACAAGCAACACTAGCTCCCCCTGGGAGTAGGGTCTCCTACTACTCTTTCCCCAGCCTCTACCGTAACCTCTACTCCACGACCATGAACATTCCCGTGAGAATCACAGATTCGCACTCACGCCCTAGTTATGGTCGGGTTTGAGGTGCTGCACGAGTGATCCGTCATATTGCACATACCCCCAAAGCTTCCTGTGCTGATGACGACACAGTATCTTCCCCCATCAAAATGTGTCTGATTAATGCACGCTCTGTAACAAACAAGGCTCACATTTTAAATGACTTGTTCACAAGTCATAATTTGGCTTTTTTATTTCTGACCGAGACCTGGCAACGGAATATGGAATGCATCCATTTCAATGAACTCTGCCCTGCGGACTGTTCTTATGTTGGGACACCGCGTCTGACAGGCAGCGGTGGAGGTCTCGCCGTGGTCTGGAAGAATCAGTTTTCCTGCCACTTGGGGAGCACAGAATCCTATGCTACTTTTGAACTACAGCTGACTAAAGTGGGCCGGCTAAAGCCGTTTTACTGTTTTTTAATTTACCGACCTCCAGGTCCTGCAGGTCAGTTTTTATCAGAGTTCACAGACTTTCTGACCTCTATTATCAAGCTAGACAAAGTGCTTCTGGTTGGTGATTTGAATCTGCATATCAATGATACCACAGACTGTAGTGCCACTGAGTTTCTCAATATTACTGAATCTTTTAATTTCACGCAACATGTTTCTGACGCCACTCACAGGGGTGGGCACACCTTGGACCTTGTGTTCTCTTTGGGTCTTGATATTGATAATACCCGTTGTGAGGACCTACTGATCAGTGACCATAAATGTATTTTCTTTGATCTTTCTGTCAATGCTGACCCCTTGTGTCTGAAACAAACATTCTACTCCTGCATTATTACTCAGAGTACAGCTGATCAGTTTTCTATGCACTTCTGCTGTGATATTAACACAAATCTTAATGATGTTGAAATCTTGATACAGTCTTTTAATGAACATTGCACCACTTTGCTGGATAAAGTGGCACCTCTTAAGGAAAGGACCAGGGCTGCCTGCAACACTTATCCGTGGATGACAGACGCTGTCTGCAGCCTGAGACGGAAGTGTTGCAGGACAGAGCGGCTCTGGAAAGCCACTGGGCTAGAAGTAATCTCTTCCTCAAAGAGAAATCCCAAGATTTAATTTGACACAATTAAGAGAATGTTTTCACTGTCTCTACATTGCCATGCTGTTCTGTTGACGATTGCAACAAATTCCTTACATATTTTAATGATAAGGTAACGGGTATTAGGTCTGGCATTCAGCCTGGGATTTGTTCATCTACATGTAGCTCCTCGCAATCTCCTGCTGTTCTGGACTCTTTCCAGCCTATCAGCCTTCAAGACCTGATGGACTTAATTAACAAAACAAAGCCATCATCTTGCCCTCTGGATATAATACCAACCTCTCTGTTGAAGAAAGTTCTGCTAATTATTGGCCCTGCAGTAACATCCATTATCAATTCCTCATTGTCTACAGGAATTGTCCCTTCCTATTTTAAACATGCCACTATCCAGCCCATATTAAAGAAACCTAACTTAGATCCAGCTTTGCCCATGAACTACAGGCCCATATCAAAACTGCCTTTCCTGTCCAACATTTTAGAGCACTGGAGAGGCACAACATGTACGACAAATTCCAGTCTGGGTTTCGTAAGCAACACTCTACTGAAACCGTTCTCCTGAGGGTTTCAAATGACATTCTCATGGGTGCTGATGCAGGTGACTGCTCTGTGTTAGTTCTTCTGGACCTCAGTTCTGCATTTGACACTGTTGACCATAACATCCTGATTAAGAGGCTACGTGATTGGGTTGGCATGTCTGGCATAGCGTTAGACTGGTTCACGTCTTACCTCAATGACAGAAGTTTCAATGTCTCTGTGGGTGACTTTGTGTCTGTCACCTCTCCACTGTCTTGTGGCGTACCGCAGGGCTCAGTTCTGGGGCCTCTGTTATTTTCCCTTCATCTTTTGCCTTTGGGTCTGATTATAAAAAGTTATAATGTGTCCTATCATTTATATCCAGATGATATCCAACTCCATCTGTCATTCAAACCCAGCGAGGCCTTCACATTAACTAGGCTCCTGGACTGTGTCAATGCCATCAGAGACTGGACGGCAGAAAACTGCTTACAACTCAACGACTCTAAGACGGAGGTCCTAGTTATTGCTCCAGATGAGTTTGTCCCCATGATCAGGCAGAGTATTCGTCCACTCTCCTCTGCTGCCCATTGCAACCTGCGCAATCTAGGGATTTTCTTTGATCGATCCATGTCGTTTGACCCCCATGTTAAGCAGCTGTCCAGGTCATGTTTCTTCCATCTAAGAAATATCAGTAAACTAAGATCTGTAGTATCAACACCTGATTTAGAGATGATCATACACACATTTATCTCCTCTCGCATTGACTACTGTAACTCATTGACTACTGTAACTCACTTACTGTAACTCACTTACTGTAACTCACATCACTCAGTGTATCTGCTCTTAACCGTCTGCAGGTCATCCAAAATGCTGCCGCCAGATTGCTCACCAGGACAAATTGACGATCTCACATCACCCCCGTACTCCGATCTCTCCACTGGCTCCCAGTTGCATTTAGGATACACTTCAAAATTCTCACCATCACTTACAGAGCACTTCACAGTCAGGCTCCTACTTATGTAGCTGATCTACTTCACCCATATTCACCCGCCCGCACTCTCAGGTCAAACGCTCTAGGTCTTCCGTCAGTCCCACGCACACGATTTAAGACCCGTGGTGACCGAGCCTTTGAGGCAGTGGCTCCGAGGCTCTGGAATGCTCTGCCTGGAACTCTACGCCTCGCAGATACTGTGAATACTTTTAAGAACCAGCTCAAAACCCACCTCTTTAGGCTGGCGTTTGAGTAAAAACCCATGTCCTAGACCTGCTCTTAAAATATGTTTTAATTTTTATTATCTTATTTCTATTTTTTATTTTATTTTATTTTATTCTGTGTATGTACTTTATTGACCCTAGGGTCACATTGTGGTTTTTTATGTTTTTAAATTTCTGCTGTTAAGCACTTTGTGATGTCATGTCTGTGAAAAGCGCTCTGTAAATAAATTTCATTTCATTCATTCATTCATATGTTAATTATTCCCACAGGCAGCCAAATCCTCTACCCCTGTCAAGCGCTTTTCCCCCGCGAACGCGAACGGCTAATCATGATTTTCAGACCCCCGCCCTCTGTAAACTATCAATGGAGAAATCCAAAAAAATAAAAGTCACGGAGGAAAATAGAAAGTTTAACTCTGCGTGGACGTCTTCATTTGCTTTCACTGCCAACGATGCTGGCTTACCTGTATGCTTCCACAACAAGCACACAGCATGTGCTGAAAAGTGTCACGCTGGAGATGAGCGAAAAAGAGCGATTTCTCAGCTGCTGCAGAAAACTCTCCTCTTCATAAGAGTTTGATATTGTTATATCAGGTAAAATTGCAATAAAATGTCAAGAACTGTCTTTATTCTTGTTCTATATTTTCATGAATATAACAAACTATAGTTTTTGTATATATATAATATAACTATATATACAACTTTATAAGCTGTGATATCAAATAGCTTTTGCGGCTCCAGACAAATTTTATTTGGTGGAAAATAGAGCAAAATGGCTCTTTGGATAGTAAAGGTTGCCGACCCCTGGCCTAAATGAATCAACTCTTTCCAGTCATGTTAATACTCACATTGTCTTTGACCCAAGCCTATTAATTAAACCTAAACTAAATTATTACTCATTGAAAGCCTGGTTCTTAGCCTTTTACACCCAACCTGGAAAAGCAATATAGCAATGTAGTGGTAATGCCAGAGCAAACCTATAACTCATTAATAGAGAAAAATAAGAACAACCCCAGGTTTCTCTTCAGCACTGTAGCCAGGCTAACAGAGAGTCACTGCTCTGTTGAGCCGTGTATATAGACCTCAGTAGTAATGACTTCATGAGCTTCTTCAATGATAAGATTATAACTATAACAGACTAAATGAATCAACTCCTGCCCTCGAGTGGTACTGATTTATCCTCAAACACTGACACCTTAACAATTGCAGAACCGTATATATATTTTTGCCTGCTTTCCTCCCATTGACCATTACCAATCGACTTCAACGATATCTTCATCTACCTGTCTCTTCGACCCCATCCCAACTAGGATAAGTTTTACCCTTATAGCACCTCTTTAAGGATATGATCAAGATGTCTTTAAAGTAGCTCTCTTCTTAAAAAGATAACTCTTGATCCAGAGGTTTTGGCTAACTATAGACCTAATACTAACCTTTCTCTCTAAGATGCTTGACAAAGCAGTCGCACATTAGTTATATTACCTTCTACATAACAATAGTTTGTTTGAGGATTTTCAGTCAGAATTTAGAGTGTCACAGATAGGGTTGGGTACCGAAAAGCGGTGCCAATATGGCACCGTCCGGTATCGTCCGGTATCTACTGGACCGAAACGCAACGCAGATTTCAGTGCTTCCTTTCGGTGCTAGAGCCGATTGAAATACTTTTTTTACACTACTCTGATGACTCCGTCCTGGCAGCAGGACTCGGTCCTCCGCTCCTCACTCATAGTATTATTACAACGGGGTACTTAGCGCTGTCGCTCATAAGCACAACAACACAGGCACGCGAAAGCTTCTTCTTCTTCTTCTTTGAGGCGGTTCGCAAAACACGAATTGGCGCATTACCACCACCAACTGGTCAAATAAAATAAGTCATGAGACGTGTCATATTTTGCCAGAGAAGGAAAATATGCTCATATTTCTGCAAAATAATTGCTGAGGTTTGAAGCTGTAGTGTGTGTACAGAGTGTATGTGTTTTGTATTTATTTATATTTATAGTATACTTAAAACAGTAAATATATTGTTCAATTTGAAGAAAAAAGTATCAGTTCAGGCACCGTTTAGGCACCGGTATCGTTTTAAAAGTATCGTTTTAGCACCGGTATCGGAAAAAACCCAAACGATACCCATCCCTAGTCACAGACAGCTCTGGTGAGGATTAAGAACAACCTTCTAACCTCCCCCAGCAAAAAAAAAAAGATTTTTTATTTTTATTTATTTATTTTTTTTTCCCAAAAATTAAAAGTTAGATGTGAAAATAAAAATATCCCCATGGTTGAAATTATGAGATGAGCCATTTGCGCCGCCGGTCTCACCGGGGGCTATTTTGTGTTCATTCGCACTGGACGCGCCGGAGAGGGGGCGTGGCTTATCGCCCTGAAAGCCGTTCAACTGTCCGCCATTAACCATGGAAAAATAACCTCTATTTCTGCTAAGTAGGTGTTGAGGAAGTCACAGATATCCCGGGAAACTAAACTAAATATGTTAGGAGTAGTTACATTTACACCGTCTTACATTTACAACCGGCCCTTTGAGGGCGACCGTGATGCTGATGTGGCCCCAGAGTGAAAATGAGTTTGACACCCCTGTTCTAGGCCTTTCACGTTGTCCGATTTAAAAGGCCATCTCTGGAGGAGGAACCCCGTGAAACTGTTCATGAACTCTTTGAGGTGGGGTTACAGTGTAGGGGCGCAGTACAACATCGAAAATGAATGACGATTCGCCTGAAAGAGGAACACTGCCAAGTGTAATGATGAATTCCAAATGTTTCTGAGACAAATGGTTCATGAGTCATGAAAGGGTGTGATGCATCCCACATGATCATGTTTAGGGGGTTGGACTAGCCTATGAGTCAATATTGGCATGGAGACGTGTTCAGGCTTGGACACTTTGTGCAAATTTGATGATGTACGTCCAAGTTACAACAACTTCATGTTTCATGATGAAATGTAAATGGTGTTATTGGCATGTAACACAGGATCTTATCTGAGAAATTTGGTGCAAACTGGTCACAGAAGTTAAAACAACTTCCTTTTTCATGGTGAAAGGCGCTTTTTTTATTTTGCTGCCTCACCGAGGTGACAAAGCTGCATGAAAATGCAAACGTGATACATTTTTCTCGCAAAGATCTTAAGATTGATGTGAACAAATTTGATGTCGATCTGATTAAATCCGCAGTTCGTTAAAGTTCACATCCTATAAAAAGCCCTGAAATTGCACATGATATTCAAAATGGCCGACCCCTGTTGGGTTAATGGTATTCCTTCATATGGTAAATAAATACCTAAAAAATGTGATACAGCTACCTGGGGCCCTGCTGCCAGCAGTCTGGAACTACCGCGGGGTGTAATGGTGACGGCGTCATGCTACTTTCTCTTCTCTCAGTCCCTCCCTCCATCGTGGAAAGCATTTTTATTCTGGCCAGAGAAAAAACTTGGAAATGGTCATAAATCCTTTGTAAATATGTTTTTTTAATGATCCAGGCCGATCGATTCGTCATCCAAACTCCCTGCACAGTGTGTCTGTATGCAGCCTCCTCCAGCAGAACTTCATTAACAGAGCAATGGGGAGACCATAGCTGCTCCTAACACTGTCACAGCAACTATGGACTTATATTTTGTATCTCTGTGGGCAGAATACAGAACATGTTTTGTGTCTAAAGCGCAGTGGTGGGCCGTCAGGGCCAGCTAAGACTTCTCTGCTGGCCTCAACAGAATCACAAAGTTATAGCTATTTTATAATTTAATAATTTTTTCCCCTTTATCTTATTTTTTCATTGCACAGCTCCTGTCTTCCTCAGTTGCTCTGCTTCCAGCACAGCTTGTTTTAAGGAGAGATTCAGCCTGGTGATGCGTACGCCGGACGGTGTTTCGTTAACGCTGGCCGGTGTTTTGTTCGCCAGCAATTTTATGTTCTTGCCATTGTGTTAATTACATTGATTCTGACTTGTCCGTTAATGACGAAGCATCCCGTCATCGCGGGGTTATTTCGGTTTTTTGTTCTTGTTCCGGGTTCAAAAGGTCACACACCCCGTTGTCTGTTACGTGAGCGCAGTCCACCGAAAACATTATATTTCCCACAATTTAAGCTTCTGCACTTTCCAAATGCACTAGTATTATTCAAACGTATTGTTCGGTTCTTAAGCCTCGTACCGAACGGTTTAATACGAATATGTGTATTATTACAACAACAAATAACCATAGCTCAGTAGGACAGCACAGAAGGCCCAGGTATAAAATGCACGGCCCGCCACTGCTAAAGCGTGTGAGGAGCATTAACTTGTCTAGCTGTGCCTGTGACACACACGGCATGAAAAATACCATTAGTGTGTGGATATGCATGGGAATGAGGTATGATGCAATCATTGCTGAGCCTTGAGTTTGTCTGTGTGTGTGTGTGTGTGTGTGTGTGTGTGTGTGTGTGTGTGTGTGTGTGTGTGTGTGTGTGTGTAGAAGAGCAAAAATCCTTTATCACATACTGTATCCCCGGGGGGGTTATTCAAACATTTTGTTTGCACAACAACTCAAGAATAATGGAGACTGCAGATCTTTGTTTCCTCACAGGAATACAGGTTCAGTTACACCATCATTATCAATCCTCTCAACGGACAAAAGGTCACTGCTGGGTAATAAAAAACAATACTGATGAGGGAGCAGAAAGACAAAAGATCAAATAATATGAAATTAAAAACAGCACATGGAACATGGACTTTATCTTTAGAGGAAAAACAACTGTGCAGGGTCTCTCTGGGTTTATAACACATACAGTACAGTTGTGTTGTGTTTACAGTAGACACTTGTTCAGACACAAATACACCACAACTAATAAATACAGACACACAGTATATACAGCATGTACAGAGTACAGGAGAGCTACGTGTCATTTACAAAACAACAAATCCCATCAGTGAATCAGCTGCAGGAGGTTTTGAAACATACTGAATGTACCACTGGATGACACCTACAATACACCATGCAATTCCATCAAAAGGTCTGTGTAATGGGCTGGGTATCAAACCTGCATACTTCTTGATGTACCAAACTTTGGGTAATGTATTAATGTAACTGGATTACATCCAGCCCTATGGGTAATAACACTGGTATGGCTACTGTATCTACATGCTATGATAATGTGCACACACATATCACAAACAAGTCCTGAGATGTATCTCTCAGCTGGGAATCAAAGGAACATACAACATCTGGAACTAGTGCATACAACTATACTGTTGTGTAAGAGTAATGCAGTGAATGAACTCAGCTTTTCTTCCAAAAAGAGAATGTTGTGGATTCATTGTATCTAAATGTCATATTAAGTGGTATACCTCTATGTTGTTAGTGTAAATCAGTGAGACCAGTGGTTGATGATTGGCAGCCTGGGTTAGGTATTTAGGCAGTTATTGTGTTGGCTCACACTGTGGCATAAAGTGTTGAGGGCAAGAGGCTGCCAATCATGTCAGGAATGGTTTCTTTGATTTGGAAATGCAGCATAGCACCTTCATCAATAACAGCCCAGTCCACTGTAAGATATCGCAGGGAGAGATTCTCAAAGGAGAATTCATCTCTATCATGAACCCGAGGCTGCACTTGTCATTACTGATCACTGGTCTGTGGATCCCTCATCATCCTGTTTTTGAGAGACTTGGTTCATGCAGACTGATTGATTGTCTGGGCATCAGTGCCTCTCAATGATTGGGGGTTTCTGGTGATGCTTCCTCAGCCTGTGTCCTGAAGGAGGAGAGACAAGGCATGTATCAGTAAAAAACTATATATGTCATTACTATTCAAAGAAATGTATGATGTTTTCTGTTTAGGGTACATACAGTTTACACAAGTATGCAGGTGACACCGAATTATATCTATCGATCAAACTGGACATACCAACCATACTTTTCTCGTGATCACGAGATACTGATCTTTTCTTATAAGGAGGAGATATGGTTTATATTATTTTTCTCGAACTGCGCTCCCGTCAATTCATCTGGTGAATGTCTGCTGTCTGGCCAACGAGCCAACGAGCTGCTGCTCCTCAACAGAGCAAAGACTAACTTTTGTAGATTCGCCGCCCTGCGCATCACTGAAACCTGGCTTGGTGAGCACACAGGGACACTTCCCTCCATCTGCCGGCCTTCCAGCTCCTCAACAAGGTATAATCAGCTTCTACATAAGCAAAGGTTGGTGTACAGATGTCACAGTGTTGAAGAAAACATGCAGTACATTTTTTGAGGACATCAGGAAGTTTGCCTCAGGAGCTGATGACAAAAGTATACACTGCAATAATAAGTTTGTTCTCTGCACATCCATCACTGTGTGGTTTGGATGGGCCACCAAAAAGGACAGGAACAGACTACAAAGGACGGTCATGACTGCACAGAAAATTGTTGGTGTCGGCCTGCTCTGCATCCGGGACTCGGGCAGAAAACATCACTGCAGGCCTGTCCCACGCTGGCCACAACCTGTTTGAACGTATAGCCTCTGGGAGGCGCTAAAGAACACTGTACGCCAAAACAACCACACAAGAACAGTTTTTCCCCCACGGACCATCAATCTGATGAACACTTAACATCAGTCATACACTGTCAATGAAGCTTGAATACCAAAATATCCTCCGCTGACGTTATAAATTTAATTTTTTTTAAATGCAGCAGTATGGACATATGCACGGATAATATGGACATATTATCTGTCACTGTCAATATGAATCCAACACACAGTAGAATGTATATCCATTCAGTATTTATTTATTTGCACTATTTTCTTTACAACTTACAGAACATTTCATTTGTACGTAGACGTTTTATTTCCTATTATATTTTTGGTCATTGGTGCTTTTTATATATAACTAATACTTATATTTACGCCTGTTTTCCACTATGAACAAACCCCATTCGTTACTTGTATCTGTACAGCTGTGTTGCCATTGTCCCTAGCTGTTATTTGTACTTCTTTGTAAGTACATTGTGAGATGTGCATGCATACTTGGCTAAATAAAGCTGGTTCTGATTCTGATTCATTCAAACCTGATCTCGAAAAACAAAGAATCCTTCTGTCTCTGCAAACAGTCTTTTATCTTTCATTTCTGTCATGTCTTACTGTGCTTCAGGGTGCGTTGGTGTGCGGGTGTCAGGAAGGACCGACTAGTTGTAGGACCTTCCCCCTCTGCTGTAACGGCCTTGACCTCCAGCTTGTACAGACTGGCAGGGTGCAAGCCTGCCACCACCAGAATATTACCATCCTGAAAGAGAGGAGGATGAAGCAGAAGACACATTTTAAAATCCTCACGCTATGTCAAATTGTAGGGACGTTGAAGACTCAAGTATATATGAGCCTACAGTGACACTGCGATCTGGGTCCAGGGCAACTTCAACCAACCAACATTTAATGTGCCATTTTAACATTCAATGTCATTTTTACCAGTCAAGTAAATTTAATATTCATGTTTTGTAATTTCAAAACTCATCTTTTCAATTATAGTTTCCCCAAACAAAGTTCTAAATGATGTTTGAAACCATCTGCATAAAGTAGTATGACTCTGGCCAGGCAATCCTTTGTTTCTTTAAGCAGTTGGCCTACAACAAGTCAAGTTGAAATATTCTGAAAATAAGTATGTTTTTCTAGTCTTCCAACCTTCAAAAGCGCTTTAACACTACATGTCATCAATAATACATTTCTGGGAAGTGTTGGGTCTGGAAACAAAGGATGAAGAGCTGCGAGGCCGCAGAACCTCCCCTCTGCTGCGAACTTCTTACAGTGCGCACACAGTGGAAAAATGAGCTGGAACCGGTTCAAAAATTAACAACAATATTTAATGTACTCCATGAAATTCACTTATAAGCTGCATTAACTATCAATAGTAATATTCTCGAGAATAGAGATCACACACACGCATCCCACTTCAGAAAAGCGAGGGCGGATGTGGTCTGAGGAATTCTCTCCAGAACTGTCTCTTATATGTCCAAACAGTCATAACTCATCGGACTGACCCTCCGTGGCCATCCTGACTGGCTCCATTTGAATTCTGTCTCCTCCCTGGATCGATCCCTTAGCGAAACAGCTTTGCTCCTTGCAAAACATCTGTCTTGACTCCACCTCTGGTCAGTTGTCCTCCTCACTGATCCCATCCTCTACTCTGCTGCATGTCCCATTCAGAATCCATGTCTGACCCTCAAACTATTCTTACAGTGTTTTAATACCTTTAGTGACTATACTTTTATGATTTAATACATTCAATTAGTTAATATACTGTAACACATAATATCTTCTATATGCAAGAATATTGTGAACATATTGTGATTAACATATTATTATTATTATTATTATTATTATGACACTTCTACTCATCACTAGGGGGGTTATTTAATCTTACTTATAATGCGTTTAATACTGGAATTCTCAACAATACCCCCCTAACACACGATTCATAGTGTGTTCAAAAAATGACAGGAAAAACAATCCCTCTCTAATGGTCCTTTATGGGCCGAGGGTGAATTTCCTCAACTAAACAGTAGCTTACAGTTCAAGTTCGTAAACATCATTCAATTCAATGCATTTTTGTATAGCCCAAAATCACAAATTACAAATTTGCCTCAGAGGGCTCTACAATATATACACAGTTGACACCCTCTTATCAGAACAGGAAAAAACTCCCCAAAAAAACCCTTTATCGGGGAAGAAAAAGGAAGAAACCTGTGCGATAGCAATAGAGGAGGGATCCCTCTCCCAGAATGGACAGAGGTGCAATAATGTCATGGAACAGGATAGTGAATCACAACACATTCAATGTATGACAGAACCACGACTCTAACTGATTGCCCTATGTCTGTAGAAGTTCACACATGCAAGGGAAGCAGCAGCAGACAGAGAGGATCAGGTGGGGGAGGTGCTGTGTCGATTTCTAGATCCATCCTGCGAAATGAGGGATAGAGAAGAATTCTGAGAAGCTTTGTCTGTATCTTTTCCAGTTGACAAAAATTATATTTCCAATACAGTGAACAATCACCCAGAGTATTTTTCCAAATTATCAGTATCTCACCGGATGTTTTCAAAAGTCCATCTGGACTCAATCAGGTCCATCAGCATCCCAGTGATGATCAGGAGCTGCTCTGTCTGGAATGAAAGTTCAACATGCAAATCCTAACATCCTACAACTCTGCTAGAATCATATTTAATACTATATGTTCTACCAGGTTCTTAAACTACTACTAAACTAGTCATATCTACGGCTCGTGAAGTCCTGCTATGGTGTCGCAAGTGAAGTTTACAAAATGTTACTGGTTATACTATGTGTAATTGGTCCAATTGACAATTTTATTAATTGACAACCATCAGGAAAAAACAGATTCTAAATCTGCTGCTATGTGATTTCTGGCTTTAAATTCATTAGACACCCCCCTTGGTAAATCTATGTCATGGATGTAACTTGTCTATAAAATGAATCTCCCATGGTCCAGTCCACCTTACTGGTCAGTACCACTGACACCTTTGGACCTCATTCACAGCCAGCTACTTGTGATATGATAGGAGACTGCTTTCTCCTGTCTGCAAATGCCTCTGTGTTCTCCACCTGTGAAAACAACTTTTTTCACAATTAAAATTGCAAAACTAAAAATTATGGAATTAAATTCTGAATTAAAATTTAATTAAGATCAAAAATTACAAATGTCGGATTCAAAATCAATATCAACTCTGCAAGTTAAAATATTGAATCAAAACTAACAATTTTAGGATAAAATTGAATTGAAACTGGGAGTTAAACTACTGAATTAAACTAAAAAGTTATCAATGGCAATTAGAATCCTGAATTAAACTAGAATTAACCATTAAAGTCAAACTGCAAGTTGTAAGATTAGAGTCTAAAACAATGATATTACAAGTTTATCACCAGAACTCAAAGTATTGCAATGCATCTACTATTCCACGGATGACATGAGTATCTTGTAGTTCTAAGACAATTTCGCCTCTAGGTTTTCTGGGTAATGGAGTTTCTGTAATTATCAAGCAATTACTCCTCCAACCGATAGGTAGCAGAGTTGTCTATCCTTCTTCTTCGTTGGTTTTCCGTCACCGGAAGTATGGTCAAAATCCCCGCGAATTTACGAACAAAGGGCTAATGCTATTAGCGGCTAATGCTATTAGCGGCTAAGCTAACCGGCGAAAATGTGGCTTCAACAGACCGACAAAGCACCGTAGTTGTAACTGTTAACCATGCCGCATTCACCCACGTTATTTATGCTAGACCGTGCTCGGCTTTTCCATATGCACCGGTTATTTTATGATCGTTTTTTTTTTTTTTATCTAGTAATCTAGGCTAAGCACAAAGCAGCCAACAGCTTTTGCTACATTCACCCCACACAGCAAAGCGATTTCTCACAGCGCTATATCGCATTCATACCAAAATACACCGTGATTACAATGTATGATTACCCACTCATTACCTAGTTTACCCACCCCAGATTATATTCCCCTGAACTCAGTTAATTATAGCGCTGTAGGAGTCAGTCTGTCAAAGCAGATCTCGACTCTAGAACGCAACCAGTTCTGTTAGCTTCTAAGCTCGTATCAATTTATACCCTCCCGTTAAGAGTCGGTTCATCAAACACATGACGCCAACGTGACACCATGAAACAACCGTTGTTAATTACACGTAATCACCCGCAGTACATGCTTAAGTTTGATTCACACGACAATACTTTCTTAGAGCTTCCTTAGCTCAGAGCCTTCTAGCTCTCTTAGCTTCTTACTTCTTACTCTCGGGGTATATCCCTTCGTAGCACGTAGCTCTGTAGCTTCTGCTGCTAGTACAGCTTGATCACTGCTGACGTCTAAGACGTAACGCTTATCGCGGACCTTACCGGTAGGATTTCGCAACAAAGAACAGCGCGTAGCCAAAATACACGTGTCCCTAATCCAGCTTGCAAGTGTGTTTCATACAGTAATCCAGCTACTTCAAAATCAATACACGTTACCGGCTTGCTGCGGCTCGCTCCTTTGTCAGGCTTTCAGAGGTACTGGCCACGATACTGTCTCTAAGTTTTCCTATCTACCTATATGTGGAGTTTTATTAAAAAGGTTCCACCTTACCCTTATGTCTTTGGCGCCTGAAAGTATTGTGGTTAGTGTCCTCATCCAGTCGTTTTCCAGTAAAAATATCACGTCGGGAAGTCACCATTTGTTGGGTCTGGAAACAAAGGATGAAGCGCTGCGAGGCCGCAGAACCTCCCCTCTGCTGCGAACTTCTTACAGTGCGCACACAGTGGAAAAATGAGCTGGAACCGGTTCAAAAATTAACAACAATATTTAATGTACTACATGGAATTCACTTATAAGCTGCATTAACTATCAATAGTAATATTCTCGAGAATAGAGATCACACACACGCATCCCACTTCAGAAAAGCAAGGGCGGATGTGGTCTGAGGAATTCTCTCCAGAACTGTCCAAACAGTCATAACTCATCGGACTGACCCTCCGTGGCCATCCTGACTGGCTCCATTTGAATTCTGTCTCCTCCCTGGATCGATCCCTTAGCGAAACAGCTTTGCTCCTTGCAAAACATCTGTCTTGACTCCACCTCTGGTCAGTTGTCCTCCTCACTGATCCCATCCTCCACTCTGCTGCATGTCCCATTCAGAATCCATGTCTGACCCTCAAACTATTCTTACAGTGTTTTAATACCTTTAGTGACTATACTTTTATGATTTAATACATTCAATTAGTTAATATACTGTAACACATAATATCTTCTATATGCAAGAATATTGTGAACATATTGTGATTAACATATTATTATTATTATTATTATTATGACACTTCTACTCATCACTAGGGGGGTTATTTAATCTTACTTATAATGCGTTTAATACTGGAATTCTCAACAGAAGTGTCCCAGTAAGAACTATATCAAGTGGTACACATTATAGGGGAAATGTCCTTGCAATCTCCCTTTTAACCTCAGTTTTTTGGAATCATTATATTTCATATACTGTATGCCTTCCAGGCTATAAAAGTTGGCCCAAGTGCTCACTCTGTCTCTCTTTCCTATGGCTCACATCCACCCAACATCATCATCTTCTGTGTTTACACCCTCAACACCTCCAAAGCACACATGCCGCACATCTGTGCACTACTTTTGTTTGCGATCGATTGCTCATTTGAGTTGTGTTTGTTTTCAGTAGACCCTTGCAGGACACCCTCCTTGTCACATTCCCTGACACATACCTGCAAAATAAGTCAGCAACTCCCCTAAAATTCTCAGAAAAAAATGAGGACCTGTCTCTAATTTATGCATAACTCATAGTAGTAGGTATGCCCCTTTTCTCTGTACGCACAGGCAAACCTTAGCCAAACTCCAGATTGATACTAACACAGTTTATGAAAGCACTGACCGGGGGTAGGATCTGGGACTGGGACACTTTGTCATTGTTGTGGCGGTGGGTTGAGATGACCTCTGCACAGGTCACCTGGTAACCTGTCAGCTGCTGGTGGGGCGGGGCTGTGGACAAATCCCAGCTGAAGATGGCCGTCACGTTGCCGCCTGAGACTTCAAAGGAAGCTGTCAGATTGGCGGCCTTCACCAGGACCCTCTGAGGGGACACTGCTGGAGGAAGTACAACCTGGGGTCAAATGAAGATATTAATACCTGCAGGATTCTTTTGTAATGGGACTCATTTTAATATTATATAATTATATATTTGTTCTCATTTGACAGAGAGGACCAGGAAACTCTCCTTGGATCCGCAAGAATGAAATGCCTCCTGGCTGCTACAGCTTCGCTCCGAACTGTTGCTGCCAGCCAGAGTACTGTCACCCAGTGCCTTTCCACCTTTCTCCTGCACATACTTCAGGGACTTGTGATTTGTGAGTACAAACTAACATTGCACATGTACTTTATTTTGATAGCTGGCACTAGCGAGTCAAGCTGACCTTGTGTTTCAGGCCATTGGCTCCCAAGCCCTGACTCAGACCTGCATAGTTTTAGTTTTGGATAAAGTATTTATATTCTTTTATTTCAGATGCAGTGAGTGGGCTGATTTTTGTTGAGTATTTGGTAAATACGCTAGCACACACAGAAGATGTGTGTGCTAGTTGTGTGTCTGTATGTTAAGCTCAGTTAAGAAGGTTCCAGAATGAGTGGAGCTGTGAAGTATGCTGTATCTTCTGTCGCTGTAAATGGCTAAAGTGAAGTATTTTGGAATTATTGATGACAGCCTCCCGACCAACAGCGTTGTTGCAGAGCAGTAGCGCCCACCCTCAACTTCCCCCCCAGATAGCTATATGGCTATCAACTTCCCCCCCAGATATCCAAGATGGCGGAGGCAGCTGGTGGAAAACCGGCTGCACTGAATAGACCTCGAATTAAACCAGAGATCTACATGGCTATTGATGGCAAAATCATTGTGGAAGATGAACTTTTAAACTTTCTCGTCATCAAAATGAAAACTCTGAGTCAGGACGATATTATTTTATTAGCTGTCAACCATTTCGGGTCGGAATGGATTGAGAGTTCAAAGAAAGTTATTTTTGAACTCTGCCCAAGCTCCAGTCAACGTTTTGTAGCACATAAGGGGGCACAAAAGGACGCAAATAATATCAAGAGTTGTTTGAAACTACTTAATGAGGCTGGTGAGAACATCCCTCGCTTTGTGTCTCATTACATAGACGAACGTCCGCCTGTGACTTTCAACACACTTGACGTTTCTTGCCTGCTTGGAAAAATTGAGCGTCTAAGCACAGACATGGCCTCCATGAAACATGCTATATGTGTGCAGACAAATGTCTGCGAGGGTCTCCGTGTGATAACAGCGGATATAAACCAACACATATGCAGGTTTGAGCAGCCTAGCTTGGGCGGAAGGGGTCCGCTGATTCGCCAGGTCAACGAGGAGGCACCGAGCCGGGGTATGGAAGGTGTAACTCAGGTACATGGAGCCTTGGTCCTGGAGCAACCTGATCTAAGCAGAGGGGTTGCGCCCATTCATCAGGATAACGAGGAGGCACCGAGCTGGAGTGTAGCGCCGGCGCCTGGATCCTCAGCCCTGGATGCCAGCGCAACGGAGGGAGCCTGGAATGCGGAGCGGAAAAACGGCGCGACCATGTCACCTGTGTGGAGCCGTGTAGTACGAGAGGGACGCCGACTAAAGCATACGACTGAAATACAGCCCAGAGCCCGGCCAGATCCTTCCAGAAAGAAGAAGTCTACCGGTATTGTTGGAGCCAGTGCTGGGGGAAACATACAAACTATAAAGACTAAACTGGTGAGTGTATTCGCTACAAAATTCTCGCCCGACTTGGACTCTGACACACTGGCAATATATCTAAAAGAAAAACTCTGCCGCGATGTAACCTGTCAAAAGATAGACACTGCTTCAAGTCGGTTTAGCTCCTTCAAAATTACCGCCGAGTGCAATGAGGTAGGCAAAATGTATGAGCCACAGCTTTGGCCAGAAGGGACTTTTGTACCGCGTTTCTATGAAGCCCGCAAGGCTGCGGCTGTAGGGTCACTGGGTGTAAAAACACCTGTTGTTGGAAGGAAGATGCCGGAGGCTGGGACATCCGCTGCCATGCAGATATGAACGTGAAACATGAGTGTTAGAGTTGTGTCTTATAACTCGCGTGGCTTGCGCCTGGGACAGAGCGAGACGCATTGTTATTGACACACTCATGGAGAGCGCTGATATCTTGTGTATACAAGAGACATTTTTAGCCAAACAAGACCTGGATGAACTTAACTCTGTCAATAATGATTTTCATGGGGCAGGAGAATCCACAACAGATTTAGATCTGAGGGAATAGTGCGTGGCAGAATACCTGGGGGTGATTAGACTAGAGGTGGACTGGTGCATAGCAGTTAAAGTTGTACATAATAACTGTTTTTGTAATTCTAAATGTTTACACTCCTTATGAAAGTGCTCAAAACGAGGATGAATACCTTCATCGGCTCGCTTTTATAAGTTATTTTATCAAAGAGAGTGCATATACAAGCATATTTGTTGTGGGGGATATGAACGCTGATATCTCAGATAATAACTCCCTGTTTGGTCAACACCTCATGCAATTTTGTCAAGATAGCAAGTTGGTTCTTTCCAGCAAAGTTATGTTGCCAGTAAATAGCTCCACATACAGCAGTGAAGCACGGCACACAACCTCTTGGCTGGATGACTGTATATGTACAGCTGATGCTCATGACTGTCTCCAGGATGTTGCAGTCCCGTATGAGCGGCTACAACAGATCACATACCTGTCTCTGTGACATCACATGTAGAGAGTCTACCTGAGTTGACCAGTGATGATAACCATGAACAAAACGTTAAAGTAGATTGGTCCAAGCTCACAGAAGATGATTTCTTGCATTACAACTCACAAACTGATAAGAGCCGAAGTAATATTGAATTACCACTTGATGCAATTCTGTGTGGCAACATTAACTGTAAAAACCAAAACCACAATAGTGGTCTATGCCTAATGTATGATAAAATTGTGAATTGTCTAAATAATGTTAGTAAATCATTCTGCAAAAAAAGGGCTAAACAACATCATCTTAGGCCAGGATGGAATGAATGTGTCTGAACTCCATCTAGAGGCTAAAGAAGCTTTTAAAAACTGGGTTTTATCAGGAAAAGCAAGACATGGTCCAGAGTGTGAACACAAGAAACACACAAATGCTAGATTTAAATATGCTATTTGCTTTATTAAAAGAAATGAACAGGCCATGAGGGCAAACTCCATGGCCCAAAAGCTTCAGCAGAATAATGTCTCTGATCTCTGGAGAGAGGTTAAGGTTGCCAGTAACACTAAGATGCCCGGCCATCCAACATGATGGGGCTACTGGTTCGGACAGTATTGCAGATCTGTGGAGTAAACATTATAGGGATATCTTCAACAGTGTGAAGAGTGACACATTTAATATTGGTGATGTTCCTCATGATGCTGGTGTGTGTATTAGACCTGATGATGTGCTGGATGCCATTGAGACATTGTCAGTGAACAAAGCATGTGGCCTTGACCAAATAACAGCAGAACATCTGAAGCATGCCAGCCATAGAATTTCAGTCTTACTTGCAATGTGTTTCTGGATTGTTACTGCATGGTGTACTTCCTGACTCTATGCTGACTGTTCTGTTAGTGCCAGTAATCAAAGATAAAACCGGTAAAATATCCAGCATTGAAAATGACCGAGCAATTGCTCTGGCTAGGGTACGCTCTAAAGTATTAGAACGAATTCTCTTAGACAGGCTTCAAGAATACATAATAACCACTGACAATCAGTTTGATTTTAAAAGTAAACATAGCACAGACTTATGCATATAGGCACTGAAGGAAGTTGTTAGTAAGTACAGGAGACATAACTCTACAATGTTTATGTGTTTCCTGGATGCATCTAAAGCTTTTGATCGAATTAATCATGGTAAATTGTTTATCACGCTACAGAGCGAGGGGTCCCTCCATACTTGACTAGGATTTTTCACTTTTGGTATTCACATCAAACCATGCGAGCGAGGTGGGGTCAGAGTGTATCTGCACCCTTCCGAGTGACCAATGGCGTCCGACAAGGTGGAATACTGTCACCTGCTCTTTTTAATCTATATATGGATGATCTTTAGAAAACTAAAAGAGTGTAAGACAGGATGTATGGTGGGGGAAAGTCTTGTTAACCATCTGATGTACGCTGATGACTTAGTGGTCCTGTCTCCTTATAGCGCTGGTTTACAGCAGTTGCTCAGAGTCTGCTCACGGTATGGCGTGCAGTACGACAAAAATCAAATTCAACTCTGAAAAGAGTGTTATCATGATTGCTAAAACCAAGGAGGGTCAGAAGCTACATTTTCCCTCATTTTGTATGGGAGGTCAAGAGCTAAATGTGGTGCACAAAATGAAATATTTGGGTGACATCATCAGGAATGACCTCAGTGATGATGACGATGTGCAGCGGCAGTGTTGCAAATTGTATGCTCAAGCTAATATGCTGGCACTTCATTTCATATGTGTACAGATGATGTTGAAACAGCTCTCTGCAGAGCCGACTGTACTCACTGTATACAGCCCAGCTGTGGTGCAGCTGTAGTAAAGCCAACATGAAGAAGACTCAGGTCCATTTAATGATGCTTTTAGAATCTTGCTCAAGCTTCCAAGATGGATGAGTGCAAGTCATGTTTGTGAGTCGTAATGTCCCACCTTCCATGCTGTGGTGAGGAATTTTATTTACAAATTTAAATGTCGGTTATATGACTCAGAACATGTAATTATAAAAGCCTTAACTGATCCAACACTAAGTGACACAAGATATACTTCTTGTTTCTGGAAACATTGGAACAAATGTCTGTATGTGTTTAACGAGTGACTTTTTTTTAACTGCAATGATTACACTTGTGTCTTGGTGTCCTTGTATTGCATTTTATAAATTGTTGTTGTATTTGTTTGTTGTCGTTTTGTTTTTTTGATACTATATGGACTCATGAGTCTGAAATAAAAGTTGATTATTATATACAGTATATACAGTAGTATATATATGCTTATACAAAAGGCATCCCTCTCAAACTGCCTTTTGCCTGTATTATCGTATGTTTTCTTATTTGTCTGTGTTCTGGACTGTTTGTGGAATGTAGCCCCTCACGCATGTGCAAGCATCCAAGAGGAAGCTACAACTTTGTTGTATGCCTCTGCCAACCAGTCATGTTGCAGTTTACATCCATGTCTGTGCAAAATGTCATCACTTCATCATTGGATCCTATTAGAAATGTGTGTGAAATTGTCATAATTATCGTATGAATTCTGAAGATATGACCAAAAACGTGTTTTGTGAGGTCAACCAAATTCCAATCAATTCAACCTTAAGTGCAAGTCGAGGTTTGTGCCAAATTTGAAGAAATTACCTGCAGGCATATACAGCTAAGAGAACAAGCAAACATAACATAATATGATACATCACTTTGACTTGAAAGCTAGAATCACCACATTGCATATCTTTATAATGCCTACGTTTCCAGTTGTCTCACCTGTTTCTCCAGGGCAGGTGGTGGGTTTGGGACTCTTGGCCTGGATGGTGGCACAGGGAGGAGTGAAGAAGCTGGCGCTTTGTGACAGAGGATGACTCTTCTTGCTGACCGGCTGCAGAAGGACTTTATACTTACAGGAGAAGAGCAAGCCGTGCAGGCTGACAAAGCTCTCCTAGATCAGACAAAGACAATAAATGATCACAAGATCTGCTCTCTACATACATCACATCCTCTGTCAACCTGTAGCTCTTGTAGAAATAAAGCTAAAAGGCTGATTGCACTGATGGCTGAGTCACTTTCTACAGCAAATAAGACATCATCCATCAAGAATGCATACGCTCGCTCGGCCACAACAAGATTTACAAATGTGTCCATAAAGTCTGCTATGTGTCCTGCAAGTACAATATATATGTTTATATATATATATATATATATATATATATATATATATACATGGATGTTTATATATATATATATATATATATATATATATACACATGGATGTTCACAGTGACAGTGCTGTTTTATTTGAATAAGTCACCTGTGTTCTGGTCTTCTCCATGGGTCTGGTCTGGTTGTGTCCACAATACTCTGGTCCCCACTGGATTCTGTAGAATTCAGCTGAGGAATGTATGAAAAAAACACTGTTCTTGTTCAGCATGTCTACAGCAAAGACTAGCTGTACTTAATGGACAAGACTGAAAGTTGATGCTTCTCCGTCTGATAAATCCACAGCACAGTCGTATTTCCACATCTAAACGTCTGACGAGGAAGTTTTTTCTCTAAAGTAAAGCTTCCCTAACCCTAACCCTTCCCAGACTTTTCTCTATTCAACACACACAGATGAAGTTGACACTGATCCTGGTAGCATGATAGCATAACAAACCAAACTAACTTATATTCCCCCAAGCTGCTTTAATTTACAGCGAATGATTTGACATTAATACAAGTCAAACATGTATACAGGTGTCTGACGCTGAATGTGCTTATTCTGTCTTTTGCCAGAAACAAAACAGAATTTTCAGTGTTTTAATCTTTTATTTCACTCTTACTTAAATGATCAAATGAAGCACCCGATGTTATTGTCCAGCAGCACACAGCCCAAAGATATTCCCACTTCAATTACAGGTGGAAGTGAAGAATATTGCTCTTCAACTCCAGTATTGAAACCAACAGCCCCGGCTGGGTAACCTCAGGCTGAATTTCTGTCCAAAACGACAAAAGATATTTGGAATATTTCCACTTGATGTAATGATGAAAGTCAAGACAGCCTTTAACAAATGTGAAATGTCATGCTGGCACTGGAGTAAAAGTCAATATGATTCATGTCTGTGGACCATGAATGTCTGTAGATAATTTCATTGCGATCCATCCAACAGTTGCTGAGATATTTCAGTCGAAACTGAAGCTGTGCCTCTTCCACCCAGTGTAAACATCTTACATGTTCAATACAACATTGTAACAAGCAGATACAGTATCTGAATTAAGAAATCAACCATATTACCCAAACATTACATGACATTTGATTTTTGATTCCCTATGTTGTAATTTCATTATGTTTTCTGTCCACATGACATCTACTGCAAGTCTTCCCATCCTGGGAGAGTGATCTTGTATGTTGTACAGATAGTAAAGGCCTCGGAGACAAACTTACTGAGAAATACAAATGAATTGAATTGATAGACGTACTGAACATCTCACTGTCATCTTCAAACAAAGTGCCTTTGTGCTGCAGATCTACATCTACAGATGTTTTTTATACAACTTACAGGTAGGAGTCTTTACTGTGTATGTCAGAGGAAGACTAACTGCCTCATTCATCTGGATGGCAGACACACATCCGTACGAAGCGTACATACCCGTGCTGCTTTCCCAGTACACATGAACCTGGAGCTGTCCATCCTGGTAGAATGGAGTCCCCACATCCAGTCTGGCAGATGTGGGGTTTCTTGGAACAGTGCTGGTGACTATAAAACAGACACAATGGAATTAAACTTCATGAGGGGGGGGGGGGGGGGTTGGCCTGTTGAAGCAACACATAACTAAATGCTACAATATAGTCAGCTCATTTTGAGTAATAAATACTCCAATTTATTTAATTTACAATAATGGACTGAGTAAGAGTTATAAACATAAGAAGAACCTGTAGTCAAAATACGAGACAGAAACTGGAGCTCATAGAGAGCTGAAATCCTTCCATCACTAGCGATCCAGGCTCTGTTTAAACTCAGTGCGAGCTCTCTGAGTCATCTTACATGCTCACTAATATCCCAGTCTCTGTTCTGACCATTCTCAGTATCAGTGGCAGGCCGTGCATTTCATACCTGGGCCTTCACTGCTGGTCCTGCAGCTGAAATACCACCTTATAACCACATTGTGGCGCCACAGCTCATTTTTAAGGCTGTAACTATGTACATCTTCATCGTTTGATTAACGCTCAAGCATTTAGAGAATGCAAAAGCCTAAATTCAGGAAAATATAATGTTCTCAGCTGGTCTGGCTGTGGGATCCACTGTCATTCCTTAATGACAAGCCACGACCCAAAGAGATTATCAGGATTTTACTTTCACAACTTGAATGTTGAAGGTACTGCTCTGCAGTGTCTTTCCTCCTCTCAGCACTCTGTCATGGTGCAGCTCAACTCAGTCAGAATGCATTTTGATTGGCTGAATCACGTGATGTGATTCACTACCCATCAGCCTCTGCTGGCTGTTAAATTTCATTTCACGATAGTCATGTGCTCGCCCACTGAACAATCACAGCACTCTGCACCTAGCGGGAAAGCTACACGTGGACACTGAGCGGCATGTGATGCTGACATCATGATAGGCGGCTAGCAGACGCTGACACGTCAAAGAATACACCCAACATGTCAAACTAAAGATCTGATTGGTTGAACACTATGACAATCAACAATATCGTCCCCATTCACTTCAATCTGCACTGGCTGCAGGTGAGAGTCTGCAGGCATCTGGCTCTGTTCTACCTAGAGACACAGAGGTGAGATCTGATTGGATAAAAGCTCTACTTAAAACAAGCTACACTGGAAGCAGAGCAACTGAGGAAGACAGTAGCTGTGCAATGAGAAAATAAGATAATGGGAAAAATATTTTCATAAATTATAATACATGTAGTGTATTTAAGAAAACGAATAAAGATATTAAATTATAAAATACATTATTTTTTTTTTTTTTTAAATATATATAGCTTTGTGATTCTGTTTAGGCCAGCAGAGAAGGCCTTGCAGGCCCTGACGGCCCGCCACTGCTCAGGATGTGATATTTACATGGGACATGGAGCCACCTGGATATTCTAAACACAAGAATCTAACCTTTCTGAGATACATATCTAACCACAATGACACATTTTCATAAATTGCTTTGTCAATATATTGGCTCAGGTTTATAGTTAGGGCTGGCTCAGGTTTATAGTTAGGGCTGGCTCAGGTTTATAGTTAGGACTGGTTCAGGTTTATAGTTAGGGCTGGTTCAGGTTTATAGCTAGGGCTGGTTCAGGTTTATAGTTAGGGCTGACTCAGGTCTGCCTTGGACCAGCCCCTAGATAAGCTGCTATTGGCCTAGACTGACGGGGGACTTCCAAGGATACACTGAGCTCCTCTCTCCTCTTCGCGATCTCCTTCTGTATCAATTCATGCATATTTATTCATTCATTAATTTCACGTATTTTTGTGTTGAAATGGACATTTTAAATGGACTAGAGGAAAAGTCAGGTGGCCAAAAAAACGAATAGGATTTGTCATTAGGAGATGTCGAATATCAAACATATTTGCTGGTAGTCTAGAGACTACTTGTGAGACCCTTTGTCAAGATCAAATCATCTTCTGGGGACCATGAATATCTATGCCAACCTTTAATGTTAATTAGGCCATGACGTTGTAGAGATATCTTAACCTGTTCAGCCTCAGCCCTAGTTTTAGGCATCTGCTCGAAAATAATAATAATAATAATAATGCATTTTATTTGTATCGCACATTTCATTTAAAAAAAATCTCAGAGTGCCACAGAGCCAGTACATAGTAAAAACACAGTAAAAAGCATAGTTAAAACATAGTTAACAAATAAACTAATAAAAACCAGTGAATGTACAGAAACACAAAAGAAATAACTGACAGTGATTTAGGTCAGAAAGGCTTTCCTGAATAGAAAGGTTTTTAGGCCAGTCTTAAAAGAGACCAGTGTCTGTGTTGCCCTTAGGTGGTCAGGGAGACTGGAGAAAATGACATACCCATACTAAGGAGACCACAGTTCTGTAACTACAAGGTCTATTTTAATAATTGTTGATGCTATAATTCAGATAACACTTGTGAGATTGTTCAGATGGGTAAATATTATGTATATGTTGCTGGTTAATATAGTGCATGAAGATATTACACAGCTCAAATTGAAAATGTTCAGGTTTGCCTGGAAAAAAAAGCACTTTTATTGATATTATGTTTTTGAAATAATGCAGCTGGCTCCCTAAAAACTCTCCTAAATCATAGCACAACCGATCAGTAGTTGTTAAATCAAGGTTGGCTGGGATAAAGTGACGAATAAGAGGCTTTAGTACAGAGAGGTCACGCGAGGTTGTCATTTTCGAACCAGCTGTTGCAGCTCTTACATTGTACTTTTATATACTATATAACTATATATTTCATTTTTTTTATCACTCATATTATTCAATACAGCTGTTTAGAATAATTTTGAGAGCAAGGGTCCTCTCACAGCATGTTCCTGGCTGTCATCCATAGGATTTTCTCAGTTAATGTGTGTGTATGGGGCTGTAGCTCAGCCTATCATCGGTCGATTTCAGTCAATGAGCCCGCCTTCGACGCTCGAGATTCGAGATTTTTCAGCGAGTAAAGTTACAAGAAGTGCCGCGTCTTCCCGAGCGTAAATTTCCGTTCGCCGGAAATCTGACCACTCGCCCATCATGAATTGACCCCTCTTATACTGGAAACAGCTCGGCTGTAAACAGGATGCAGTTGGCAACAATGATGGTGGCTTTGAACCGGATATTCTTCGACGTTATTGTACAAATTTTTCATAAAACGTGGCCAAAAACCAATGGGTTTTTTTGGCGAAGGGCAGTGCCATGGTACCGTTGTCCACTCACAGCTTTCTACTGGTTTCACGGTGAGAAAAACTGAAGATATCTTATGCGTTCTGTGTCGAATGCTAATGCTAAAAAAATGCATTGCTTAGCTCGGTGGCAGTTAGCTTCGTGGTCCAAAATCGATGTGCAGTTAAATATGATGGCAATTTTTGGCCACAAATTCGTCCTTTTATGCCACATTTTCGAGATGCTTATATTAGTAGTCTATAGTTGTGTTTGGAGTGTGTAAAAAGTGACTTATATGATAGTGTTGCCCCCCGTGCTGCTGTTTTCCCTCCAATTTGCCTGTCACCTGATCCAGCTCACTTGTGCGTCGTGTCTGTTTCTCCGCACACACTTTTTTTCTAGTTTCAATTGAACTACTAATAGTACGATGTCAGCCAACACGTTCTAGAACCTTTTGGTTTTTGCATCCCCCAGATCAGTTAGCCTGCTGGGCTACTACTGGCTCATTTGTTAGCCCTGGGCTCTGAAGCTAACTAACGCCACGGAGATTACAGATATAGAGGGTCATACGTCAAACTGAAAACCACCGTCTGTGAATTCAGCTTCCACCTTTGTTAATACCTGGACAAGGCTGTGGACTACGGGCTGGAGCCCAATTGTCCACCAGATCTGCTATGGCTTCACTCACCTCTCCATCCGACTGTGTCAGCCCGCCTGGTGGATAAAATCACAGTATTGGAGGGAAGAATATCCACGCGCTACAGGATCCAGTATGCCGAGAACCTCATGGACACCATCATCTTTGGTCCATCACAAGCTGACACAGCCAGCGACCGCGTGCATGATTCCATCGCTTCCAGTCCTGCTGCCGCTGCCCCTCCTCCGGTCGCAGCTCCTGAGGCTTCCTGGCTACGGCTCGGAGCTAAGCCTAAAGCCCTGGTCAGCTCTACTCCATCACATCACGAGCCCTGGTCCCTGGTCTGTGCTCGCGGCAGCCGGAGAGGGAGACGTTCATCTCCTACACCCCATGTAGACTTCCCTCCTCTGACTACGGACTCCCAGCTTCCTAATCATCCCAGCTGCCGCCTCGGGGACCCACAGCCCCGGGTCCACCGACATCCCTACGCCAGTCGTTCCTGAGCCCTCCTCTCGCCCCAGGACACGCTGCTCCATACCGTGCTTTACTCCCGTTCTCTCAGTCCTTGCTCGTCTTCTCCGCCACCACTGCTAGCGGCTAATTTACAGCATGCTGTTCACTCCCATTCACATGATTGACTGTTTACACCTGGATCCCCTGTCCGCTGTCACTCTTCCTCTACGATCATTCATCAGCCGCATTCATCCCCTAGAAGCAACAATAGCTCCCCCTGGCGGCATGGAGGGTCTCCTACTACTCTTTCCACAGCCTTTACCGTAACTTCCACTCCACGACCCATGAACATTCCCGTGAGAATCACAGGCTCGCGCTCACGCCCTAGTTATGGTCGGGTTCGAGGTGCTGCACGAGTGATCCGTCCTATTGCACATACCCCCAAAGCTTCCTGTGCTGATGACGACACAGTGTCTTCCCCCATCAAAATGTGTCTGATTAATGCATGCTCTATAACAAACAAGGCTCACATTTTAAATGACTTGTTCACAAGTCATAATTTGGCTTTTTTATTTCTGACCGAGACCTGGCAACGGAATATGGAATGCATCCATTTCAATGAACTCTGCCCTGTGGACTGCTCTTATGTTGGGACACCGTGTCTGACAGGCAGCGGTGGAGGTCTCGCCGTGGTCTGGAAGAATCAGTTTTCCTGCCACTTGGGGAGCACAGAATCCTATGCTACTTTTGAACTACAGCTGACTAAAGTGGGCCGACTAAAGCCGTTTTACTGTTTTTTTATTTACCGACCTCCAGGTCCTGCAGGTCAGTTTTTATCAGAGTTCACAGACTTTCTGACCTCTATTATCAAGCTAGACAAAGTGCTTCTGGTTGGTGATTTTAATCTGCATATCAATGATACCACAGACTGTATAGCTACTGAGTTTCTCAATATTACTGAATCTTTTAATTTCACGCAACATGTTTCTGGCGCCACTCACAGGGGTGGTCACACCTTGGACCTTGTGTTCTCTCTGGGTCTTGATATTGATAATACCCGTTGTGAGGACCTATTGATCAGTGACCATGAATGTATTTTCTTTGATCTTTCTGTCAATGCTGACCCCTTGTGTCTGAAACAAACATTCCACTCCCGCATTATTACTCAGAGTACAGCTGATCAGTTCTCTATGCACTTCTGCTGTGATATTAACACAAATCTCAATGATGTTGAACTCTTGATACAGTCATTTAATGAACATTGCACCACTTTGCTGGATAAAGTGGCACCTCTTAAGGAAAGGACCAGGGCAGCCTATAACACTTCTCCGTGGCTGACAGACGCTGTGTGCAGCCTGAGACAGAAGTGTCGCAGGACAGAGCGGCTCTGGAAAGCTACTGGGCTAGAAGTGCATCGCTCATATCTCAAAGACCTCAGAGTTTCTTTTAATACTGGAGTAAAGGAAGCTAGAACTGCTTATTTTGCCAACTTAATCTCTTCCTCAAAGAGAAATCCCAAGATTTTATTTGACACAATTAAGAGAATTGTTTCACCTTCTGTCTCTACATTACCATGCTGTTCTGTTGACAATTGCAACAAATTCCTTACATATTTTAATGATAAGGTAACAGGTATTAGGTCTGGCATTCAGCCTGGGATCTGTTCATCTACATGTAGCTCCTCGCAATCTCCTGCTGTTCTGGACTCTTTCCAGCCTATCAGCCTTCAAGACCTGATGGACTTAATTAACAAAACAAAGCCATCATCTTGCCCTCTGGATATAATACCATCCTCTCTATTTAAGAAAGTTCTGCTATTGGCCCTGCAGTAACATCTATTGTCCCTTCCTATTTCAAACATGCCACTATCCAGCCCATATTAAAGAAACCTAACTTAGATCCAGCTTTGCCCATGAACTACAGGCCCATATCAAAACTGCCTTTCTTGTCCAAAATTTTAGAGAAAGTGGTGGCCAAACAACTTACTGCTGCACTGGAGAGGCACAACATGTACGACAAGTTCCAGTCTGGGTTTCGTAAGCAACACTCTACTGAAACCGCTCTCCTGAGGGTTTCAAATGACATTCTCATGTGTGCTGATGCAGGTGACTGCTCTGTGTTAGTTCTTCTGGACCTCAGTTCTGCATTTGACACTGTAGACCATGACATCCTGATTAAGAGGCTCCGTGATTGGGTGGGCATATCTGGCATAGCGTTAGACTGGTTTACATCTTACCTCAATGACAGAAGTTTCAATGGCTCTGTGGGTGATTTTGTGTCTGTTACCTCTCCACTGTCTTGTGTACCGCAGGGCTCGGTTCTGGGGCCTCTGTTATTTTCCCTTTATCTGTTACCTTTGGGGCAGATTTATAAAATGTTATAATGTGTCCTATCACTTATATGCAGATGATATTCAACTCCATCTGTCATTCAAACCCAGCAAGGCATTCACATTAACTAGGCTCCTGGACTGTGTCAATGCCATCAGAGACTGGGCAGCAGAAAACTGCTTACAACTCAACGACTCTAAGACGGAGGTCCTAGTTATTGCTCCAGATGTGTTTGTCCCCATGATCAGGCAGAGTATTGGTCCACTCTCCTCTGCTGCCCATTGTAAACTGCGCAATCTTGGGATTTTCTTTAATCGATCCATGTCGTTTGACCCTCATGTTAAGCAGCTGTCCAGGTCATGTTTCTTCCATCTAAGAAATATCAGTAAACTGAGATCTGTAGTATCAACACCTGAATTAGAGATGATCATACACACATTTATCTCTTCGCGCATTGACTACTGCAACTCACTTTTTACGTCACTCAGTGCATCTGCTCTTAACCGTCTGCAGGTCATCCAAAACGCTGCCGCCAGATTACTCACCAGGACAAATCGACGGTCTCACATCACCCCCATACTCTGATCTCTCCACTGGCTCCCTGTAGCATCTAGGATACACTTCAAAATTCTCACCATCACTTACAGAGCACTTCACGGTCAGGCTCCGACTTATGTAGCTGATCTACTTCGCCCCTATTCACCCGCCCGCACTCTCAGGTCAAACGCTCTAGGTCTTCTGTCAGTCCCACGCACACGATTTAAGACCCGTGGTGACCGAGCCTTTGAGGCAGTGGCTCGAGGCTCTGGAATGCTCTGCCTGCAACTCTGCGCCTCACAGATACTGTGGATACTTTTAAAAGCCAGCTCAAAACCCACCTGTTTAGGCTGGTGTAGTAAACCCATGTCCTAGACCTGCTCTTAAAATATGTTTTCCATTTTATTAAATTTTTTATTATTTTTTATTTTATTTTTTATTTTTTACTTTTCTCTGTGTATATAATTTATTGACCCTAGGGTCACATTGTGTTTTTTATGCTTTTAAATGTCTGCTCTGTTTAGCACTTTGTGATATTATTGTCTGTGAAAAGCGCTATATAAATAAAATTCATTCATATAAATAAATTCGTACGTTGCTGTTTAATCCGGTAAAAAAAAGTACAAATCCACAATATTTAGCTAACAATAAATCCATTTTCCGGACAACATTTTCAGGGGGGCTGAACGGATCGAGGACGCCGGCGTCCTCGCGGGGTGTGTAACTACCAAATGTTCTAAAATATGCCTACTTTTTTATTTTAAGAAAGGAAGACCTTTACATTTAGATTTAAAGTAAAAAAAAAATGTTTTGCTACTTCACGCTCATAAGTTTGTGTGTAGAATTGTAATGTTGTATGAAGCTCTGAGATACGGCGGATCAGAGATGTAACATCCCAGCGGGAGAAAGTCTCCCAAATGTGCTCTTTTTTTTTCAAAGCACCATAGAGTGTTTGATCAAATTTAAAGATTATACAAATGCATTTTCATAACCAAAAGGAAACGTTTATTGCAGGAATGCTGACCACTTCAACCTGTTGTATACATGTGAGAAAGAAGCATTAATCCTTGCAGCAGACACAAAGATAAGTTATCTTCTTTCACATTATAACAAGGTCATCAAGCTGATATTCCAAAGTCTCCTTTCTGATCATGTATAAAGACTTACTGCGCTGTGTGGGGAAGTGGAGGACGGCACGGGGTCCTTTCAGTTGAGTTTGTCCCCAATAGGACACAGCCTGGACCTCCACACTGTAGCTCCTGTTAGACGGCATGCTGTCCAGCTCCACCTGGGTCTGCACACACACACACACACATACACACACACACACACACACACACACACACACACACACACACACACACACACACACACACACACACACACACACACACACACAGACGCACACAAACACTGCATAAAAAATGAATTCATTCACATGACAAACAATGACATGAGCGTCTTAACGTAGAACTGAATACCAGATAAGACATTTTCCGGAGACATTTTCCGGAGACCAAAAGTTAACAGTTAACGTCCATGAACTGAAAACGCACTAAAGTTCTAAGACGAAAACACGGACGACTCCCAGACCGGACAACGCCGTGGTAGAGACCTGTCAATCACTGTGTAGCCCGCCCTAAAGCATCCCCTGCTTTATGGTCATGTGACTCTAAATGGACCATAACTTACATCATGCTGTACTGAAGAATTATTGCATACAGAGCCAACAGATCCACAAAGCCCTCACACAGCTTTAAAACAACACCTCCGTCAAAATGTTGTTTTATATCAACTCAGCATTCAACACAATCTCCATTAAACTGATATTCAAACAGGCCAGAGAGTTTTCCTCCTATAGCAGAATGATATTGTGTGAAGCAGATATTAATACTTTGTCTCCTGGGAGCAAAAGCACAATATCGTAGTAATGATGCTTTTGTGTATCATCTGGTGGCTACGGTGATGACATTGAGTTGATTTGGTCCATTTTTTCATTCTTCTTTCCAAGAATATAAACTGGTTGGAAGAAAATACTCTCGCTCCTTGAGTTGTTGAAAGATAGAATTGAAGCATGAGGGGATTTAGTCATATGTGCCCTGATCTATAAGACATGGCACATACATGCTGTTCGCAGAAGATGAAGGCTAGACATAAGCAGTGACATCTTCAGAGCACTGTGATATACGCGTCAGTCCTCACCTCTCTGACTGTCTTCCTCCTCTTGGTCAGGGATGAAGCAGAAGGATTCCCGACTGCAGTCCAGCTCCAGCTGACCTTGTAGTGGTGGACGGGGACATCGAGGTCAGTGGGCACGCTCCACTGGAGCCAGGCCGACACCGCCCTGCCCGGGCCAAAGCTCATGTTGGCCACTCTCAGCTCAGAGGGAGCCGGAGGATTGCCGGGGTCTGAGGGGGAGGTGGTGTTGTTTATTGTCATACACTTGCAATCACTGAGTAATATTACATAGCAAAAATATAAATAAAATAAAAATGGTATATACATATACAATATCTAATATGAATCGTATATGATTTTATGTATTGCATGCAACTACTAGTTGCATGTGAAATTCGATACTAACAGGCTATGTGTATGTGAATTGTTTTAGTACATTCTAAACGTTAGTATTAAACCAATAGTACGTGAATTGCATGAAATATTACAGGATGCAAACACTGGACACTACACCGTCATAAGTATCCCACAATGAGGTATAGACAACAACGTTCATGACATACAATGGTGGACGGCTCTGTAGCATCAATAATGTTGCTATTTCAGTGAAAGTACATCATTTCACTTTGAAACAAGTAAAATGTTTTTCAAATGAGTTCAGACTTTATAATTCTGATGAATGATTGTTTGGTCATGATGTTTGGCAAGGAGGCTCTCAGGATGTGGCCTGATATTACAGCTAAAAGTTACATTCCACACGTCATGCAGGCCTGTGAGGACGGGAGTTCATTTAAAAAAGATTGCATGAATGTAACGAGCGGGAATTGACACATGTTGCAGCATTTTATCGGTAAATGCACAGAGGAGTAAACTTTCATATTTTCCATATATATATACTTACAAATTAGGACCTATGGCAAACATTGTATCTATTTATTAAAACTTAAAGGCTTTTTCTTTGAAATCACTGAATAAAACATAAACCTGATGTGAAGCCACTAGGAACAAATTGATTGATAAAGTAATGAAGTGTGATATAAGACAAAAAAGTATTGCTCTGGAGTCTGTAGAATGAGGCTTCCGAATACTTGCTTTCATAACTATAGTGGCTGAAGAAGAAATAAACACTCTCTCTCTCTCTCACACATACACACACACACAGAGACAGACAGTCTGACCTCTGCTGGAGTGGATGTGTCTGCTGGGCGTGGTGAAACCTCTGGTCCCATGGGTGTTGACAGCTGCCACTCTGAACTGGTACCAGCGACCTGGCCGGGTGTCAGAGAGCCTTGCTCCCTGCTCTGTGGTCTGGAAGCAATCAGACTGGTTAAAGAAAACTGAGAGCGTGTGATGTTTGGAAAAAAATGTTTTTCTGAAATTTGTTACATTTGGAAATATAATCTATTTCCCACAATCAAAATAAATATTGTGGGAAATGTATTTCCACTGCAGTGTTACTGTGTCTTTCATCAAAAAACAGGTGTGTCACCTTCATCTTTCAATGGGGCAATTATATATATATATATATATTTGTTATATTTGGAAATAAAATGAAAATGTATTTGAAAATGTATTTCCCCCACAGACGACTGAGATCATCTCTGTTCATCAGTGCAGCATAACTACCTTTTACCCTCAATTAAAATACTCATTTAAAGCAATAGTGTTCTCAGTCGAATGTCATTCAAACTTTTAAAAGCACAATTACAAGGTACACTGCAGTCAACAGGCATTTTTATTTCCATTTGTGCCTCAGTCCCAGAGATTTATGAGTCTTCTGAACTCAGTTTTTATAGCTAAAAGTCTACGAGAGCAAAACCTCTGAGTCATATATCAGGACCGACACACCAATTATTTTTAGTTTGGCCATTCAGGAACTGCAATATAATGAGCAGTTGTGAGTCCTCAAATATATCCCCAGATTTGGATGTGATATAACAGCAGACACCACTAACCTGTGCAACCACCTGCCAGGAGGTGGCAGTGTCCTCACTGGGCTGGATGCCAAAGTTCCACCTCCTCTGCAGGACGTAGACCACCGGCTCAGCTGAGATGTTGAAACGGGAGGACCAGCGCACCTCCAGCTGACCAGACGAGAGCTCTACAAAGCCCAGTTCCTTCCTCGGCTTCAGCGGAGCACCTGGGAGACAAACATGAAACACACATCCACCAGAACCAGAATCAAACTGAGGGGACGTTTTGCTTTTGATATATATACTTTTTCATGGTGATGTGATGCTGCTCGGACCTCATTTATCATCTTTAATTTAACAGACAGCACAGAATGTTAATCATAGTGAAATTATTCCAATATGAGGATGTTTGGCAGTGATTCACAAAGTGAGTCTGTCTGGCAATAAAGGATACAATCGTGCTGTATAATTAAAAAGTGCATATCTGCAGAAACAAGCATACAGTGTCCACTGCTCCAACCCACGTTAGATTTGGGCCAATAGAAACCCTGATATGAGTGTGACACACAGCAAATTAAGTTTTATAAACTTAAGTTCTGGAAAGAGGACCACGCCCCTTTCCTCTTCCTCCATAAAAAGTATTTAAGCACAACTGACCCATTGACTTCCTCTTGACTCAGCTTTAACATCCATATCCCCCCCAACCCCTTTTGCTTTCTATATTTCTTCCTGCCTCTTTCTCTCTTCCAAAGAGACCACCAGTTCCCACCAGCCACCAGACGTCAGCGGTCCATCAAGGCTCTCCTCTATCCATCATTACAGGACCCTCTTTACCCTCCTCATTCCTTTACCCTACATCCCTTCATCCCACGACCCTCATCCCTTCATCCCACGGTATTAACATGATTCAAATGAATATGTGTTTCTGTTCATCACTGAGAAACAGGTATGAAGTATTTTGGTTGACACGTATCGGAATACAAATAGTTTCAGTGGCACAAATGTTTGTAAGAGCATCGTTGTTGCTGTTAAGAGCGGGTCTTTGGAGAACATTCTCCCCAGTAAGGTGTCCCTGGCCCTCATAGGTTTGAGAACCCCTGATACATGGTGTACGATTGTGGTTCAGAGGTGGGCAGAAATCAGAATGTTTTGTAAGAAAGGCCTATGTCAGACTGGAGTCAGCAAACTGAAAGTCTTATTCTATGTCCCTCATGCACCATCTACTGTAATTCTCAGCACGTACCGGCTGTGTCCTAGCAGGGAGGACATCCAGCTCTCAGTCAGGTCAGCCAGCATCCCTCGGGGTTGTGGGGATTTCCAGCTTTACTCAGTGCCACGGTGTGAGAAGACAAAATTAATTTCCTCACATCAGTCCTCTCCTATCATGTGAGCTACCATCAGTGGGGCCTGAACACACTGGAGCCAGCTCACAGTTCTCTTCTTCCTCAGCTCTCTTTGATCCCTCTTCCGTAGGCCTAAGTACAGCAGGCTCCAGCTGACTCAGATCTCATGTTTGTTCCACCCGGACTTACCTCATTTATCTGAATACAGGTCCATGGGGGGCGGGATGACTTTTCATTTAGGTTGAGAAGACTTGCATAACAGTTTAACTCTCATCCCACTAACTAGGGTCCCCAGATAGATACTTCTTGTCATCTCACAGGTTTTTTCTATCATTTAAATTTTTCATGATTTGTCAACAATGTGATGGTTTTTTATTCGTGCTTTTTAAATAATTTTAAATACGGTGAAAAGCACCCAATGCAGCCAATGCACTTAACTGATGGCTCTAAATGGCCCGTAGGTGTGGACGTTGTCTCTGTGTAACCCTCTACTGCGCTTCACCTTCCACTGGTACCTCACCATGCGATCACATGGTGAGGTTCCAAGATACCCAACTGGTGCAGTTAAGGAAATACAGTAACCCCAGGACCAGTACGCTGGTGTGAGACTGTGTTCCCAACACCAAAATATAGCTCTGGTTGTCTGACTATTCTTTTTATTTTCGTTCTTTAAGTACACGTGGATGTTAGATCAGTACGATGCATTGTATTTAAGATTCTCTTTGTCAACTCATTATAAAACACACTTCATTCAAACTCGACGGAAACTAAATAGAATTCACTAAGACCATTAGTCCATTAGTCTTTCCACTGTTCCAGCAATCAGCAATTCTGGTTTGATGAAAATAAATCCTTAATTTACAGAGTGAGATGCTCTACAGGCTGAATGTCTCAGCTGCCCCGCTGCAGTAACACGCTGGAGGCCCTCACTCATTCTTCAGAGAATGACCATTACTTTAGAAAATGACAGAAACTGACACAAAATTGCCCTGCTGGTCTTGGTTGTCTTCTCCAGTTTCCTCCTCACTCATCACATCTCTGCCTGAGCCAGGAGGAACACGTTCATGCATTGTAACACACACACGACTCGCTCTCTCCGAGCTGTCCTCGGAGACGATCATTACAGCAGAATGATTCAGTTTCTGTCGGCATTGGAGGGGAATCTGATCAAAAGGTCCACTGTCAGTCTCTGCATATCGCTGAATGTACGACTCAGCATATACACTGTAAAATCTACCCTGCAAGATGTATAACATGTCCTTTCTCCACACTAGATCCTTACATAACTGTAGCAGAATGTTTCTTATGGCTCTACTCACCCTTGTAGGGGTCTTTGGGGGACTGGCAGGTGTGGCCACAGCCGTTGGAGCAGCATTTCTTCTGAGCCGAGCACTCTCGGTCACGATCACAACTCTCCACGCAGGCCGCCGCGAAGCCGCTGGCTCGTTCTGGTGGTGGACAGCGGCCCTGCTTCACTGCCAACGCTGTCTGAAGGAACTCACAGCTGGTCACACACTCCCAGTGCTTCTTCGGAAACAGCCGCTAGATGGTCGGAGGGAGACCGGTTAGCATCATCAGTTCTCTCGTCACCATGTGTTACTAAGAGTGGGTTCTGAACAAACTGCTGCTGGTTCACACAATCTGTTTTTCCTCAACTCCTGATCTGAACTAATGACAGCACATAAATAAAGTTTGATTGTCGATTCCTGTTGAGGTGTTTGCATTAGACCTCCATCTCCTGTTGCCTACTGTCTTTCAGTTAAGTCCATAGCTCCACATAATGAACTATACTCCCACTCCTAGTGCACAGACAGCATACAGCGGTGCACTGTACCTCACACAGGTCTCTGCAATTGCTTTTCCTCTTCATCTCCCAGGAATCTTTGCAGGGCTCCAAGCACTGTGGAAGGGAAAGCAGCGCGGTGAATCCATCTCTCTAGATTATTGAATAAGAGTCAAATGTTTTCACTGGCCTCTTCAGCTTCAGCTTCTCTTCACACAGAAAACTGAACAGAATGAGTGTTCATTTCATCCAAAGAGCTCACAGGTAACAATAACTCCCCCGGCAGGCTCAGGATCATTTAGACCGAGTTGTATTAATCTATCACAGCACCGCCGTCTTTATCATAAAGCTGAATCCTGCACCAGTAAGCAGAGCGGGAGCCCAGGGGAGCCCAGGAGAGCCCGGTACACTGATTGTAATTTCATGCTGCAGTGAAAAACAGTGGGGAGGAGAGCAATGTACAGCGGCATTACAAGGACGCGGCAAGTTGTTGGAAAGTTAGAGAATACTGTACACTGAACAAACTACCGCTTATTAAAGAGACAATGTCCCAGGAGGATCGGTTGTCTTGTAGAGAAAAATAGGCAATGGTAAGATCTGTGTGACAGACTTTAAATTACATTTTAAACTTACTGTTCCAGTGAAAAGCTCTCAGCGAAAAGCTTTTGCTCTCAGCAGTGAAGTGGTCATGTCATATCTGACCTGTTTTCACTTTATTTCTGCCCACAAAAGTTGTCTCTCGAATATATAATGCGACACTATAAGCCCACGCTACAAGACAGGCAGACAGGGAGGAAAATAAATCATCCAACTGTTACTTTAACCCAGCAGCACCAACCAGGGTTTCAACGTTTATTTCTAGTAGAAAATATTATATTTTGTCGAAATGTTTACTGCAATGCAACTGGGCCGCTTGCGCCTTGGCCGTATCGCCAGTGACAGCTAACCGTATTGCGGGCACTTCCTCGGCTCCTGTCCTCATCCGCCGTTAAACTAGCAGGCTCGTCAGGAGAAGGGACACAGCCCATTGGCTCCCGGACCTCAGTCCCAGCTGCACACAACGCTCACCTGGAAAGGTCAGTGCATGGCACTTTTAGCTTAAATAGACTCTGGAGGAGAAGGTTTCTGGATATGGTTGTTGTTGAGCAGTTCCATAGCTTTGATCAGCAAGGTCATCTCTAAGACCGCTCCAGTAGACTTCTTTTTCCTCATGTAACCAACAAGGTAAATGAAGTTTCTTTGTAATCAATTACCCCCTATGTTCACGTAGTTTTGGGCCGCCCACTAGACTGATTGGGCCTCTGTTTCTATTCCCGTCATTCCATGTGCCTTCAGTCTGACGCCAGTCAGGTTGCTTATCCAGAGATCCTCGACATGACTGTGGTACCATGACCTACCGGCTGTTTTTAGTAAATAGCAAGCAATCTCTCTGCCTCCCCATGCGGCCTGACACTCATCTCCCCAGCATCCACCTCTACAACCTCTCCCAGCCTGAGCAGGAGGCTATATAGAGATATATCAAGGACTCCTTGGCAGCAGGGATCACTCGTCCATCTGCATCGCCTCTTAAAGGAAAAGAAAGATGAAATACTTTGGCTGTGCATCAATTTCAGGACACTGAAAAAAACAGTTATTATACAACAGTCTGGTGCTGGTTGCATTTAACGAGCAGGTGGGCTGTGTGCGATTGTGGCTGAACAGTGGCTAGTTCCATTGACCCTTTGTCTCACAATGTCAGTGAAAGATCATAGCAATTTCTGGAATAATAAGTGTGAAAAACCAGACAGAAGTAGACAGAAAGGACTACAAAATGCATTCGAGAGCTACATACACAATTCACAGAGTATTGTGGATTAAGAGGCCATCGAGATCGAGGGAGAAGGTCGCCAATCCCAATGCAAGAGAAAAGCTCCCCAGGCCTTTACAACTCATGTGAAGGACAAACATACAGGACACCAATGGTCACAGCATATAAGCCACTAGGTACCGGTGATACCAGACATAGGGTCTGTTTTATTGCACATTCGGCAATCACATTGTCATTGAGAACGCCTCGCTTTAACCCAACATACTTTGATTAGATTCCACAGATATACTTTAACATGTATGGAGCGAACAACTTCTCTGCTGACCGTGCAAAATGCTGTTCTGTTGGTGCTCTGCACCGTTTGATCGGCTGCCCAGACAAACTCCTCAGAGAGGAAACAGGCCTTTGAAAGTGTTCCAGACCTTTAAACATCCACAGACAAGACCACGGGAACAAACGGGATGCAAATCACTCACAATTTCTCTCATACGTTTGAAAGTGTGAATTGAGAGGAGGAAATGAAAAGGATGTGTGGGTCTCAGTCAAACATCTCAGCACAGCTGGAGGGACAATTGAGGTTTATTAATGGCTGCCAAGCGCTACTGAAAGGACCCGTTGCTCTACGCTCAATGCCAATTATACATTTTGAGCTAAGACACCAGTATCAGTGAATACACACACAATCCATGGCTCCAATGCCACACTAGTGATGTATTAAGCTCTTTCAAAGAGCTGAATTAAACTGGACTGTCTGACTGGATAATCAACTCTGGCACTTGCAAATGGCTGTCTGCCTGGTGGAGATAGTGACAGAAGGATTAACAAGCACTCAGTAGCACCAGGGTCCGCGAGGACGACGCGGGGCCAAATGGTCACGAGCCAAAGTGATGGGCTGTCTCACAGCAACCAGCTTCTCCTCAGGCCTCTGTGAGCTCAAGAGCTGCACAGGGATGTATCTGTAGTACAATGAATGTGAGTAATCAGATACTGTTTGGAACGAGGTCTGGGATTGCCACATTACTGAAGGTTACAGGTCAAAGCCTAACCCTCACTATGACAGCAAATATCCAGATATCAAATCCAAGTCTGGTCCATTTATATCTTCTCTATAATCACTTAAATATGAATGAGCGCATCTCATTGAGAATTTGAGATAATTTCTTATTTTTTTAAAACACACAGTCATTACTTCATACTTTATTCCATCTATACTATTAATGAAAATGTTCAGCCAAGAGTTTTTGTTTTACGTTTGTCACGACCTGGCTCTGACAACCACGACCTAATCAGGGAGACACAGACAGTTGACCAAAAAGCAAAGAGTTTATTAGACATAAACAAGGAGTAGAGCACGAACCTCAGGGGCTGAATTCAGCAGCAGGCCTGGGTCTGAACGGAGGACAAATAGAAACATGCTATTTGCTGTTAATATTGAATCCAATAAAATAACTTTTTCCCTTTTTGTTGTCAGAATCAAAAACACAAAAAATATGTGGGTTTTGCTAACTTCTTTTTGTTATTTCTTTCCTTTTGAATTGAATAATGACAAAAGGCAGACAGGTGACACGGAACTAAAAGTAAATATATCAAGATAGAAGCCAAGAGCATAGCCATTCTAAAAGTGCATTATATTATGCAAGCACAGGGTGACACAAGAGGATAAATAGGCTAGTTAAATGAATAAAGATATTCTTTGGTTTGTTCTTTCAGTACAGACAGTAGGTGTAGGTTAGTAGATTCATGCTGCTGCTGTACGTGCCCCTGCACCTCCCCATGAGCACCCAGTTTTCACAGGTTCACCGGAGCCCACCGCAGCCCCGATTGATTGAAATTGAAACAGTCAAACTACACACATTGCATTTTACATACACTCCTCACCTCATGTTCAGTAGCCTTTAACATAGTTCAGCACAGTTAAATGTACTAAAGACAACCCAGGTTGGGTTTCACCTTGTCAAACCAGGTAATAAATAACAAACTGTCCAATATCTAACACAAAAACTCCAGTTTGCTGTTTTGTATTTTCATGTGTGGATATTCATAGTCAGCATAGCTCTTCAAGGTAGGATCTTTCATTTTAACAAGGCCACATTGAGTGTATTCTGTTGTGTTGAACAATCCTTTGGAGATCTCTGGCACTTTGAGGACAGACAGATGCAGCATCTCTACTGATGCCATTGGGTAGTGTGCTCCCATTTTAAGCAAAGTCAGATCAACACGTGCTTTTCTGCGTCAGCTAACTTTCAGAGAATGACTTATCTCTCACCTTAGCTCCTCTGCCATTGTTTCTGCAGACTTCACAGCCACTTTCTCCTCCACGTGTGGTTTTACATCCTGTACATTTAAGCAAGATATTGAAATGATGAAGCTGATGAATCTGTGAAGACTGGGCGGTGGAGGGGCACAGCAGCATGCTCTCACCACCATGTTGTTCTGTTGGTTTGTCACTTTTTCAAGCAAAAACTAACCCAGCTAGGATCTGAGGCTAGTCCATGACCCAGCCTACTTCCAGGAAAATAAGATGGATGAAATAAGACTGCAGGCTAACCCAGCAACGAGAGGGTGACGGTTGAGCTGCATCATGACATCCCAGATCAAGCTGCACCCGTAGGACTACAGTGGGACAAAAGGAGGCGGACTCTGTGTTTGATGCTCAAACATACAGTCGGATAACGTTTCCCTGATGATGAATTTTTAATGTTAAGATGCCGGCCCTATTCTTTGCCCAGAGAATTGTTTTGTTGCAGCTGTTTACATCCTCCAGATGCGAGGTCAAAAGAATTCACTACAGGAATTCATAGCCTTCATACAACACATGCTAATGCTCAGAAAGAGAACATTATAAAAGCAGTTTATGCCTACACAGCATGAGAGTTCAAACCAGAATGATCAGCTGTAATGTGGACTTACGAACCACCCAAAGTACAAAAGAATGCACCTGGACAATGCCAACCACACCACAGCCCTGACTTCTGCAAATTCAAATTGGCTGGAGAGTCAGACGAGATCAGAGAGCTGTGAATTCAGCTGTCATCCCACAGTAGCTCTGACGGTGTTCACCACACACACATCTAAAGCTCCGCTACTGTACGCTGATGAAGCTGAAGTAAGTTACACACCGTGATATCCTCTGGAGGAATGTGTTCATTTAAGAACATGCTGAAAGAGCCTCTCATTTTTCAATCAAGCACCATGAAACAGGAGTGTCGTTTAACTAAAGGCCAGCACTGATCGATATACATGGTGGGTGTGCACATACAAATCTGTTCTGTGTGATAAATAAGGACCAGTGCAGTGTCCCTGATGTCACATCACTTTGCAAAGCAATCCAGTAGAATAGAGTGAGCATGAAGACGGCTGGCTTTACACTTTACAGGATATCAACCGGGCAGCACAGATGACTCCATGATGAACAGTATATATACAGTCTGGTGATTGATATTGGAGCTGAGGAATAGGTAACAACCACTGAAGTCCAACAGCAGGCATCAATGCAGGTTTACACACCAGCAGAGAGTAGTAGCACCGGGGTACATGTGGAGGGATTTACTGAAGGGTTAAAGTGCTATGTTGAAAACACAGAAAACCCGAGCTATCCCTTTAATACTTTCTGACAGTCTGTGGCTCTCCGCCCCGAGCCCATTCGCTCCCACTGAAAAGTAAATCTTTAAAAACGCCTCACAACATTGTGCTTCTGTGAGTATTTGTGGCAGCAGGATGGTGTATGATTGAGTCAAAATAAACTTCAGCGTGTTGGTGAAGCCACGTGTAACATCCCGTTAGCTTCCTCATGTCGCTGTGTGTGTGTTCCTGTGTGTGTGTTTCCCCTGATTGAACTCATCCTACTCACCTGCCCAGTCCACCGAGCTGCCTTCAATCTCCTCATCACCCCACACACATACACTCCCCTGCTTTCCCTGTTCTGGTTGTCAGATCGTCCTTGTTCGTTCCCTGTCTGTTCCTTTATTGTGTCTCCCTCGTGTTTGCGCCACGCTCCAGAGTTTACTCCTGATTTGTACCTTTGACCTTTTGTTATTTTGGATATTTTTGCCTGCTCCGTTGGAGTCGCTTTAAGTTTGTTTTTGACCTTTTTTCCAGTAAAGATCCCGAAGTTTAAACTTCACATTGTCTCTTGTGTCTGCGATTGAGTCCCGGATCTGCCCCTCGGCTTGACACCACGTCTACTTTGGTATGATGAAAGTTGACAAATATGCCAGCTACAGTAGCTTGGAAGATAGCAAGATGGCATGGGGCACTGGGTTTTATTCATTTACAGTTTATTAGATCACAAATCATGAATTAGCATCATTAGCATCATGAATTAGGACCTCCGTCTCCGGAGCTGCCGCCTGCTCTCCTCCCGGCTGTCCTCTCTTAGATGCTGCCGCTGCATAGCCACCAGCCTGCTGCTCCGCGCATTTACTGACATCAGAAAGTCATTGCACTGATTAAATCTCTCATTTTATTTTTTCACATTTGTCTATTGTACTTGAATATACAACAGGAAATAATTCTCCATTTGTTGCTCTCCCAGCAGCAGTAATAACATCTAGGCCTTGTAAGGGCTACTGTTCCTTGTACGCGTCTTTATCGGTAGTGAGAATCACCAAACGGTCCAAATTAACTTAACAAGTAAATGTCACCCAAACAGGCTTTTCACTGTCAAATCCATCTTGGCAGACCGACCTCCACCACACAAGAGCCTGAGGCCAGGCTGGCTTATAACCAGACCCCTCAGTGTCCCGAGTGCACTGTGTGGCCATTAGCTGGTGGTAATCTTATTCATTACAAATGTAATTGTTTATGATAATGGGAATTAATTCATTAATAATTTTTTCTCTTTTTCATTTGACCTTTTATATCCTGAGGAAAATGTAATTTTAGTACCTATTTACACTTGATGCATATTCTTCAATAAGTTTGTGAGCAAATAACACAAAGTAAAGGCGGAGGTACTCAAAACTAGTGAGTTCACACGTCTGACTTCCACACAGACAGGTGATAACCTCACCAATGGGGTGAGTGGAGCGCAGTGGGCGGGGATCATTCCTGAAAGCACTTCTAGTGGAATCAACATAATTGTCTCTGCATTTGACCCATCCCTGTATATAGGGAGCAGCCCACTGCTCTCTATATACAGGGATGGGTCAAATGCAGAGGCAAATTTCCCCCTTAAAGGGATAAACGTTCTATTCTATTTATATTCTAGTTGTCCAATCATTTGTGGAAAATTGCAGTCCTCCTGATTCCAACACATCAGAGGGGGGAGGGGGTCCAATGCTATCTGACCAACTGACAAGCTCTTTGGTGACACCTTTATGTATTACCCCACCTGGTCGGATATATACTCAATATGTTTTATTCTGTTATAAATGCAGTCATATTATACTATATTCTACTATATTATTCCCATAGTTTATTGTATCATATTTTAATATTATCTTTTACGTTGTCTATATTTCATATCCCGGAAGGGGCGGGACTTGCTCACAGCCCCTGAGTGGATCAATCAAACTATTACAACTAATAAGAAGACCGTATTAATAGTAGAAGTCAGTTTTGAACCACGGCCTCTGGATTGCAAAAGCCACAATTAAAGCAGTGCGCAATCATATACCTGATCATATTCATGTGTCGCTACATCCTCACAAAAGAGAGCGATACAAGTCATTTTAAAAGACAGTGTAAGGTCTTCTCTGGCCAATTAATCAATCAAGAGGAACAGGAGGAGGGGATCATTACCAGGTTTGACTGCTTTAAACCGGCATAAACCTTGTAAAGTCCAACGTTCATGAAAACAGATAGATGTCATAATTTGCAAGATTCACAACATCATTTTATCTGACAAAATATTTTTGCTTTCAACTCCATATTTCTTGGTGTCTAGCCTTTCAAAAACATTAAGTGAAAAACATTTTTAAAAACAGTTTGGTCTCCTGCATGCTATACGCACCTGTATATTATGCGCAGGGTGTGTTATAGAGGAGCTTTCTGTATAAATGGTACCATAGTTATCAGTCAGAATGATAATGTTGTGATTGGTATCATCCCTGAAAAGCCTGATGGGAGCATCATTTGTATAAAAACCAATGATTTGACATCAGCGCTGCACAAAACCGTCACTGACTCCATTTGGCAGAATGCTGAGAAGTGTAAGGCAGATAATGGAGAGTAACATCTTCCATTTTGCATGTCTGGGATCAAGGAGCAGGGAGGTAGAGCTGCACTATACAGATACAAGGCAAAGAATATCAAGACCGCAGCACCGGCCTTTATAATTGAGTCTGATTTCTCTGGTTTGTGGACATGACCATCACTCTGTGCAGTTATCATCGCTTTAACTGAACTGGAATGCTGTCCCCATCACTCTGAAGCCTGGAGCGAAAAGTGGACTGCTGCAGTGTGTGTGTGTGTGTGTGTGTGTGTGTGTGTGTGTGTGTGTGTGTGTGTGTGTGTGTGTGTGTGTGTGTGTGTGTGTGTGGAGATAGATAGTTACTGACAGAGGAGGAGAGCTCTGTATGAACAATATAATCAGGTTAACAAGCCTGATGGTCCAAACATTTGACTAAAGGTTCATGTCTAAATGTATTCAATATATTTAAAAAGAAACGTAAAAGTAAAAATAGATTACATTTCGCTTTATTTTACAGTTTAGTACGTAAATAATGTACAAATGTAATACATGATGCAATGCCAGTCTTTTGAGATATTATAGGACTGACATTCTTTTATATTTAATATTCAAACTCTGGCAAAACACTGAAATTGAATCCACATTAATCAGCGTGGCTCTTTTTAGTAGTCACTTATCAAAGACACATTATGAGGATTCTCCAAAAAAAGAACACAAAAACATACAATCAATCGTCGTAATACGTAATAAATAATAACAATCTATAATCACATGGTTGGTATTTTATAGCCTGAGATGCAATAGATAAAATAATATTAACAACTGCTAAGATAACAAAGTGAATATAGAAATGTTACGCCTGAAATGAAAGCACCACTACTGCTTTACCTTTAGTGTTTAATGAACTGAACAATGGCCTTCACACCAACCATTGTTAACCCTTAAACACATATCCCTGTGGAGCACATTGCTTCTTTCTACTTTCATTCAGAAGAATGGGAACCAATATTTGCTGCACTCAGGCATTTATGGAAGAAGTCAATAAAGTGGATGTGATTAGTAATGAAACAGGGAGGTTCTGGTCAGCATGCTCCTTTATTTGTCTAAATGTACTTTGAAGTCATGTCTTGGCCCTCTAACGTGCTGATTATGAGTATTGCTGGTATATTAACCATATATCTGATGCTGAACACAATACCTCGCTATGCGTCTGCGTCCTTACCTGCAGCGGGGAGGAGAGCACCGCTATGCTGTGCAGACTGAGGCATCGCGAGGAGCACGTCGCTCTGGACACGCTCTCCGACCAGGACTCCTCATCCTCATCTTCATCTTCTACTCGCTGCCTCCTGGCGCACACGTCTGAGTTGAGAAGGAAAATACTCCACAGAGACAGGTGCGTAATGATAATGCCGCGCGCCAGCATCCTCTTCCTCGTGTTCAGGAGTGGGGCTGAAGAACAAGAAGATTCAGTGGGGACTAGACTGATGGAGGTCCAGTTTAACTGCAGTTATATAGCCAAGGGAGGAGCTAGAGAGTCTAGGCGTAGACAGTTAAAGTCAGGACTGCTGGCAGACTTTGATCCAGTGACTTCACAGCAGCACAGGAGCTACAGCCTAAAGCCCCCAATGTGTTGAGAATACACCAGATCAGCACTGTGATCTAAATCCATCAAAGCAGTTTATTCGCATACTGTTATGTATGCTTTTCTATATTCTGTGTATCATGCTTTCACATCTGTAATTAATCAGCTAATTAACAATAATACATTTGTGACTGTGTTGATAGATCACAGTACTAACATTAAAAAAACATGTCTTCATATTTGGCTGCTGTGTAACAGAATAATTAAAGCTCAAGGGACCACATGATGACTTTCAAAGCTTTTAGCCATACTTCATGGTCAACTTGTGTTAACGTTTTATAATTGTTGTCAATGAAAGAGAAGCGCTCTGCACACTTCTGTTTCTCTGCTTTATGCGCCTCACGTTTTTACAGGAGCTCCCTGAAATGTAGCTGGAATGTAAAAGATGGACACCCGGAGCTTTATGACTATGCCTACCGTTATTACCACAATGTGAACAGAAAGCAGCAGGCCTGGAGGCAGTTGCTGGACACCCAGAGCTACCATGAGTTTATCAACCATACTTAGCATGACAGCAGGAGGCAAATTAGTGCAGTATTTAAGATTTTGGGTAAGTTGTTTTCATTGATTTAACTATTAGGTGGCACAGAGGCCATGGTTTGTGTTAAGCTTATCAAAAAGGCAGCGCGGTGCGCCTTGCGTCTTCCACCTGCAAAACACACTCTGATTAGGGCGGAAGGGTAAATCTTTTCACAACTCTTGCTATTCTACTAATGTCGTGGAAACATTTATGTTGGGGAATCTGTGGTTTTAAACCCACAATGATGTTTTCTCCACAGTGCAACCAATTTCAGGGGGACACAGGCGATGTATTTTCCAGGGAATCCCAGCTGTAATGTTCAGTGGTAGCTCCAAAACAAAACTTTTTTTAATTGACTCCTCTGTTAAAGTAACCACGAACATATCTTCCTTGCCCAGGGAAAGGCGAAAACATGACGTGCTGGAAACTCTGAAGAGCTCATCTTTGGGTTGTGGGTTCTCTCATGCTTACGCCGCTGGTAGGGTGACCATATCACCAAAAAGGAGGACACTCTGCGGTATTTAGTGAAGCTGTGAATAATTACATAGGACTTTCTACAATACAACTGTGTGTGATTGCTTCATGATGTATGTGTAACAGAATAGGAAAAAATTGTCTTAAAGAGTCAAAAAGTGTTTGTTCAAAGTATTTGTATTTATTCAATACATTGTGGTGTTCAAAAACTGACCACTGTGCTGAGTGCCACAAAGCATAACATTTGTGGACTTAAAATGTACAAATTAAATCACAGGTCACATAAATAATAAATAATAAACAGATAAATTAATGTTTCAAAAGCATAAAGAAAACCAAACAAATTTGGTTAACATTTAACGGCTCAAAGAGTAAAGCATTTCTAAAGTGATTCAGTCTATTGGGGACTTGTGTGCAGTCTTTTTTGTCATCAGACTAATTTGTACATCGGCAGTATCAAGTGGTAGAAAGAGGGATGCAGAATGTCTGTACTTGAACGCACCAGTTTGAATGTTATCTGTTCAACTGATGGTTGCTGTAAAACAAATAATGAATGTTGAAGTGGAAGAGGTATTCAGATCCTTTTCTGAAGTCAGGGTAGCAATACCACAGTATAACAAATGTAAGTCCTGTGTAATCCTACACCCAAGCTTTGTGCCACATATGGACAGAGGCGTGCTGGAGACATATTTCAGGGCACGAAAAGAGACAACCAAAGCCAATAGGGCAAAAAACAGACGTATGTCCAATTGGGACAGTTTTTTTTTCTGAAATGTCACCTTAAAACAGCCAGTGTAAGAGAAACTTTATCACTGAAAACAGGATTGTACTTGGGACCTTTGTTGGTCTTTGTTGGTCACAGAAAAGCTTTGTGCAGCTTTTCTGTGGAATAAAAGAACACAGTAACACGGAATACTAACATACTAAAGAAAAGGCAGTAAATAATATCCTCATGAAAAAATATTTTCCAAAAACAACTGTAGACTGAGCCAAAAAATATTTCTAAAGTGATTCAGTCTATTGGGGACTTGTGTGCAGTGTCTTCATCCGTGTATGTGTGCAGTTTGTTTAACAGACTACAGAGAAAACATCTCCACTCTGACAGTGATGATAACTGTGTCTTTATTAATATAAGTAGTAGTTTAACACCATTAAATCAACTGAAAACATACAATTTCTTTTTATCAATATTTAAAGTGCATTTTTATTGGAATGTTCGCTGAAAACGGCCCTGACCAGAAAACAACTCTGTACAGTGATCATGTACAGACACATCATTGTCTGATCTTATTGAGAAAATCATTTTTATTACACTTCAAATATCCATTTATTAGATATTTTCTCGACTCAAATGTACGACATTTACTTTGAAATATCTCTTAATTGGTACAGTAAAAATGTCTAATTTTCAGTATGGGTGGAGTCAACGATGTCCTCAACACATACATATCAGTCATTGTCTGGGCTTATTGAGAAAATAGTTTTTATAGCACCTTAAATATTGTGATATTACCCATTTTTGTCTTGAACATATATGCATTAGTCATTGTGTGGAATTATTGAGAAAAACATTTTTTTAGCACCTTAAACATTTAAAAATTTGCCATTTGAAGATACAAATTCAGTTCAGAGTTTTTGCTTCGTAAAATATCTTAATTGACTGTCAGTCAGGTATTATTAACTTCCAGCAACCCTCAAATCACAGAATAAAGACACTTTACGCACAATTTAGGTGTATTTTCCCTTTAACTCAGGAGATGCAGGTAGCATGTTGTATAATTCATGTGAATATAATTCATTTAATGTCATTTCCATTATGCAATGTGTATACTTTGGATAAGGATAAGGATGTTTATTGTCATCGTACGAACATACAACGAAATTTTGTTGGCGACTCATCAGTACAGCAGCAACAGTTAAAAAGTGTATAAAAACATTAAGACAAGACGATTTAAAAACAAGACATTAAATAAATATATACAAGATAAAACAAGATAAAGCACAGGCATCAATGGCTCCAAAGTGAAAAATGTGCTTGGTTACAGTGTCGTGTTATTGACTGTTTGTTTCAGCACTGTCCGGTGTGAGCTGGGTGGGGTGGTGGGTGGGGGGGCGATGGAGGAAACCGCTCTGGGGAAGAAGCTGTTCCTCAGCCTGTTAGTCTGGGTTTTGATGGTCCTGTATCTCCTTCCTGATGGCAGTGGAACAAACAAAGAGTGACCCGGGTGAGTGGTGTCTGTGCAGATGTTTCTGGCCTTCTTCTGGAGACGGCCAGCATACACAGCGTCCAGGTCAGGCAGGGTAACTCCCACAATCCTCTGTGCTGTTTTAACCACCCGGGCCAGGTCCCTCCTGTTCTCTGCTGTGCAGCTGGCATACGACACAGTAAAGCACTGACACAGGATGCTTTCGATCACACTTCTGTAGAAGTTAACCAGAAGTGCAGGGGGCAGGCCAGCTTGTTTGAGCTTCTTCAGAAAGAAGAGCCTCTGCTGGGCTTTCTTCACCAGGTGTGATGTGTTCAGGGACCAAGTGAGGTCTTTAGTGATGTGGAGCCCCAGGAATTTGATGCTGTCCACCCTCTCCACCTCCTCCCCACTTATGTAGAGAGGAGATGGTGTGGTTTTCCTGGATCTCCTGAAGTCCACTATGACTTATTTGGTCTTGGTGGTGTTCAGGACCAGGTTGTTGTCCGAGCACCACTCAGCCAGATGTTGGACCTCCTGTCTGTAGTGTGTCTCGTCGTTGTTGGAGATGAGTCCCACCACAGTGGTGTCGTCAGCAAACTTCACTATTGTGTTGAAGGAATATGTGGTGGAGCAGTCCTGAGTGAAGAGGGTGAAGAGGGCCGGGCTGAGCACACAGCCCTGCGGTGCACCAGTGTTCAGGATGGTGGTTGTTGATGTCAGGTTCCCTATCCTGACATTCTGTGGTCTGTTAGAGAGAAAGTCCAGAATCCATGAACAGAGTGATGTAGAAAGTCCAAGGTTTTTGAGTTTATTCACCAGTTTATGGGGGATGATGGTGTTGAAGGCAGAGCTGAAGTCAATGAAAAGCATCCTGACGTATGTGTTAGGGTTCTCCAGGTGAGACAGGGCCGTATGAAGAGTGATGGAGGCCGCGTCCTCCGTAGACCTGTTTGTTCGGTACGCAAACTGGTGGCTATCCAGGTCTGCTGGGAGGACGTCCTTGATGTGCGATAGTATCATCCGCTCGACGCACTTCATGATGACAGGGGTCAGGGCAACTGGGCGGTAGTCGTTGAGGCAGGTGACTGCGGTCTTTTTTGGGACAGGGACAATGGTAGTGGCTTTGAGGCAGGTGGGGACTGCAGTTTGTTGCAGGGAGAGGTTGAAGATGTTCGTGAAAACCTCTGCTAGCTGGTCGGCACAGGTCTTCAGTGTGCGGCCCGACACTTTGTCTAGTCCCGCTGCCTTGGTGATGTCGATCCTCCTCAGAGCGGACCTCACCTGGTGGTGCTGGAGGAAGAGTGTCTGCTCCTCCTTGGGCTGGTTCTTCTCAGCTGTTGCTCCACTGTGCTGTCTGTCAAAGCGGGCAAAGAAGCGGTTCAGGGTTTTAATACCTCTCCACATGCCCCGGTCGTTGTTCTCGAAGTGTCCCTCAATGCGCTGTTTGTATCTGTGCTTGGCCTCTCTGATGCCCTTCTTCAGGTCCCTCCGGGCACTTTTATAGGCCGGTATGTGACCAGACCTGAAGGCAGTGTCTCTTGCTCCAAGCAGTAACCGCACGTTTCTGTCCAGCCAAGGTTTTTGATTTGGGAACACTTTGATGGAGATCTGAGTGTCTGCTGACTTGACCGCAGTCTTTCCTCTGAAGCGTCACGTGAAGCGACGTCGGTTTCTGATGATTGAGGCCGGCTGACAGCTGATCACCTCAGTGTGTAGATATGACGTAGCCAGCACACTGAGCCTTGTTTACGTTTTTAAGCAATGATATAGGGCTAGAACAGGGGTGTCAAACTCATTTTCACTCTGGGGCCACATCAGCATCACGGTCGCCCTCGAAGGGCCGGTTGTAAATGTAAGACGGTGTAAATGTAACTACTCCTAACATATTTAGTTTAGTTTCCCGGGATATCTGTGACTTCCTCAACACCTACTTAGCAGAAATAGAGGTTATTTTTCACATGGTTAATGGCGGACAGTTGAACGGCTTTCAGGGCGATAAGCCACGCCCCCTCTCCGGCGCGTCCAGTGCGAATGAACACAAAATAGCCCCCGGCGAGGCCGGCGGCACAAATGGCTCATCTCATAATTTCAACCATGGGGATATTTTTATTTTCACATCTAACTTTTAATTTTTGTTTCGTATGTTTGACACCCCTGGGCTAGAACCTAACCTAAGCCTATCAGATATTTACGCTTTTAACCAATCATTTGTTAGACTGCGTTCCAGCAAAATATTCTATCGCGCGGCTCTTTAGGCCCAGTGGAACTCCAAAAAGGAGGACAAATACGCGTCCGGCCAGGACATTGAAAATCCGGACTGTCCGCCTAAATCCGGACGTCTGGTCACCCTAGCCGCTGGAGCATCCTGCGACATTTGCCACATTGCATTTACCGGTACAAACACACACACTGATGCTCTCCTGCAGGTTTTATAGTACTCTTTGTTTTAATGAGCCTTTGCAGCTGAGAGTTTTTACCTCTGACACAGAAAGAGTCAGGTTCCTCTCACCTCTACATGCACAATCTCAGACTAGAATGCCATATTTTCTTCTCAGAAGCCAAGAGACTCAAATGTTTGACCCAAGTGACAACATTTTTCTCAGTATACCCACTGGAGACATTGACATGGAGCCCACAAGCAAATCTCTGACACGCTTTTCTGTTTTGCTTTGCATCTGCTCGGGGCATTCCTATAGGCTAGGGGTCGGCAACCTGCGGCTCTTCAGCCTCTCTGTTGCGGCTCCCTGAGTCTATATACGTAAGGGGTCCCCAATTGGCGTACCGGATCTGGACCCAGGACCTAACCGATAGATAATTCGGAATTATACATATTAGGCACAGAGTCTAAACTCTAACCGGCGCCTCTTATTCAGCCGTTACGGGACTTGTTTGGCGGTGCAGGAAACACACAGACCAATGCATTGGAAATCACATTCTCTACCCCTGTCAAGCGTCTTTCCCTGCAGGTGGCTAATCATGATTTTCAGACCCCCGCCCTCTGTAAACTATCAATGGATAAATCCAAAAAAAGAAAAGTCACAGAGGAAAATAGAGAGTTTAACTCTGCGTGGACGTATTAATTTGCTTTCACTGCCAACGATGCTTCCACAACAAGCACACAGCATTTGCTGAAAAGTGTCACGCTGGAGAGGAGCGAAAAAGAGCGATTTCTCAACTGCTGCAGAAAACTCTCCTCTTCATAAGAGTTTGATATTGTTATATCAGGTAAAATTGCAATAAAATGTCAAGAATTGTCTTTATTCTTGTTCTATATTTTCATAAATACAACAAACTATAATTTTTGTATGTATAATATAACTATATACAAAACATTATAAGCTATGATATCAAATAAATAATTTTGCAGCTTCAGACAAATTTTAATTGGTGGAAAATAGGGCAAAATGGCTCTTTGGATAGTAAAGGTTGCCAACCCCTGCTATAGGCTGTTAATGAAGTGAGCGTCTCCAGATCTGTGTGCAGCTGATGCTCTGGTGGTCCACCCACAACAGGAAGGAGAAAAACCCTGTGAGCTTGTAATGGAAAATTTCCTTTAACAGTTCAGGTGAAGTTGGTTTTATCCAAAGTGTTCAAAATAGACAGAGTCTTGATGAATGATCAAAGTTTCAGAAAGTAAATTTAATGTTTGCAAACAGAGAACACAACCACAGCCACGTATCACAGTGAAATGTGCTCATGCTCTGGAGACGCAGAATCAAAACAAGGTATTTATACAGGCAACACTGAGAAGACAGGATAAGACAGAGGAGACGGGGAACACAGGTGGGGGAAAAACCTTTTGAGGCGGAGACACGATGACCACTGTTACGATCTCAAAAAACTCCCTAGTAGTAGTTTCTCTATCGCAAAAATGTCACTTCTCCCCTCTCAAAATCACATGAAATAATACGTCAGAAACCTAGTGGAGTCACATGAAGAACTTATAAACCAACCACACAGATGTCATAAACAGTTGTATTAACCCCAAATAATAATGATTCCTTGATCACTCATCTGTGTCTGTTACGTTTTACTTATTTACGGATTTATGTTTGCAGTTTACAATTGGAATTTCAACTTCTTACCCGATTTGTAGGAATTAATCTTTTCGTGGGATACGCGTGCCGTCAATCAGGTCGACTCGGTTTCCGCCGGTTCTCTCTCTCTTTTTAATGAGGTAGAGACAGGACACTGGTTGTGTTATCCTGGGAAAAGCCTTATTTTGTCCAAATTTAAAAAAGCCTTCTCCTCCAGACGGTTCCCGTGGAGCCTGACGAACGGTCAGCGTATCCTGTTCGTGACGCCAATTGTAATGGAAAATTTCCTTTAACAGTTCAGGTGAAGTTGGTTTTATCCAAAGTGTTCAAAATAGACAGAGTCTTGATGAATGATCAAAGTTTCAGAAAGTAAATTTAATGTTTGCAAACAGAGAACACAACCACAGCCACGTATCACAGTGAAAGGTGCTCATGCTCTGGAGACGCAGAATCAAAACAAGGTATTTATACAGGCAACACTGAGAAGACAGGATAAGACAGAGGAGACGGGGAACACAGGTGGGGGCCAGTGTTCTGGTGCGAACCTTCACCGATCATAGTTCCCAAGAGAATGTTTATGCTCAGAGAAAGAGCCGTTGATTAGAGAAAGAACACGCCGGTTGCTCGTCCGGAATAAGACTGAAAGTGACCTCTGTATCAGAACGAATATGTCAATGTGTTCAGACATCCAGACTCCTGTGCAAATTCATTTTCTAACAGCACATATCATGATAAACTATGAGGACGACATGTTAAAACATTTTTTACCATTACAAGCTCCATGCTTAGTGTTTTACAAATAAAAACAACACACTAAGATCGTATAATTGACTCATTATGCGTGCAGTTGTGTTTTCCAGTTTGCTGGGCGCTAATAGTGACCATATTGTTTCTAAATGTAGTCTACAGTTTATTCAGGTTAACATATTTGATCGTTTTTTTTGGCGCTGACCCCGATGACTTACTGGCTTAATGGGACAGTGCCCTGTGGGGTGGGGCGAGAGACTGCAATGACAGCAGAGAAAGACCAAACAGGTGAGGTTGTTAAAATATTATTAGCCACGATGATTGTTGGATGATACGAACGGCCGTAAATAGACCCCGTGAAATCATCCGATAGTAGTTGAGAGGTGGAACCTTAAGCTTGGCTTATATTCGCCATAGCGAGGCGACCACGAGTCACCGCGGCTTGTGCGTCGTTCGCAAACACACCGCAAGTGGTTGCTTCGATTGGTCGTGAACTTCTGGATTCTTGGAACTTGGCACCCAGCATGACTGAAATAGTTCACTGATAAAAGCACTACGAACACGTCTGAGGATCTTACAATGGTAAATTGTTTTTTTAAATGCTTTTGTTTGTACGGCCTCTGGCATTTCGGACAATACTGGAACGAACAATGGATCAAGCATAAAGGCCTTAGTGTGATGGTCTCTTCCATCTTGAACTAAAGTACTAAAAGCTTCATTAAGATCCGGACACAGTACCTCATGTAACCATGTGCTAAGTCTGTTCAGATGTCATCTTCCACTTAGGTTGGATATATTCTAATCTATATAAGTTGTTTAATGGTAATGCATGTGTTTTTTTGTAGTTTTCTTTAGTGTGTAAAACTTAAAAAGATGAGTGTGTAGAGAGATAACAAATGCAGACTCTACCATACAGGTCAAAAGGGTTAACTGAAGGGTTCATCTTCGCAATTGCAAACAAGTACTCTCAAAGCCGCGGTGTTTTGATTAGGGCTGCAACTAACGATTATTTTAATATCGATTAATCGGACGATTATTTTTTCGATTAATCGATGAATCGGATATTAATGCGCCAAAAAAGGCGAGTGAATAAAAACGTGTCTTTAGTCTTGCAAGCTATACCACCTCTGCTTTACTACTGTTATTAACGAGCTAACGCTAACTTGTCATGCTTGTCAAGCTGGATAACGAGTAAACACCAGCACCAGAACTTATTTAAAAAATATAAAGTCTATGCACATGTGTTACTGCAAGTTAATGAACACGTTTGCTGACATTTGTTTTGCTGCTGTTAATATTAACTGTCTTGATTGATTTCCCCTGCCTTAGGATTGCTATATATATATATATATATATATATATATATATATATATATATATATATATATATATATATATATATATATATATATATATATATATATATATATATATATATATATATATATATATATATATATATATACACCTGCGACTACCCCAATTGGCTGTAATTTAGGCTGTAACACCTTTACTCATAGAATCAACTCTGTGAGGGAAAGATTCAATGTGGGGGTCCTGATAAAATCTAAAGTTAAAAATAATTTACCCTGGTTCAATGAAAATCTGTGGAAGCTGATGAAGACTAGAGATGCTGCACTAAGAAGGGCAATTACAACTAGAAGGGACACTGACATGCTGATCTATAAAGGTCTAAGGAACAAAGTCACCCAGGAGCTGAGATTGGCTAAATCTCGCTTTTATCTCAATATTTTGAATGCGGCAAAAGGCAACAGCAAATTGATCTGGAAAAATATCGATGATCTCACAAAGAGGGACCAAACATTTTTAGGAGATTTTAAACTCAAAGTACAAGGTGAACTAATTGATGATCATCTTGTGGTTGCTTCTGTTTTTAATAATTTTTTTCTAGAGTCTGTATATGAACTAGGAAAAATGTTTACAGAAAAGGAAATTGGACATTGTTCCTACGGATGCTACAGGGCAGGTTTTTGAGTTGTTACAGACTAACGAGTTACAAGTGAACAAAATCATTAGTTCCTTAAAAAACTCCAAATGCAGAGATGCTTTTCAATTTGATAGCATGTTTGTGAAAGCCCATAGTGATATTTTAACTCCCCCTATTGCTCATTTAATTAATCATTTAATCATTTAAAGGCTAGAAATAGTCACTGATTTTAAGTATCTTGGTGTGATACTATATCAAAATTTGACATTTAAGAAACATGTAAAAAAATGCAGCAAAGATATATATGCATGTCATGATCCTTTCTCACATGTCCTACTGTCCTACATGTTGGGGGCAGGCTGGTGAAACAGCCATAAGACCTCTCGAGTCTCTATATAAGCAAACAATAAAAATTCTGGACAAAAGGCCGTTGCACTTTCACCATTGTAGGGTATTGGAGAAGCATAATCTACTGAGCTTTAACAATTTTAGATTGTTCTCAAATTTGTACCTGGTCTATAGACTTTTAAATGGTTTGGCCCCTCCTCCACTCCGTGACTTTGTATATACTCGCTCAGCAACTTCTATTAGATCAGCGAGAATATCCTCTACACGAGACTGTACAATACCATTTCGCCATACTACTTTTGGTCAATCAGCCTTCTCTGTAAAAGCAACACACCAGTGGAACACCCTGCCTGAAGTTGTGAGGAGCTGCAGCACTATTAGCACTTTTAAAGCCAACTTGAAAAGTCTTTTAAAAACTGCACAACACTGCACACACTGACCTCAATTCTTGTTGTCTTTTATGATTTCATTTTATTGACACACATTCATTTTTGATGTGCTATTTGTGTGTAGTGTTGTATTGGGTGTCCTGTATGTTTTTTGTGGTATATCTCTATATTATGTCTTTTCCTTTTACTGTGTTGTTCACCTAAGAGCAGATTTTAAATACTCAAGTCGTCTTATTATAAGGACTTAGAGAAAAACTTCTTTTACAAAGGATAGGATCAATCTGAAAAGAACAGTAGACCACTGTTGGGCAATTATTTACACCTCAACCTTTAGCCGGACTGTTTTTTAACATATGGACTTTTGATCCATGGCTTTTTTATAATTATTTGATCCTCTCCTAGAAAATCTGTTTTGCACAAAAGTGCATTAAATTGCAGCTGAATTGTGCCATACCTTATTATCTCAGGTCGCTTATGAAATAGACCTAGAGTAAGGGAAGAAAAACCTTTTTCAGTATCAGGGAAGGATCAATCTGAAATAATCAGTAGGCAATTGTTACGCAATTTTCCCCTTTGTCTGTTCGTCAAAAAAACCTAGGATTTCAATTATTTATTTTCCAAACTTAGTACTTACCTGGCTCCTCATGGGGTTAGACCATGGCTCGCAGGAACCATACACAGTCTTCATCTCACAGCCATCTGGATGGGCCATCAGTCCCTGCAAATAAATCTGAAAATAGATTGCAGAAAAGATATTTCAAACTGTTACAAGCAGTCCATCACGCAGAAGTGGTGGACAGGACCCAGCGCTCCCAGATGTTCCCGGTAGGGATGCTAAGACAGGTCAACAAGTTGACCTCCTTTATTAAGCCCTCATCCCCCAATGCTGAGACCGCTGCAAAGGTCAAACTGAACACTGATGAATGGATGCGAGTAAACATGAATATTCTGGAGCAGCATTATGATCAGGTGATAGCAGTTGGCCTGAAGGACCTGCCCCCCTTGGATCAGGTGGCATTGGACCAGGCAATCGCCTATGGTAAAACCAGGTTTAAGAATCGGTTAACAGCGTCGTCCATTGCTGCCTTGATGGCACTGGTGGAGGGTGGGGAACAGGCTCCATTGGTGGGTGCGATCGCCTGTCTGGACCCTGCTGGCTACGACGAGCATTGGCCGCCGCTGAGGCCTGTTGCTGACCCAGTTGGGGACCTTGGCCCAGGCCCTATCCGTGGCACGGATCCCGGCTCTGTGCATGGCCCAGGCCTGGACCCCATCTTCATTCTGGAGACCAGTCCTGTACCAAGCCTGGACCCGATTTCCAGTCCTAACTCCAACCCCATTTCCTACCCTAACCACAACCCTACCCTAAGCCTTAACTCCGAATCTAACCCTTACCCTAACCTTAACCCCAATCCTGGTCCTAACCCTGAACCTAACCTCCTTCCCCAGCCCCCTTCCTCCATCTGGGGTGGGATTGGCCCCAGCAGTGTTAGAGCAGAGAGGGTGGATTCTGAGTTGATGGTGCAGGCTCAGGTACACCTCAGGCAGGACTTGGGCGGGGAGGAGAGGGGACAGCCTGTTCCATCTGGGCCCGAGTTCGACTGTGCTGCACTTGACTTCTGTCCCAATTTTTCCCTGGGGTCGGTGGATGACATCTCACCGAGCCCGCCTAATGTAGGGATTGGGTTGGCAACTGAGGACATTGTGGGGTTGCCAGTCATTGGACGGGTGCCGCTCACAAACGTGGTGGTGGAGAGGTCTGGCTCTATCTCCCCATCCCCGCTTGAGGAAAGTGGGACAGTGGGATTGCCTGTACTCCCTGAGAGGACATTGGCTAATAGGGATCTGAGAGTGGATCAGCCCTTAGAGGAATCCACTGCAATAGAGGACGTTCCATCTAGTCCCCAAGCTACCCAGCCAGACCCCCTGGATTTTGCTACACCCCCTCCCTTACAAAGGCCGACCCGGCATATTAGCACCTTCCAGAAAATTGTGATTTGGACTCTGAAGGTGGAAAAACCGGTGCTTGTGTTGGGCGATTCCAATTTGTCAAGGATACCAAGGTATGATTATCCACTGGTGCAGGTGGACAGCTTTCCTGGAGCCCAAATACATCATATAAAAGGCATCCTTGAGAAGTTGGACCCTTGCCTTACTACCCAAAAGATTGTGCTCTCCATTGGTCTTAACAACTGTCTAAGAGGGAATTTGCTGAAAACCATCCAGAAGCAATTCCAGCTATTGGTGGTAGTGGTAGGCAGAGCCTTTCCCCAAGCGGAATTGTATGTACCACTAATTCAATTCTCGACAAAACACCCACCGGGAACACAATCCCTTATAGAGCAGACCAACCTCTTCTTTGAAAGAACTTGTAGGGTGCTGAAGGGTGTGGAGGGACATCTGTTCAGGGTACAGCTTCATGATATAGTACATTGGACACCAAGGACTGCTACGGATATCTTCAACTGCTGGATGAAGCAATTAAACTAGAGGTTGGGGGACCGAGAATACTCACCCCCACACACTCTAGTGTACTTAACCTATCACTCATGTACTCCTTGCAGGAGCCAGAAGAAGTGTTGCTGGAGAAGGGCCTCTTTTTTATTCCGACACCACTAGGGCTGGATAAGGACTGTCTTCGGCGAGATCTCTATGGGTATCACAGACGTCTAAAACTGTTAAATCACTTTAAATATACTATGGGTTCTGTTCCGAGTTTGTTTATTGAGCCCTCGAAATGGGAACCTGACTGGGACACAGTTCCTGAAGAAGTCGATTAGTCATAACATCCGACAGCTCGAGAACATCTCGTCTAGAACCGTAGGTATGGATAATCTGACTACAGAAGAAAGACACGCATTAAACAGAATAAAACGAAATCAGGACATAGTTATAAAACCAGCAGATAAGGGATCAAAAATAGTTATTATGGACAAAACCCAGTATCTTACAGAGGCAAACCGACAACTAAATAATGCTAGACATTATATACCTCTCACTAGCGCCCTTCAAATGGAGACACAGAGTAAGATTAGGGTGATTGTCCAAGAACTATACGAAAATGAATATATTTCTGCAAAACAAAAATATTACCTGTTTGGTTCAGATTCTCCACGTACCCGGAAACTGTATCTTCTTCCAAAGATTCATAAGGATCCTGGAACGTGGACTGTACCTCACCAGATTCCCCCCGGTTGACCGATTGTATCTGAATGTGGGAGTGAATCATGCAGAGTGGCAGAATATATCGAACATTTTCTAAATCCCTTGTCCCAGAAACATCCCAGCTATGTAAAAGATACATATGACTTTGTTAATAAAATCAAAGTAATTGTTGTACCGCCTGAAGCAATGCTTTTCACAATCGATGTAGACGCTTTGTACACTAACATTGATACTGAATTGGGCTTAAGAGCAATAAGACAGGCTTTTAATAGATATCCCGATCCGGCCAGACCAGATGAGGCCCTCCTCTCTCTCCTGGAACTAGGTTTAACCAGAAACGACTTTGAGTTCGACTCAAAGCATTATCTCCAGGTACATGGGACAGCTATGGGTAAGAGGTTTGCCCCATCATATGCCAACATATATATGGCAGATTGGGAGCAGACTGTCTTGCCCAAATGTGCTAAAACCCCGCTATTATACATTCGTTACCTGGATGATATCTTTGGAGTCTGGAGCTATTCGGAGTCTGATTTCGAACATTTCATCAACACACTGAACGGGCACCACAATTCGATAACTGTAAAATACAACTTACAGGTTGAAAAAATCGAATTTTTAGACACTGAAGTTTATAGGATAAGGGGGGATGAGGATAATGATGGTGGCCTGGGCACGAGAGTATTCTTCAAACCGACCGACACTCATGCCTTATTACATAAAACCAGTTACCACCCTAAACACACCTATAGGGGCATTGTAAAATCACAACTTACCAGGTTTAACAGGATATGTACAAGGCCGGATGATGTCGAGGTGGCAACAAGGGTGCTTTTCAAAGCCCTTAGAACCAGGGGATATAGTGGCACTTTTCTTCGCTCTATTAAAGCCGAAACACAACAGAGCTTGCATCAGGTTGAAATACCCAATGGAGTGAACCAGGGTGTCCACATTGTCCCGTTTGTGACCACATTTTCTCCTGCCTCACTTAAACTGAACTTCAGTGTCAAAACGCAATTTTAAAAGCTCCAGAACGTTATCAAGCCCCTGGCAGATTTTAAAATTATATCGGCCTTTAAGAGGAATACAAACCTGAAGGATTTGTTGGTTCATGCCTCCTTAAACAGTGGAAAACAACAAAGAAAGAATGTACATTTTAGATCAATAAAATATATTACCAATAAACACACGGGTCTCGGTGCTCCGGTTTGGCAGACCTTTCATTTGGCTTCGTCAAACCTGGTGTATGGGATAGAGTGTAAAATTTGTAATAAATTATATGTTGGACAGACCAAAAACACACTTCAACAACGTCTTAAACAACACATATATTATATTGATCATCTGGAAAAAGAAACAGAAATATATGTGCATTTTCGGAGACATGGCAAAACCAACTTACTGATCTCAGGACTTGAGTCTGGAGTGGGGTGGTCTGGGGCCCAAAGATGGGCCGCAGAAAGACGCTGGATCAAAAAATTGAAAACGATGCTGCCCAGCGGCTTAAACCAAGCATAATAAAAAATTAGAAAAGAGTGACTGATTGGGAGTCAGAAGAGGGATTAAGAGGAACCTTATGTGCCCGTGCTCTCTGCTTACCTTGTGGTAAGCAGAAAATTAATTTCTCCTTACCTAACCCTAACCCTAACCCTACCCTGTCCCGCATCCCAAAATTCACCCACCCACACATTCAAGTAGACAGTTACCCCGGTGCAAACTTCCATCACATAAACGCAATTTTAACTAAACTCACTCCTCACCCACAACCACTTCATGTGATTTTATCAGTAGGCTTGAACAACTGCCTTTCAGAACATGAAACCAACACCATTGTTAAACAGTTAAGAACACTCTGGAGAACTGCTCACCTCACCTTTCCAAATGCCACCATTTACATCCCCATCATTAACTTTTCCCCCTCTTTAAACTCCCGGAAACAAGCACTCCTCAACTTCCTCAACACCACCATCTCTAGCAAATATCACTTTTTATCCGAAATTAATCCCCTTCTTTTTCAGGTCACTGGTGACAACATCCACTGGACACCCCAGACGGCGGAGATGTTGTTCGGGTACTGGAAACAGCAGTTAAACTGGTAACGGGGGAGGAATGTCATCACACATCTCCCCCTTTGTCTAATATCACCAACCTCTGCTCCGGTCTCTCCCTCACACCTACCCAACTGGAGATACTGGAAAAAGGACTTACCTTCATTCCTACACCCAAACCCCCCACCCGACCGGAGCTCAGAGGGGATCTCCACAACTTTCACAGGAGGCTGAAGTTGTTAGATCACTTCTGGGGCGCACCGGGGCGAGAGCCTGTCCCGTTCACTGGACCGTCCTGCTGGGAACCACACCTAAACACTCTCTCACCTCAGATCACACAACTCATTCAGAAAAATCTAGCAGCACTGACACGATGGCGCCCCCTTGCACACACGCAGCCTAACATTAGTCAGCAACACAAACACATTCTTAAAACATTGGGTAATAGCAAACACATAGTCATCAAACCAGCCGACAAAGGGGGCCAAATTGTTTTACAGGACAGACATAATTACATATTAGAAGCAGATAGACAATTAAATAACAACACATATTATGCACCACTCACGCAATCATTACAGCTAGAAACACAACAGCTCATTAGGAACATTACACATAGCCTACATGACAATCAATACATCAATTCAAAACAAAAACAATACCTGGACGGTCCTGATGAGCCCAGGCCTCGCCTCTTCTACCTGCTCCCCAAGATACACAAGCCTCCTGCGACTTGGACGGTCCCTTCTGTGGTTCCGGTCGGCTGCCCTATAGTCAGCGATTGCGGCTCCGAGTCCTACAACATCACAGAATATATTGACCACTTTATTAATCCGCTTTCACAACTTCACCCCGGTTATCTTCAGGACACTTATCACTTCATCAATAAAATTAAAAACCTCCAGGTACCCGGTCATACCTTTCTTTTCACCATTGACATTGAATCTCTGTACACAAATATTGAAACTCCACTGGGCCTCATTGCCATTCAAGACATTTTTAATAAATACCCCAACCCAGATAGACCTGATCAAGCAATAATCCAACTCCTCAACATCACCCTGACTCGGAACGACTTCACATTCAACAATAAACACTATCTCCAGTTGTGCGGGTGTGCTATGGGCCGGAAATACTCTCCGGCGTATGCTAACATCTACCTGGCCCATTGGGAGAGAACGGCTTTTCTCAAACTCCAACACAAACCCCTCCTCTACTTCCGGTACCTGGATGACATCTTCGGCCTCTGGGACCACACTGAACAGCACTTCCACACATTTTTGGACACTTTAAATTCACATCACCCCAAAATAAAACTCAAACATAACCTTCAACACCTTTCGGTCGAGTTCCTGGACACCAGGGTTTTCTTCCAAGAATCCAGCGACCAGAACAAAACCCTGGCCACGAAAGTTCACTTTAAGGAAACGGACCGCCACGCCCTCCTCCATAAATCCAGTTACCACCCCAAACACACCTACAGAGGTCTCATCAAGTCCCAGCTGATCCGGTTCCACAGGATCTGTACCCTCCCGGGCCATGTGGAGGAGGCAACCAGCACCCTTTTTGGCGCATTGAGACTCAGGGGTTACTCGAAGCGCTTCCTGAGAACGATTAAGGCGGAGGTCGCCGACACCTTCAGAGGCGGCACCGACACCCCACCACCGCCTGCCCAGTCCCTCGTCCCCTTGATTTTAACCTTTTCAGAGGCTATTACGAGCAATTTTCAGGGGGCGAGGGAACACTGTGCCGCCCTGGAGGACAGCCGTGTGATCTCCGCCTTTCGTAGAAATAAAAATCTTAAAGACATCCTGGTCCACACTGACCTAAACAAAAAAGAGACCAGGAGGGAGGCGCTTCGAGGTTCGGAGATCGGTTTTATGCGTCTCCCCCACGTTTTTAACCCCCAGAGCAGACTCGGTTTTAACCTGGGGCAGGCCCTACCACCCACAGCTTCAAATGTGGTTTATGCTCTTAGATGCGGGGCCTGCCACAAACTGTACGTGGGGGAGACAAAGAATGAGCTACACCTTAGGATTAAGCAGCATTTTCATATGATCAACAGTGGGAATGGCACGAGCGTCCTATATGCACATTTTAAACTCCATGGCTCACATCGTCTCCAAAGTGTGGGCCTGGAGAGCAGCGGGCAGTGGAGCAGGGCGCAGCGGCAAGCAGCGGAGAGGAAATGGATCCACAGACTGGGTACTATAGACCCTCACGGGCTGAATGAAAAATATTAACGCCCAGTCTGTTTTTATTGACTCCCGATTTTATGGCTTACTGTGAATAGGGTTATTAGGCATCATTTTACACATTTTTCCACTTTTGCATGTTTTTATATTTTAAAGCACTTATCTATTTATCTTTTTAAAGTTTTAGATGTGGTTTTTGTACATACATTTGTTATATGTTAAATTATTTCTTATATAGTTTTTTACATTTTAAAGCACTTATTACTTAGTTTATTTTATTTATTTTAAAAGCACTTATACATTTATTTATATTTGTTGGGGAATTACTGTGTGTGATTGTGCCTTCCTTTTCCTTGTCCCCTTGTTTGCCTGGTTTTTAAACTCCCCTTCCCCTTTTAGCATCTCCTCTCCGTCTGCCCCGCTGGCGGTTGCTCTGCTGTCAGGCTGTTTTCAATAAAATTGTTTCAATGTTTTTTTTGAGGTTTATTAAAACCTTTTTAAAGGACAGCCCCCTTGTGCCAGTGCCCCTCGTGGCCCTCTTAGGAGGGCCCCGCTCCTAACTAAACCTAACCCTTAGGAGGGCCCCGTTTTTCACCTAACCTAACCCTGCCCGTGCCTAGGGGGCATCAGGGTTATTTTTACCTCAACCTAACCTGCCAGTGCCATAAGTACATCTTCCCTCTTGCTTTATACAAACTCCAAAAACACAGAGCAATAATTGAGAACCTTCTTGTTTCTGGGGACTACATCCCAGAAAACTACACCTAAATATATTGGTATAGAAAGGTGTGTTTTAAGATTGTATCTGGGTGATATGATGACTCATTGTAAAATTAAACCCCCCCCCCTTTTTTTTCCCTTATTAAAAGGTATTGTCTGTAACCTCTGGAAACAATCGCTTAATTTGAGATTGGCTGCTAAGATTCTTTTTGAGAAAATAGCATCATTAGTCCTTCCCCTTTTTTTCTCTCTAATTGGAGAAAATAACATGCAGGTGTGATGATGTGATGAATATGTCCAGGTGTGCTTGAACACAGACTGGGCCATTCATCCCTGCAAAGGAATCGGAAAACAGTCGGTAGAAACGATACTGTGAAATTGTTCCAAACAGAAAAACTTACCTTTAACCAACCTGACTTCAGGCTTTAATAAAAGGCAATTGCTGCAACCTCTGGAAAGATTTGTTTGATCCAAGATTGGTGGCTAAGATCCTTAAAGGGAAAATCATTAGTCCTTGTTGCCCTCTCTAATTGGAGAGAATAACATGCAGGTGTGATGTTGTGGTGATTATGTTCAGGTGTGTCTAGCGAATTAGGAGCTCTCTTTCATGCTCCACCCCCTGGGTTTTTCTATATATTGTTCGTCTTGTCAGTCACCCTCATTATTCCTCTGAAGAAGCCACAGCGTGGCGAAACGTCAGGAGCTCTTTTATTGCACTTAACTTTTAGCCTTGCTGATTTTTAAATATTTGGTTTTTAGATCCATGTTTTTACAATTATTTGATCCCTGCCCATGAAAGCAATTTGCACAAGACATTGCACTTTACTGCACTTAAAATAGCACTTTGACACCTTCGGGTCTTCTAGCCAACGGCCAAAGGCCTCGAGAAACCAGCCACCTTAGAGTGTGTGTGTGTGGGGTGGTTTTGCACAGTTTGCCAGTGTGACGTGTGTGTGTGACACCTTAAAAGGGTTTTTGAGTGGAGTGGACACCGTGAAGCACATTGTGCTTTTTTTAAATAAACTGGCCTTTTCTCGGGTTCTTTTAAAGCCTCCAATTATGAATTATATATTAATGTGCTAGTGTCCCAGAAACGTGCTCAATACTCAGGTCTTCTATTAGAGGGACCTAGAGGAAAACAAAATAACTTCTTAAGGCCGATTAGGATCAATTTGAAAAAACCAGTAGGCAACTGTTGGGCAATTATTTGCACCTCAGTTTTTAGCCTAACTGACTTTTAACATATGGACCTTTTGATCCATGGCTTTTTAAAAAAATTGTATTTGATCCTCGCCTATAGAAGTTGTTTGTACAAAAGTGCATTTGATTGTGTTATTATACCTTACTAATCTCAGGTCACCTATGAATTAGACCTAGAGAAAGGGAAGGAAAACCTTTTATATCAGGGTAGGATCAATCTGAAATAATCACAAGGCAATTGTTAAGCAATTCCTTTTCCCCTTTGTGTGTTCGTTTTTTTTTTTTTTTTTTTTATAAAAATAAGGGAATTTGGGCTTTATGGCAAAATTTAACATGGGGCTTTATGGGCCACCGGCCCTTTTGTGACACGGTGACAATGTTCCGGCCGGACGGACTACATTGCATTGGGCATTTGCGGAACAGTCGGGCCGTTGAGGGGCAGATGTGTAGTCAGTGTTAAAATCCTATAGAGGGCGCTTATGACCAGTGGATGACCAAATGGATGGGAATGGGAGGGGCCAGGCCCAAAAGGGTGTTTTGTGCCTTTCGGGTCGAAATGGACGGGGAATGGACCGGTCGGGTGGAAACGGATGGGGATTGGACCGGTCATTCTCCCAAACATGGAAATGGGCGGGGCATGTCCCAAATGGGGCGATTTGTGCCTTTCGGGTGCAAACCATGGAAATGGATGGGGAGTGGACCGGTCAACCTCCCAAACATGGAAATGGGCGGGGCATGTCCCAAATGGGGCGATTTGTGCCTTTCGGGTGCAAACCATGGAAATGGATGGAGAGTGGACCGGTCAACCTCCCAAACATGGAAATGGGCGGGGCATGTCCCAAATGGGGCGATTTGTGCCTTTCGGGTACAAACCATGGAAATGGATGGGGAGTGGACCGGTCAACCTCCCAAACATGGAAATGGGCGGGGCATGTCCCAAATGGGGCGATTTGTGCCTTTCGGGTGCAAACCATGGAAATGGATGGGGAGTGGACCGGTCAACCTCCCAAACATGGAAATGGGCGGGGCATGTCCCAAATGGGGCGTTTTCTGCCTTTCGGGTCCAAAGCCTTGGAAAACATGGAAACGGATCAGGTATCACCATATGATGCCACAAACATGTCGGAATGTTCCTGAAAAAAACAAAAAAACTTCCCAAAGGGCTACAGACTTCTCCTTTGGCATGCTGACTCGAGTCATCGGAGGGAGTGTGTGGTGCAAAATTCAGGCAGTTTCAACCTTCTTTACCCGAATTATGGTCAATTTTTACACATTGCACAAATTGCACCAATTTCGGCCCCTGATCCTGTTTTTGGGCACCTTAACTTGGACCTACGACCTCTAGATTTGGATCATTTAACCTACATGACCCTCTCTTAATTTAAAAAAAGAATGTATTCCTCTATCTTGCTTTAAAGTATTTTTAATGAATTAAAAGACTGTTAATGATGTGTACATGTTGCTGTTTCTGTTGGGTGCAATAAAAACACTTGTAACTGGCTTATCATTCCATAATTGACATATGATGGACACAAGAGGACCCTCTTCAAGGTCCAATTGGATTAAAGTCATTAGCATGTTGCTAACAGAAGATAGCTTTCCAGAGGATCTGCAGATTTGCTGCTCCATGTGCTCATTCAAGTCATCAAGGGGAATGTTGTCATGCAATCTCCCATGAAATTCAACCACGTTGTGAGAAGTTATGACTAGTTGAAGATGGGCCGTTTGGGTAATCACTTTCCATTCATTTTAACCTACAAAATGCCCCATTCAAATGTAGGTCAACTGTCCCTCTTCCCACGCAGGCATGCTAAGTGCTAGAGAGTCCCATCCAACTTGAATGTGCCCCATTGGGGCCTGTCTACAACATATTAAAAAAGCAGGGCTCTGACATCTTCAGAAGTAAAAGTTGATCTGATCTGATCAACAATACGACAGGGTGTACAACTTAGGGACGTGCACCCCATGCTGAAGTCTGAGTTTGGTACAGGCAAAAATCAGTTCTAGATAATTAAGAGGGATCTTTTTCAGGTGAGCTTATTGTAGGCCTAGTCAACAATGTGTGTGTGAACAATCTGGGGGTTCTAGGACCCATATTGGAGAAATTATGGCCATTCTTGCATATGCCAAAAAATAAATTTATAAGGAACCAATTAAGCCCTTTGTGGCTGTTTTGGGGACCTTAACTTGCAGCTACGAGGCCCAGATCATAGGTGTGTAATGGTGACGAGCCCCTATTTGAAGGAGAAAAGGAATCAAATCTCTACTTTGAATTAAAGTGTACATTTTGAGAGAAAAGGCCATGTCGGAACATAAGTGTCATCTGGGTAGAGAAATCCATAGTTCACTATGGGAAAAGTGTTTGGAATTTCCCCTTGATTTTCATACCACATGGTCATTGGCCAAAGGTCGACTGACCTTTCAATTTTCAGGGTCCTAGCCCATTGCTTTCTGGGGTAATTAGGCCAAATACTTTTAAAATGAAGAAAAATGCCATATATTACTACGGGAAAAGTCTACCGAATTTCCCATTGATTTTCATACCACGTGGTTTGTGGCCAAGGGTCGACTGACTGTGAAAATGTCAGCGTGCTAGCCCATTGCTTTCTAGGGGTATTAACTGAACGTCTATTTAAGCCAAATAAATGCAAAATGCCATGAATCACTGTGGGAAAACTGCACAGAATTTCCCGTTGATATTCACACCATTTACTGTTGGGCCAACGGTTGACTTACTGTGAAATTTTCAGCCTCCTAGCCCATTGTTTTCTAGGTGTCTTTAGGCAGAATTGAGTCAAAAAGTTATGACATCAATACTTTCCATTCAAATGTAGTCGGAATGTCCCTTTTTGGAAAATGGGCCATTTGGGATTCATGAGAATCAAGGTCAGTTTTCACTCTTTGGGGTCGGCAGGAGATATTTTCCGGCCCTGAAAACACGAATAAATGACATTTTTGATATATAATTGACAATTCTTGGACAAAATTGAACACTCTACTGGGATTGATTGGTTTTATAGCATTAGCACGTTGCTAACAGAAGATAGCTTTCCAGAGGGTCTGCAGGTTCTATTGCACCATTTTCCCATTCAAGTCATCAAGGGGAATGTTGTCATGCAATCTCCCATGAAATTCAACCACGTTGTGAGAAGTTATCACTAGTTGAAGGATGGGCCGTTTGGGTAATCACTTTCCATTCATTTCATCCTACAAAATGCCCCATTCAAATGTAGGCCAACTGTCCCTCTTCCTGCGCAGGCATGCTAAGTGCTAGGGAGTCCCATCCAACTTGAATGCGCCTCATTGGGGCCTGTCTACAACATATTAAAAAAGCAGGGCTCTGACATCTTCAGAAGTAAAAGTTGATCTGATCTCATCAACAAGACGACAGGGTGTACAGCTTAGGGACGTGCACCCCATGCTGAAGTCTGAGTTAGATACAGGCAAAAATCAGTTCTAGATAATTTAGAGGGATTTTTTTCAGGTGACTTTATTCTAGGCCTAGTCCACAATGTGTGTGAACAATCTGGGGGTTCGAGGACCCATATTGAAGAAATTATGGCCATTCTTGCATATGCCAAAAAATTAATTTATAAGGAACCAATTAAGCCCTTTGTGGCTGTTTTGGGGACCTTAACTTGCAGCTACGAGGCCCAGAATATAGGTGTGTCATGGTGACGAGCCCCTCTTTAAAGGAGAAAAGGAATCAAATCTCTACTTTGAATTAAAGTGTACATTTTGAGAGAAAAGGCCATGTCAGAACATAAGTGTCATGAAAAGGCCTTATCATCCTTATGGCTCAGAAAGGGACATTTCGCCTACACTTGACTGGGGTCTGTTTTAGTCCAAAACTCCCAACCCGATCGGCCCTTCTGTTCCCAGACCTCCCAAACAATATCTAGAGTAGGCTCTGGGCTAGGAGGCTGAAAGTTATGAGGGGGCATACCTGGGAACAGCCAAACGGGTGTGCAAAGTTGCAAGCAAATCGGATGACTTTGATTTTTGGGCAAATTCAATGACATTGCCTCACTTTGCCTGAGATACCAAAATTTCACAATTTGAGGTGCTATCTGCACCAAACGTGGTGTGTGTGTTCATATGAAGCCACACACTGTGTGCACCAAGTTTGGTGGCTGTAGCACATGTAGATCAAATTACACCATATATGGTGAAGAAAAAGGGCCGTTCCGACTACATTTGATGGGGCTCTCATGTCGGCCGCATGTCCCACAAATCCCAACCCAAATGGCATAAAGTGTCCCTATAGGCTTTGGGGAACCCCGGGACGATTAGTGCCATTTGGGAGCTTATCCTTATGACTCAGAAAGGGACATTTCGCCTACACTTGACTGGGGTCTCGTTTAGTCCAAAAATCCCAACCCGATCGGCCCTTCTGTTCCCAGTCCTCCCAAACAATATCGAGAGTAGGCTCTGGGCTAGGAGGTTGAAACTTATGAGGGGGCATACCTGGGAACAGCCAAACAGGCTTAAGGACAGCGGTGCTTCATGGAAGTAATTTGTCCGCCTCAAGGAGGCTGTACATCGGATTGACATGTGTCATTTTGTTTAAGCTGGTGCTTGGCTTAAGGACAGCGGTGCTTCATGGAAGTAATTTGTCCGCCTCAAGGAGGCTGTACATCAGATTGACATGTGTCATTTTGTTTAAGCTGGTGCTTGGCTTAAGGACAGCGGTGCTTCATGGAAGTAATTTGTCTGCCTCAAGGAGGCTGTACATCGGATTGACATGTGTCATTTTGGCCTGTTTAAGCTGGTGCTTGGCTTAAGGACAGCGGTGCTTCATGGAAGTACTTTGTCCGCCTCAAGGAGGCTGTACATCGGATTGACATGTGTCATTTTGGCCTGTTTAAGCTGGTGCTTGGCTTAAGGACAGCGGTGCTTCATGGAAGTAATTTGTCCGCCTCAACGAGGCTGTACATCGGATTGACATGTGTCATTTTGGCCTGTTTAAGCTGGTGCTTGGCTTAAGGACAGCAGTGCTTCATGGAAGTAATTTGTCCGCCTCAAGGAGGGTGTACATCGGATTGACATGTGTCATTTTGTTTAAGCTGGTGCTTGGCTTAAGGACAGCGGTGCTTCATGGAAGTAATTTGTCCGCCTCAAGGAGGCTGTACATCGGATTGACATGTGTCATTTTGTTTAAGCTGGTGCTTGGCTTAAGGACAGCGGCGCTTCATGGATTGACGTGTCATTTTGGCCTGTTTAAGCTGGTGCTTGGCTTAAGGACAGCGGTGCTTCATGGAAGTAATTTGTCCGCCTCAAGGAGGCTGTACATCGGATTGACATGTGTCATTTTGTTTAAGCTGGTGCTTCGCTTAAGGACAGCGGTGCTTCATGGAAGTACTTTGTCCGCCTCAAGGAGGCTGTACATCGGATTGACATGTGTCATTTTGTTTAAGCTGGTGCTTGGCTTAAGGACAGCGGTGCTTCATGGAAGTAATTTGTCCGCCTCAAGGAGGCTGTACATCAGATTGACATGTGTCATTTTGTTTAAGCTGGTGCTTGGCTTAAGGACAGCGGTGCTTCATGGAAGTAATTTGTCTGCCTCAAGGAGGCTGTACATTGGATTGACATGTGTCATTTTGGCCTGTTTAAGCTGGTGCTTCGCTTATGGACAGCGGTGCTTCATGGAAGTAATTTGTCCGCCTCAAGGAGGCTGTACATCGGATTGACGTGTCATTTTGGCCTGTTTAAGCTGGTGCTTGGCTTAAGGACAGTGGTGCTTCATGGAAGTAATTTGTCCGCCTCAAGGAGGCTGTACATCCTATTGACATGTGTCATTTTGGCCTGTTTAAGCTGGTGCTTCGCTTAAGGACAGCGGTGCTTCATGGAAGTACTTTGTCCGCCTCAAGGAGGCTGTACATCGGATTGACATGTGTCATTTTGTTTCAGCTGGTGCTTGGCTTAAGGACAGCGGTGCTTCATGGAAGTAATTTGTCCGCCTCAAGGAGGCTGTACATCGGATTGACATGTGTCATTTTGGCCTGTTTAAGCTGGTGCTTGGCTTAAGGACAGCGGTGCTTCATGGAAGTCATTTGTCCACCTCAAGGAGGCTGTACATCGGATTGACATGTGTCATTTTGGCCTGTTTAAGCTGGTGCTTGGCTTAAGGACAGCGGTGCTTCATGGAAGTAATTTCTCCGCCTCAAGGAGGCTGTACATCGGATTGACATGTGTCATTTTGTTTAAGCTGGTGCTTGGCTTAAGGACAGCGGTGCTTCATGGAAGTAATTTGTCCACCTCAAGGAGGCTGTACATCGGATTGACTTGTGTCATTTTGTTTAAGCTGGTGCTTGGCTTAAGGACAGCGGTGCTTCATGGAAGTAATTTGTCTGCCTCAAGGAGGCTGTACATCGGATTGACATGTGTCATTTTGGCCTGTTTAAGCTGGTGCTTGGCTTAAGGACAGCGGTGCTTCATGGAAGTCATTTGTCCACCTCAAGGAGGCTGTACATCGGATTGACATGTGTCATTTTGGCCTTTTTAAGCTGGTGCTTGGCTTAAGGACAGCGGTGCTTCATGGAAGTAATTTGTCCACCTCAAGGAGGCTGTACATCGGATTGACATGTGTCATTTTGTTTAAGCTGGTGCTTGGCTTAAGGACAGCGGTGCTTCATGGAAGTAATTTGTCCGCCTCAAGGAGGCTGTACATCGGATTGACATGTGTCATTTTGTTTGAGCTGGTGCTTGGCTTAAGGACAGCGGTGCTTCATGGAAGTAATTTGTCCGCCTCAAAAAAGCTGTACATCGGATTGACATGTGTCATTTTGGCCTGTTTAAGCTGGTGCTTGGCTTAAGGACAGCGGTGCTTCATGGAAGTAATTTGTCTGCCTCAAGGAGGCTGTACATCGGATTGGCATGTGTCATTTTGGCCTGTTTAAACTGGTGCTTGGCTTAAGGACAGCGGTGCTTCATGGAAGTAATTTCTCCGCCTCAAGGAGGCTGTACATCGGATTGACATGTGTCATTTTGTTTAAGCTGGTGCTTGGCTTAAGGACAGCGGTGCTTCATGGAAGTAATTTGTCCGCCTCAAGGAGGCTGTACATCGGATTGACATGTGTCATTTTGGCCTGTTTAAGCTGGTGCTTGGCTTAAGGACAGCGGTGCTTCATGGAAGTAATTTGTCTGCCTCAAGGAGGCTGTACATCGGATTGACATGTGTCATTTTGGCCTGTTTAAGCTGGTGCTTGGCTTAAGGACAGCGGTGCTTCATTGAAGTCATTTGTCCACCTCAAGGAGGCTGTACATCGGATTGACATGTGTCATTTTGGCCTGTTTAAGCTGGTGCTTGGCTTAAGGACAGCGGTGCTTCATGGAAGTAATTTGTCCGCCTCAAGGAGGCTGTACATCGGATTGACATGTGTCATTTTGTTTAAGCTGGTGCTTGGCTTAAGGACAGCGGTGCTTCATGGAAGTAATTTGTCCGCCTCAAGGAGGCTGTACATCGGATTGACATGTGTAATTTTGGCCTGTTTAAGCTGGTGCTTGGCTTAAGGACAGAGGTGCTTCATGGAAGTAATTTGTCCGCCTCAAGGAGGCTGTACATCGGATTGACATGTGTCATTTTGGCCTGTTTAAGTCAGTGCTTGGCTTAAGGACTGCGGAGCTTCATGGAAGTAATTTGTCTGCCTCAAGGAGGCTGTACATCGGATTGACATGTGTCATTTTGTTTAAGCTGGTGCTTGGCTTAAGGACAGCGGTGCTTCATGGAAGTAATTTGTCCGCCTCAAGGAGGCTGTACATCGGATTGACATGTGTCATTTTGTTTAAGCTGGTGCTTGGCTTAAGGACAGCGGTGCTTCATGGAAGTAATTTGTCCGCCTCAAGGAGGCTGTACATCGGATTGACATGTGTCATTTTGGCCTGTTTAAGCTGGTGCTTGGCTTAAGGACAGCGGTGCTTCATGGAAGTAATTTGTCCGCCTCAAGGAGGCTGTACATCGGATTGACATGTGTCATTTTGTTTAAGCTGGTGCTTGGCTTAAGGACAGCGGTGCTTCATGGAAGTAATTTGTCCGCCTCAAGGAGGCTGTACATCGGATTGACATGTGTCATTTTGTTTAAGCTGGTGCTTGGCTTTAGGACAGCGGTGCTTCCTGGAAGTAATTTGTCCGCCTCAAGGAGGCTGTAAATCGGATTAACATGTGTCATTTTGTTTCAGCTGGTGCTTGGCTTAAGGACAGCGGTGCTTCATGGAAGTAATTTGTCCGCCTCAAGGAGGCTGTACATCGGATTGACATGTGTCATTTTGTTTAAGCTGGTGCTTGGCTTAAGGACAGCGGTGCTTCATGGAAGTAATTTGTCCGCCTCAAGGAGGCTGTACATCGGATTGACATGTGTCATTTTGGCCTGTTTAAGCTGGTGCTTGGCTTCAGGACAGCAGTGCTTCATGGAAGTAATTTGTCCGCCTCAAGGAGGCTGTACATCGGATTGACATGTGTCATTTTGTTTCAGCTGGTGCTTGGCTTAAGGACAGCGGTGCTTCATGGAAGTAATTTGTCCGCCTCAAGGAGGCTGTACATCGGATTGACATGTGTCATTTTGGCCTGTTTAAGCTAGTGCTTGGCTTAAGGACAGCGGAGCTTCATGGAAGTAATTTGTCTGCCTCAAGGAGGCTGTACATCGGATTGACATGTGTCATTTTGGCCTGTTTAAGCTGGTGCTTTGCTTAAGGACAGCGGTGCTTCATGGAAGTAATTTGTCCGCCTCAAGGAGGCTGTACATCGGATTGACATGTGTCATTTTGTTTAAGCTGGTGCTTGGCTTAAGGACAGCGGTGCTTCATGGAAGTAATTTGTCCGCCTCAAGGAGGCTGTACATCGGATTGACATGTGTCATTTTGGCCTGTTTAAGCTGGTGCTTGGCTTAAGGACAGCGGTGCTTCATGGAAGTAATTTGTCCGCCTCAAGGAGGCTGTACATCGGATTGACATGTGTCATTTTGTTTAAGCTGGTGCTTGGCTTAAGGACAGCGGTGCTTCATGGAAGTAATTTGTCCACCTCAAGGAGGCTGTACATCGGATTGACATGTGTCATTTTGTTTAAGCTGGTGCTTGGCTTAAGGACAGCGGTGCTTCATGGAAGTAATTTGTCCGCCTCAAGGAGGCTGTACATCGGATTGACATGTGTCATTTTGTTTCAGCTGGTGCTTGGCTTAAGGACAGCGGTGCTTCATGGAAGTAATTTGTCCGCCTCAAGGAGGCTGTACATCGGATTGACATGTGTCATTTTGTTTAAGCTGGTGCTTGGCTTAAGGACAGCGGTGCTTCATGGAAGTAATTTGTCCGCCTCAAGGAGGCTGTACATCGGATTGACATGTGTCATTTTGGCCTGTTTAAGCTGGTGCTTGGCTTCAGGACAGCAGTGCTTCATGGAAGTAATTTGTCCGCCTCAAGGAGGCTGTACATCGGATTGACATGTGTCATTTTGTTTAAGCTGGTGCTTGGCTTAAGGACAGCGGTGCTTCATGGAAGTAATTTGTCCGCCTCAAGGAGGCTGTACATCGGATTGACATGTGTCATTTTGGCCTGTTTAAGCTAGTGCTTGGCTTAAGGACAGCGGAGCTTCATGGAAGTAATTTGTCTGCCTCAAGGAGGCTGTACATCGGATTGACATGTGTCATTTTGGCCTGTTTAAGCTGGTGCTTTGCTTAAGGACAGCGGTGCTTCATGGAAGTAATTTGTCCGCCTCAAGGAGGCTGGAAATCGGATTAACATGTGTCATTTTGTTTAAGCTGGTGCTTGGCTTAAGGACAGCGGTGCTTCCTGGAAGTAATTTGTCCGCCTCAAGGAGGCTGTACATCGGATTGACATGTGTCATTTTGTTTAAGCTGGTGCTTGGCTTAAGGACAGCGGTGCTTCATGGAAGTAATTTGTCCGCCTCAAGGAGGCTGTACATCGGATTGACATGTCATTTTGTTTAAGCTGGTGCTTGGCTTCAGGACAGCGGTGCTTCATGGAAGTAATTTGTCCGTCTCAAGGAGGCTGTAAATCAGATTAACATGTGTCATTTTGTTTAAGCTGGTGCTTGGCTTAAGGACAGCGGTGCTTCATGGAAGTAATTTGTCCACCTCAAGGAGGCTGTACATCGGATTGACATGTGTCATTTTGTTTAAGCTGGTGCTTGGCTTAAGGACAGCGGTGCTTCATGGAAGTAATTTGTCCGCCTCAAGGAGGCTGTACATCAGATTGACATGTGTCATTTTGTTTCAGCTGGTGCTTGGCTTAAGGACAGCGGTGCTTCATGGAAGTAATTTGTCCGCCTCAAGGAGGCTGTACATCGGATTGACATGTGTCATTACAGCCTCCTTGAGGCGGACAAAGTACTTCCATGAAGCACCGCTGTCCTTAAGCCAAGCACCAGTTTAAACAGGCCAAAATGACACATGTCAATCCGATGTACAGCCTCCTTGAGGCGGACAAATTACTTCCATGAAGCACCGCTGTCCTGAAGCCAAGCACCAGCTTAAACAAAATGACACATGTCAATCCGATGTACAGCCTCCTTGAGGCGGACAAATTACTTCCATGAAGCACCGCTGTCCTTAAGCCAAGCACCAGCTTAAACAAAATGACACATGTTAATCCGATTTACAGCCTCCTTGAGGTGGACAAATTACTTCCATGAAGCACCGCTGTCCTTAAACCAAGCACCAGCTGAAACAAAATGACACATGTCAATCCGATGTACAGCCTCCTTGAGGTGGACAAATTACTTACATGAAGCACCGCTGTCCTTAAGCCAAGCACCAGCTTAAACAGGCCAAAATGACACATGTCAATCCGATGTACAGCCTCCTTGAGGCGGACAAATTACTTCCATGAAGCACCGCTGTCCTTAAGCCAAGCACCAGCTTAAACAAAATGACACATGTCAATCCGATGTACAGCCTCCTTGAGGTGGACAAATTACTTCCATGAAGCACCGCTGTCCTTAAGCCAAGCACCAGCTTAAACAAAATGACACATGTCAATCCGATGTACAGCCTCCTTGAGGTGGACAAATTACTTACATGAAGCACCGCTGTCCTTAAGCCAAGCACCAGCTTAAACAGGCCAAAATGACACATGTCAATCCGATGTACAGCCTCCTTGAGGCGGACAAATTACTTCCATGAAGCACCGCTGTCCTTAAGCCAAGCACCAGCTTAAACAAAATGACACATGTCAATCCGATGTACAGCCTCCTTGAGGTGGACAAATTACTTCCATGAAGCACCGCTGTCCTTAAGCCAAGCACCAGCTTAAAAAGGCCAAAATGACACATGTCAATCCGATGTACAGCCTCCTTGAGGCGGAGAAATTACTTCCATGAAGCACCGCTGTCCTTAAGCCAAGCACCAGCTTAAACAGGCCAAAATGACACATGTCAATCCGATGTACAGCCTCCTTGAGGCAGACAAATTACTTCCATGAAGCACCGCTGTCCTTAAGCCAAGCACCAGCTTAAACAAAATGACACATGTTAATCCGATTTACAGCCTCCTTGAGGCGGACAAATTACTTCCATGAAGCACCGCTGTCCTTAAACCAAGCACCAGCTTAAACAAAATGACACATGTCAATCCGATGTACAGCCTCCTTGAGGTGGACAAATTACTTACATGAAGCACCGCTGTCCTTAAGCCAAGCACCAGCTTAAACAGGCCAAAATGACACATGTCAATCCGATGTACAGCCTCCTTGAGGCGGACAAATTACTTCCATGAAGCACCGCTGTCCTTAAGCCAAGCACCAGCTTAAACAAAATGACACATGTCAATCCGATGTACAGCCTCCTTGAGGTGGACAAATTACTTCCATGAAGCACCGCTGTCCTTAAGCCAAGCACCAGTTTAAACAGGCCAAAATGACACATGTCAATCCGATGTACAGCCTCCTTGAGGTGGACAAATTACTTCCATGAAGCACCGCTGTCCTTAAACCAAGCACCAGCTGAAACAAAATGACACATGTCAATCCGATGTACAGCCTCCTTGAGGTGGACAAATTACTTACATGAAGCACCGCTGTCCTTAAGCCAAGCACCAGCTTAAACAGGCCAAAATGACACATGTCAATCCGATGTACAGCCTCCTTGAGGCGGACAAATTACTTCCATGAAGCACCGCTGTCCTTAAGCCAAGCACCAGCTTAAACAAAATGACACATGTCAATCCGATGTACAGCCTCCTTGAGGTGGACAAATTACTTCCATGAAGCACCGCTGTCCTTAAGCCAAGCACCAGCTTAAACAAAATGACACATGTTAATCCGATTTACAGCCTCCTTGAGGCGGACAAATTACTTCCAGGAAGCACCGCTGTCCTTAAGCCAAGCACCAGCTTAAACAAAATGACACATGTCAATCCGATGTACAGCCTCCTTGAGGCGGACAAATTACTTCCATGAAGCACCGCTGTCCTTAAGCAAAGCACCAGCTTAAACAGGCCAAAATGACACATGTCAATCCGATGTACAGCCTCCTTGAGGCGGACAAATTACTTCCATGAAGCACCGCTGTCCTTAAGCCAAGCACCAGCTTAAACAAAATGACACATGTTAATCCGATTTACAGCCTCCTTGAGGCGGACAAATTACTTCCAGGAAGCACCGCTGTCCTTAAGCCAAGCACCAGCTTAAACAAAATGACACATGTCAATCCGATGTACAGCCTCCTTGAGGCGGACAAATTACTTCCATGAAGCACCGCTGTCCTTAAGCAAAGCACCAGCTTAAACAGGCCAAAATGACACATGTCAATCCGATGTACAGCCTCCTTGAGGCAGACAAATTACTTCCATGAAGCTCCGCTGTCCTTAAGCCAAGCACTAGCTTAAACAAAATGACACATGTCAATCCGATGTACAGCCTCCTTGAGGCGGACAAATTACTTCCATGAAGCACTGCTGTCCTGAAGCCAAGCACCAGCTTAAACAGGCCAAAATGACACATGCCAATCCGATGTACAGCCTCCTTGAGGCGGACAAATTACTTCCATGAAGCACCGCTGTCCTTAAGCCAAGCACCAGCTTAAACAAAATGACACATGTCAATCCGATGTACAGCCTCCTTGAGGCGGAGAAATTACTTCCATGAAGCACCGCTGTCCTTAAGCCAAGCACCAGCTTAAACAGGCCAAAATGACACATGTCAATCCGATGTACAGCCTCCTTGAGGCGGACAAATTACTTCCATGAAGCACCGCTGTCCTTAAGCCAAGCACCAGCTTAAACAGGCCAAAATGACACATGTCAATCCGATGTACAGCCTCCTTGAGGCGGACAAATTACTTCCATGAAGCACCGCTGTCCTTAAGCCAAGCACCAGCTCAAACAAAATGACACATGTCAATCCGATGTACAGCCTCCTTGAGGCGGACAAATTACTTCCATGAAGCACCGCTGTCCTTAAGCCAAGCACCAGCTTAAACAAAATGACACATGTCAATCCGATGTACAGCCTCCTTGAGGTGGACAAATTACTTCCATGAAGCACCACTGTCCTTAAGCCAAGCACCAGCTTAAACAGGCCAAAATGACACATGTCAATCCGATGTACAGCCTCCTTGAGGCGGACAAATTACTTCCATGAAGCACCGCTGTCCTTAAGCCAAGCACCAGCTTAAAAAGGCCAAAATGACACATGTCAATCCGATGTACAGCCTCCTTGAGGTGGACAAATGACTTCCATGAAGCACCGCTGTCCTTAAGCCAAGCACCAGCTTAAACAAAATGACACATGTCAATCCGATGTACAGCCTCCTTGAGGTGGACAAATTACTTCCATGAAGCACCGCTGTCCTTAAGCCAAGCACCAGCTTAAACAGGCCAAAATGACACATGTCAATCCGATGTACAGCCTCCTTGAGGCGGACAAATTACTTCCATGAAGCACCGCTGTCCTTAAGCCAAGCACCAGCTTAAACAAAATGACACATGTCAATCCGATGTACAGCCTCCTTGAGGTGGACAAATTACTTCCATGAAGCACCGCTGTCCTTAAGCCAAGCACCAGCTTAAACAAAATGACACATGTCAATCCGATGTACAGCCTCCTTGAGGTGGACAAATTACTTACATGAAGCACCGCTGTCCTTAAGCCAAGCACCAGCTTAAACAGGCCAAAATGACACATGTCAATCCGATGTACAGCCTCCTTGAGGCGGACAAATTACTTCCATGAAGCACCGCTGTCCTTAAGCCAAGCACCAGCTTAAACAAAATGACACATGTCAATCCGATGTACAGCCTCCTTGAGGTGGACAAATTACTTCCATGAAGCACCGCTGTCCTTAAGCCAAGCACCAGCTTAAAAAGGCCAAAATGACACATGTCAATCCGATGTACAGCCTCCTTGAGGCGGAGAAATTACTTCCATGAAGCACCGCTGTCCTTAAGCCAAGCACCAGCTTAAACAGGCCAAAATGACACATGTCAATCCGATGTACAGCCTCCTTGAGGCAGACAAATTACTTCCATGAAGCACCGCTGTCCTTAAGCCAAGCACCAGCTTAAACAAAATGACACATGTTAATCCGATTTACAGCCTCCTTGAGGCGGACAAATTACTTCCATGAAGCACCGCTGTCCTTAAACCAAGCACCAGCTTAAACAAAATGACACATGTCAATCCGATGTACAGCCTCCTTGAGGTGGACAAATTACTTACATGAAGCACCGCTGTCCTTAAGCCAAGCACCAGCTTAAACAAAATGACACATGTCAATCCGATGTACAGCCTCCTTGAGGTGGACAAATTACTTCCATGAAGCACCGCTGTCCTTAAGCCAAGCACCAGCTTAAACAAAATGACACATGTCAATCCGATGTACAGCCTCCTTGAGGTGGACAAATTACTTACATGAAGCACCGCTGTCCTTAAGCCAAGCACCAGCTTAAACAGGCCAAAATGACACATGTCAATCCGATGTACAGCCTCCTTGAGGCGGACAAATTACTTCCATGAAGCACCGCTGTCCTTAAGCCAAGCACCAGCTTAAACAAAATGACACATGTCAATCCGATGTACAGCCTCCTTGAGGTGGACAAATTACTTCCATGAAGCACCGCTGTCCTTAAGCCAAGCACCAGCTTAAAAAGGCCAAAATGACACATGTCAATCCGATGTACAGCCTCCTTGAGGCGGAGAAATTACTTCCATGAAGCACCGCTGTCCTTAAGCCAAGCACCAGCTTAAACAGGCCAAAATGACACATGTCAATCCGATGTACAGCCTCCTTGAGGCAGACAAATTACTTCCATGAAGCACCGCTGTCCTTAAGCCAAGCACCAGCTTAAACAAAATGACACATGTTAATCCGATTTACAGCCTCCTTGAGGCGGACAAATTACTTCCATGAAGCACCGCTGTCCTTAAACCAAGCACCAGCTTAAACAAAATGACACATGTCAATCCGATGTACAGCCTCCTTGAGGTGGACAAATTACTTACATGAAGCACCGCTGTCCTTAAGCCAAGCACCAGCTTAAACAGGCCAAAATGACACATGTCAATCCGATGTACAGCCTCCTTGAGGCGGACAAATTACTTCCATGAAGCACCGCTGTCCTTAAGCCAAGCACCAGCTTAAACAAAATGACACATGTCAATCCGATGTACAGCCTCCTTGAGGTGGACAAATTACTTCCATGAAGCACCGCTGTCCTTAAGCCAAGCACCAGTTTAAACAGGCCAAAATGACACATGTCAATCCGATGTACAGCCTCCTTGAGGTGGACAAATTACTTCCATGAAGCACCGCTGTCCTTAAACCAAGCACCAGCTGAAACAAAATGACACATGTCAATCCGATGTACAGCCTCCTTGAGGTGGACAAATTACTTACATGAAGCACCGCTGTCCTTAAGCCAAGCACCAGCTTAAACAGGCCAAAATGACACATGTCAATCCGATGTACAGCCTCCTTGAGGCGGACAAATTACTTCCATGAAGCACCGCTGTCCTTAAGCCAAGCACCAGCTTAAACAAAATGACACATGTCAATCCGATGTACAGCCTCCTTGAGGTGGACAAATTACTTCCATGAAGCACCGCTGTCCTTAAGCCAAGCACCAGCTTAAACAAAATGACACATGTTAATCCGATTTACAGCCTCCTTGAGGCGGACAAATTACTTCCAGGAAGCACCGCTGTCCTTAAGCCAAGCACCAGCTTAAACAAAATGACACATGTCAATCCGATGTACAGCCTCCTTGAGGCGGACAAATTACTTCCATGAAGCACCGCTGTCCTTAAGCAAAGCACCAGCTTAAACAGGCCAAAATGACACATGTCAATCCGATGTACAGCCTCCTTGAGGCGGACAAATTACTTCCATGAAGCACCGCTGTCCTTAAGCCAAGCACCAGCTTAAACAAAATGACACATGTTAATCCGATTTACAGCCTCCTTGAGGCGGACAAATTACTTCCAGGAAGCACCGCTGTCCTTAAGCCAAGCACCAGCTTAAACAAAATGACACATGTCAATCCGATGTACAGCCTCCTTGAGGCGGACAAATTACTTCCATGAAGCACCGCTGTCCTTAAGCAAAGCACCAGCTTAAACAGGCCAAAATGACACATGTCAATCCGATGTACAGCCTCCTTGAGGCAGACAAATTACTTCCATGAAGCTCCGCTGTCCTTAAGCCAAGCACTAGCTTAAACAAAATGACACATGTCAATCCGATGTACAGCCTCCTTGAGGCGGACAAATTACTTCCATGAAGCACTGCTGTCCTGAAGCCAAGCACCAGCTTAAACAGGCCAAAATGACACATGCCAATCCGATGTACAGCCTCCTTGAGGCGGACAAATTACTTCCATGAAGCACCGCTGTCCTTAAGCCAAGCACCAGCTTAAACAAAATGACACATGTCAATCCGATGTACAGCCTCCTTGAGGCGGAGAAATTACTTCCATGAAGCACCGCTGTCCTTAAGCCAAGCACCAGCTTAAACAGGCCAAAATGACACATGTCAATCCGATGTACAGCCTCCTTGAGGCGGACAAATTACTTCCATGAAGCACCGCTGTCCTTAAGCCAAGCACCAGCTTAAACAGGCCAAAATGACACATGTCAATCCGATGTACAGCCTCCTTGAGGCGGACAAATTACTTCCATGAAGCACCGCTGTCCTTAAGCCAAGCACCAGCTCAAACAAAATGACACATGTCAATCCGATGTACAGCCTCCTTGAGGCGGACAAATTACTTCCATGAAGCACCGCTGTCCTTAAGCCAAGCACCAGCTTAAACAAAATGACACATGTCAATCCGATGTACAGCCTCCTTGAGGTGGACAAATTACTTCCATGAAGCACCACTGTCCTTAAGCCAAGCACCAGCTTAAACAGGCCAAAATGACACATGTCAATCCGATGTACAGCCTCCTTGAGGCGGACAAATTACTTCCATGAAGCACCGCTGTCCTTAAGCCAAGCACCAGCTTAAAAAGGCCAAAATGACACATGTCAATCCGATGTACAGCCTCCTTGAGGTGGACAAATGACTTCCATGAAGCACCGCTGTCCTTAAGCCAAGCACCAGCTTAAACAAAATGACACATGTCAATCCGATGTACAGCCTCCTTGAGGTGGACAAATTACTTCCATGAAGCACCGCTGTCCTTAAGCCAAGCACCAGCTTAAACAAAATGACACATGTCAATCCGATGTACAGCCTCCTTGAGGCGGAGAAATTACTTCCATGAAGCACCGCTGTCCTTAAGCCAAGCACCAGCTTAAACAGGCCAAAATGACACATGTCAATCCGATGTACAGCCTCCTTGAGGCAGACAAATTACTTCCATGAAGCACCGCTGTCCTTAAGCCAAGCACCAGCTTAAACAGGCCAAAATGACACATGTCAATCCGATGTACAGCCTCCTTGAGGCGGACAAAGTACTTCCATGAAGCACCGCTGTCCTTAAGCCAAGCACCAGCTTAAACAAAATGACACATGTCAATCCGATGTACAGCCTCCTTGAGGTGGACAAATTACTTACATGAAGCACCGCTGTCCTTAAGCCAAGCACCAGCTTAAACAGGCCAAAATGACACATGTCAATCCGATGTACAGCCTCCTTGAGGCGGACAAATTACTTCCATGAAGCACCGCTGTCCTTAAGCCAAGCACCAGCTTAAACAAAATGACACATGTCAATCCGATGTACAGCCTCCTTGAGGTGGACAAATTACTTCCATGAAGCACCGCTGTCCTTAAGCCAAGCACCAGCTTAAAAAGGCCAAAATGACACATGTCAATCCGATGTACAGCCTCCTTGAGGCGGAGAAATTACTTCCATGAAGCACCGCTGTCCTTAAGCCAAGCACCAGCTTAAACAGGCCAAAATGACACATGTCAATCCGATGTACAGCCTCCTTGAGGCAGACAAATTACTTCCATGAAGCACCGCTGTCCTTAAGCCAAGCACCAGCTTAAACAAAATGACACATGTTAATCCGATTTACAGCCTCCTTGAGGCGGACAAATTACTTCCATGAAGCACCGCTGTCCTTAAACCAAGCACCAGCTTAAACAAAATGACACATGTCAATCCGATGTACAGCCTCCTTGAGGTGGACAAATTACTTACATGAAGCACCGCTGTCCTTAAGCCAAGCACCAGCTTAAACAGGCCAAAATGACACATGTCAATCCGATGTACAGCCTCCTTGAGGCGGACAAATTACTTCCATGAAGCACCGCTGTCCTTAAGCCAAGCACCAGCTTAAACAAAATGACACATGTCAATCCGATGTACAGCCTCCTTGAGGTGGACAAATTACTTCCATGAAGCACCGCTGTCCTTAAGCCAAGCACCAGTTTAAACAGGCCAAAATGACACATGTCAATCCGATGTACAGCCTCCTTGAGGCGGACAAATTACTTCCATGAAGCACCGCTGTCCTGAAGCCAAGCACCAGCTTAAACAGGCCAAAATGACACATGTCAATCCGATGTACAGCCTCCTTGAGGCGGACAAATTACTTCCATGAAGCACCGCTGTCCTTAAGCCAAGCACCAGCTTAAACAAAATGACACATGTTAATCCGATTTACAGCCTCCTTGAGGTGGACAAATTACTTCCATGAAGCACCGCTGTCCTTAAACCAAGCACCAGCTGAAACAAAATGACACATGTCAATCCGATGTACAGCCTCCTTGAGGTGGACAAATTACTTACATGAAGCACCGCTGTCCTTAAGCCAAGCACCAGCTTAAACAGGCCAAAATGACACATGTCAATCCGATGTACAGCCTCCTTGAGGCGGACAAATTACTTCCATGAAGCACCGCTGTCCTTAAGCCAAGCACCAGCTTAAACAAAATGACACATGTCAATCCGATGTACAGCCTCCTTGAGGTGGACAAATTACTTCCATGAAGCACCGCTGTCCTTAAGCCAAGCACCAGCTTAAACAAAATGACACATGTTAATCCGATTTACAGCCTCCTTGAGGCGGACAAATTACTTCCAGGAAGCACCGCTGTCCTTAAGCCAAGCACCAGCTTAAACAAAATGACACATGTCAATCCGATGTACAGCCTCCTTGAGGCGGACAAATTACTTCCATGAAGCACCGCTGTCCTTAAGCAAAGCACCAGCTTAAACAGGCCAAAATGACACATGTCAATCCGATGTACAGCCTCCTTGAGGCAGACAAATTACTTCCATGAAGCTCCGCTGTCCTTAAGCCAAGCACTAGCTTAAACAAAATGACACATGTCAATCCGATGTACAGCCTCCTTGAGGCGGACAAATTACTTCCATGAAGCACCGCTGTCCTGAAGCCAAGCACCAGCTTAAACAGGCCAAAATGACACATGTCAATCCGATGTACAGCCTCCTTGAGGCGGACAAATTACTTCCATGAAGCACCGCTGTCCTTAAACCAAGCACCAGCTGAAACAAAATGACACATGTCAATCCGATGTACAGCCTCCTTGAGGTGGACAAATTACTTACATGAAGCACCGCTGTCCTTAAGCCAAGCACCAGCTTAAACAGGCCAAAATGACACATGTCAATCCGATGTACAGCCTCCTTGAGGCGGACAAATTACTTCCATGAAGCACCGCTGTCCTTAAGCCAAGCACCAGCTTAAACAAAATGACACATGTCAATCCGATGTACAGCCTCCTTGAGGTGGACAAATTACTTCCATGAAGCACCGCTGTCCTTAAGCCAAGCACCAGCTTAAACAGGCCAAAATGACACATGTCAATCCGATGTACAGCCTCCTTGAGGCAGACAAATTACTTCCATGAAGCACCGCTGTCCTTAAGCCAAGCACCAGCTTAAACAGGCCAAAATGACACATGTCAATCCGATGTACAGCCTCCTTGAGGCGGACAAATTACTTCCATGAAGCACCGCTGTCCTTAAGCCAAGCACCAGCTTAAACAAAATGACACATGTTAATCCGATTTACAGCCTCCTTGAGGCGGACAAACTACTTCCAGGAAGCACCGCTGTCCTTAAGCCAAGCACCAGCTTAAACAAAATGACACATGTCAATCCGATGTACAGCCTCCTTGAGGCGGACAAATTACTTCCATGAAGCACCGCTGTCCTTAAGCAAAGCACCAGCTTAAACAGGCCAAAATGACACATGTCAATCCGATGTACAGCCTCCTTGAGGCAGACAAATTACTTCCATGAAGCTCCGCTGTCCTTAAGCCAAGCACTAGCTTAAACAAAATGACACATGTCAATCCGATGTACAGCCTCCTTGAGGCGGACAAATTACTTCCATGAAGCACCGCTGTCCTGAAGCCAAGCACCAGCTTAAACAGGCCAAAATGACACATGTCAATCCGATGTACAGCCTCCTTGAGGCGGACAAATTACTTCCATGAAGCACCGCTGTCCTTAAGCCAAGCACCAGCTTAAACAAAATGACACATGTCAATCCGATGTACAGCCTCCTTGAGGCGGAGAAATTACTTCCATGAAGCACCGCTGTCCTTAAGCCAAGCACCAGCTTAAACAGGCCAAAATGACATGTCAATCCGATGTACAGCCTCCTTGAGGCAGACAAATTACTTCCATGAAGCACCGCTGTCCTTAAGCCAAGCACCAGCTTAAACAGGCCAAAATGACACATGTCAATCCGATGTACAGCCTCCTTGAGGCGGACAAATTACTTCCATGAAGCACCGCTGTCCTTAAGCCAAGCACCAGCTCAAACAAAATGACACATGTCAATCCGATGTACAGCCTCCTTGAGGCGGACAAATTACTTCCATGAAGCACCGCTGTCCTTAAGCCAAGCACCAGCTTAAACAAAATGACACATGTCAATCCGATGTACAGCCTCCTTGAGGTGGACAAATTACTTCCATGAAGCACCACTGTCCTTAAGCCAAGCACCAGCTTAAACAGGCCAAAATGACACATGTCAATCCGATGTACAGCCTCCTTGAGGCGGACAAATTACTTCCATGAAGCACCGCTGTCCTTAAGCCAAGCACCAGCTTAAAAAGGCCAAAATGACACATGTCAATCCGATGTACAGCCTCCTTGAGGTGGACAAATGACTTCCATGAAGCACCGCTGTCCTTAAGCCAAGCACCAGCTTAAACAAAATGACACATGTCAATCCGATGTACAGCCTCCTTGAGGTGGACAAATTACTTCCATGAAGCACCGCTGTCCTTAAGCCAAGCACCAGCTTAAACAAAATGACACATGTCAATCCGATGTACAGCCTCCTTGAGGCGGAGAAATTACTTCCATGAAGCACCGCTGTCCTTAAGCCAAGCACCAGCTTAAACAGGCCAAAATGACACATGTCAATCCGATGTTCAGCCTCCTTGAGGCAGACAAATTACTTCCATGAAGCACCGCTGTCCTTAAGCCAAGCACCAGCTTAAACAGGCCAAAATGACACATGTCAATCCGATGTACAGCCTCCTTGAGGCGGACAAAGTACTTCCATGAAGCACCGCTGTCCTTAAGCCAAGCACCAGCTTAAACAAAATGACACATGTCAATCCGATGTACAGCCTCCTTGAGGTGGACAAATTACTTACATGAAGCACCGCTGTCCTTAAGCCAAGCACCAGCTTAAACAGGCCAAAATGACACATGTCAATCCGATGTACAGCCTCCTTGAGGCGGACAAATTACTTCCATGAAGCACCGCTGTCCTTAAGCCAAGCACCAGCTTAAACAAAATGACACATGTCAATCCGATGTACAGCCTCCTTGAGGTGGACAAATTACTTCCATGAAGCACCGCTGTCCTTAAACCAAGCACCAGCTGAAACAAAATGACACATGTCAATCCGATGTACAGCCTCCTTGAGGTGGACAAATTACTTACATGAAGCACCGCTGTCCTTAAGCCAAGCACCAGCTTAAACAGGCCAAAATGACACATGTCAATCCGATGTACAGCCTCCTTGAGGCGGACAAAGTACTTCCATGAAGCACCGCTGTCCTTAAGCCAAGCACCAGCTTAAACAAAATGACACATGTCAATCCGATGTACAGCCTCCTTGAGGTGGACAAATTACTTCCATGAAGCACCGCTGTCCTTAAGCCAAGCACCAGCTTAAACAAAATGACACATGTTAATCCGATTTACAGCCTCCTTGAGGCGGACAAATTACTTCCAGGAAGCACCGCTGTCCTTAAGCCAAGCACCAGCTTAAACAAAATGACACATGTCAATCCGATGTACAGCCTCCTTGAGGCGGACAAATTACTTCCATGAAGCACCGCTGTCCTTAAGCAAAGCACCAGCTTAAACAGGCCAAAATGACACATGTCAATCCGATGTACAGCCTCCTTGAGGCAGACAAATTACTTCCATGAAGCTCCGCTGTCCTTAAGCCAAGCACTAGCTTAAACAAAATGACACATGTCAATCCGATGTACAGCCTCCTTGAGGCGGACAAATTACTTCCATGAAGCACCGCTGTCCTGAAGCCAAGCACCAGCTTAAACAGGCCAAAATGACACATGTCAATCCGATGTACAGCCTCCTTGAGGCGGACAAATTACTTCCATGAAGCACCGCTGTCCTTAAACCAAGCACCAGCTGAAACAAAATGACACATGTCAATCCGATGTACAGCCTCCTTGAGGTGGACAAATTACTTACATGAAGCACCGCTGTCCTTAAGCCAAGCACCAGCTTAAACAGGCCAAAATGACACATGTCAATCCGATGTACAGCCTCCTTGAGGCGGACAAATTACTTCCATGAAGCACCGCTGTCCTTAAGCCAAGCACCAGCTTAAACAAAATGACACATGTCAATCCGATGTACAGCCTCCTTGAGGTGGACAAATTACTTCCATGAAGCACCGCTGTCCTTAAGCCAAGCACCAGCTTAAACAGGCCAAAATGACACATGTCAATCCGATGTACAGCCTCCTTGAGGCAGACAAATTACTTCCATGAAGCACCGCTGTCCTTAAGCCAAGCACCAGCTTAAACAGGCCAAAATGACACATGTCAATCCGATGTACAGCCTCCTTGAGGCGGACAAATTACTTCCATGAAGCACCGCTGTCCTTAAGCCAAGCACCAGCTTAAACAAAATGACACATGTTAATCCGATTTACAGCCTCCTTGAGGCGGACAAATTACTTCCAGGAAGCACCGCTGTCCTTAAGCCAAGCACCAGCTTAAACAAAATGACACATGTCAATCCGATGTACAGCCTCCTTGAGGCGGACAAATTACTTCCATGAAGCACCGCTGTCCTTAAGCAAAGCACCAGCTTAAACAGGCCAAAATGACACATGTCAATCCGATGTACAGCCTCCTTGAGGCAGACAAATTACTTCCATGAAGCTCCGCTGTCCTTAAGCCAAGCACTAGCTTAAACAAAATGACACATGTCAATCCGATGTACAGCCTCCTTGAGGCGGACAAATTACTTCCATGAAGCACCGCTGTCCTGAAGCCAAGCACCAGCTTAAACAGGCCAAAATGACACATGCCAATCCGATGTACAGCCTCCTTGAGGCGGACAAATTACTTCCATGAAGCACCGCTGTCCTTAAGCCAAGCACCAGCTTAAACAGGCCAAAATGACACATGTCAATCCGATGTACAGCCTCCTTGAGGCGGACAAATTACTTCCATGAAGCACCGCTGTCCTTAAGCCAAGCACCAGCTCAAACAAAATGACACATGTCAATCCGATGTACAGCCTCCTTGAGGCGGACAAATTACTTCCATGAAGCACCGCTGTCCTTAAGCCAAGCACCAGCTTAAACAAAATGACACATGTCAATCCGATGTACAGCCTCCTTGAGGTGGACAAATTACTTCCATGAAGCACCACTGTCCTTAAGCCAAGCACCAGCTTAAACAGGCCAAAATGACACATGTCAATCCGATGTACAGCCTCCTTGAGGCGGACAAATTACTTCCATGAAGCACCGCTGTCCTTAAGCCAAGCACCAGCTTAAAAAGGCCAAAATGACACATGTCAATCCGATGTACAGCCTCCTTGAGGTGGACAAATGACTTCCATGAAGCACCGCTGTCCTTAAGCCAAGCACCAGCTTAAACAAAATGACACATGTCAATCCGATGTACAGCCTCCTTGAGGTGGACAAATTACTTCCATGAAGCACCGCTGTCCTTAAGCCAAGCACCAGCTTAAACAAAATGACACATGTCAATCCGATGTACAGCCTCCTTGAGGCGGAGAAATTACTTCCATGAAGCACCGCTGTCCTTAATCCAAGCACCAGCTTAAACAGGCCAAAATGACACATGTCAATCCGATGTACAGCCTCCTTGAGGCAGACAAATTACTTCCATGAAGCACCGCTGTCCTTAAGCCAAGCACCAGCTTAAACAGGCCAAAATGACACATGTCAATCCGATGTACAGCCTCCTTGAGGCGGACAAAGTACTTCCATGAAGCACCGCTGTCCTTAAGCCAAGCACCAGCTTAAACAAAATGACACATGTCAATCCGATGTACAGCCTCCTTGAGGTGGACAAATTACTTACATGAAGCACCGCTGTCCTTAAGCCAAGCACCAGCTTAAACAGGCCAAAATGACACATGTCAATCCGATGTACAGCCTCCTTGAGGCGGACAAATTACTTCCATGAAGCACCGCTGTCCTTAAGCCAAGCACCAGCTTAAACAAAATGACACATGTCAATCCGATGTACAGCCTCCTTGAGGTGGACAAATTACTTCCATGAAGCACCGCTGTCCTTAAGCCAAGCACCAGCTTAAAAAGGCCAAAATGACACATGTCAATCCGATGTACAGCCTCCTTGAGGCGGAGAAATTACTTCCATGAAGCACCGCTGTCCTTAAGCCAAGCACCAGCTTAAACAGGCCAAAATGACACATGTCAATCCGATGTACAGCCTCCTTGAGGCAGACAAATTACTTCCATGAAGCACCGCTGTCCTTAAGCCAAGCACCAGGTTAAACAGGCCAAAATGACACATGTCAATCCGATGTACAGCCTCCTTGAGGCGGACAAATTACTTCCATGAAGCACCGCTGTCCTTAAGCCAAGCACCAGCTTAAACAGGCCAAAATGACACATGTCAATCCGATGTACAGCCTCCTTGAGGCAGACAAATTACTTCCATGAAGCACCGCTGTCCTTAAGCCAAGCACCAGCTTAAACAAAATGACACATGTCAATCCGATGTACAGCCTCCTTGAGGTGGACAAATTACTTCCATGAAGCACCGCTGTCCTTAAGCCAAGCACCAGCTTAAACAAAATGACACATGTCAATCCGATGTACAGCCTCCTTGAGGCGGAGAAATTACTTCCATGAAGCACCGCTGTCCTTAAGCCAAGCACCAGCTTAAACAGGCCAAAATGACACATGTCAATCCGATGTACAGCCTCCTTGAGGCAGACAAATTACTTCCATGAAGCACCGCTGTCCTTAAGCCAAGCACCAGCTTAAACAGGCCAAAATGACACATGTCAATCCGATGTACAGCCTCCTTGAGGCGGACAAATTACTTCCATGAAGAACCGCTGTCCTTAAGCCAAGCACCAGCTTAAACAAAATGACACATGTCAATCCGATGTACAGCCTCCTTGAGGTGGACAAATTACTTACATGAAGCACCGCTGTCCTTAAGCCAAGCACCAGCTTAAACAGGCCAAAATGACACATGTCAATCCGATGTACAGCCTCCTTGAGGCGGACAAATTACTTCCATGAAGCACCGCTGTCCTTAAGCCAAGCACCAGCTTAAACAAAATGACACATGTCAATCCGATGTACAGCCTCCTTGAGGTGGACAAATTACTTCCATGAAGCACCGCTGTCCTTAAGCCAAGCACCAGCTTAAAAAGGCCAAAATGACACATGTCAATCCGATGTACAGCCTCCTTGAGGCGGAGAAATTACTTCCATGAAGCACCGCTGTCCTTAAGCCAAGCACCAGCTTAAACAGGCCAAAATGACACATGTCAATCCGATGTACAGCCTCCTTGAGGCAGACAAATTACTTCCATGAAGCACCGCTGTCCTTAAGCCAAGCACCAGGTTAAACAGGCCAAAATGACACATGTCAATCCGATGTACAGCCTCCTTGAGGCGGACAAATTACTTCCATGAAGCACCGCTGTCCTTAAGCCAAGCACCAGCTTAAACAGGCCAAAATGACACATGTCAATCCGATGTACAGCCTCCTTGAGGCAGACAAATTACTTCCATGAAGCACCGCTGTCCTTAAGCCAAGCACCAGCTTAAACAAAATGACACATGTCAATCCGATGTACAGCCTCCTTGAGGTGGACAAATTACTTCCATGAAGCACCGCTGTCCTTAAGCCAAGCACCAGCTTAAACAAAATGACACATGTCAATCCGATGTACAGCCTCCTTGAGGCGGAGAAATTACTTCCATGAAGCACCGCTGTCCTTAAGCCAAGCACCAGCTTAAACAGGCCAAAATGACACATGTCAATCCGATGTACAGCCTCCTTGAGGCAGACAAATTACTTCCATGAAGCACCGCTGTCCTTAAGCCAAGCACCAGCTTAAACAGGCCAAAATGACACATGTCAATCCGATGTACAGCCTCCTTGAGGCGGACAAATTACTTCCATGAAGAACCGCTGTCCTTAAGCCAAGCACCAGCTTAAACAAAATGACACATGTCAATCCGATGTACAGCCTCCTTGAGGCGGACAAATTACTTCCATGAAGCACCGCTGTCCTGAAGCCAAGCACCACCTTAAACAGGCCAAAATGACACATGTCAATCCGATGTACAGCCTCCTTGAGGCGGACAAATTACTTCCATGAAGCACCGCTGTCCTTAAGCCAAGCACCAGCTTAAACAAAATAACACATGTCAATCCGATGTACAGCCTCCTTGAGGCGGACAAATTACTTCCATGAAGCACCGCTGTCCTGAAGCCAAGCACCAGCTTAAACAGGCCAAAATGACACATGTCAATCCGATGTACAGCCTCCTTGAGGCGGACAAATTACTTCCATGAAGCACCGCTGTCCTTAAGCCAAGCACCAGCTTAAACAAAATGACACATGTTAATCCGATTTACAGCCTCCTTGAGGCGGACAAATTACTTCCATGAAGCACCGCTGTCCTTAAACCAAGCACCAGCTTAAACAAAATGACACATGTCAATCCGATGTACAGCCTCCTTGAGGTGGACAAATTACTTACATGAAGCACCGCTGTCCTTAAGCCAAGCACCAGCTTAAACAGGCCAAAATGACACATGTCAATCCGATGTACAGCCTCCTTGAGGCGGACAAATTACTTCCATGAAGCACCGCTGTCCTTAAGCCAAGCACCAGCTTAAACAAAATGACACATGTCAATCCGATGTACAGCCTCCTTGAGGTGGACAAATTACTTCCATGAAGCACCGCTGTCCTTAAGCCAAGCACCAGTTTAAACAGGCCAAAATGACACATGTCAATCCGATGTACAGCCTCCTTGAGGCAGACAAATTACTTCCATGAAGCACCGCTGTCCTTAAGCCAAGCACCAGCTTAAACAGGCCAAAATGACACATGTCAATCCGATGTACAGCCTCCTTGAGGCGGACAAATTACTTCCATGAAGCACCGCTGTCCTTAAGCCAAGCACCAGCTTAAACAGGCCAAAATGACACATGTCAATCCGATGTACAGCCTCCTTGAGGCGGACAAATTACTTCCATGAAGCACCGCTGTCCTTAAGCCAAGCACCAGCTTAAACAAAATGACACATGTTAATCCGATTTACAGCCTCCTTGAGGCGGACAAATTACTTCCATGAAGCACCGCTGTCCTTAAACCAAGCACCAGCTGAAACAAAATGACACATGTCAATCCGATGTACAGCCTCCTTGAGGTGGACAAATTACTTACATGAAGCACCGCTGTCCTTAAGCCAAGCACCAGCTTAAACAGGCCAAAATGACACATGTCAATCCGATGTACAGCCTCCTTGAGGCGGACAAATTACTTCCATGAAGCACCGCTGTCCTTAAGCCAAGCACCAGCTTAAACAGGCCAAAATGACACATGTCAATCCGATGTACAGCCTCCTTGAGGCAGACAAATTACTTCCATGAAGCACCGCTGTCCTTAAGCCAAGCACCAGCTTAAACAGGCCAAAATGACACATGTCAATCCGATGTACAGCCTCCTTGAGGCGGACAAATTGCTTCCATGAAGCACCGCTGTCCTTAAGCCAAGCACCAGCTTAAACAAAATGACACATGTTAATCCGATTTACAGCCTCCTTGAGGCGGACAAATTACTTCCAGGAAGCACCGCTGTCCTTAAGCCAAGCACCAGCTTAAACAAAATGACACATGTCAATCCGATGTACAGCCTCCTTGAGGCGGACAAATTACTTCCATGAAGCACCGCTGTCCTTAAGCAAAGCACCAGCTTAAACAGGCCAAAATGACACATGTCAATCCGATGTACAGCCTCCTTGAGGCAGACAAATTACTTCCATGAAGCTCCGCTGTCCTTAAGCCAAGCACTAGCTTAAACAAAATGACACATGTCAATCCGATGTACAGCCTCCTTGAGGCGGACAAATTACTTCCATGAAGCACCGCTGTCCTGAAGCCAAGCACCAGCTTAAACAGGCCAAAATGACACATGTCAATCCGATGTACAGCCTCCTTGAGGCGGACAAATTACTTCCATGAAGCACCGCTGTCCTTAAGCCAAGCACCAGCTTAAACAAAATAACACATGTCAATCCGATGTACAGCCTCCTTGAGGCGGACAAATTACTTCCATGAAGAACCGCTGTCCTTAAGCCAAGCACCAGCTTAAACAAAATGTCACATGTCAATCCGATGTACAGCCTCCTTGAGGCGGACAAATTACTTCCATGAAGCACCGCTGTCCTGAAGCCAAGCACCAGCTTAAACAGGCCAAAATGACACATGTCAATCCGATGTACAGCCTCCTTGAGGCGGACAAATTACTTCCATGAAGCACCGCTGTCCTTAAGCCAAGCACCAGCTTAAACAAAATGACACATGTTAATCCGATTTACAGCCTCCTTGAGGCGGACAAATTACTTCCAGGAAGCACCGCTGTCCTTAAGCCAAGCACCAGCTTAAACAAAATGACACATGTCAATCCGATGTACAGCCTCCTTGAGGCAGACAAATTACTTCCATGAAGCACCGCTGTCCTTAAGCAAAGCACCAGCTTAAACAGGCCAAAATGACACATGTCAATCCGATGTACAGCCTCCTTGAGGCAGACAAATTACTTCCATGAAGCTCCGCTGTCCTTAAGCCAAGCACTAGCTTAAACAAAATGACACATGTCAATCCGATGTACAGCCTCCTTGAGGCGGACAAATTACTTCCATGAAGCACCGCTGTCCTTAAGCCAAGAACCAGCTTAAACAAAATAACACATGTCAATCCGATGTACAGCCTCCTTGAGGCGGACAAATTACTTCCATGAAGAACCGCTGTCCTTAAGCCAAGCACCAGCTTAAACAAAATGACACATGTCAATCCGATGTACAGCCTCCTTGAGGCGGACAAATTACTTCCATGAAGCACCGCTGTCCTTAAGCCAAGCACCAGCTGAAACAAAATAACACATGTCAATCCGATGTACAGCCTCCTTGAGGCGGACAAATTACTTCCATGAAGCACCGCTGTCCTGAAGCCAAGCACCAGCTTAAACAGGCCAAAATGACACATGTCAATCCGATGTACAGCCTCCTTGAGGCGGACAAATTACTTCCATGAAGCACCGCTGTCCTTAAGCCAAGCACCAGCTTAAACAAAATGACACATGTTAATCCGATTTACAGCCTCCTTGAGGCGGACAAATTACTTCCATGAAGCACCGCTGTCCTTAAACCAAGCACCAGCTTAAACAAAATGACACATGTCAATCCGATGTACAGCCTCCTTGAGGCAGACAAATTACTTCCATGAAGCACCGCTGTCCTTAAGCCAAGCACCAGCTTAAACAGGCCAAAATGACACATGTCAATCCGATGTACAGCCTCCTTGAGGCAGACAAATTACTTCCATGAAGCACCGCTGTCCTTAAGCCAAGCACCAGCTTAAACAAAATGACACATGTCAATCCGATGTACAGCCTCCTTGAGGTGGACAAATTACTTACATGAAGCACCGCTGTCCTTAAGCCAAGCACCAGCTTAAACAGGCCAAAATGACACATGTCAATCCGATGTACAGCCTCCTTGAGGCGGACAAATTACTTCCATGAAGCACCGCTGTCCTTAAGCCAAGCACCAGCTTAAACAAAATGACACATGTTAATCCGATTTACAGCCTCCTTGAGGCGGACAAATTACTTCCAGGAAGCACCGCTGTCCTTAAGCCAAGCACCAGCTTAAACAAAATGACACATGTCAATCCGATGTACAGCCTCCTTGAGGCGGACAAATTACTTCCATGAAGCACCGCTGTCCTTAAGCCAAGCACCAGCTTAAACAAAATAACACATGTCAATCCGATGTACAGCCTCCTTGAGGCGGACAAATTACTTCCATGAAGCACCGCTGTCCTGAAGCCAAGCACCAGCTTAAACAGGCCAAAATGACACATGTCAATCCGATGTACAGCCTCCTTGAGGCGGACAAATTACTTCCATGAAGCACCGCTGTCCTTAAGCCAAGCACCAGCTTAAACAAAATGACACATGTTAATCCGATTTACAGCCTCCTTGAGGCGGACAAATTACTTCCATGAAGCACCGCTGTCCTTAAACCAAGCACCAGCTTAAACAAAATGACACATGTCAATCCGATGTACAGCCTCCTTGAGGCGGACAAATTACTTCCATGAAGCACCGCTGTCCTTAAGCCAAGCACCAGCTTAAACAGGCCAAAATGACACATGTCAATCCGATGTACAGCCTCCTTGAGGCAGACAAATTACTTCCATGAAGCACCGCTGTCCTTAAGCCAAGCACCAGCTTAAACAAAATGACACATGTCAATCCGATGTACAGCCTCCTTGAGGTGGACAAATTACTTACATGAAGCACCGCTGTCCTTAAGCCAAGCACCAGCTTAAACAGGCCAAAATGACACACGTCAATCCGATGTACAGCCTCCTTGAGGCGGACAAATTACTTCCATGAAGCACCGCTGTCCTTAAGCCAAGCACCAGCTTAAACAGGCCAAAATGACACATGTCAATCCGATGTACAGCCTGCTTGAGGCGGACAAATTACTTCCATGAAGCACCACTGTCCTTAAGCCAAGCACCAGCTTAAACAAAATGACACATGTTAATCCGATTTACAGCCTCCTTGAGGCGGACAAATTACTTCCAGGAAGCACCGCTGTCCTTAAGCCAAGCACCAGCTTAAACAAAATGACACATGTCAATCCGATGTACAGCCTCCTTGAGGCGGACAAATTACTTCCATGAAGCACCGCTGTCCTTAAGCAAAGCACCAGCTTAAACAGGCCAAAATGACACATGTCAATCCGATGTACAGCCTCCTTGAGGCAGACAAATTACTTCCATGAAGCTCCGCTGTCCTTAAGCCAAGCACTAGCTTCAACAAAATGACACATGTCAATCCGATGTACAGCCTCCTTGAGGCGGACAAATTACTTCCATGAAGCACCGCTGTCCTGAAGCCAAGCACCAGCTTAAACAGGCCAAAATGACACATGTCAATCCGATGTACAGCCTCCTTGAGGCGGACAAATTACTTCCATGAAGCACCGCTGTCCTTAAGCCAAGCACCAGCTTAAACAAAATAACACATGTCAATCCGATGTACAGCCTCCTTGAGGCGGACAAATTACTTCCATGAAGCACCGCTGTCCTGAAGCCAAGCACCAGCTTAAACAGGCCAAAATGACACATGTCAATCCGATGTACAGCCTCCTTGAGGCGGACAAATTACTTCCATGAAGCACCGCTGTCCTTAAACCAAGCACCAGCTTAAACAAAATGACACATGTCAATCCGATGTACAGCCTCCTTGAGGCGGACAAATTACTTCCATGAAGCACCGCTGTCCTGAAGCCAAGCACCAGCTTAAACAGGCCAAAATGACACATGTCAATCCGATGTACAGCCTCCTTGAGGCGGACAAATTACTTCCATGAAGCACCGCTGTCCTTAAGCCAAGCACCAGCTTAAACAAAATGACACATGTTAATCCGATTTACAGCCTCCTTGAGGCGGACAAATTACTTCCATGAAGCACCGCTGTCCTTAAACCAAGCACCAGCTTAAACAAAATGACACATGTCAATCCGATGTACAGCCTCCTTGAGGCAGACAAATTACTTCCATGAAGCACCGCTGTCCTTAAGCCAAGCACCAGCTTAAACAGGCCAAAATGACACATGTCAATCCGATGTACAGCCTCCTTGAGGCAGACAAATTACTTCCATGAAGCACCGCTGTCCTTAAGCCAAGCACCAGCTTAAACAAAATGACACATGTCAATCCGATGTACAGCCTCCTTGAGGTGGACAAATTACTTACATGAAGCACCGCTGTCCTTAAGCCAAGCACCAGCTTAAACAGGCCAAAATGACACATGTCAATCCGATGTACAGCCTCCTTGAGGCGGACAAATTACTTCCATGAAGCACCGCTGTCCTTAAGCCAAGCACCAGCTTAAACAAAATGACACATGTTAATCCGATTTACAGCCTCCTTGAGGCGGACAAATTACTTCCAGGAAGCACCGCTGTCCTTAAGCCAAGCACCAGCTTAAACAAAATGACACATGTCAATCCGATGTACAGCCTCCTTGAGGCGGACAAATTACTTCCATGAAGCACCGCTGTCCTTAAGCCAAGCACCAGCTTAAACAAAATAACACATGTCAATCCGATGTACAGCCTCCTTGAGGCGGACAAATTACTTCCATGAAGCACCGCTGTCCTGAAGCCAAGCACCAGCTTAAACAGGCCAAAATGACACATGTCAATCCGATGTACAGCCTCCTTGAGGCGGACAAATTACTTCCATGAAGCACCGCTGTCCTTAAGCCAAGCACCAGCTTAAACAAAATGACACATGTTAATCCGATTTACAGCCTCCTTGAGGCGGACAAATTACTTCCATGAAGCACCGCTGTCCTTAAACCAAGCACCAGCTTAAACAAAATGACACATGTCAATCCGATGTACAGCCTCCTTGAGGCGGACAAATTACTTCCATGAAGCACCGCTGTCCTTAAGCCAAGCACCAGCTTAAACAGGCCAAAATGACACATGTCAATCCGATGTACAGCCTCCTTGAGGCAGACAAATTACTTCCATGAAGCACCGCTGTCCTTAAGCCAAGCACCAGCTTAAACAAAATGACACATGTCAATCCGATGTACAGCCTCCTTGAGGTGGACAAATTACTTACATGAAGCACCGCTGTCCTTAAGCCAAGCACCAGCTTAAACAGGCCAAAATGACACACGTCAATCCGATGTACAGCCTCCTTGAGGCGGACAAATTACTTCCATGAAGCACCGCTGTCCTTAAGCCAAGCACCAGCTTAAACAGGCCAAAATGACACATGTCAATCCGATGTACAGCCTGCTTGAGGCGGACAAATTACTTCCATGAAGCACCACTGTCCTTAAGCCAAGCACCAGCTTAAACAAAATGACACATGTTAATCCGATTTACAGCCTCCTTGAGGCGGACAAATTACTTCCAGGAAGCACCGCTGTCCTTAAGCCAAGCACCAGCTTAAACAAAATGACACATGTCAATCCGATGTACAGCCTCCTTGAGGCGGACAAATTACTTCCATGAAGCACCGCTGTCCTTAAGCAAAGCACCAGCTTAAACAGGCCAAAATGACACATGTCAATCCGATGTACAGCCTCCTTGAGGCAGACAAATTACTTCCATGAAGCTCCGCTGTCCTTAAGCCAAGCACTAGCTTCAACAAAATGACACATGTCAATCCGATGTACAGCCTCCTTGAGGCGGACAAATTACTTCCATGAAGCACCGCTGTCCTGAAGCCAAGCACCAGCTTAAACAGGCCAAAATGACACATGTCAATCCGATGTACAGCCTCCTTGAGGCGGACAAATTACTTCCATGAAGCACCGCTGTCCTTAAGCCAAGCACCAGCTTAAACAAAATAACACATGTCAATCCGATGTACAGCCTCCTTGAGGCGGACAAATTACTTCCATGAAGCACCGCTGTCCTGAAGCCAAGCACCAGCTTAAACAGGCCAAAATGACACATGTCAATCCGATGTACAGCCTCCTTGAGGCGGACAAATTACTTCCATGAAGCACCGCTGTCCTTAAACCAAGCACCAGCTTAAACAAAATGACACATGTTAATCCGATTTACAGCCTCCTTGAGGCGGACAAATTACTTCCATGAAGCACCGCTGTCCTTAAACCAAGCACCAGCTTAAACAAAATGACACATGTCAATCCGATGTACAGCCTCCTTGAGGCAGACAAATTACTTCCAGGAAGCACCGCTGTCCTTAAGCCAAGCACCAGCTTAAACAAAATGACACATGTCAATCCGATGTACAGCCTCCTTGAGGCGGACAAATTACTTCCATGAAGCACCGCTGTCCTTAAGCAAAGCACCAGCTTAAACAGGCCAAAATGACACATGTCAATCCGATGTACAGCCTCCTTGAGGCAGACAAATTACTTCCATGAAGCTCCGCTGTCCTTAAGCCAAGCACTAGCTTAAACAAAATGACACATGTCAATCCGATGTACAGCCTCCTTGAGGCGGACAAATTACTTCCATGAAGCACCGCTGTCCTGAAGCCAAGCACCAGCTTAAACAAAATAACACATGTCAATCCGATGTACAGCCTCCTTGAGGCGGACAAATTACTTCCATGAAGCACCGCTGTCCTGAAGCCAAGCACCAGCTTAAACAGGCCAAAATGACACATGTCAATCCGATGTACAGCCTCCTTGAGGCGGACAAATTACTTCCATGAAGCACCGCTGTCCTTAAGCCAAGCACCAGCTTAAACAAAATGACACATGTTAATCCGATTTACAGCCTCCTTGAGGCGGACAAATTACTTCCATGAAGAACCGCTGTCCTTAAACCAAGCACCAGCTGAAACAAAATGACACATGTCAATCCGATGTACATCCTCCTTGAGGTGGACAAATTACTTACATGAAGCACCGCTGTCCTTAAGCCAAGCACCAGCTTAAACAGGCCAAAATGACACATGTCAATCCGATGTACAGCCTCCTTGAGGCGGACAAATTACTTCCATGAAGCACCGCTGTCCTTAAGCCAAGCACCAGCTTAAACAAAATGACACATGTCAATCCGATGTACAGCCTCCTTGAGGTGGACAAATTACTTCCATGAAGCACCGCTGTCCTTAAGCCAAGCACCAGCTTAAACAGGCCAAAATGACACATGTCAATCCGATGTACAGCCTCCTTGAGGCAGACAAATTACTTCCATGAAGCACCGCTGTCCTTAAGCCAAGCACCAGCTTAAACAGGCCAAAATGACACATGTCAATCCGATGTACAGCCTCCTTGAGGCGGACAAATTACTTCCATGAAGCACCGCTGTCCTTAAGCCAAGCACCAGCTTAAACAAAATGACACATGTTAATCCGATTTACAGCCTCCTTGAGGCGGACAAATTACTTCCATGAAGCACCGCTGTCCTGAAGCCAAGCACCAGCTTAAACAGGCCAAAATGACACATGTCAATCCGATGTACAGCCTCCTTGAGGCGGACAAATTACTTCCATGAAGCACCGCTGTCCTTAAGCCAAGCACCAGCTTAAACAAAATGACACATGTCAATCCGATGTACAGCCTCCTTGAGGCGGACAAATTACTTCCATGAAGCACCGCTGTCCTTAAGCCAAGCACCAGCTTAAACAAAATAACACATGTCAATCCGATGTACAGCCTCCTTGAGGCGGACAAATTACTTCCATGAAGCACCGCTGTCCTGAAGCCAAGCACCAGCTTAAACAGGCCAAAATGACACATGTCAATCCGATGTACAGCCTCCTTGAGGCGGACAAATTACTTCCATGAAGCACCGCTGTCCTTAAGCCAAGCACCAGCTTAAACAAAATGACACATGTTAATCCGATTTACAGCCTCCTTGAGGCGGACAAATTACTTCCAGGAAGCACCGCTGTCCTTAAGCCAAGCACCAGCTTAAACAAAATGACACATGTCAATCCGATGTCCAGCCTCCTTGAGGTGGACAAATTACTTCCATGAAGCACCGCTGTCCTTAAGCAAAGCACCAGCTTAAACAGGCCAAAATGACACATGTCAATCCGATGTACAGCCTCCTTGAGGCAGACAAATTACTTCCATGAAGCTCCGCTGTCCTTAAGCCAAGCACCAGCTTAAACAAAATGACACATGTCAATCCGATGTACAGCCTCCTTGAGGTGGACAAATTACTTCCATGAAGCACCGCTGTCCTTAAGCCAAGCACCAGCTTAAACAGGCCAAAATGACACATGTCAATCCGATGTACAGCCTCCTTGAGGCGGACAAATTACTTCCATGAAGCACCGCTGTCCTTAAGCCAAGCACCAGCTTAAACAAAATGACACATGTTAATCCGATTTACAGCCTCCTTGAGGCGGACAAATTACTTCCAGGAAGCACCGCTGTCCTTAAGCCAAGCACCAGCTTAAACAAAATGACACATGTCAATCCGATGTACAGCCTCCTTGAGGCGGACAAATTACTTCCATGAAGCACCGCTGTCCTGAAGCCAAGCACCAGCTTAAACAGGCCAAAATGACACATGTCAATCCGATGTACAGCCTCCTTGAGGCGGACAAATTACTTCCATGAAGCACCGCTGTCCTTAAGCCAAGCACCAGCTTAAACAAAATAACACATGTCAATCCGATGTACAGCCTCCTTGAGGCGGACAAATTACTTCCATGAAGAACCGCTGTCCTTAAGCCAAGCACCAGCTTAAACAAAATGACACATGTCAATCCGATGTACAGCCTCCTTGAGGCGGACAAATTACTTCCATGAAGCACCGCTGTCCTTAAGCCAAGCACCAGCTGAAACAAAATAACACATGTCAATCCGATGTACAGCCTCCTTGAGGCGGACAAATTACTTCCATGAAGCACCGCTGTCCTGAAGCCAAGCACCAGCTTAAACAGGCCAAAATGACACATGTCAATCCGATGTACAGCCTCCTTGAGGCGGACAAATTACTTCCATGAAGCACCGCTGTCCTTAAGCCAAGCACCAGCTGAAACAAAATAACACATGTCAATCCGATGTACAGCCTCCTTGAGGCGGACAAATTACTTCCATGAAGCACCGCTGTCCTGAAGCCAAGCACCAGCTTAAACAGGCCAAAATGACACATGTCAATCCGATGCACAGCCTCCTTGAGGCGGACAAATTACTTCCATGAAGCACCGCTGTCCTTAAGCCAAGCACCAGCTTAAACAAAATGACACATGTTAATCCGATTTACAGCCTCCTTGAGGCGGACAAATTACTTCCATGAAGCACCGCTGTCCTTAAACCAAGCACCAGCTTAAACAAAATGACACATGTCAATCCGATGTACAGCCTCCTTGAGGCGGACAAATTACTTCCATGAAGCACCGCTGTCCTTAAGCCAAGCACCAGCTTAAACAGGCCAAAATGACACATGTCAATCCGATGTACAGCCTCCTTGAGGCAGACAAATTACTTCCATGAAGCACCGCTGTCCTTAAGCCAAGCACCAGCTTAAACAAAATGACACATGTCAATCCGATGTACAGCCTCCTTGAGGTGGACAAATTACTTACATGAAGCACCGCTGTCCTTAAGCCAAGCACCAGCTTAAACAGGCCAAAATGACACATGTCAATCCGATGTACAGCCTCCTTGAGGCGGACAAATTACTTCCATGAAGCACCGCTGTCCTTAAGCCAAGCACCAGCTTAAACAGGCCAAAATGACACATGTCAATCCGATGTACAGCCTGCTTGAGGCGGACAAATTACTTCCATGAAGCACCACTGTCCTTAAGCCAAGCACCAGCTTAAACAAAATGACACATGTTAATCCGATTTACAGCCTCCTTGAGGCGGACAAATTACTTCCAGGAAGCACCGCTGTCCTTAAGCCAAGCACCAGCTTAAACAAAATGACACATGTCAATCCGATGTACAGCCTCCTTGAGGCGGACAAATTACTTCCATGAAGCACCGCTGTCCTTAAGCCAAGCACCAGCTTAAACAAAATAACACATGTCAATCCGATGTACAGCCTCCTTGAGGCGGACAAATTACTTCCATGAAGCACCGCTGTCCTGAAGCCAAGCACCAGCTTAAACAGGCCAAAATGACACATGTCAATCCGATGTACAGCCTCCTTGAGGCGGACAAATTACTTCCATGAAGCACCGCTGTCCTTAAGCCAAGCACCAGCTTAAACAAAATGACACATGTTAATCCGATTTACAGCCTCCTTGAGGCGGACAAATTACTTCCATGAAGCACCGCTGTCCTTAAACCAAGCACCAGCTTAAACAAAATGACACATGTCAATCCGATGTACAGCCTCCTTGAGGCGGACAAATTACTTCCATGAAGCACCGCTGTCCTTAAGCCAAGCACCAGCTTAAACAGGCCAAAATGACACATGTCAATCCGATGTACAGCCTCCTTGAGGCAGACAAATTACTTCCATGAAGCACCGCTGTCCTTAAGCCAAGCACCAGCTTAAACAAAATGACACATGTCAATCCGATGTACAGCCTCCTTGAGGTGGACAAATTACTTACATGAAGCACCGCTGTCCTTAAGCCAAGCACCAGCTTAAACAGGCCAAAATGACACACGTCAATCCGATGTACAGCCTCCTTGAGGCGGACAAATTACTTCCATGAAGCACCGCTGTCCTTAAGCCAAGCACCAGCTTAAACAGGCCAAAATGACACATGTCAATCCGATGTACAGCCTGCTTGAGGCGGACAAATTACTTCCATGAAGCACCACTGTCCTTAAGCCAAGCACCAGCTTAAACAAAATGACACATGTTAATCCGATTTACAGCCTCCTTGAGGCGGACAAATTACTTCCAGGAAGCACCGCTGTCCTTAAGCCAAGCACCAGCTTAAACAAAATGACACATGTCAATCCGATGTACAGCCTCCTTGAGGCGGACAAATTACTTCCATGAAGCACCGCTGTCCTTAAGCAAAGCACCAGCTTAAACAGGCCAAAATGACACATGTCAATCCGATGTACAGCCTCCTTGAGGCAGACAAATTACTTCCATGAAGCTCCGCTGTCCTTAAGCCAAGCACTAGCTTCAACAAAATGACACATGTCAATCCGATGTACAGCCTCCTTGAGGCGGACAAATTACTTCCATGAAGCACCGCTGTCCTGAAGCCAAGCACCAGCTTAAACAGGCCAAAATGACACATGTCAATCCGATGTACAGCCTCCTTGAGGCGGACAAATTACTTCCATGAAGCACCGCTGTCCTTAAGCCAAGCACCAGCTTAAACAGGCCAAAATGACACATGTCAATCCGATGTACAGCCTCCTTGAGGCGGACAAATTACTTCCATGAAGCACCGCTGTCCTTAAGCCAAGCACCAGCTTAAACAAAATGACACATGTTAATCCGATTTACAGCCTCCTTGAGGCGGACAAATTACTTCCATGAAGCACCGCTGTCCTTAAACCAAGCACCAGCTTAAACAAAATGACACATGTCAATCCGATGTACAGCCTCCTTGAGGCAGACAAATTACTTCCAGGAAGCACCGCTGTCCTTAAGCCAAGCACCAGCTTAAACAAAATGACACATGTCAATCCGATGTACAGCCTCCTTGAGGCGGACAAATTACTTCCATGAAGCACCGCTGTCCTTAAGCAAAGCACCAGCTTAAACAGGCCAAAATGACACATGTCAATCCGATGTACAGCCTCCTTGAGGCAGACAAATTACTTCCATGAAGCTCCGCTGTCCTTAAGCCAAGCACTAGCTTAAACAAAATGACACATGTCAATCCGATGTACAGCCTCCTTGAGGCGGACAAATTACTTCCATGAAGCACCGCTGTCCTGAAGCCAAGCACCAGCTTAAACAAAATAACACATGTCAATCCGATGTACAGCCTCCTTGAGGCGGACAAATTACTTCCATGAAGCACCGCTGTCCTGAAGCCAAGCACCAGCTTAAACAGGCCAAAATGACACATGTCAATCCGATGTACAGCCTCCTTGAGGCGGACAAATTACTTCCATGAAGCACCGCTGTCCTTAAGCCAAGCACCAGCTTAAACAAAATGACACATGTTAATCCGATTTACAGCCTCCTTGAGGCGGACAAATTACTTCCATGAAGAACCGCTGTCCTTAAACCAAGCACCAGCTGAAACAAAATGACACATGTCAATCCGATGTACAGCCTCCTTGAGGTGGACAAATTACTTACATGAAGCACCGCTGTCCTTAAGCCAAGCACCAGCTTAAACAGGCCAAAATGACACATGTCAATCCGATGTACAGCCTCCTTGAGGCGGACAAATTACTTCCATGAAGCACCGCTGTCCTTAAGCCAAGCACCAGCTTAAACAAAATGACACATGTCAATCCGATGTACAGCCTCCTTGAGGTGGACAAATTACTTCCATGAAGCACCGCTGTCCTTAAGCCAAGCACCAGCTTAAACAGGCCAAAATGACACATGTCAATCCGATGTACAGCCTCCTTGAGGCAGACAAATTACTTCCATGAAGCACCGCTGTCCTTAAGCCAAGCACCAGCTTAAACAGGCCAAAATGACACATGTCAATCCGATGTACAGCCTCCTTGAGGCGGACAAATTACTTCCATGAAGCACCGCTGTCCTTAAGCCAAGCACCAGCTTAAACAAAATGACACATGTTAATCCGATTTACAGCCTCCTTGAGGCGGACAAATTACTTCCATGAAGCACCGCTGTCCTGAAGCCAAGCACCAGCTTAAACAGGCCAAAATGACACATGTCAATCCGATGTACAGCCTCCTTGAGGCGGACAAATTACTTCCATGAAGCACCGCTGTCCTTAAGCCAAGCACCAGCTTAAACAAAATGACACATGTCAATCCGATGTACAGCCTCCTTGAGGCGGACAAATTACTTCCATGAAGCACCGCTGTCCTTAAGCCAAGCACCAGCTTAAACAAAATAACACATGTCAATCCGATGTACAGCCTCCTTGAGGCGGACAAATTACTTCCATGAAGCACCGCTGTCCTGAAGCCAAGCACCAGCTTAAACAGGCCAAAATGACACATGTCAATCCGATGTACAGCCTCCTTGAGGCGGACAAATTACTTCCATGAAGCACCGCTGTCCTTAAGCCAAGCACCAGCTTAAACAAAATGACACATGTTAATCCGATTTACAGCCTCCTTGAGGCGGACAAATTACTTCCAGGAAGCACCGCTGTCCTTAAGCCAAGCACCAGCTTAAACAAAATGACACATGTCAATCCGATGTCCAGCCTCCTTGAGGTGGACAAATTACTTCCATGAAGCACCGCTGTCCTTAAGCAAAGCACCAGCTTAAACAGGCCAAAATGACACATGTCAATCCGATGTACAGCCTCCTTGAGGCAGACAAATTACTTCCATGAAGCTCCGCTGTCCTTAAGCCAAGCACCAGCTTAAACAAAATGACACATGTCAATCCGATGTACAGCCTCCTTGAGGTGGACAAATTACTTCCATGAAGCACCGCTGTCCTTAAGCCAAGCACCAGCTTAAACAGGCCAAAATGACACATGTCAATCCGATGTACAGCCTCCTTGAGGCAGACAAATTACTTCCATGAAGCACCGCTGTCCTTAAGCCAAGCACCAGCTTAAACAGGCCAAAATGACACATGTCAATCCGATGTACAGCCTCCTTGAGGCGGACAAATTACTTCCATGAAGCACCGCTGTCCTTAAGCCAAGCACCAGCTTAAACAAAATGACACATGTTAATCCGATTTACAGCCTCCTTGAGGCGGACAAATTACTTCCAGGAAGCACCGCTGTCCTTAAGCCAAGCACCAGCTTAAACAAAATGACACATGTCAATCCGATGTACAGCCTCCTTGAGGCGGACAAATTACTTCCATGAAGCACCGCTGTCCTTAAGCAAAGCACCAGCTTAAACAGGCCAAAATGACACATGTCAATCCGATGTACAGCCTCCTTGAGGCAGACAAATTACTTCCATGAAGCTCCGCTGTCCTTAAGCCAAGCACTAGCTTAAACAAAATGACACATGTCAATCCGATGTACAGCCTCCTTGAGTCGGACAAATTACTTCCATGAAACACCGCTGTCCTGAAGCCAAGCACCAGCTTAAACAGGCCAAAATGACACATGTCAATCCGATGTACAGCCTCCTTGAGGCGGACAAATTACTTCCATGAAGCACCGCTGTCCTTAAGCCAAGCACCAGCTTAAACAAAATAACACATGTCAATCCGATGTACAGCCTCCTTGAGGCGGACAAATTACTTCCATGAAGAACCGCTGTCCTTAAGCCAAGCACCAGCTTAAACAAAATGACACATGTCAATCCGATGTACAGCCTCCTTGAGGCGGACAAATTACTTCCATGAAGCACCGCTGTCCTTAAGCCAAGCACCAGCTGAAACAAAATAACACATGTCAATCCGATGTACAGCCTCCTTGAGGCGGACAAATTACTTCCATGAAGCACCGCTGTCCTGAAGCCAAGCACCAGCTTAAACAGGCCAAAATGACACATGTCAATCCGATGTACAGCCTCCTTGAGGCAGACAAATTACTTCCATGAAGCACCGCTGTCCTTAAGCCAAGCACCAGCTTAAACAAAATGACACATGTTAATCCGATTTACAGCCTCCTTGAGGCGGACAAATTACTTCCATGAAGCACCGCTGTCCTTAAACCAAGCACCAGCTTAAACAAAATGACACATGTCAATCCGATGTACAGCCTCCTTGAGGCGGACAAATTACTTCCATGAACCACCGCTGTCCTTAAGCCAAGCACCAGCTTAAACAGGCCAAAATGACACATGTCAATCCGATGTACAGCCTCCTTGAGGCAGACAAATTACTTCCATGAAGCACCGCTGTCCTTAAGCCAAGCACCAGCTGAAACAAAATGACACATGTCAATCCGATGTACAGCCTCCTTGAGGTGGACAAATTACTTACATGAAGCACCGCTGTCCTTAAGCCAAGCACCAGCTTAAACAGGCCAAAATGACACATGTCAATCCGATGTACAGCCTCCTTGAGGCGGACAAATTACTTCCATGAAGCACCGCTGTCCTTAAGCCAAGCACCAGCTTAAACAGGCCAAAATGACACATGTCAATCCGATGTACAGCCTCCTTGAGGCGGACAAATTACTTCCATGAAGCACCGCTGTCCTTAAGCCAAGCACCAGCTTAAACAAAATGACACATGTTAATCCGATTTACAGCCTCCTTGAGGCGGACAAATTACTTCCATGAAGCACCGCTGTCCTTAAACCAAGCACCAGCTGAAACAAAATGACACATGTCAATCCGATGTACAGCGTCCTTGAGGCAGACAAATTACTTCCAGGAAGCACCGCTGTCCTTAAGCCAAGCACCAGCTTAAACAAAATGACACATGTCAATCCGATGTACAGCCTCCTTGAGGCGGACAAATTACTTCCATGAAGCACCGCTGTCCTTAAGCAAAGCACCAGCTTAAACAGGCCAAAATGACACATGTCAATCCGATGTACAGCCTCCTTGAGGCAGACAAATTACTTCCATGAAGCTCCGCTGTCCTTAAGCCAAGCACTAGCTTAAACAAAATGACACATGTCAATCCGATGTACAGCCTCCTTGAGGCGGACAAATTACTTCCATGAAGCACCGCTGTCCTGAAGCCAAGCACCAGCTTAAACAGGCCAAAATGACACATGTCAATCCGATGTACAGCCTCCTTGAGGCGGACAAATTACTTCCATGAAGCACCGCTGTCCTTAAGCCAAGCACCAGCTTAAACAAAATAACACATGTCAATCCGATGTACAGCCTCCTTGAGGCGGACAAATTACTTCCATGAAGAACCGCTGTCCTTAAGCCAAGCACCAGCTCAAACAAAATGACACATGTCAATCCGATGTACAGCCTCCTTGAGGCGGACAAATTACTTCCATGAAGCACCGCTGTCCTTAAGCCAAGCACCAGCTGAAACAAAATAACACATGTCAATCCGATGTACAGCCTCCTTGAGGCGGACAAATTACTTCCATGAAGCACCGCTGTCCTTAAGCCAAGCACCAGCTTAAACAAAATGACACATGTCAATCAGATGTACAGCCTCCTTGAGGCAGACAAATTACTTCCAGGAAGCACCGCTGTCCTTAAGCCAAGCACCAGCTTAAACAAAATGACACATGTCAATCCGATGTACAGCCTCCTTGAGGCGGACAAATTACTTCCATGAAGCACCGCTGTCCTTAAGCCAAGCACCAGCTTAAACAGGCCAAAATGACACATGTCAATCCGATGTACAGCCTCCTTGAGGCAGACAAATTACTTCCATGAAGCACCGCTGTCCTTAAGCCAAGCACCAGCTTAAACAAAATGACACATGTCAATCCGATGTACAGCCTCCTTGAGGTGGACAAATTACTTACATGAAGCACCGCTGTCCTTAAGCCAAGCACCAGCTTAAACAGGCCAAAATGACACATGTCAATCCGATGTACAGCCTCCTTGAGGCGGACAAATTACTTCCATGAAGCACCGCTGTCCTTAAGCCAAGCACCAGCTTAAACAAAATGACACATGTCAATCCGATGTACAGCCTCCTTGAGGTGGACAAATTACTTCCATGAAGCACCGCTGTCCTTAAGCCAAGCACCAGCTTAAACAGGCCAAAATGACACATGTCAATCCGATGTACAGCCTCCTTGAGGCAGACAAATTACTTCCATGAAGCAATGCTGTCCTTAAGCCAAGCACCAGCTTAAACAGGCCAAAATGACACATGTCAATCCGATGTACAGCCTGCTTGAGACGGACAAATTACTTCCATGAAGCACCACTGTCCTTAAGCCAAGCACCAGCTTAAACAAAATGACACATGTTAATCCGATTTACAGCCTCCTTGAGGCGGACAAATTACTTCCAGGAAGCACCGCTGTCCTTAAGCCAAGCACCAGCTTAAACAAAATGACACATGTCAATCCGATGTACAGCCTCCTTGAGGCGGACAAATTACTTCCATGAAGCACCGCTGTCCTTAAGCAAAGCACCAGCTTAAACAGGCCAAAATGACACATGTCAATCCGATGTACAGCCTCCTTGAGGCAGACAAATTACTTCCATGAAGCTCCGCTGTCCTTAAGCCAAGCACTAGCTTCAACAAAATGACACATGTCAATCCGATGTACAGCCTCCTTGAGGCGGACAAATTACTTCCATGAAGCACCGCTGTCCTGAAGCCAAGCACCAGCTTAAACAGGCCAAAATGACACATGTCAATCCGATGTACAGCCTCCTTGAGGCGGACAAATTACTTCCATGAAGCACCGCTGTCCTTAAGCCAAGCACCAGCTTAAACAAAATAACACATGTCAATCCGATGTACAGCCTCCTTGAGGCAGACAAATTACTTCCAGGAAGCACCGCTGTCCTTAAGCCAAGCACCAGCTTAAACAAAATGACACATGTCAATCCGATGTACAGCCTCCTTGAGGCGGACAAATTACTTCCATGAAGCACCGCTGTCCTGAAGCCAAGCACCAGCTTAAACAGGCCAAAATGACACATGTCAATCCGATGTACAGCCTCCTTGAGGCGGACAAATTACTTCCATGAAGCACCGCTGTCCTTAAGCCAAGCACCAGCTTAAACAAAATAACACATGTCAATCCGATGTACAGCCTCCTTGAGGCGGACAAATTACTTCCATGAAGAACCGCTGTCCTTAAGCCAAGCACCAGCTCAAACAAAATGACACATGTCAATCCGATGTACAGCCTCCTTGAGGCGGACAAATTACTTCCATGAAGCACCGCTGTCCTTAAGCCAAGCACCAGCTGAAACAAAATAACACATGTCAATCCGATGTACAGCCTCCTTGAGGCGGACAAATTACTTCCATGAAGCACCGCTGTCCTTAAGCCAAGCACCAGCTTAAACAAAATGACACATGTTAATCCGATTTACAGCCTCCTTGAGGCGGACAAATTACTTCCATGAAGCACCGCTGTCCTTAAACCAAGCACCAGCTTAAACAAAATGACACATGTCAATCAGATGTACAGCCTCCTTGAGGCAGACAAATTACTTCCAGGAAGCACCGCTGTCCTTAAGCCAAGCACCAGCTTAAACAAAATGACACATGTCAATCCGATGTACAGCCTCCTTGAGGCGGACAAATTACTTCCATGAAGCACCGCTGTCCTTAAGCCAAGCACCAGCTTAAACAGGCCAAAATGACACATGTCAATCCGATGTACAGCCTCCTTGAGGCAGACAAATTACTTCCATGAAGCACCGCTGTCCTTAAGCCAAGCACCAGCTTAAACAAAATGACACATGTCAATCCGATGTACAGCCTCCTTGAGGTGGACAAATTACTTACATGAAGCACCGCTGTCCTTAAGCCAAGCACCAGCTTAAACAGGCCAAAATGACACATGTCAATCCGATGTACAGCCTCCTTGAGGCGGACAAATTACTTCCATGAAGCACCGCTGTCCTTAAGCCAAGCACCAGCTTAAACAAAATGACACATGTCAATCCGATGTACAGCCTCCTTGAGGTGGACAAATTACTTCCATGAAGCACCGCTGTCCTTAAGCCAAGCACCAGCTTAAACAGGCCAAAATGACACATGTCAATCCGATGTACAGCCTCCTTGAGGCAGACAAATTACTTCCATGAAGCAACGCTGTCCTTAAGCCAAGCACCAGCTTAAACAGGCCAAAATGACACATGTCAATCCGATGTACAGCCTGCTTGAGGCGGACAAATTACTTCCATGAAGCACCACTGTCCTTAAGCCAAGCACCAGCTTAAACAAAATGACACATGTTAATCCGATGTACAGCCTCCTTGAGGCGGACAAATTACTTCCATGAAGCACCGCTGTCCTTAAGCCAAGCACCAGCTTAAACAGGCCAAAATGACACATGTCAATCCGATGTACAGCCTCCTTGAGGCGGACAAATTACCTCCATGAAGCACCGCTGTCCTTAAGCCAAGCACCAGCTTAAACAAAATGACACATGTTAATCCGATTTACAGCCTCCTTGAGGCGGACAAATTACTTCCAGGAAGCACCGCTGTCCTTAAGCCAAGCACCAGCTTAAACAAAATGACACATGTCAATCCGATGTACAGCCTCCTTGAGGCGGACAAATTACTTCCATGAAGCACCGCTGTCCTGAAGCCAAGCACCAGCTTAAACAGGCCAAAATGACACATGTCAATCCGATGTACAGCCTCCTTGAGGCGGACAAATTACTTCCATGAAGCACCGCTGTCCTTAAGCCAAGCACCAGCTTAAACAAAATAACACATGTCAATCCGATGTACAGCCTCCTTGAGGCGGACAAATTACTTCCATGAAGAACCGCTGTCCTTAAGCCAAGCACCAGCTTAAACAAAATGACACATGTCAATCCGATGTACAGCCTCCTTGAGGCGGACAAATTACTTCCATGAAGCACCGCTGTCCTTAAGCCAAGCACCAGCTGAAACAAAATAACACATGTCAATCCGATGTACAGCCTCCTTGAGGCGGACAAATTACTTCCATGAAGCACCGCTGTCCTGAAGCCAAGCACCAGCTTAAACAGGCCAAAATGACACATGTCAATCCGATGTACAGCCTCCTTGAGGCGGACAAATTACTTCCATGAAGCACCGCTGTCCTTAAGCCAAGCACCAGCTGAAACAAAATAACACATGTCAATCCGATGTACAGCCTCCTTGAGGCGGACAAATTACTTCCATGAAGCACCGCTGTCCTGAAGCCAAGCACCAGCTTAAACAGGCCAAAATGACACATGTCAATCCGATGCACAGCCTCCTTGAGGCGGACAAATTACTTCCATGAAGCACCGCTGTCCTTAAGCCAAGCACCAGCTTAAACAAAATGACACATGTTAATCCGATTTACAGCCTCCTTGAGGCGGACAAATTACTTCCATGAAGCACCGCTGTCCTTAAACCAAGCACCAGCTTAAACAAAATGACACATGTCAATCCGATGTACAGCCTCCTTGAGGCGGACAAATTACTTCCATGAAGCACCGCTGTCCTTAAGCCAAGCACCAGCTTAAACAGGCCAAAATGACACATGTCAATCCGATGTACAGCCTCCTTGAGGCAGACAAATTACTTCCATGAAGCACCGCTGTCCTTAAGCCAAGCACCAGCTTAAACAAAATGACACATGTCAATCCGATGTACAGCCTCCTTGAGGTGGACAAATTACTTACATGAAGCACCGCTGTCCTTAAGCCAAGCACCAGCTTAAACAGGCCAAAATGACACATGTCAATCCGATGTACAGCCTCCTTGAGGCGGACAAATTACTTCCATGAAGCACCGCTGTCCTTAAGCCAAGCACCAGCTTAAACAGGCCAAAATGACACATGTCAATCCGATGTACAGCCTGCTTGAGGCGGACAAATTACTTCCATGAAGCACCACTGTCCTTAAGCCAAGCACCAGCTTAAACAAAATGACACATGTTAATCCGATTTACAGCCTCCTTGAGGCGGACAAATTACTTCCAGGAAGCACCGCTGTCCTTAAGCCAAGCACCAGCTTAAACAAAATGACACATGTCAATCCGATGTACAGCCTCCTTGAGGCGGACAAATTACTTCCATGAAGCACCGCTGTCCTTAAGCCAAGCACCAGCTTAAACAAAATAACACATGTCAATCCGATGTACAGCCTCCTTGAGGCGGACAAATTACTTCCATGAAGCACCGCTGTCCTGAAGCCAAGCACCAGCTTAAACAGGCCAAAATGACACATGTCAATCCGATGTACAGCCTCCTTGAGGCGGACAAATTACTTCCATGAAGCACCGCTGTCCTTAAGCCAAGCACCAGCTTAAACAAAATGACACATGTTAATCCGATTTACAGCCTCCTTGAGGCGGACAAATTACTTCCATGAAGCACCGCTGTCCTTAAACCAAGCACCAGCTTAAACAAAATGACACATGTCAATCCGATGTACAGCCTCCTTGAGGCGGACAAATTACTTCCATGAAGCACCGCTGTCCTTAAGCCAAGCACCAGCTTAAACAGGCCAAAATGACACATGTCAATCCGATGTACAGCCTCCTTGAGGCAGACAAATTACTTCCATGAAGCACCGCTGTCCTTAAGCCAAGCACCAGCTTAAACAAAATGACACATGTCAATCCGATGTACAGCCTCCTTGAGGTGGACAAATTACTTACATGAAGCACCGCTGTCCTTAAGCCAAGCACCAGCTTAAACAGGCCAAAATGACACACGTCAATCCGATGTACAGCCTCCTTGAGGCGGACAAATTACTTCCATGAAGCACCGCTGTCCTTAAGCCAAGCACCAGCTTAAACAGGCCAAAATGACACATGTCAATCCGATGTACAGCCTGCTTGAGGCGGACAAATTACTTCCATGAAGCACCACTGTCCTTAAGCCAAGCACCAGCTTAAACAAAATGACACATGTTAATCCGATTTACAGCCTCCTTGAGGCGGACAAATTACTTCCAGGAAGCACCGCTGTCCTTAAGCCAAGCACCAGCTTAAACAAAATGACACATGTCAATCCGATGTACAGCCTCCTTGAGGCGGACAAATTACTTCCATGAAGCACCGCTGTCCTTAAGCAAAGCACCAGCTTAAACAGGCCAAAATGACACATGTCAATCCGATGTACAGCCTCCTTGAGGCAGACAAATTACTTCCATGAAGCTCCGCTGTCCTTAAGCCAAGCACTAGCTTCAACAAAATGACACATGTCAATCCGATGTACAGCCTCCTTGAGGCGGACAAATTACTTCCATGAAGCACCGCTGTCCTGAAGCCAAGCACCAGCTTAAACAGGCCAAAATGACACATGTCAATCCGATGTACAGCCTCCTTGAGGCGGACAAATTACTTCCATGAAGCACCGCTGTCCTTAAGCCAAGCACCAGCTTAAACAGGCCAAAATGACACATGTCAATCCGATGTACAGCCTCCTTGAGGCGGACAAATTACTTCCATGAAGCACCGCTGTCCTTAAGCCAAGCACCAGCTTAAACAAAATGACACATGTTAATCCGATTTACAGCCTCCTTGAGGCGGACAAATTACTTCCATGAAGCACCGCTGTCCTTAAACCAAGCACCAGCTTAAACAAAATGACACATGTCAATCCGATGTACAGCCTCCTTGAGGCAGACAAATTACTTCCAGGAAGCACCGCTGTCCTTAAGCCAAGCACCAGCTTAAACAAAATGACACATGTCAATCCGATGTACAGCCTCCTTGAGGCGGACAAATTACTTCCATGAAGCACCGCTGTCCTTAAGCAAAGCACCAGCTTAAACAGGCCAAAATGACACATGTCAATCCGATGTACAGCCTCCTTGAGGCAGACAAATTACTTCCATGAAGCTCCGCTGTCCTTAAGCCAAGCACTAGCTTAAACAAAATGACACATGTCAATCCGATGTACAGCCTCCTTGAGGCGGACAAATTACTTCCATGAAGCACCGCTGTCCTGAAGCCAAGCACCAGCTTAAACAAAATAACACATGTCAATCCGATGTACAGCCTCCTTGAGGCGGACAAATTACTTCCATGAAGCACCGCTGTCCTGAAGCCAAGCACCAGCTTAAACAGGCCAAAATGACACATGTCAATCCGATGTACAGCCTCCTTGAGGTGGACAAATTACTTCCATGAAGCACCGCTGTCCTTAAGCCAAGCACCAGCTTAAACAGGCCAAAATGACACATGTCAATCCGATGTACAGCCTCCTTGAGGCAGACAAATTACTTCCATGAAGCAATGCTGTCCTTAAGCCAAGCACCAGCTTAAACAGGCCAAAATGACACATGTCAATCCGATGTACAGCCTGCTTGAGACGGACAAATTACTTCCATGAAGCACCACTGTCCTTAAGCCAAGCACCAGCTTAAACAAAATGACACATGTTAATCCGATTTACAGCCTCCTTGAGGCGGACAAATTACTTCCAGGAAGCACCGCTGTCCTTAAGCCAAGCACCAGCTTAAACAAAATGACACATGTCAATCCGATGTACAGCCTCCTTGAGGCGGACAAATTACTTCCATGAAGCACCGCTGTCCTTAAGCAAAGCACCAGCTTAAACAGGCCAAAATGACACATGTCAATCCGATGTACAGCCTCCTTGAGGCAGACAAATTACTTCCATGAAGCTCCGCTGTCCTTAAGCCAAGCACTAGCTTCAACAAAATGACACATGTCAATCCGATGTACAGCCTCCTTGAGGCGGACAAATTACTTCCATGAAGCACCGCTGTCCTGAAGCCAAGCACCAGCTTAAACAGGCCAAAATGACACATGTCAATCCGATGTACAGCCTCCTTGAGGCGGACAAATTACTTCCATGAAGCACCGCTGTCCTTAAGCCAAGCACCAGCTTAAACAAAATAACACATGTCAATCCGATGTACAGCCTCCTTGAGGCAGACAAATTACTTCCAGGAAGCACCGCTGTCCTTAAGCCAAGCACCAGCTTAAACAAAATGACACATGTCAATCCGATGTACAGCCTCCTTGAGGCGGACAAATTACTTCCATGAAGCACCGCTGTCCTGAAGCCAAGCACCAGCTTAAACAGGCCAAAATGACACATGTCAATCCGATGTACAGCCTCCTTGAGGCGGACAAATTACTTCCATGAAGCACCGCTGTCCTTAAGCCAAGCACCAGCTTAAACAAAATAACACATGTCAATCCGATGTACAGCCTCCTTGAGGCGGACAAATTACTTCCATGAAGAACCGCTGTCCTTAAGCCAAGCACCAGCTCAAACAAAATGACACATGTCAATCCGATGTACAGCCTCCTTGAGGCGGACAAATTACTTCCATGAAGCACCGCTGTCCTTAAGCCAAGCACCAGCTGAAACAAAATAACACATGTCAATCCGATGTACAGCCTCCTTGAGGCGGACAAATTACTTCCATGAAGCACCGCTGTCCTTAAGCCAAGCACCAGCTTAAACAAAATGACACATGTTAATCCGATTTACAGCCTCCTTGAGGCGGACAAATTACTTCCATGAAGCACCGCTGTCCTTAAACCAAGCACCAGATTAAACAAAATGACACATGTCAATCAGATGTACAGCCTCCTTGAGGCAGACAAATTACTTCCAGGAAGCACCGCTGTCCTTAAGCCAAGCACCAGCTTAAACAAAATGACACATGTCAATCCGATGTACAGCCTCCTTGAGGCGGACAAATTACTTCCATGAAGCACCGCTGTCCTTAAGCCAAGCACCAGCTTAAACAGGCCAAAATGACACATGTCAATCCGATGTACAGCCTCCTTGAGGCGGACAAATTACTTCCATGAAGCACCGCTGTCCTTAAGCCAAGCACCAGCTTAAACAAAATGACACATGTCAATCCGATGTACAGCCTCCTTGAGGTGGACAAATTACTTCCATGAAGCACCGCTGTCCTTAAGCCAAGCACCAGCTTAAACAGGCCAAAATGACACATGTCAATCCGATGTACAGCCTCCTTGAGGCAGACAAATTACTTCCATGAAGCAACGCTGTCCTTAAGCCAAGCACCAGCTTAAACAGGCCAAAATGACACATGTCAATCCGATGTACAGCCTGCTTGAGGCGGACAAATTACTTCCATGAAGCACCACTGTCCTTAAGCCAAGCACCAGCTTAAACAAAATGACACATGTTAATCCAATGTACAGCCTCCTTGAGGCGGACAAATTACTTCCATGAAGCACCGCTGTCCTTAAGCAAAGCACCAGCTTAAACAAAATGACACATGTCAATCCGATTTACAGCCTCCTTGAGGCGGACAAATTACTTCCAGGAAGCACCGCTGTCCTTAAGCCAAGCACCAGCTTAAACAAAATGACACATGTCAATCCGATGTACAGCCTCCTTGAGGCGGACAAATTACTTCCATGAAGCACCGCTGTCCTTAAGCAAAGCACCAGCTTAAACAGGCCAAAATGACACATGTCAATCCGATGTACAGCCTCCTTGAGGCAGACAAATTACTTCCATGAAGCTCCGCTGTCCTTAAGCCAAGCACTAGCTTCAACAAAATGACACATGTCAATCCGATGTACAGCCTCCTTGAGGCGGACCAATTACTTCCATGAAGCACCGCTGTCCTGAAGCCAAGCACCAGCTTAAACAGGCCAAAATGACACATGTCAATCCGATGTACAGCCTCCTTGAGGCGGACAAATTACTTCCATGAAGCACCGCTGTCCTTAAGCCAAGCACCAGCTTAAACAAAATAACACATGTCAATCCGATGTACAGCCTCCTTGAGGCGGACAAATTACTTCCATGAAGCACCGCTGTCCTTAAGCCAAGCACCAGTTTAAACAAAATGACACATGTTAATCCGATTTACAGCCTCCTTGAGGCGGACAAATTACTTCCATGAAGCACCGCTGTCCTTAAACCAAGCACCAGCTTAAACAAAATGACACATGTCAATCCGATGTACAGCCTCCTTGAGGCAGACAAATTACTTCCAGGAAGCACCGCTGTCCTTAAGCCAAGCACCAGCTTAAACAAAATGACACATGTCAATCCGATGTACAGCCTCCTTGAGGCGGACAAATTACTTCCATGAAGCACCGCTGTCCTTAAGCCAAGCACCAGCTTAAACAGGCCAAAATGACACATGTCAATCCGATGTACAGCCTCCTTGAGGCAGACAAATTACTTCCATGAAGCACCGCTGTCCTTAAGCCAAGCACCAGCTTAAACAGGCCAAAATGACACATGTCAATCTGATGTACAGCCTCCTTGAGGCGGACAAATTACTTCCATGAACCACCGCTGTCCTGAAGCCAAGCACCAGCTTAAACAGGCCAAAATGACACATGTCAATCCGATGTACAGCCTCCTTGAGGCGGACAAATTACTTCCATGAAGCACCGCTGTCCTTAAGCCAAGCACCAGCTTAAACAAAATGACACATGTTAATCCGATGTACAGCCTCCTTGAGGCGGACAAATTACTTCCATGAAGCACCGCTGTCCTTAAGCCAAGCACCAGCTTAAACAAAATGACACATGTCAATCCGATGTACAGCCTCCTTGAGGCGGACAAATTACTTCCATGAAGCACCGCTGTCCTTAAGCCAAGCACCAGCTTAAACAGGCCAAAATGACACATGTCAATCCGATGTACAGCCTCCTTGAGGCGGACAAATTACTTCCATGAAGCACCGCTGTCCTTAAGCCAAGCACCAGCTTAAACAAAATGACACATGTCAATCCGATGTACAGCCTCCTTGAGGCGGACAAATTACTTCCATGAAGCACCGCTGTCCTTAAGCCAAGCACCAGCTTAAACAGGCCAAAATGACACATGTCAATCCGATGTACAGCCTCCTTGAGGCAGACAAATTACTTCCATGAAGCACCGCTGTCCTTAAGCCAAGCACCAGCTTAAACAGGCCAAAATGACACATGTCAATCCGATGTACAGCCTCCTTGAGGCGGACAAATTACTTCCATGAAACACCGCTGTCCTTAAGCCAAGCACCAGCTTAAACAGGCCAATATGACACATGTCAATCCGATGTACAGCCTCCTTGAGGCGGACAAATTACTTCCATGAAGCACCGCTGTCCTTAAGCCAAGCACCAGCTTAAACAAAATGACACATGTCAATCCGATGTACAGCCTCCTTGAGGCGGACAAATTACTTCCATGAAGCACCGCTGTCCTTAAGCCAAGCACCAGCTTAAACAAAATGACACATGTCAATCCGATGTACAGCCTCCTTGAGGCGGACAAATTACTTCCATGAAGCACCGCTGTCCTTAAGCCAAGCACCAGCTTAAACAAAATGACACATGTTAATCCGATGTACAGCCTCCTTGAGGCGGACAAATTACTTCCATGAAGCACCGCTGTCCTTAAGCCAAGCACCAGCTTAAACAAAATGACACATGTCAATCCGATGTACAGCCTCCTTGAGGCGGACAAATTACTTCCATGAAGCACCGCTGTCCTTAAGCCAAGCACCAGCTTAAACAGGCCAAAATGACACATGTCAATCCGATGTACAGCCTCCTTGAGGCGGACAAATTACTTCCATGAAGCACCGCTGTCCTTAAGCCAAGCACCAGCTTAAACAAAATGACACATGTCAATCCGATGTACAGCCTCCTTGAGGCGGACAAATTACTTCCATGAAGCACCGCTGTCCTTAAGCCAAGCACCAGCTTAAACAGGCCAAAATGACACATGTCAATCCGATGTACAGCCTCCTTGAGGCAGACAAATTACTTCCATGAAGCACCGCTGTCCTTAAGCCAAGCACCAGCTTAAACAGGCCAAAATGACACATGTCAATCCGATGTACAGCCTCCTTGAGGCGGACAAATTACTTCCATGAAACACCGCTGTCCTTAAGCCAAGCACCAGCTTAAACAGGCCAATATGACACATGTCAATCCGATGTACAGCCTCCTTGAGGCGGACAAATTACTTCCATGAAGCACCGCTGTCCTTAAGCCAAGCACCAGCTTAAACAAAATGATACATGTCAATCCGATGTACAGCCTCCTTGAGGCGGACAAATTACTTCCATGAAGCACCGCTGTCCTTAAGCCAAGCACCAGCTTAAACAAAATGACACATGTCAATCCGATGTACAGCCTCCTTGAGGCGGACAAATTACTTCCATGAAGCACCGCTGTCCTTAAGCCAAGCACCAGCTTAGGCAAGGCAAGGCAAGTTTATTTGTATAGCACATTTCAACAACAAGGTAATTCAAAGTGCTTCACATAAAACCATTAAAAGCATCAAAACATAAGACAAAAGAAAAGGAGATTTAAAAACAATTAAGAACATTCATTAAAACACAGTGTAAACAGTTTCATAGTACAATGCAGAAATGCAGGAAATTGATTCATATATTAATTGAATGTGGTTCATTTAAAGGCAGCAGCAAACAGAAAAGTCTTCAATCTTGATTTAAAGGAGCTGAGGGTCTCAGCAGACCTGCAACTTTCTGGGACTTTGTTCCAGATATGTGGAGCAGAAAAACTGAACGCTGCTTCTCCATGTTTAGTTCTGACTCTGGGAACAGAAAGTAGACCGGTCCCAGACGACCTGAGGGGTCGGGATGGTTCATAAGGTAGCAGCAGATCAGAGATGTATTTTGGCCCTAAACCATTCAGTGCTTTGTAAACCAACAGCAGGATTTTAAAGTCAATTCTTTGTTGGACAGGAAGCCAGTGCAAAGACATCAGAACTGGGGTGATGTGATCCACCCTCCTGGTCTTAGTGAGGACTCGAGCTGCAGCGTTCTGAATCAGCTGCAGCTTTCTGACGGACTTTTTACAGAGACCTGTAAACACACCGTTACAGTAGTCCAGTCTGCTGAAGATAAATGCGTGGACAAGTTTTTCCAAATCCTGTTGAGACATACATCCTCTAATCCTTGATATATTCTTCAGGTGATCGTAGGCTGATTTTGTAATTGTCTTGATATGGCTGTTCAGGTTGAGGTCTGAATCCATAACTACACCTAGATTTCTGGCTTGGTTTGTGGGTTTTAACATCAGTGATTGAAGCTGAGCGGTGATTTTCAATTGTTCGTCCTTGGTACCAAAAACAATTACTTCTGTTTTATCTTTGTTTAATTGAAGAAAATTCTGGCACATCCAGTTGTTGATTTGTTCAATGCAGTTACCCAGCCCTTGTATGGGATTATAGTCCCCTGGTGACATAGTTATGTAGATTTGTGTGTCGTCTGCATAATTATGATAACACACTTTGTTGTTTTCCATAATCTGAGCTAGTGGAAGCATGTAGATGTTGAACAGAAGAGGCCCCAGTATTGAACCTTGGGGAACACCACATGTCATTTTTGTCAGCTCTGATGTGTAATCAGCTATAGACACAAAGTATTCTCGGTCCTTCAAGTAGGATTCAAACCAGTTAAGTGCTGTGCCAGAGAGTCCCACCCAGATTTTTAGTCTTTCTAGGAGTATGGCATGGTCGACCGTGTCGAATGCAGCACTGAGATCCAGTAACACTAAGACTGAACTTCTGCCATTGTCTATGTTTAAGTGGATGTCGTTGAAAACCTTAACAAGAGCAGTTTCAGTGCTGTGGTGCTGTCGAAAGCCTGACTGGAAAACATCAAAGCAGTTATTTACGGCCAAGAAGTTGGTCAGCTGTTGGAAAACCGCTTTTTCAATTATTTTACTTAAAAATGGGAGGTTTGATATTGGCCTATAATTTTTCATCGTTGCGGAGTCTAAACTAGCCTTCTTTAGGAGCGGTTTAATAACTGCAGTTTTTAGGGCTTGTGGGAAGACACCTGAGAGAAGGGATGTGTTTACAATTTGTAAAAGATCAGTGGTCATGCAGTTTGAAATATTTTTGAAAAAGTGTGTTGGTAGAATATCCAAGCAGCAGGAGGATGACTTCAGATGTTGTATCATGTCTTCTAGGCTTCTACGGTCGATTGAATGAAATTGTGTCATGATATTTGAATGGATGTTATTCAGAGATGGGGACAACACATATCCTGTGGTTGGTGTGGAGGCACTGACTGCTTGTCTGATTTTCTGAATTTTGTCAGTAAAAAAGGAGGCAAATTGATTGCATGCCCAAGTGGATTGGAGCTCAGCAGCTACCGACACTGGAGGGTTTGTTAGCCTGTCGACGGCAGCAAATAAGGCGCGTGTATTGTTCTTGTTTTTGGTTATGATGTCAGAGAAGAATGACTGCCTTGCATTTCTAAGTTCCAAATTATAATTGCGAAGTCTCTCTTTATAGATGTCACAGTGAAACTGGAGATTCGTTTTTCGCCACCTGCGCTCAGCTTTCCGACACTCTCGTTTCTCTATCTTGACCAGCGTAGCATTTCTCCAAGGAGATCTTTGCTTACCCGAGACAACCTTCACTTTAGTGGGTGCAATGGCATCAATAATATTTTTAACTTTAAAATTGAAGCCATCTACAAGCTCATTGACTGAGAGGCAAGAGAGGGCTGGTGTGCAGGAGAACTTCTGAATAAATAGTTCACTGGTGTTTTCAGAGATGTAACGCTTTGTCACAACCTTGGTTTGGACATTTGTGTGCAAGGAGATTGCACTCTCAAAGAAAACACAGAAATGATCAGAGAGTGCAACATCAGTCACAGCAACCTTGGAAATGTTTACACCTTTGGCGATGATTAGGTCCAGAGTGTGCCCCCTGTTGTGGGTGGGTCCTGTCACATGCTGAGTCAGATCATAGTTATCAAGGACACCACATAGTTCTATAGACCCTCTGTCCTGGGGATTATCAACATGGATATTAAAATCACCAACAATAACAACACAGTCAAAATCAATACAGATTACAGACAGCAGTTCAGTAAACTCATCAAAGAAGGTTGCACAGTATTTAGGCGGTCTGTAAATGTTTAGGAATAAAGCTTGAGTGGAGTTCAGAGCCACATATTCAAAAGAACTAAAATGACCAAAGGACATCTGCTTGCATTGAAGAGAATCATTAAATAAAACAGCAACACCACCTCCTTTCTTATGCGCTCTTGTTTCACCCATGAAACTGAAGTTGTCAGGTGTTGATTCAATAAGAACAGCTGCACTGTTATCTTGATTTAACCAAGTTTCAGTTAAAAACAAAATGTCCAGTTTGTGCCTAACAATAAAATCATTGATTAAAAATGTTTTTCCTGACAGAGACCTGACATTTAATAAAGCTAAGTTTAATGTGGTTAAAGCTTTCTTTGCCCAATTTATTTGGACAGGCTGACGAGGAATGTATGCTAAGTTTGATAAGTTTGCATGTTTACTGTTGTTTCTTCGCAGTCTCACCTTTCTTTTTCTATAAACTTGCAGGACAGGAATTGAGACGGCTAGCTGCATACAGGGCCCCGACTTTTCCTGGAGAGAGTCATTGGTGTCATTAGCCTTGTAGCCTGGACCCAGAAGATATCAATTATTTCCTTTATCAGTTAGGGGAGACAGAGAATGGTTGTGGAGCCGTCGAGTGGGGAGAGGAGTGTGTTTGGTTCCAGCAATGACCAGCTCATTCATGTTGTCAGTGAACTCTAGGTGGGGGGAGGATGGGGAGAGTGTGAGAGAGGATTGCAGTCCAAAGTTTGCCCATGAAGTAGAAGTAGGTGCTGGGGCCTCGTCTAGGAAGGGTGGGGAAAGTGGGAGTTGCAGTCCAAAGTATGGACCTGAAATAGAAGTAGGTGCTGGGGAGCCACGTAAAGACTCCTCGTCTCGGAAGGGTGGGGAAAGTGGGAGATCGTCTAGGAAGGGTGGGGGAAGTGGGAGATCGGAGGCGGTCCCTGATGATGAGGTTGGAGACTCCTCCTTTTGGCTGTCGTTAGGCGGGGGCATCCTTCCCGTATGGTCTCCATGGCGATGCTGTGTGGTTATCTCTTGTTTAGACTCCTCTCTGGTCTTGTCCTTGGCAGTAGGGACAGACGGGTGACGCAGGGAGAAAAATAGGTTTGAGGTAAACAGTTTTACCCCTGACTTGTTCAGGCAAACTCCATGCGCTGTAAAAAGATGTCTACGCTCCCAGAAAAGGTAGAAATTGTTGATAAAATGTACTGAATGGTCAGTACATGCAGTTGACAGCCATTTGTTCAGTGCAAACAGCCTGCTGAATCCTTCATCTCCTCCTCTGACTGGTGGAAGAGGGCCACTGATGAACACCTCAGCCTTGACAGAGCTGACTGTGTTTAACAGATCAATAAAGTCTCGCTTCAGAACTTCAGACTGTTGTTTCACAATATCACAGCTTCCTGTATGCACAATGATGTTTTTCGCTGTGGGATGGTCAGCCACGATGTCGAGGATTTTGTCTCTCATGTCAGAGACCATATCTTTCAGAAAGCAGAGTATTTTGGTGTTCTTGCTGCACAGTTTTCTGACATCTTTTACAGCATAGTCACCAACAATCAGAGTCTCAGGCCCAGTCATTAGCTTTGACTGCGGCCTTTTACTCTCACATTGACTCTCAGTTCTTACCCCGCTTTGAGGAGATGGCTGCTTATCCAGGTCATCAGATGGAGATTTCTGATCCTGCGACAATGGTGAAAATCGGTTTTGAAGTTGTAGGCTTGGTTGTTGTGGAGGTGTTTTGCAGGTTTTACTTTTCTCAGCGGTCCTTGGCTTTGGCCGTCTGGGTGCAGGGGTTGAGGAGGAGTTCTGCCTGTGTGGTAATGCAGGCCAGCCAGTCGCATCACAAATCTCAGGGCGCTGGGCTCTGTCTGTTAGTCGTCCTCCCACATATTTTCTCTTCGGCTTTGCACTGAGAGAGTTCCAGGGAGGACTACCATTTGAAGATTCATTATCTGCTCTCTCCTCCTGTTTCTTGGTAGGCCTGGTTGTGCTAGTTAGCTGTGTCTTAGCTTGCGTTTGTCCAGTGTTTTGAGTCCATGGTAAAGTGGTATCATTCCCACACAGTCCATTTACCGCCACGTTTACTTCTAGTCGGTGGATTTTTGTTTCCAAGACTGCAATCTTCTGTAGGAGTTTGTAGTAGTCGTCCGTGGAGAAGGGAGGCATCTTGCTGCTACTTAGCTTTAACTTAGCTGCTAGTTAGCATTAGCTAACAATCCAAATAGCTCGACGACTTTCTGGATTTGTCTTCACTCAAACGTTGAAGAGTGATATATGTGATATATCTGGCAAGATATATGTGATATATCTGGCAAATTGAAGCAAGAAAATGCAAGCCTCCTTGCGGCGGACAAATGACTTCCATGAAGCACCGCTGTCCTTCAGCACCAGCTTAAACAGGCCAACATGACACCTGTCAATCCGATTTACAGCCTCCTTGAGGCGGACAAATAACTTCCATGAAGCACCGCTGTCCTTCAGCACCAGCTTAAACAGGCCAACATGACACCTGTCAATCCGATTTACAGCCTCCTTGAGGCGGACAAATAACTTCCATGAAGCACCGCTGTCCTTCAGGACCAGCTTAAACAGGCCAACATGACTCCTGTCAATCCGATTTACAGCCTCCTTGAGGCGGACAAATGACTTCCATGAAGCACTGCTGTCCTTCAGCACCAGCTTAAACAGGCCAACATGACACCTGTCAATCCGATTTACAGCCTCCTTGGAGCGGACAAATGACTTCCATGAAGCACCGCTGTCCTTCTGCACCAGCTTAAACAGGCCAAATTAATATAACAGTAGTAGTAGTAAAAGTAATGGCAGTATTTGAAGTAGCAGTACTAGTAGCAGTCATACAAATAGCTGTAGTAGCATTAGTACTGGTAGTAGCATGAATAGCAGTAGTAGCAGTTGTAGTATAAGTAATAGTAGTAGTGGTAGTAATTGCAGTAGTGTTAGTAATAATATTGATGGTAGCAGTAATAGTAATAGTAGCAACAGCAAAAGTTGTAGTAGAAGTAGTAGCAGCAGTAGTAGCAGTAATACTAGAAATATTAGCAGCAGTAGTAGTTGTCGCAGTATTAGTAAGAGCATTCATTTTTTCAACAAAAAAAGCCAAATTTTGAGTTTAATGTTTAAATACAGTTAATCCATGAGGCTTTTATTTTGAAAGGGTGGGACTGGGTGGGGGAGGGAGGGGAGAGGACACATAATCATAATGTTTGACACACATAAACAGAGGTTATTAAATGACAGGCTCATCACAAGCATTTCAGTTAGGATTCACTCTCTGGGGCTTTTATTTTAAAATGACGTGTGTGTGGGAGGAGGGGGGAAAGACCTCTAAAGATCCCTAAGACCTGAATGACTGTATGAGAGAGAGACACACACAGAGAGAGAGAGGGCGAGAGAAAGACACACAGAGAGATAGAGGGAGAGGAGTGTATGTGCGCGTGTGTCTGTGTGTTTGTCAACATCACTAATTGGCTCAATCGCAAACACCTGTGTGCCTGAAGCCATTTGAAAATATTCTCCATAGAGATCCCATTGAAAATAAAAAGCTTAATCATTCAAAAAGTTTAAAGGTTAGAAATATGAAAAGTCATAGCACCCCTCTGGTGAAAGAGCTGAACATTTTAATAGTTGAACGGTTTCTGTAGCTTAAAATATGAAGGAGAAGAAGAGGGGCGACGGAAGAAATAGAAGAAGTTGAATAAAGATTTGAAGAACAATAGATTATTATATTAATAATTAAAAAGATTAAATTAAACAATTAAAAAGATTATTGTTGGAATGCTTAACAGCATTCCAACAATAATCATTAATAATTGTTACTTACATCAATAATTCTATTAATGTCAATAATTTAGTTTCTCAGATGCTGATAATCCAAACACGCTCCTTTATGTTCCCAACAATTGTTTTCTCCCAAGGCATCAACATTTGGTATATTCAACTGTATGTAACTGTTTATATGAAGAACAGTACATTACTGTCTAGAATTCCCGTTTTTTTCAGCAATTTGTGACGGTGTGGTTTAAAAATTGCAGGCGTATTATTGGTAAGGAGCCGATGGTGTCTGGTCCCAAATGTCAAGCGTAAAATGGCCTCACTCTATCGTCATGACACATCACTCATGAGTAGATATCCTCATATCCAACAGTACAAAACAACACCGCTGTTATTCCACCGTGAAAATCTGCAATTACAAATTACATTAGGAGGAGTTCCAGGAAGAATGTTCACTCTATGTGAGGGTTTGGTGATAATACCAAAACTGGATAGTATATTAGGTGCTATTATTCAAAGACGATATATATTTTCACGTCTTGAACTTAAAATGCCTTTAAATACAAGCAGAAGCATGGGACCTTTAGGCTACACACATACTGTCATACTGTGCTCATCTGATATCATCTGAATCCAAACTTCAAAGCAAATCCATCTGGATGTTAGCGGGTACAAACCAGTTCAATCCATCACGCTTCCTCATGTCTGTGTGCCATGTTGAAATGGTGAGTTGTTCCGTCAGCCTATAATGCATAAATGGCTTCATACATAATTCAATTCATAGAAAACATCATTTGCGTAATGTATTTTTTTGTCATTTTTAGTGGTCCTGTTATCACTGAAGCAAATGTGAATAATTACAGAACGCGGCCAACTGCACTTGTAGGTCGTAGCCTTGTGCTGTCGGTGCGTTCCTCTGGTGACGATGTGGGCAGTGAGACTGCTGCCTGATGGCCCGACGACCATTTTCTAATTCACAATAAAAATAAATAGATTCACAATGAGATTTTTTTGTACTATTAATTAGGGGTGGGAATCACCAGAGGTCATGTGATACGATATTATCACGATACTTAGGTCACGATACGATATTATCACGATACTGCAATATTATCACGATACTGCAATATTCTGAGTATTGCGATAACATATTTTGCAATTTATTACTTTTTTCCACTTCAAATAATGTCCCCAAAGGAAAACTGTTTCAACATGTTTTAATTAATAAGATAAAGTTTTCAGTCTGTTCATCAATCATTTTTATTGTAGGAGAATATGATTGTCAAGCAGACAGACTGACCAACAATGTCATAAATGTTGCATGAATCTGACAAACTGAACTGTTTGTATTACTACATAGTCCAACTGAACTAAATGCAAACGTGTGGACTCAGTATATGAACTATAACTTATATAAGTAGGATATTAGAGTTATATAACTCAGTATAACTTGTGATGCATGGACGTCGAGGGCAGAGAGACAGTTATGCGCTGCACTCTCCCCATGAGCCGTCTACTGTTGGCAGATTTAACCCCATTGTGAGGCCAGATGTCTCTTTGTTTTGACCAACTTCCTACCAATCACGCTGACCCGGGACCTTTGCTGACCTCACCAGAAAACAACTCAGCACCATCTTGTGGACTGAAAAAGTAATTGATTTGATTTTTTAATAGTTTATATAATAAAAGATCGATACTTGGCGTCCATGTATCGATACAATATCGCCACGCAAAATATCGTGATACTATGCTGTATCGATTTTTCCCCCCCACCCCTACTATTAATGTAAATAAGGCGCCGGACTGCATGCAGAACAAAATTTAAATCGACTAATAGAGGTTGTTAATCAACAGTTTGTTTACTGTCATTTTGCAAAAGTGGCCCCCGGGCAAAGCAAGTTGAGGATCCTCTGGTGTTCGGCTAATAAAGGAACCCAGTCGCCCGGAAAACTATTTTGACTTTGTACCTTTCTGCAAAGCACTGGATGAACCTTAATTATTTTTAATGAATGTTTCTTATCACGTTTACAATGACGTTATCATTGTAAAACAATTTGTTGGGTTTAGGAAACAAAACTTGTTTATGGTTGGAAAAAAAGATCATGGTTTGTGTTTAAATGTTAACATAATGTGACCCGATGTAAAAATCATTAATCACAGGACATTTATTCTTGCAAGGAGACAGGGTTGACTCACAAACAGAATGTACATCAACAACATAACTAAACTAAATGAAATACTCATTTTTATAGCATAGCTTTACAAAAACGTTTGCGCGATATGATTTGTCACTTGCTCTGCATGAATGCAAACTGTCCACGTTCCAACAAAAACAAGTATTCAACATATTTATTTCCTTCTCTTTAGGAAATCCTGTAGCTTACATGGTTTTGACGCATGACCCATGAATTATCACCTATTAGAATCTTTAATACAGTATTTATTTTTACAAGTAAGACATGACGCATAATAAATACGAATACAAATGTTTTGCATTTTGTACCACGAAAGAGTGTGTTAAATGAGGTGGTGGTGGTTTAGACCACAACTTTAAGCCTACGTTACAATACAGCACAATGCATTCATGAAATATAGAAGGAGGCAGAGATGGTCCTAACAGTAAGCTTTCTTGTCTTAACAGTTCTTCTCAACCAACTTTTCCATCATGTGACGCCATTTCCCTGGAGGCGGAACCACGGACAGATAAATCCCTCGCAGGCGCTGAGTCGGACACTTTGACGTGACGCACAGACGAAGTCGGAAGCTGTCCCGGTCCGAAGCGTAATGTGGCTGCAGTCCGTGCTGCTGCCTCTCCTCAGGCTGTACCTGTGCGGAATGAAAGTTCTCTTCTATCAGATGTTCAACAGATCTTTCACGCTACCAGGTAAGAATCAATGTATATGTTGTTGAGCAAATGATCTTCTTTGAAGCTATCATCTCCCGGCATGCACATTATGTGCCGTTTCCATGCGGATCTCCGTTAGAAATGGGACTGTTTACATATGATCGGTGAGATATCGCGTTAGTCCGTCATAATCTTCCAACAAAATAAATACTGATGAATCAAATCTAAAGAACGCGAGTGTAGTGAACAGCGATGCTGCCGGAGGGACCGTGGGGTTGTGTCAATGTTTCTAACCGAGTTTGGCATGTTCACATTTAAAAAACGTCTTTAAACAATAGTCTGGTATGAACATCGTTATTAACCAACGCATGACTGGAAACTACGTCTGTCTAATATTGTATCTATTTGATTTCGTGCATTAGTTTTATGAAGTATTAAATGTGAGCGCGTTCATTAATACTTTCGCTTTTGAAACCTACTGAGACCTCAACATGTAATAAATTAGACCAACAATGTAATAAAATGCCGGAATGATACTGAAATAACATTTGACCGATTCATGTAATACAAAAGTATGGTATAGAAAACGTATAATGCTCTTAGTGTCATGGTAGTTCACTGAAAATAATCCTATTTAACACTGATGTCATGTTTGGAAATGTACACTCTAGTCTTTTAAAGTTATCACAATATTGGTTTTATTCCATTTTCAATAATAAGTGCAAATTGTGTTACATTTTTTAGGAGATTATTACATTATTGGGTGCTACAAGACATAACAGAATAGTATTGACAGCCTACTATGAAGATATGTTTACCCTCATTGAGTATATGTGATTATTAATAGAACGTATATTTTATGAATATACACACACATGAACTACCCAAACTGATGTTGAAAGCAGCGCTGTGTTCCACTGCGAGGTATCAGTACGCCCTTTGTATGTGACATCAAACCTACTTTAGTTTGTTAGAGTAAGACAAAGAGAGGATTGTGTCTCCAGACAGCATGAGGCGGGTTTACACACTTCTAATCTCACAGAGAATGCAGGCTATTTATCAGCGAGTAAGAGGATTTCCTAAATTCTAGTTATTTATATGGCATTTCCTGAAACCATGACTAAAAGATAATGCCTGACTGGCTCGTAATTTTTTGCAGAAATTCCAGTTTTGCAGCTGCCCTCTTTTTATTCATTTGTTCCTTTCTTTATTTAGTTGGTTTGGACATCAGTGCTGTTTCATTCCAGGCTGTCGGCACTGACCTAATCTCTGAAATGATGAAGACTAGTTCTTTGCTTGCACCCGGGCCTGTGTTTTAATGCCAGCTAGCGGTGACTGAATACTGAATTGTGTTGAATGAAAATCCTTCAACAGATAACTGGTGTTGAATCATGTTGTTTTATGACTTAATTACAATGAACTAATAATGGTCTAATACACTGAGAATGTGCCAATCTTGTTTAAAAATGTGGTCGAGAGAGCTCTTATTAAAACACCATTTGAATACACTCCGCTGCCAGTTCATTAGGTACACCTAGCTAAAGTGTGTGCAGTCTAATACCACAGTCCTGCAGGAAATCCTCCCTTCATGAAGGTTATAATCCGTTTTTAGTCATCCTGTGTCTATTCAACTGTATGATCATGTTGGGTCATATAGTGTATAAACAATTAGAAACAGCACTATAATTACTGTTGTATTACAATTGAATACCTCTTAAACGATGTCAATAAAAACGGAACATTATAAACATGAAGGTAGAATGTATTGCAGAACTGTTTAGCATTTTTCACTGATCTAGTTTCTTGTGAGCATTGCTGACTGATTTTCAAAATCCTATCTTTTTTAACCACATCCTTCAAATGTGTATTTCACTATTCTTGTTAGGTGCTCAATAAGTGAAGGAACCGATGGAGGGTAAAAGTTCAGGACCTTCATGCTCTGGCCCCAAACTGGTGTCACACCCGCGGGCAAAAAGCAAAGTCTGGAAATACTTTGGCTTTGACACGGATGCCAATGGCTTCATATTGCACTGGAAACGGATATACTGTCGCGTGTGTATGAGTCAAATCGCTTACTCCGGAAACACCTCCAATCTTATGTACCACCTTGAGAAGAACCACCCCGTAGAATTCAACGCATATGTGAGGAGCAACACGGATCAGATGCGCGAGGCTTTTGCCATGGCGTTCGCCAGGATAAAGACCGAGCCTTCGCTCGTACCTGTTCAGCAACTGTCCCAGGACACAAACCTGAAGCCGAGTTTAGATGATGAAAACAGGCGACACAGTGATCTAACAATAGCCGTCATCAACTTCATCTGTGAGGGACTGTACCCTGTATCTGTAGTTGAAGAGCCTACTTTCAAGACCTTGATGAGTACCGTCGATCCCGGGTATTCTCTACCGAGCAAAAGTGACGTGGCCGTTAAAATGCTCCCTCAGATGTACTGCCGTACCCGGGACATGGTCTTCTGCGAGCTTGCTGGGGTTGTGAACTGTGGCGTGACCACTGACCTTTGGCAAAGCCAAACCCAGAAAAGGACCTACATTTCGCTCTCTATGCATTCAGTTAACTACAGTAGTACTATGGGCTTCTCTATGATCAACAGGTGTCTTAAAACCTTCGAAGTGCAAGAGGACAACACGGCCGAGAACATCACCAGAGCGATGTACGAGGCTTTCGTTGAGTGGGGGATAACTCACAAAGTCAGCGGTGCCACCACAAACGGTTCAGTTGACGTTGTCAAAGCGTGCTCCCTCCTAGACCTGTCCATGGAAATGCCTTGCCTCGGACACACCATCAACCGTGCGGTGGACGAAGCCTTCCAGTTGCCGCGAGTCGGCAGCTTTTTGGGATGTTGCCGAAAACTGGTCGACCATTTTCAAGAACCGACGCTGTATCTGCTGAAGGAGAAACAGAAGCAGCATGGCCTCCCGCAGTGTGCACTCATCGCAGACAGGCCCAGGTCTTGGTTGGCCACGTTGGCAATGTTGCAAAGACTGGAGCAGCAACAAATTGCTATAACTGCGACACTTGGAGAGAGTTCCAGCAGTCATCATGTCAGCTTTGAAGGCACTCACTGGGCTTTGTTGGATGACTTGATTGAAATCCTTCAGCCTTTTAAAGTTGTGGCGAACATGATCACTTCTTGTAGGTACCCAACCATCAGCATGGTTCGGCCCGTGCTTCATATGCTGCTGAACACCACCCTCAAGGTCAAGGACGGAGACCTCAAAGAGATCACCATGACCAAAGAGATAATCTCAAAGGTCCTATCCAGCACCTACTCACAGGACACACCGCCGTCGCAAGACATAGCAACGTTCCTCAACGTTGCTACATTTTTGGACCCTCGGTACAAGAAGTTGCCCTTCCTCTCCACTCAGGAGCGCTCCAAAGTTGAGAGTACCATCATAGAGGAGGCGAAAGCCATCCTGGAGAAGCAGATTGCAGAGCGACCGTGCCTAGATGATTTCTCCTTGGACTCGGATGAGCCACCGAGCAAAAAGCCTGCGCCTCTACAAGAATCTGCCAGGAGTTCAACCCAAGACAACCCTTTGGCTGCCATATTCTGTCAGTTCGATACAGACCAGAGCCAGGAGGAGCTGCATGCACAGGTGTTGGAGGAGCTGAGCAACTACAAAGCACAAAGAGTCCTCGGTCTGAATGAAGACCCTTTATTCTGGTGGTCGAGTCATGCGCCTTTGTTCCCCGCCCTCCCTAAGGTGCTCCAGAAGTACTGGTGTGTTCCTGCCACCAGTGTGCCGTGTCACAGGCTGTTCGGCTCCTCTGGGACTGCTCTGTGTGGGAAAAGGAACCGCATAGCTCCAGCTTTAGTAGATCAGCAGATCTTCTTGTACGAGAACTCGAGAAGCTACTATGAGCCTGAGCCCTGTGAGGGGGATTTAGACAACGTTTAGGAGAGCCTCTTGAGTGACTCTGCGCTTAAAATGAGCAAAAAGTTAAAGAATTGTGATGACTTTATTCCTTGTAATGGAACTGTTGTAGCAGTAATTACCTAGTTTTTTGTTTTTTTTAAGAGTTTTGACCTATATTGTCTTACATTAAAATGAATTCTAGAGAACTTGGAGGTATTGTTGTACTTTGTTAAAAAATGAGATTGAAATCAATCTTCTCATCTCAGGAAAGAAAAGAAAAACTTCAAACTGGAAGGAGTTTATTAAAGCCTATAGATCAACTCTACAAATCACTTTTTTCATCGCATTAATCAGAGGAAATCTTTAAACTGCTACAGTCACCACATCTGTTCAGTAGATGGTATAAACCAAATGTTTATGGATATTTCAGCATTAACAATGGATGGGTTTTATGTCTTGCTGTGCAGAACACTGGCACATGTGAGTATGATGTAAACGCAATCTATGAAAGTAAAGGTTTTGTCTTCATTTTACTGACTCGTTGACTTTTTTTATTGTAACATTGGTGCATTTTTATGAATACATTCACAATTATTCATCTTTTACAGGGCAACGTATTTTAAATGACATGAATTGATTCTTGAATAATTACAGATTAGACGTTCCTGTCCTGACATAGTTCATGTAACGCTGTTCTTCACACAAACATTGAATCATGTTGAGTCCTAAAAACATCTGCAAATGAAGGATTGGATAATGTTGTCATGTGATGCGCTCTCTCCTACACAGTCTTGCCCAAGCAGAATGGAAGGGTTGCCGTTGTGACGGGGGGCACCAGAGGAATGGGTTATGAGACAGCGAGGCACCTGGCACGCCTCGGCATGCATGTTGTCATAGGTAGGGTGGATTATTCTAAATACCTCAGAGTGTGAAAGATGCACCAGGATCGGCCACCTCTTGCATTTCAGTCAAACGTGATGTTTCATAAATACAGCCTAGCTTGATACATGACAGCTAATCATTTTCAGGAAGAATGAATAATTAGTAGCGACATGAGCTTTAGCCAGTCCGGTTGAGATGCAGTAGATATCTGTTGGACATTTGCCCACCAAGTCTCTGCTCTCCATCATCTCCAGCTGGAAACGAGAGGACGGAGGGAGCAGCGGCCGTCGGCAGGATCCAAGAGGAAGGCGTCGAGGGGAAAGGTAATCATCGGTCTCTGGTCATGTGTCATTGAAGACAAAAGGAAAGAACTCTTTCAATAGTCTGGTGTAGAATGTGAGCTGAGAGACGAGTGGAGCCTTCAAACCAAAGCTGCCAGTTGATACAAAATGTTCTGTATTCAAATATACATGACTGGCTGTATGAAGTCATTTGTCGTCTGAATTATTTCTTTCTTTAGATTAGCCATCTCTGAAAAAGTTTCCAATCCTTTTTTTGATATTCATAATCAATATTAGCTTTTATGTTTCCCTAAAAACTGATGTTGATGTGACAAAGATCTGGAGAAGGCAACTGCTGCTGCAAAGGTTGCGCAGTCTGTGTGGGCGTACACATCTGGATGTTAGGTCTTGATCTACTGTTACAGCTGTGTATGTCACAGAGCCGCCCGTCAGCGAGGACCATTTCTCCAACTAAGCAATAAAACTCACTATTTCAACATGTCCTATGTCACTGTTTATGTTTCAGTTGTTCTATCCTGTGACCAGTGGTCTCATTCCACTCCCTTTAGTCAGGTTAGCTAATGGTGATGTCTTTAAAGCAACAGAATTGAGAATCTAAAGGAAATTAATCTACCGTTTATTTTAGATTTTAAAGATGCTCCAAACACAGGTTCAGCATTTCACCTCCACGACTGGGTCCATGCGATCCAAATGATTTATTCGACATATGATAATGATGTTTTTATGACTTTTTTTTCAACATGTTTTACTTTTTTGTCATACTATACAGTCTTTTTATGACTTTTTAACATAATATAAATTAATAAGAAATAAGTCCAGGAAATGCCATTGAAGGGTTTATTTGAAGTCATTTGTTCCGGTTTGTGCTTCACATAAAACTGAGGATTTCATGAATCTAACCTATTTCCTCTCATTTTGAAAATCAGTTCTAAAATACAGAAGTTATACAAAGTGCTCTGCTCTGGCCCGAGGCCTGAGGAGTGCTGATGAAAGCGGTTAAATGGGACTCACGGAAGCAGCCAGCTGTTCATAGACTGATTAAAGTGACGCAGAGTTCCTTCAATTATAAAATCTTGACATGCGTGAAGCTGCTAAGAACTAAAACCAGGATTTAGGGGGAAGACATTCTAGGTTCAAAGCTGTTAACTTATATTCTTTTTCGTTTCCAGGCTTCCCCTGAATTGTCCCGTGTGCACCTATATGCTTTGTATTAACAATGGATGCAATGTGAAAGCTCTGCAGTCTCTGTCAGCTCTGTGGTTTGTTCTCCAAGCCCGCACATGATTGATTGAAGATGAGGATTTTGATCTGTGCTAACGTGGCTGTTTGTCTGTTCACAGTGGAGTTCGTCTTCTTAGACCTGACCTCACTCAAATCAGTGCGGCAGTTTGCTCAGGCGTTCAAAGACCGAGGTCTCCCGCTCCATGTTCTGGTTAACAACGGTAAGCTGCGGTAAATGCATGAAAGAGAAGATCAGACACACTGCGTACACTCAGAGCACATCTGTGTCTGTGCAGCTGGAACCATGATGGTTCCTGAGAGACAGACGGAGGACGGCTTTGAGTTCCACTTCATGCTCAACTACCTCGGCCACTTCCTGCTGACCAACCTGCTGCTGGGCACGCTGAAGAGGTCGGGGCGACAGGGCTGCTGCTCCAGAATCATCAACATGTCCTCCGCTACACACTACGCAGGCGTCGTGCACATGGATGATTTAAACAGGAGGTGAATGCCTGCTGATGATTCTGAGGGTGCTAAATCCCAAATTCCGAGGATAAATAGGATTGAGGAGTTGGGGCATTAAACACAGCGCAATAGTAACCTCCGATTAGTCCTACTGATGATTTTAGTGATCCTCTGACTTTCCATCTAGTCTAAGTTTACTGCTAACACACCGGTGTGTGCCGGTATGCATGCCTAGCATGCAGGTAGGGGGTTCGATCCCCGGTCAGGACCTCTGTGTGTGGAGTTTGACGGGAGCAGCCAAAAGCAGAAGACGCTGACACACCAAACTATGATGGTGAACATGATGAACAGTACATTTGTCAATATGTCATTGTGAGCATGAGGCAGACATTAGCATTTAGCCCCACGGAGCTGCTAGCCCAAATCCAAATAATGAAACCATTTTACAGTCTTGGCTATGATATGATGCTACATTCTGTTGTCTGCAGTATTCCCTTACAGTGTTAAAGAAGGATAAGTCCGTGTGCAGACATCTATCATCTGTGGTCTGCTGTTGTTGCAATTATTGCTTTTCATGGCAATATTGCCTCATAGATGTGTGCGTGTGTGGGGAGACAATCTGAAGAGAGACGGGCTGGTTTAGGTATTCAAGTAGATGAACAGTCGTCCATGTATCTGGCAAAACCTGTGATATTGTTGCCGAAAAGCTAACCAAATACAAAGAAAACAAAGTACTATGTTTAAAAAAAACACCTGCATAAGAATCCTTAAACAAGTAAATTACAGAGATTAAGTAATGAAGGATTATTTTAGCATCTCAGATACACTTTAAGTCATGCAAAGAAGATTAAGGCCAGCCTAAATGCTGCGTTCACACCAAACGCGTCGAAAATTCAACGCACGTCTAGATTCCATACAAAGTCTCTGCACAGACGCGATGAGACTGACGCGGCGCAAATCTGCAAACTCAATGCTATTTTTACATCTGTCCTTTGGTTTAACCAACATAGTCAACTCACAGCTCCAAACCATAACCACTGTTGGAGCTCAGTGTGAAGCTGACAGACTGATAGCGTCCCTCGCCCCTCTCTAGGATCTGCTACAGCTCCCACGGTGCTTATTCCCAAAGCAAACTGGCTCTGGTCCTCTTCACCTACTACCTGCAGGAGCAGCTTACGGCCGGCGGCTTCCCGGTGACCGTCAACGCCGTGGACCCCGGCATGGTGGACACAGCGCTGTACGACAACCTGTGGAGCCTCGCGCAGACGCTGAAGAGACCCGTGGCCAAGATACTGTTCAGGGTAGGTCTTCAGTCTGGCCAGATCAGTGTGTTGCTGAGACAAAGAGAGGTCTCTGTAAAGGGGCGGGGCAGTGGTGAAACCCACCTGACACAGAAACAGGAAACTGTTTCTGAATCGACCGTGTTCTGAAAGAATACATGTTGGGTTTTTTCATGTTCATCAACTCAACTGCCATGGTTTCTTTTGCTCTTCTCAGACTCCAGCAGAGGGAGCGTCCATATCCATCTATGGCGCAGCTGCCTCTGAGATGGAGGGCATGGGGGCCTGTTACCTGTACAACAGCCACAAGACTCAGTCCTCCGACAGCTCCTACGACTCCGAGCTACAAGCCGAGCTGTGGAAGAAGAGCTGTGAGCTGGTGGGCCTTCAGATATAGTTCCACATCCTCCAGAGTCACAAGTCCTACCGAACCGCTGCCTGACTTCATGTAGTGTCCCAACACTCACATCTAGACTTCTAGGCCGTCCACATCTGCTGACACAGACACTGACACAGACACAGAGCTGCAGCTTGATTACATCAATATAACTGAAATAACATGAAAACTGTTGATAATTTATTAAATTCATACTTGAAAATGGCAAAACCGAAGAGAAATGTGCACATCAGACCTGATGGGTGGGTGAGCTTGTCCTCATTTCTGCTGCATTGTCACAGAAAGTATTCTGTGTACAATGAATATGTTTTGTTTCTTAACATCAGCTAAGTTGTCGCTCTCTGCTCTTCTGTTTATAGAGATTAAAGATATGTTAATATCTTGTGGGGTGGTGTACGATTCTGACTAAAGATATGTTAATATCTTGCCATGCTTCCATACAGAGCAGCTGTGCTGTGTTAAATATCCACAGACAGTCAGAGCACGTGAGATTCCTACGGCCTAGTGTTGCCTATTGAAGCCGACAGATGATTTTCCATATTCGTGATTTAATGTGACCTGTGAGTTTGTAAGTTGTATAGAATCAGTATTCAATCACAACATAGAATCTGGAACTAATTTAAACATCGAGTCTACTGAAAAGTGAGTTTTCACACATTTAAATGTATCTCTATGCCGAAAATAATACATTATTGAATGTATCTTATTGCTGAAAGGAAACACGGTAGAAGTTGCAACTTCACTTGAAGATGCCGCCAGATCCTACACACCGGCCCTTTAAGTGGATTCAGTTTTAGGGTATAGATATTCCATTTGTACACCACAAAGTGCACTTTTTTTGCCTTAATAAAAATTAATTTTTACATTCATATTTTGAATTAGCATTTATAGTGCAATATCATTTCACATATTTAACTCAGAGTCCCCACATGCTGATAGCTTTAGCTTGAGTTGACGATCCAAGTTGTTTAATACAGCTGGAGCCTGCGGGTCCATCTTATCATATATTTGAGTACGTTTCATAAGAACTAGTGACCAGTTTTAGCAAATTCTTGCAAATTGCTTTTTAATGGAAGTCTATAACTATATGTGATGCGTTTACAAAGATTACATAAATGTAAATCGCCGTCCCGGATCATGGCGTCATCTTACTTTCTATAAGTATAAAGAAGTTCATGTTCATATATTTATGTTTATGATCCTGGGCCTGGACTCTTCTGTTTAATGTTCTGAATACATTTCAGTGTGTCAGCATTCCAATCAAACTGACTATACTGCTCACAAATGGTTTACCACCATCACTGTGAATTATGCCTTTATTCCAGATTGTACTAATTTATAGTCATGTGAGTTTACAGTTATTATATTAACAGGTTAAGATGTCCCACCGATTCACAATATGTTAATAAACACTAATTAACAAATTGCTTCGTATGAATGAATTTTAACTTTACATGTATACAATTAGTATATAAATAACAATTGTGAAATCAGACAAGCCTTTATGAATATGCAATAATACACTTTTATTGATTTAATCAGTAAGAACATCAAACATGCACAACCTTAGAATGGCCCCTTAACCCAGTCCAAGTAACCAGAGGAAACATTTACCATTCTTTAACATAAGGTTTGTGTCATGTAACTAATTATAATGTGCAAATACAAATCGAACAGCTGATTTTGTTCAAATGTGAAAAGATGTAACTAAATAGATCAAAGGTGGAAATTATAGCCCTATTGATACAGGATGTACATTTCTGTATTTGTACAAGAAAATGACAATATATCAGGCAATACTCACTTTTATCACAATATTTTTGTGCGGAGTGTGACATTTTACTAATAAGCCAAGATACAGGCCCACACACACACAGGTACCAATCCTACTGGAGATAACAGTCAGCAGTTTTCAGTGTGCAGTTAAAGGATATGACATCATATGAACAGTATCAGTACTGTTAAACGTGTGCTTACACATAAAGAGGCTGGCTGGCATAATAGACACTAACCCCTCATCTCTGCCCTAACATACCATCAGTGGATATATATTCCTGTTAGTAACCCATTCGTACATGTCAGTGCTGTGCAGCGCACTAACCAGAGGATTGATCCACTTTCTTGGATTTAGCCCGCTCCAGGTGGCTTTAGTATTTTCAGAGGTCTGTAACTTTGTTTTAACCTCAAATGTTGGTGAAACGAGTCACAAACATTTAGGGTTCAATGTAGTGAGTGGACCGAAGTCATACGGGGACATTTCACACAAGGCAAAACAGAGCTGAGGGTAAAAAATGTTATTTTCAGTATATCAGTGTACATCATTGTATGCTTGTACCGTTGGTGTCCCTGGAAACCATTTCCTGTCCTGTGTCAGTACTGATCTCACCCAAAGAAATATGTCTTGGGTCTGGACTTAAAGGAACCTCTCCCGGACCCCTCCTGCTCCTCCGTGTCTCGGAACGTGGTGCTGTGGACAATCTGCGATGTCCTCAAGCGCAGCTTCTGCAGTTTGGGCTTCATCCTGCTGAGTGAGGACTTCCTCCTGACGACTTTCTGTCTGGGTGGGACCTCGCCGTCCACGGAGTCCCAGTCGTTGGGTTTGAGGAGTCTGAGGGGCTTCAGGTTGGAATGGAGAGCCTTGGAGAACCTCCAGCGGCCTCCTTCCCTGAGGTCTGCGTTCTTTGAGTCAGCACGCTCGTACACTCCTATTATATCCCGCATGTGGACACTCACGTTGTCAGTGAGGTACTGGCAGGCCTTCCTCCCGCTGTAGTCTCGGATCTCCACATCGGCGTCGTAGGCCCCCACCAGGAGCTTCACCACCTCCATGTGGTTGTGCATGGCAGCCACGTGCAGCGGCGTGTAGCCGCTGTTGGATCGGACATCGGCGCTGATGGGGACGTCGTGCTGCTTGGCAAAGTTGATGAGCAGCGCCATCAGCTCGGGCTTGCCTCGCTTGGCCGCCCAGTGCAGGCAGGTGAAACCGGTGACGAAGTCCTTCCTCAGGACGAGGCTCGGATCCGTGGCGAGGAGGAGGCACAAGCTGCCCCACTCCCCGTCCGAGGCGCACATCATCCACTCGTGTTCCAGCGGGTCCAGAGTGACGACGGTCCTGTCGTCGTCCGGGTCGGAGGAGATCAGGGAAGCCGAGTCGCCGTCATTCCTGTCGGACAGGTAGACTGAGTTGTGTATCACCATGCTCCGCCTCAGCTGGGGGGAGCTGTTCACCATTACCTCGATGTGTGTTCGACTGCCTTTGGGGCTGCCGGGTCCTTCGCTCCCAGACAGACTGCGTGTGTCCAACTGCCCTTCATCCGCCTCCTCTTCGTCTGACTCCGGCTGTCTGGAGGGAACATGCCGTTGGGATCCTTTTGAGCTCCTGGTCCCCACATTAATGTGTTCTACTTCATTCAGGCCTTCTGCTGAAAGAGACTCCGTCTCAACCGGTCCGTCTCTGGGGCCGAGTCCAACACTACCTGTGTCTACCTGTCCTGTAGTACCGGTTTGTACAGGCCCCAGCAGGATGACCATAGATCCCTCTGCAGGAACAGGCGAAGCTTTAGTCACTGAAATTTCTGGTATTTCAGGCTCGTTTACAACCTGCTTCTTCTTGGAGTCCCTCCTCTCTCGTTTGAAGCTTTCTCTGTTTCCCATCTCACCTGAGTGACTGTCCACTTCCTCAACTACACAAACAAACTCGCCACACTCACTCGTGTCGTCCGTTTGCTCTGTAAAAATATTCGCAGCGTTGAAATCATGCGGAACTCTCACCTGGCGCTCACTTCCGCAACCTGCGCCAGGTGGCTGCGCCTCACCTCCTGCGGCGCGAGGCTGGGCTGGGAGCTCCGCTGCGTCACTGCCACGAGCCCGACGGCTGTCTGAACCTGCAGGATAACGGTGACGGAGTTCCTCTCGGCACGTTACCGGCTTGGTTTCTGTCCCGTCGCTAACACTCCAGTTCAGCTGCTCCTTCTCTGAACCGCGAAACTTTGTCTTCAGGCGGACATATTTCACTTCACTCTCAGTCTTTACAAAAGCAATGTTGTCCACGTACTTTTTAAATGTCTCACGGACAGCAGCTTTGTTCTCCGGCTCCTCCGGGAATACGGCCTTAAAATGCGCAATTAAATCCGTGTTTTTCACTTTGCCCCCTTTCTCCTTTAGAAAGGCGAGAATTGCCTCTTGAGTACACTCGGACGCCATTGTAAACTACTAATTTGAATAACCGTCAAAGCAGCAAAACATCGTCTAAACATGCGTTCCTGTCGTACCGTCCCATACCGACAAATCCAACGAGTTATCATTCGGCGCAGAACTGAATGAAGTAGAACCGCAAACTGTGCCACGTGAGGACGAGTGTGAGGTCGAGCTTTTCACTGCGTTCTATTTCTAGCGTTCTTCGCCTCTTAGCAACCGAGTGCAGGAAACGGACACTCGCGGACCGTACCATTTGTTCTGTAGAGGGGGGGGGGGATGCTTAAAACCTATGGTTAAAACCCGTTAAAAACGTCATTCATGTTTCTATGAACTGCCAAACACACTTTCATTACGTGCACTTTCAAAGGTGATGACGTTTGAAATGAAATAATACATTTTAACATTTAGTTTTCTTCTGAATTAAGTGGTCCTCAAGGGCAATGCCAGTTTGTGAACATACCATGTTGTTAGTTGAAGAAATCAACTTAGTGGACGTGTGATTATGAATAACTATGAAACAAGTTGTATTCTGAATGAGTCATGTGTGAACAGTATGTTATGGGAAAACATGAACTGGTTGCTGTGTTGCACAACAGGACTGAACAAGTCTGGCACAGCACCGGCCTGAGTCAGCCATGCTTCAAATTAAATATATAAGATAACCAGTAGGCTGATACTTAAACAACGATATTTTTAAAAGGTATAATGTGTAGTATTTTCCTATGTGTCTGTATCTACAGAGACCCTGAACTCTGCTTCTACTTTATTTTACCTTTCACTGAGTGGCAATTTTGGGCATATTTCAGCATTATAGACTGTGATAAATTGTGGTAACACTTAATAGTTCCACAATTCCCACAAAAAGTCTTCATTCAGCTGCTGTGGAGAACCTGTGGCGAAGATCCGCGGCGGATTCAGAGACAGCAGTGATGGGACCAGGCATAGGATACACACCTCAAGGACCCTACAGTGCAGGTCCAGCTGTCAACTCATGGCACCGGATGGAGAGAGCCCCGATCCCTTCCAACGAGAGATTTCCCCAGTACATCGCACCGGAACCAAGGGAGCCAGACTGGGTGAAGCCTCAAGCAGGACCTTCAGGCCTTGCAGCACCTCCCTAGGGAGAACCCATCGCAGAAGTCCTCCACCAATGACCCCACCGCAACCCACCTTCCTGCCCTCATGCTTCAGGACAATGGATCGGACCAGCAACCCCTTTTCACCGAGCATCAGATGAGTCATCAGTCAGCTCTGTTCTCACCCCCACCACACCGGTCGACACCTCAGAAGGATGGCCACCACTGGACACTCCCCCACTGCAATCTCAGTCAGTGCAGTCAGCCGTAGCTGAAGAGCCACCACCTAAAGAGACCCTGAAATCTGCCTCCGAGATCAACAAAGACCTTGCTGTTCTTGCTGACATTGGGATTGAAATTGGAGACCCCAAGACCTTGGCCACCATGACCCGGAAGGAGTTCTCACGCCTCACATTAGATCTATGGTGCAGAGAGGCTGGAGCACTACAACGTCTGAGAAGCAAATACAAGAAGCGGCATTCCAGCAGAAAACACCACCTCAGTATACAAGCTCAACTGAAACAATACAAACTACAACTGGCTGAGGTGACCAGCACCATGAATAGCTACGCCCGCCAACTGGAAATCAGAGGCAGCACCTTGCAGCGTATCGTCGACTGCAAGACATCACACTTATTAAACCAGAATCCCCATATGGCACCTAAACAGAGACTCGGTATACAAGCCTCTGTCAGGATCTCACCTTCTAACTCTGATGAACAGAAATATATATTTAACACACTAAAGCAAAGGGATGAAGCAGAAAAGCAGAATAGATCTAAAATACAATAAAATAATATTTTGAAATGCTCCATTGTGCATGAGTGCTTTTACTGTAACAGAGTATTTCTACACTTTCTTACTCGTGCTTTTAAAAGGCAAGGCAAGTTTATTTGTATCGCACATTTCAACAACAAGGTAATTCAAAGTGCTTCACATAAAACCATTAAAAACATCAAAACATAAGGCAAAAGAAAAGGAGATTTAAAAACAGTTAACATTTATTGAAACGTTAAAAATAGAATAATAGTTGCAGTGCAGTGTAAGAAATAAAATACAGTAATAAAATGCAGAAATTGATTAATATCCTTGAATGTGGTTCAATTAAAGGCAGCAGCAAACAGAAAAGTCTTCAATCTTGATTTAAAGGAGCTGAGGGTCTCAGCAGACCTGCAGCTTTCTGGACTTTGTTCCAGATATGTGGAGCAGAAACACTGAACGCTGCTTCTCCATGTTTAGTTCTGACTCTGGGAACAGGAAGTAGACCGGTCCCAGACGACCTGAGGGGTCGGGATGGTTCATAAGGTAGCAGCAGATCAGAGATGTATTTTGGCCCTGAACCATTCAGTGCTTTGTAAACCAGCAGCAGGATTTTAAAGTCAATTCTTTGTTGGACAGGAAGCCAATGCAAAGACATCAGAACTGGGGTGATGTGATCCACCCTCCTGGTCTTAGTGAGGACTCGAGCTGCAGCGTTCTGAATCAGCTGCAGCTTTCTGACGGACTTTTTACAGAGACCTGTAAACACACCGTTACAGTAGTCCAGTCTGCTGAAGATAAATGCGTGGACAAGTTTTACAAATCCTGTTGAGACATAAGTCCTCTAATCCTTGATATATTCTTCAGGTGATAGGAGGCTGATTTTGTAATTTTGTAATCTTGATATGGCTGTTCAGGTTGAGGTCTGAATCCATAACTTTCCCGACCACGTCTGGCCAATTTGTTTTCCCTCCCCCTTCCCCATCAAATTGAATCCCAAGTATTCTTTGATCAGTCTGGGTCACAGTCAGGGGGAGTTCTGTCATTTCAGTTGCCTTCCACGGTCCATAAAATGAGCTTGGGTCTTGCTTCTGTTGAGCTTTGACCCAGAGGCCCGGCCGTACCAGTCAGTCAAGTCCAGCGTCCTGTTGACAGATAAAGGTCAGTGTATAAAATGTTTATGTCGTCCATATGTAAAACACATTTGGCTTTGAGTCCTCCACTCCCTGGGACTGTCATCAACATATTGTAATGAGGCAGAATCATTTGGTAAGATCGGCCAGATTGTCTCTCAAGGCGCTGTGAAATATGGCAGGGCTTTCTGAATATCTATGGTGACACCAGGTCCAGGTATAGTCTCTTCCTTTAAATGAGAAGGCAAAACAAAATTGACTATGCACAGGTACGGAACGAAAATGCATTTGCCAATGGAGAACAATACCCTTATTATGATGTGGGCAGGGGTAAGGGAATGGGTGTTGTTTTGGATTTGGAACAGGGCACGTCAACTCAGGCTTACCATGAGCGTTTTGACTGGGACAACTGGGTCTTCAGCTGCTGTCGACAAGAGTGCTGTACTTACTTTGGTTTCTCTTAATAATGCACAAGTATTTCGCCTTTTACTAAAGACTTCCGTGGAGAGGAACACCAATGAGCTGAACCTATTTTTGGCAGGCTTTGCCATTTGGCTGAGTCTTGTGCATTTGTGAAAGGAAAGCTGTCCATGGAGGGTTTGGACGGGTGTGCTAAGCAGCAGCCACTGCTATGCCCAACTGAGGTTACCAAACCTACTGGTGGCCTTGATGGAGTCATGGAGCTGAGTAAAGGATCCAAACATGGACGGAATGGCTAAGGGAAGCCAGTACAGGTGGGCTCCGGTGCTGGCACTTCGGGGAGTGAAGTGAAGGCAGCGCCCCGGGTGGAGGAGGGACCCAGGCACCCATGGGGGATGGCTTTACTACTCGAAGCAAGGGGCCCGGAGAGGCTCGCAGGTTTTCGGAATGGGACTGCTGACGGAGCATGGAGAGTTCGGTTTATGTTTTTCTTTCCATGTCTTTGAGGCTATTGGCTGGAAGACTGCTCCCTGTGTTCTTCTCAGATCATGACTGGCTGCTATTGGAAGTGCGCTCAGACGTGCAAGTGTTTGGGACTGAGTACTGGCGCCTTAACATCAGCATCCTGGAGGAGGAGGTTTTCAACCAACATTTTCGTTTGTATTTCAAAGGCCTGGAAGGACTAAGATCAGTGTGTTCTGGAGTAATTGAGTAGTGGGAGGTTGTCAAGGAGCGGACAACATTTTTTTGTTTAAGTATTGTAAAAGGAAGGCGAGTATGGTGAAGAGGGAGCCGTTTCTAAGACAGCGATCACTTCCTGTTGGTGTTAAAACTCTTGCTTGTCTGTGGCATAGTTTGACACCGTTGGGAAGGACATTCACTCTACATCGTGTGAAATACAGTTCAACCTCTATTGGTTGCAATTGATTTACACAGGAATACATGGACACACAGAGAGTTTCTTACCTGCGCTCTTCCGGATCACCATCTCGTCCAGGCCAAAGAGGAAAAGGTAATCGCACTTTTAATCATTTTCTTACTTCATCAGATTTGATACAGGTACTGTTTTTAGTTTATTTTAGGTGTTTTATCTTTTTACCCCTTAGCTACGTGGTGCCTCCACCATGTCTGCCAACCATGCTGGCATGCGGAGGCACCACAGCGTCTGACTAACTTTCAAAGAAGTAGATGTTAAACTGCTGGGAATGTCTAGACTAGACTTCTTTCAGAAGTTAATCCAAAAAGCCCTGAACTTTAAGCCAGAAGACCTGAACTGCATTTTGACCCTACCATCCAGCAAAGGATTTGATGTAAGCTTTGGCTCTGCCATAGCACTGAAAAGAGTTGCGAAACCCCAGTTTTCTGCCTTTAATGTTGAGAAACTGACTGATAATGCCTTTAAAACAGTCATTGTCAGAATGTTCAATGAGTGAATGCAGATGACATTTGTTTGTGGCTGGGTAGATACTGCACTGTCAAGGCCAGGCTACCATTTAAAGCAGGGGTCTCTAACTGGCGGACCGCGGTCCGGATCCGGACCCAGACGCAGTTGCATCCGGACCAGGACCTAAAATCGATATTTCGGAATCACTCATATATTAGGCAGCGAGTTTGTACTTTAACCGGTAGGGTTGCACGGTGTATCGATACTAAAAAGGTACAGCGGTACCTGTACGTTAAAAACGATACGATTTTGCATATTTTTAGTATCGATACTTCATAAAAATAGCGCGCGATCAGAGCGCACACGCTGCTCCGCTCCCTGTCATGCTGCCTGCAGGCATGCAAGGGGGCGGGGCTGCCCAGCGCGCTCACAGCAACAGGCAGCGCGCGCACTCACAGAGAGCGATCACAGGGGAGACATGCAGGAGCTTTTGCCGACCGTCCTCAGCTTGTTGGAAAACAAGAAGCCAGAAGTATCATCTGGAAGTACTTTGGCTATATTGCAGACAGTGAAGGAAAGCCCACTGACCTGTCTGCGAAACGTGTTTCAAAGCCACAGACAAAGTGAGGCAACACGTCTAACATGGCAAAGCACCTTTCAGACAGACACCCTGAACTTTTTAAAGAGTTCAAAGAACAACGGGTAAGCAAATGTAATTATAAACATGAACACCCCCAAGCTCACCCATAGACAGCTAACACCAGTAGCCTTAGCCTAGTTTGACAACAAGCCTATATGATCATGAGGTCACATTGCACACAAGCGTGCACTAAATGAAACACAATTGATGCAAAATGGCTCCATGCTGGTGGAGCCTGAGGGTGGAGCTTGAGCTCATTCTTTTTATTTTTAGTTTAGGAAAAATAATTATTCCATGAATTAAGATAAAATATGAAGTGAAAATATCAAACTCACTATGCAAGTAAATGAAGCATTGTTTATCCACCCACTCCCACAGACAGTCAGACAGATGCCAGAGTCGGCAGCAATCATGGCACCTTGTAGTTTTCATTAATATCTTGCTGTTGGCTAATACTAATATTAATGCCATTTGTTAAGTGTTCAAAAAGCAGGGCAGGAACAAGCTGGTAAAAAAGGGAACCGTACAGATGTTTTATTTATTACTAGTATAGATAAATATACCAGTTCTCCAAAAACAGAAACGTGTTCAGAAAGAATATAATTCATAAGCAAGAATGAACAGACTCTTCTATGTTAATTCTTCCCACAGGCAGTGTGTCATATGTTCAGAAACCGTAACTATTGATAAAAGCAGCAAATGAAGCGCACTACGAGGCAAAGCACAACTCTTTTGAACAAACGTACCCACTCACATCTGAAATGAAGACAGAAAATAAACCTAAGAGCCCAAAATGATCAGAATCCTAATGCATGAATTCACTGTCCCAACAATGATGTTACCAGAGAGGATAGAGCTGAAACAAGTGTTAATAACCACAGATAAAGTCCATGCTCACTGATTTCTCTTTTTAGAAGACAAAAATATTATATTGTGGCTTTTTGATTGACATCACTTCACACATGAATGAACTGAATTTAAAGCTGCAGGACAATTCAGTGAAATACATTTTTCTAAAATTAATTTCTTTATTTTAAGATGCACATTCTTCAAAAGCATTCTGTTATGTCAGTTATTCTTTAATCCAGCCATTATTTTACTTGAAATGAGAAGAATATTTATTTATGTATTATTTATCATCCATCCAGTTAAATTTGAAAACTGAGAATAATAGTTTGTTAAAATATAATTGATGTGTACTTTCTTTATTTGATTTGACAGTTGTTGACTACACAGATACGTTGTTACTACTACTAGGCTTCTTGAATATATATATATATATATATATGAATATATATATATATATGAATATTTTAAAATATATATATATAAATATATATATATATATATAAATATATAAATATATATATATATTCATATATATATATATTCATATATATATATATATATATTCATATATATATATTCATATATATATATTCATATATATATATTCATATATATATATTCATATATATATATTCATATATATATATATATATATATATATATATATGAGATTTTCTCAAGACCCCTGATTTAAAGGCTTCATCATGTGTGTGCTATTTCTCAGTTATGACTTAAGCTAAGTGTAAACTAAGTATAACCTCTCTATTGGTCTCAAGACATGGATTATGCATTACATATAGACGGTCTTACTGAGCATACAGTGTAGCAAACTGACAAGTAGCTTTTTGTCAAAATACTCGACTGAAAGGGAAGCCATCTTTGTTAAGCAGCATAGCTGGCATCAAGCCAACAGCTTCCACTGTTGTCACATCTCTTCTGAGGCATCAGCCTGCTGTGGCTGCTCCTCTTTCTTAAACATGTTTGATCAGGATCAGTTGTTGAATTAATCCACATTGACTTCATATTAGCCTGCTAAAAGATGCACATTGTTACCAATTTAGGTCTGCTGACTGTAAAGTATTTATCAATCTTGCATTATTTAGTCACTTTGTACTGTGCTCTCCTTCAGGAAATCCCAACATGGCACCAACACTTAGCTAAACACCGGCTTTTACCTGTCAATGAATGACTTTTATCCTGTTTTTTAAGTTTTTCATTTTTACGATTGTGGTTATATACTCTGACTGCACACAGAAGGCCCAAGTTGTAATTGTACTACGTAATAATACTTTCTCATTTTACATCAAAGTATGACAAAATTCAATGTTAAGCCTAAATGTCTCATTTTCGGTGATTTTAACATACATCGCTGCTGCCCTTCCCAGACTTCAGATCATTTCCCATATGAAATCAACCATGCAGCCTTTATTATATAATAAATACATTTCCAAAAGAAGTTGACTCATTTGGGCCCAGTATGTTATAGATTTTTAATAGCTCAGAAGCAATAAGAACTATTTCATCCACTCTAAACATGCTGTAGTCCAACCTCTTATAAAGAAACGTAATCTTGATCATGTTCTTCACAATGAGGTTTTCTAACTATCACAAGTTTTAGGGAAAGTGGTTCCAACCCAACTTTAAAGTTTGATGCATCTTAATAACATCTTAATAACTACGAGAGCTTTACAGAGCACAAAAACTGAAGCGAACCAACTCTCTCATTTTAGCAGCTGTTTAAGTTAAAACTTGAAAGTCAGCTAACCTTAATACATTCCAGAGAAAGCATTCATTTGTCTACGCATGTCTCCGACTACAACCTCAAACATGATGGTGCACTTCCATGTGATAAAACAGACAACAAACATTTTCACCCCAATGATGCATTTATCAATATTAAAAACAAATTCATAACAGTATGCTCATTACAAGAGCACAGCTTGAAAGGTGTTTGTATCAGCATTTAAAGAACCACTGAATGGAGTACTGGTTTAACGCCACGTGTCCGGTGGGTCATCTCTTAAAAGGTACAGTGGAACAGGTTTCTAGCCTCGTTGCCACCACAGCAGCAGTGCAGCGCTTACGTTGTTAGAGAACACTTCGCTCCATCACTTCTTCCACATGTAGCTGTAGTTGCTCATGTTGATGTGAGTCAGAGCAGTCTTGCCCAGGCTGGAGGGCTGCTGGAGCTGCTGGAGGGAAGCAGGATGGAGACCACAAGCAGACAGGTCCACCGACCCACCAGGACACTGCAGACGCACAGAGACAGCTGGACTAAGAAAGACACCCGGCATCCTTTAATCCGACGCCGATGCCGCTTTCTGTGGCGGGACAGCTTGGACGCATCAATGGAACCTCTGCACGTTAGCTGTTACTCAGTCAGGCAGGACTGTGCTGCCCACCGGCTGCTAACAGCTAACGCTAACTAGCTCTTTTCTGTAGTGCATGAAGTTATGAACGAAGTTTGATCTGTTCATTGAAGTACATGGCTGTCTTACCTGTTGCTTGGTGGTGTGCGTGTTCATGACAGCGGTAGGTGTGTGACTGTAAAGAGCAGCTGAGAAGTTCCCTTTCTGTGCGGACCGAAGGAGGGTTGTGACGGTGTGGAGGGAGGAGGGGAGGATAGGTCCTAAAGGAGGGGAAAACTAGTTCAACGTGTAATGGGAAAATATGTCAGTCTTATTTTTAGGGTTAAAGAATGTAAGCTCTTACATTGCAAGCACCAAACACTGTTCTTATCACATTCTTGTAAGTTTCCATCCAGATGTCCCGCTATCTGTTATCTCATGCTGTCATCTGTCTTTAAGGACGGAGACACAGAGGCTTTAATTGCGGTAATTTCCTTGAGTTTGAGCCTTAGCAGAAGGATGACCCTCTGCAGGCATATGTGATAAGATAGACACAGGGGTAATGAGCCCCCACATGCTGTGACTTAAACTCCTCAACCAGGTCAAAAGGACGGTGGAGGAGAAACACCTGGCTGAATTATCTGTTGTTCATGAAGAGACAAGCGGGTACAAAGGAATTGTACACAAGTCATTTAAGAGACCTCAGGTTATCAAACACAGGACGCTAGGCTTCAAAGGAAAACCTCTGTCATTCTTGTTTACGAAGGAACATTCCAGCATGCTGGCTGGAGCATAAAAGTCCATGCATTTGACTGTGAATTTAGGGCACTCCTCACGAGACTCGGTTTTACGTGTCTGTTGAGAACCGTTTCTCGCTTTTGCTTGCAAGCAAATAAATTGACTATCTTTGATCTTTCATCAAGACTCTGTTTCATTTGACATTGCTTTGATAACACTTTTCTCCCGAACAGTTTAAGAAATATTCTATCACAAACGTTACATCGAACAATGCCTCCACAGATTCTACACTCAAACGCCCTCAAATAGCAGAACGGATCACTAGCCGAGGTACCTGTGATCTCCAGACTGCTGATGTTCCTGTAGGTCGAACCAACCTGGCTCTTCACATTCACACTGCGGGCCTGAAAAACAGACAGATGCAGACATAGCAACAGCAGTGTGTGCCTTTACTCTGTGTTTATGTGTGTGTGCATCGTGTGTGTGCGTGTGTTCACACCTTCAGTGTGTGCATCGTGTGTGTGCGTGTGTTCACACCTTCAGTGTGTGCATCGTGTGTGTGCGTGTGTTCACACCTTCAGTGTGTGCATCGTGTGTGTGTGTGAGATCACACCTTCAGTGTGTGCATCGTGTGTGTGTGTGTGTTCACACCTTCAGTGTGTACATCGTGTGTGTGTGTGTTCACACCTTCAGTGTGTGCATCGTAGCTCCCCTGAAGGCGCTGGGAGCCAGGAGTGTTGGGGGTAACCCGGCCTGGGAGCCCGCTGCAGCCACCAGACCCTTACAGCTGATGAGGAAGTTGATGAGGGTGAAGGTGTGCAGTCCCTCCACACACACCACAGACTCCGGCTTGTGGTCCAGAGACACAGTGGGACCTTCCTTACGACTACACCAGTGGTCAAGGAGCTCTGACTGGTTGTGACATGGCATTGGACACATGGCGTTTGTGAACCCGAGCAAAGCTCAAGTTTAGTTAAGTGGTGTGAAACACAAATAGGACAGCCGACAGTCGGTGTCAGAGAAGCAGGAGGATACAGTTGCATGGTGATGCTGTCTGGCTTCTTGATTTTGTCCTGGACACCCATCTCCTTCAGCCAGGAGAAGCTGCCGTCTTCATCATCATTCTCTCCATCGTCACCTGCCGGACTCTCCTCGCACTCTTTCAGCTCAGGACACCTACAATTCAAGTTATTATCCACAATGTCAGCAAAATCATCCGTTCAATGGATTAGGTTTGACCCATGGCACATGCAGATATGTTCTTCTTCATCCCATACAGTCAGTGTAATCCCCCTGAGACATGATTTTCACACACACATCCATACTATCACAGAGGAGACGACACACTTACTCCTGCTCTTCCTCCTCTCCCTGCTGCACGCTCAGGTTCTGTTGCTCCCTGCTCTTCCTCCTCTCCTCCACTAGAGGGAGACTGAACTCTATACCTAAACAGAGACACAAGACCAATGAGCTCCCAATGAAATGCATTCATGATGCAGTCTCACTGAAGTATCTGATGATAGGAAGTTGAAAGTGTAGGATTTTGTGACTCGTAGCTGAGGACTCACCGTCAGCCTTCATGGCCTCTCTGAGGCCCCTGGTCGTAGGAGAGATGAAGGCCGTGATGCTGCTCGAGCCCCCGAGACCGGCTGCCCTGAACAACACTGTGAACTAACAGAAGAGAACTGATCACATGAAGGGGACTGACTGCAGTGTGCTGCTGTGAAGGTGTCCATTAGGACAGCCCCCAGTGGTGGTATCAAAGAAAGACACCATGCATTCGGCTCCATCCTCTGGAACCTAATTAGATCCAAAAACAACCAAAACCTGAACGCCACCAACACCTACCTGATGGGAGCAGAGATAGAAGTAAGGACACAGTCGGGCCTTCAATAGACTGTAGAGAGACGACAGACTGACTGACCTGAAGAGCACAATCAGAGAAACAATGCTGACAATGAATTGGATGTTTTTGTGCATGTTTAGTCCCAATTAGAGACAAAAACATGGGAAAATAGAGTCCTCAATAGAGTGGCTTCATCTACTCTGTCCAGCCTCACCATTCACTCATGAGGCTCTGCTGCAGGGCTCGGTCTTGTGCCCAGGGGGTGCTTCTCCCAGTGAAGCTCCTCTCAGCGTTGATCCTGGGGAACAGAGGGATCCAGGGCAGGGAGGGGTGCTGCCAGTACACCAGACTCTGCTGGAAGGCCGCCCGCAGCTCAGAGCAGGACCTGGGATCCTGCAGGGACACGGGGAGGCTCAAAACACTTCTATGTTCATATTTCTCAAACTGTCTGTCTGAATATACTTGTATTCACCCTTCGTTTTAGTGCGTTTCAGCGTAGCATTGCTACTTAATAGTTCTATACTACTTAATAACAGATGATAGCTAATTAGTTGGTTTAAATTCAGTATTAAAAAGATGACACTGCAAAGCAGCTGCTGTCCTGTCATGCATAATAATTTACCTGTAGACTGTGAGGCAGAGTGCTGAACTGAGCTCTGCAGTGATGACTGAGCCCTGAAGCCTCCTCCTGGGCTTTGGGGTGCTCGGCCCACGACAGGGTGAGCGGGGAGGTGAAGAGGAGGCGGGTCTTCAGGCTCCAGTCCGCTGGGTACTCTGTGCAGATGGGAGGAGCTATGGAGGCCGGAGCAATGGCCTGGGGACTCTGGGAGGAGGCGAGACGGGAGGGGACATGTTGAACACTAGTGGCTGTGGTACACAAGGACATGATGACGACAACAACAACAACAAACCTTCAGCAGTGGACTTTTAACATCTTCCTCCTCTTCTTCAAACAGAGAGGCATCTTCAGAGAAAGTGAGACACTCCTGCAGGAGAGGACAGAAAAATATGAATATATTATAATCGCATTAAAATGACACATCTGTCTAATGTGCCACGTGAACTACAGGGACATTGGACCACGCTCTGGTCCCGACTCACTACGTAACGTGAATTCACTGTGTGTATTTAGTACGGTCGTAGTATTTATGTATTTATTATAAACCAACCTTGCTGGACATATCTTGGTGTTCCTGTTCCTCTGCCTCGGCCAGCCTGGCACTAAAAGGCAGACCTCCATGACACTCCGTCTTTGTTGACATGTCCTCCTCTCCTGTCCGTGTCCTCATCTTGTCCGCAGCTTCAGCATTCCCGTCGTCGTTATAAATGACAAATTTCTTTTTGGGGCTGAAAGTGTTCTCGATATTTACGAACGGGTTTCTGCGCTTCATCCCACCTCCGGAGCGGTTCTGGTTGTTGAAAAGCCGCCCCGGGGAGAAAGGCCGAACGCATGCTCGCGGTGAGTCGCTTTGTCCGGGGCTGCCCGTGGAGCCCCGTCCGCTCGGGCTCGAGAAGACACTGGCGTCGCTACGAGTTCGCTTCCTCCTCATTCGCATGATTTCAGCCGGTCGCTTGAAACTGGGCGAATAGCCTTCCTGTTGAGACATCCTCAGGATAGGTTTCTCAAAAACAACCGAACGACAAAACGTTTAGAAGACCGGAACCGCAGCTGTTTTCTTGTCGCGCCTTCCTTCCGTACAGTACAAATTTGGCGCGTAGCGTGCTGACGTAAAGTCTCCCTCGCGTGGTGCGTTTGCTTGACTAAATAAAAACGGAAAACGGTATACCGCTTTTAGGAGGAAAATCTATTACTTTCCAAATGAAAAATACGACATTTGCAGTTTTCGCTACGCAAGTGACTTGATTGACAACAAATCACATTGTTGTTGAGTTGTAATTGAAAATGTAAAATGTAAATTAATCGTGTGTCTGGTTTACTATAAAACAATATGTTGTTCGTGTTAAGAATTACTATGAAAATTATTCATAAATATTTAATCCTAAAAATGAATGAATGAAAATAAAACGCATTAACAGCAAAGCTTCGCCTAAAACTTCTCTGAACATAATATTGTGTATGCTATTTATATATAACAATTTTTCTATTTCTATCTATCTATCTATGTAATTTTACACCTAAACGAAAAACACATTGCAAAACACACACAACTTACATGAAAAAACTGTCATATTATTGCAGTGGATTATTTGAATGTTTTTTTTCTAACAATAACAAGTTTGTGATGTAGTGTGCCACGCTTTGGATGTACTAAACCACTGCACACTTAACGGACTTATGAATAGAATAGAATAGAAATGTACTTTATTCATCCCCAAGGGGAAATTTGTCTGTGGCAGCAGCAAACAAGGTTACACAATAAAATAAAAATATTAAGTTTGGAAAATGCACACTATATGCAACATAATAAAATACAATAAAATAACAGAGCAGGACCTATTCAATTTAAGAAAATAAAGTAATACAAATGCAGAGTATATACACTCAATAGAATCGTATTAAATTAACTAAGTCGGAAAAAATAAAATAAATGATGGCCTTCTTATCCAGTTTATTAAGTCTGTTGGTGTCTCCGGCTCCAATGCTGCTCCCCCAGCAGAGTACAGAAGTACAGTGCACTGGCCACAACAGACTGGTAGAACATCTCCAACATCCTGCTGCACACGTTGAAGGATCGAAGTTTCCTCAAGAAGAAGAGTCGACTCCTCCCCTTCTTGTACACAGCGTTGATGTTGGTCTTCCAGTTCAGTCTGCTGTCGATGGAGACACCCAGGTACTTGTACTCCTCCACCATGTCCACATCCTCTCCCAGAACTCTCAGCGGTTGTGGAGCCGTCGTCTTCCTCCTGAAGTCGACCACCATCTCTCTGCAGAGTCATCAGAGAACTTCTGCAGATGGCATGACCCAGAGTTGTACTGGAAGTCAGTGATGTTGTGAACAGGAAGGGAGACAGAACAGTTCCATACCCCCCCCCCCCCCCCCCCCACCCACTCTCATTGCCATCACCACCTCTGTCACAGTGATTAATAGGACATTATGTAAATGTTGTGTCCCTTGTTAATTTGTCCCTCGTTTGTCATTACTGCTGGTCATCAATCACATCTGAAGCTCAGTCAGGCGCCAAATGATGGCTGCTGTTAGAAATCAATTATTGTATCTGTTGGTAAGGTAGAGGAGAGAAAACTAGTGCTTTAAGCCTCAAAACGCAGAGTCAGTTTTTAATTGATGGTGATTTTTACACAGGGCTTCTGAAAATGTTGTCAAGTCCTTGAATCCCAATTGGGCATGCATGAACCCCCATATGATAAGGTTTAGTCCATTATACATTAGTTGTTGGTATTCTATATCTGTTGTCACAGTGGGAATAATTATTCTACTGGAAACTTGTCAAAAGTAAACACCTGGAACCAATCAAGGACCCCTGGAACCCTCTCAGGCATCTATTGAACCCCAGCGACCCCTACCACCTCATGTGCCCCTGAACAGTAACACCACCTACAACTTTCCATTGTCCCGACGACTGTGGGACCCCTTGAAGAAAAGAAGTAGAACGTGAACCTCTTTTGGGACCACATACTGTGGAAGCAGACTGCATTTAGACCACTAGATGTCAGCGGTCCATCAGTCTGAATGAATCTCTGGTTCAAGTGAACTGTACCGCAAAGCAGTTGACAGAGACCTGGAACTGCCTTGAATTAGACGATCTATCATGGTAAACATTAAGTCTGCTTGTAGTTTTCAAAATAAGAGCCACATAGAGTAACTCTATCCTAACAGGAAGCTATGGTTGTGTTTCAAACAAACTCTGACTGTATGTTGACAGACTCTTATCTTAACAAGCAACTCAGGGCGAGGCTGTGTTTATTTTGATTTCTTTTTAATAACAGCCCCATAGAGTCACTGATCCTAAGAGGAAGCAGGATGTGAATATTGTCTTTATGAATCTCAAATACAGTACTTGTGTAATTTTTTAATTATTTATGTACAACATCTATTTTTCACGACTTGCATACATAACAGTCCTGTCTACTCATTACCTTCGTCTGTGCAGCTTTGCTGTCTTTGTTTCTAGCTGTTATTTCTGTGCAAATACATTGCGAGAGATGAAAACGAATGGAGTCAAATTCCTTGTATGTGTATGCATACTTGGCCGATAAAGCTGATTGTGATTGAGCAGTGTGGCGTCGTTGTTGGCTCCCAGCTGGAGAGCGAGGCGCAGCTCTGCTCCTGGCCAGAGGAGGAGCCACTGCTGCCGGGCTACGAGCTCTCCACCTCCCCCCAGAGCTCTGCAGGTCAAAGGCCCCCTGCAGTCTGAACTGTGTGATTTCATCTGATTTCACCAGAATCTTACGCGGTGGCATCGATAACACAGATGACAAGCGACTCTACGATAGTAGCAATCTTCTGGAAGTGATTGCTACTTGATGGTCTTGTTTAATTAGCGGTAAAAGCTTCTCACAGTAACTTTAACTATCTGAAACGGACAACCTTCTCTCCCACGTCTGCAGTAATTGGCCAGCTGTGAGGAGGTGTGAAAGTAGGCGGTGTTTGAACGTCTCTCTCACCAAGAATGTCTTCGAAGAGAGACTGTAATTCCCATTTGCACAATTCTTTGAGTATCACTCCGCTCTGTGATGGCCAGCTGTTCTCCAATGATGTCCAGCCCATCAGACAATCTATAAACACTTTTGCCTTTGGATGTGTTTGGAGCATACTGGAGTTCACTTCCAGATGTTGAGCAGTTGTGAAAATCAACCTGGGCTTCTCTCACTTTCCTTGCTGACAAGGCTGCCTGAAGAAGTGAAGCCGTCCGCAGCGTCAAAACACGTTCATCACAACTGCTGCCGGTGGAGCTTGTCACCTGAGTTTGTGATGTATTACCAAGTTCACACTGGTAATTGAACTTGTACAGCCATTTGCTTTTCTTCTGACCAAAGCGCTTTCACACTACATGTCATTCACCCATTCACACCCATTCATACACTGATGACAGGAGCTACCAGGACTATCTAACATTCACACCCATTCATACACCGTAAGCAGCTACGGGAGCAATCTGGAGTTAAGTGTCTTGCCCAAGGACACATCGACATGGACTAGCGGAGCCGGGGATCGATCCGCCGAATGTCTTAAGAATGTCTGATTGAAGCACAACGCTCTACCACTTTGTCCTTCTCCTGCAGTACATCATCTCTTCATACTGTGTACTCACTGCCTGGCTGCACTTCACCCTTATTCAGCAACTTCTGTGTGTGTGTGTGTGTGTGTCTAAACAGACAAGCTAGGGCTTGTCTGTTTGCCTGTTGAAATTCCTACAGGTTCAGGAATAGCAAAAGATAAATGTGTGTGTGAGGGTGTGTGTGTGTGTGTGGTGTTTGGGAATAGTTTGTCATAGATACAGGTGGCAACTTGCAGAAGGGAATTCTATAGAAAGAGAAAGATCATCGATAAAACACATCAGACGACCAGTAACACAGGACAAGAGTTGTATTTTCATTGCAAGAATGTTTATATAAATCAAAACCAAAGCACTATCAACGATGCCAAAACAAAATGATGTGTGTGTGTGTGAGACAAAGAGAGAGAGGAAGGGGTGAAGAGAACATGATCAACTACAGGTGTCATTTACAGCCCTGATTATATACAGTACAAATCAACAGTGGATCATGGGTAAATGTGACGTACACACACACACACACACACATGAAATGCTACTAAAATTGGATTGCAAAAATAAATTAAAGCATTTGACTAAACTCCATGCTGTAATGGTTTCTCACTGTATATAGAAATCTGATCTGATCTCAGAATCCAGTCTGGTGAGGGCCGTCTGTAATAAATATGTAATCGACGGACTGGCTCAACCAATGAAAAGTTAAGATTCCTCAGTCATGTCATAGGTTTTGTCCACATTTGCCTCAGGGGCCATAAAACACCCAGTCAGTGGCGTGATCGTGTTTCTTTCATTTCTTCAGGAGATGATAGGCTCCGTTTTTCTGAAAAAATGTCAACCAAGAAGCAGAGAGGAGTGGTGAAGTCATGAGAGAGTGATAGAAAGATGAAGGTAAACACAAACAGGCATGAGCAAAATGATCAATACACAACACCAACAACATTTATGAGGATGAAGTCTTGTTATTTTACAAAGGAAGCTGAGATCAGTCCAGTGCTGCTGCATGCACTTTGACCCTGTTTCTCTCTGTGTATCTGTCCCTATTACATCTTCTCTCCACTTCTTTCCTATGTCCTGACAGAGACACTGGGATGTTGGGTTCATATGACCGAACAAGCCCACTCACTGCTGTCATTCTGCTTGTTTTGTCAGTAGTTTTAAACTGGCTCCTGGTCAAGTGATGACGTTCAGTTCTGGGTGCTGTTTTTCCAAATATGACATGTGCTCAGGTGACATTTAACATGTATCAAACACCTGCTATCTCCTCTTCCTCTGAGCCATAGAGCACCATTAAAACACTCACTGTTGCTCTGGCTGAGACGTGTCTTCATCACCATGAACACACTGTAGTTTCTCTTCACTTGGTCCCAGATACACCGTCCTGCTGCCACAACATATCACTCGGGCACCAAATGTGGATTAATCTGCAGCTGACAATAGTCCTGAAGAAATGCATGACTTCCTCCTGTTTGAGTAATGTTTGATAAACACTACAGTGACCAGCTGTGTTGGAAAATGACTGAGCCTTTTCAAAACAGAAACAACAATAGCCTGGAGCTGGGAGCCACATACAGAGTAGTGATTTATGTGTTTGTGTTTAGTGATGTCCGCTGTCTGCCGCCACATGACCAGGTGGTCGCCTTAAACCGCCTATCCGGGTTCAGTAAGGTCTCCAGACCGCTTCAGCAGCTGCCATGTTTGTTGGCGAGCTACTGTGGCTTGACTCCACCTCTACACCCACTCCTTCATTCTGATTGGGCAAAGAGGGGTGCAGGAGGGAGGAGCCTGTGGAGGCGTTGGTGCACGGTGGCAGGATCCTCGGCGGGGAGCGCGAGTCACTGCTGCCGCCTCCCCCGGTCATCATGGAGAACTGGTATGCGCCGGCGGCGGTGGAGTAGTACAGGTGATACGGCGAGGAGGTGGACTGGAAGGGCCCGTTTTGAGCCTGGTGGGGGGTGTTCGCCGGGTAGGGCGGAGGCAGGTAGGTGTGATACCTCCCCGCTGGAGTGGTCGCCATGGCGAGGCCGAGGGCGCCGTTAGAGACGGCGTTGTGAGAGGGGGTGTAGGTGAAGGCGGCCGCTGTGGGGGGGTAGTGGACCCGGGGGTCGGGGAAACGAGACTCAGGCAAGGAGGGAAGGGAGGTGAAAGGTCGTTCTAAGGTCATCCTGGGGTCGCCGAAGGCCGTGAGGTCGGGACCTAAGAGAGGGCAAATGTCAGAGGTTACAACCTACTTATTTACTCACTTCTCTCTGGTTGCTCTCTGTGCACATGCTTGTGTGTGTTACCTGTGAGTCGTGACGTCAAGTCACTGAGCGACGACCGACCAGGCGAAAGGGGATTGGCTGTGTGGACACTGGGCGTGGTTATCTGGCCAAGGTAGGGATAGGATTGGTCGTAGGACCAAGATGGAGACGCCTGCATCTGTCTGGAGTCTAAGAGAGAGATTGAAACCTTCAGAGCTGTGAAGCAAAGGGTTTTGATCAGAGTGATGCTGCCTTCAATTGGAATCAGACCGACCCAACTCAACACGCATGATGATATGTTGCTATGGTGATGTCGTATAGTTTACAAGTAATTATCAAAAATAATTAATTTTATGTTATTATTGCAATAAGGCATGTCGCTATGAAATGCAGCTTTCTCTTAATAATCTATTCCAAACTTTAACAGCTTCCTCCTTGTGTGAGGGAGCTACATAAGGTGGAGGACGGCATGAAGTCAAAATAGTTTAACTTTGGATGGCAATCGTCTACTGATGCTGACCCAGTATTATCTGCCGGCCTCACCTCATTTTGTCCATGAAAATGATATCCGGTTTGCTTGCTTCCTTCCATGTGAATGCAGCACAAGTTGAATGTTGTAAGAGAAGTTGAGCCACATAATGCTGTGAACACACTTACTTCAGACATCTAGTATTACACCTTCTATACACTTCTATAAGGTTGGGGGACTCACAAGAGACAGATTCAAATATACAATATTGAACATGATGTGTGCAAATTAAAGGCTGATTTAAATGAACTTGAGTCTTGAGACAAAATCTGTTGCTAGTGAAAGGAACAGAAGAGAGAGATGGAGAAGAGGAAGCAATTAACTTAGCATGGGGGTGGACGGATGAAGGGGAGGGCTGTGTGTGTGTGAGTTATTTCATTCAATCCAGTCTTTTTCCCCACAGTCTAATAAATGGCCCTGATCACCCACAGACTTGCAGACAAGAGTGTGTACATGTATGGGTTTGTGTGTGTGTGTGTGTGTGTGTGTGTGTGCGTGCAGCCAGACGAGGAGGCAAATTGTACACAGCAGCCAGACGTCAATGAAGGCTTTTCAAGTCCAGCCAAGAGCTCTCCCAAGCATTGATGTGTGTGTGTGTGTGTGTGTGTGTATCTGGGTGGTGGTGAAGCCCAGGCCCTGTGCCAAGCCCCCTCCTTTCCTTGCTTCTCTCCCCAGGCAGAGTACACTACAGCAAAAGTCACAATCCGCTGGCTGTTTAAAATAGAACTAGAACAGATAGAAAGACATGTCTGTGGTGTTTTTAGGTTGGCTAATTGATGACAGAAATGATGAGACGGACCCATTTATCTTGTTCAAATGAGACCTGGTGCAGCGAGTGTCATCAGTTTCTGATATGATGGGTATGATTCAGTTTGACTGATTACACTTTGCTTTTAGAATGGATCAATACTTAAATAAAAGAACACTATACAGCAGTAATTTGTTATTCAATGGTTTCTGTGGGGTGTTTTAGACTTCACCAATAAACCAGAGGCAAAACACAACAAAATCAGGCAAATCTTCTGTGCAATGCAAATCTTCTAATCTGGAAAAACACAACGTTTGCAGGGGCAGTGGTTCTTTGTGAAAACCGTGTATCTCCTGTCTGACAATTTCCATTTTTCAAATAAGTGTTTCTTTATGGTTTGAGGATATCCATCCATCGGCTGAAGCCAATCCCAACATTAGGAGAAGACAGGGTACACCATGGACAGGTCGGCAGACGATCACAGGGCTGACGCGGAAATACAGAAAACCATTCACACTCATATTCACACCTACCAGCAATATAGAGTTGGATTGAGAATATTTATTTTACTTACTGAGCTGGATAAACAATAAAAAAACGTTATCTGAAAAAATCTTTGTCACAAAGGAGCGCATGTATGTATTCCCTCAACCCCAGTGGCGGCTGGTGGAAAATTTTCTAGGGAGGGTCATCCTATCAATTTCAGCAAACATCCCAGTATGATTTCATGCAAAAAAAAATTAGCATCAAACACGCATTATTACTTGGCAGTTAAATATTTAACATTTATTCCAACATGAAAAAAAGCAGTAAATAACACTTATATAATATAATACAATATAATATAACATGTTTATTTATTGAGATGCCCCTATGAACCTTGTTATAGGAGGTAAAGATCAGGAGAAGTAAACATGAAGTGTAATTATGAATACTTATGTTAAATTAAGCTATGATGAGTTTTCACTGTTAATTTAGGGGGGAAAAAGTGGCCCGGGAGTTACTGTCAGACCGGCCCACTCAATACACGGCGCGCTGCCCACTCAATACACGGCATGTATTTCGCCGGTCTACGGCGGCCATTCGCACCTCCGCCGGCGTCGCCCCGACAGACGCCCGGCACGACCGCACGGCGCAGAAAAGTTTTTAAAAGCACCGTAGTGTCCAGCCGTGCTGTGGCGTCCTCGGATCGCGAGGAGTAGTATAATGTCAGTTTATACTGTTGATACAGTTTTCACTGATTATTGACTTTCGGTATTAGAGTAAATTGAACGTGTTCTGTGAAGCATATAATATAGTCCCGTCGGCCTACCGGGGATTCCCCCGGTATCCCTGATGGCCAGTCCGCCCCTGCCTGTGGATACGTATGGTATGTCGAAGTAATCAGCGTACTTTTAGGAAGAAAGGAAGTTGATTGACTGACTTGTACGAAGTAGTGAAGCTTCGCATGTAGTCTGCTGTCTGATTGTGAGGTCAGGCTGATCTGATATCAGCTCTTTGGCTGCAGAATCTCCGCCAAAGTTCTCCTCTCAAACGGGTCTTGGAGGAGGAGTGGTCGCGCTGGCGCGGGCTCCTGTCGAGGCTTCTCCTGACGAGAACGCGCAGCTCCGGGGCTTGATCGTTCTTGCCCACAGCTGAATCTATTTGAGGGCGCTGATTGGCTAAATTGTATGTCACTCATTTATATCTTGAATCAGCAATTGGCTAAACAGCTTCATAGACCCGTCTCTTTAGGGCAAAAACGATCAAGCCCCCCTCGCTGCGCGCTCTCAGACGTGTCGTGCACACAGGCAGAGAGCACGAGCAGGAAAAGCATATATTTTGCGCAGATATCATATTGTACACACATTACTGGGTACATTCCATAGTTAAAAAACACAAATATTGACAATTTGTATAATTTATGATTGTTATAATTTTTTTTTTTTTTTAATTTTCGTGTGGCTCATGGTGGGGCCATGCCCCATTGCCCTCTCTTGACCAGCCGCCACTGCTCAACCCTATGTTTCCTGTTTTATGTTCCCTCAACCCTATGTTCCCTCAGTCCTATGTTCCCTCAGCCCTATGTTCCCTCAACCCTATGTTCCCTCAACCATATGTTCCCTCAGCCCTATGTTCCCTCAGCCCTATGTTCCCTCAACCCTATGTTCCCACAACCCTATGTTCCCTCAGTCCTTTGTTCCCTCAGTCCTATGTTCCCTCAGCCCTATGTTCCCTCAACCCTATGTTCCCTCAACCCTATGTTCCCTCAACCCTATGTTCCCTCAGTCCTATGTTCCCTCAGCCCTATGTTCCCTCAGTCCTATGTTCCCTCAGCCCTATGTTCCCTCAGTCCTATGTTCCCTCAGTCCTATGTTCCCTCAGCCCTATGTTCACTGCAGCAATGTTCACACAGGCTTTCATTTCATGTAACTAGCTAGTCGGCATCACTGTGGATGGGCACTGTTAAACCTGGTGCGACCACACAGGAGCCAGCCTCAGATGATGTGTGGGGATGAAGGGCATTTAACTACAAGCAGTCCACTACTAACATTCTCTAACATGCTTGGCATGGATTCAGCTGCCTGTTAGGTTTTAAGTTGTTGACGTAATTAAAGAACCACCGTGCTGAGTAAAGTTCATCCACTTCACCACACACACACACACACACACACACGCAATGTTGGTGATCAGATGAGCAAGTCAGCAACCACGGTGTTGTACAATATCGCTGCACGAAATTCAAGTTATTTTTAGGTAATTTTATTATGACGCCAGTATTAATTTCAATTTCTATTCAATTCAGGCCCTCCTGATATGCATTTATCTTGATGGTGTAGATTGTGTATGCATAGTGTCTATCCACTAATCTAGAGTTGTATATAAAGTATATTCATTGTATTGTATTTTGGCTTCTATTTTTCGTATACCTCCTTTCCTAGTTTAATTCATTTGAAGGACTATGCATTACTATAAAAAACGTTCTATTATTTCGTAGTAGTATTTCATATTCAATCCTATTTTCTTTGAAGTCTACTTTGGATTTTTGAATGTATTTGTATACTAATTGTAAAGGTGTATACATATTTGGACCCTGGTAATCTCCCTATTTGGTCTTTAGGGTTGTGGAAGGCTTTGCCAGTATTAATTCAACAATTAGTATGAAACATATTACAGTAAAATGCATAATATTCAGTGGTGGACCAGGACCACCCTTGAAATTAAATTAGAAGACGTTTTTCAAATTCTGACAGTTATAAGTTTTCTTTGCTTTTTCTTTCACACAGTGGCACTTCCTGCCAGCTGACTCTCATTTCCTCCTTTAGGCATGACTTGCTTCCTCACTTACAGACACACACACACACACACACACACATACATACACACACACACACACACACACACACACATACACGTATGCATGCAAATGCACACAGCGTCACTACCACTGAAGGCAGAAGAGGAACAGATACTGTATTTTGGTACCACATAGAGTATCCACGGCAACCGCAACACACACTCACACACACACACATACACGCACACACGCAGACCACAATGGATCTCACTAAAACCACAAGGAGGAACAATGAGGTTTGATGCAAGCTGAATGCACAAGTTTGAGAAACGCACACACACACACACGCGCGCGCACACACACACACACACACACACACGCACACATGGTGTAACGGATGTAATCTGTTGTGTTAAGTATTAGTGTGCTTGTCACGAGAGTTTGAATTAAACTGCTAATGTTAACCATTCAGGCTGCTTTCACACCTGTAGTTGGGTTCATTTGGTCCGGACCAAAGGACAAAATGCTACATTGTTAAACATGACGTTATACAAAGTGACAGGTAACGTGAACAGATTTCACCATCAGCAGATGGATTTATTAGTAGTTTAGCTTTTGAATTCATGCTAAAATCACACATCTGCTATCATAAAACCCTGTGTTTGGTTTGTTTGCTTTCACACCACAAACACACTGCACCAGAGTCCGCTTGGAACTCGGACCGAGACCCGTGCACCTTTTCAGGCTGTCTCTATTTGGTTGTTTGGTCCGCACCAAGGTTTGATTGACAGCTTTCACAGCATCCCAAGCAAATCGAAGTAACAAAGCAAACTGTCCTGAGTTTCTTTTAACCGAACCAAACAGGTTAGCTGTGAAGGCACCCGTAGATGAAAGGGTTCTAAACATCAGGCCCCTTAGCACTCCCAGGAAACAGCCTAAATATGTGAATGCACACAACAGAGAGTATAAAATGGACTACTGGGACTGTAAAGTGGAACACATATTGGCCACACAGCAGATATTGTCACGATTTGAAGAGTGTCGATTAACAGCTGTACACACCAAACACCAAAGTGGAAACAATCTTAACGTTTTAAAAGACCTGCATAGCAGAAAACACAGAACTAGCACAGAACTAACTAACATACTCACACAAACAGTTCACTCACTGTTTCTGCTGTTCACTATAAAAAACCTCCCCATGCCAATAAACAGATTCCTGCCGTCGACAACTTCGACCAATAACAGAGCGTAAGCCCCCACGCCCCCACGCATGTGGACAATGTGATTGGCCTGTTTGGATCCAGGACATGTACAGTAAGGGCCGTAGGTTTGTTAGAGGCTGTTCTCGCTCTGTTCTAGCAACAACTTTGCATTTCGAAATTTCAAGATGTCCCTTGCACTGCTGTGAGCTTTCTGAGAAAGATGAACTAAATGATGGCTTCACAAATACCTCATCACACTGAACAGGGTTTCTGGGTAATTCAAAAGGAAGTCAGATTCTGGAGAAAAGGGATTCATTAAAAATGACTTTTTCTTCTAAACAATGACCATTCAGCCTTCCATGCAACATGAATGCAGCATGACTCAAAGAGTAGGAATGAACTGTTCTGGTGGCCACTTAAATGTACTTTACAATCACACGCTAGCCACAACTTGTATTATTAAAGAATAGGGTTGTTATTTCAACCCAGAACACATTGGTATCGTTATACCTTAGAACACAGCAAATCCTTTTTTGGAAAGCAGGATATTTGAGGTGTAGACATGTTATAGCTAGTCCAAAAAGGAATGCTCTGCTAGCATTAGCTACAGTAGCTCTGGTCCCATGCAAAGACACTCATGGAGAATCTGCACTAGAAGGGTCCTCGAGCCCACTGAACCCCAACAGAAAGCTGCTTTCGATAACAGTATCTGCTGTATCAATGTAATGCACTCGTGGGTTGTGCTCTGTATTATAAATGATGGGAAGGTTTTTGTTGAACAACAGCCAGTCATGCTATATAGCTGGGTACATAAGGAGGACTATCATTGTACTTGGTAGCATTGCCCTAGCATAGCTTTGAGCTTTGTTTGCGATGATAAGACAGCGTTCTTAATCAGTGTTTTGTAGTTACTTTGCACCTGCCTGACGTCCATTCATCCAAACGTTATCAGTCAAAGAAAGTTTGTAGCATCAACATTCTTCCAGTAGAAGATTTAATGAGCCATTGACTAAAATGTCTCAGTTGCGGGTTTGGCAAACAGCATGTAACCTTTACCGTTAAATTGGGGAATTTGTAATGTTGGCAGCGGTGTAGTCAGCGTTAATCCACGACAGAATGGAATTGAGAGACAACGTCTATGACCGGATTTTCAGTAAGTATTGTTGCAAGTAGTCAATTAGCCAATCTAATAAAAAGGAAAAGTGTGTAATAGCAGGTGGGTTCCAAGATTGCATTTTGGGCCAATGCTCTAGTGCTCAGATTACAAACATTCATATGCAGATATGTGTTTACAGGGATTGGTCTTGGACAGGCAGGAAGGCTGAATTCTCCTCTGTGCTGCCTCTTGGCTTCTTTTCTTGATGAAGGCAGATAGACATAAATCCCTTTTGGGCTCTTACCAGCCGTTATCTGAGCATGTGTAGGGCTGGAGAAGGTGGCAGAGTTGAGTGCTGCAGATTGGCGGGTGTTAGCGGAGTGTTGATGGTGATGGTGGTGATGGTGGTGAGGAGGCGTCACCCTCATCGAGCTCCGTCTCAGCTGCTCCAGCTCTGTTAGCCTCTCGGAGAAAGCCAGGGAGCCGGATTTGACTTCGTCCATCTTCTGACGATGACCTGGGAGAGAGAGATGGAACTTATTTACATATATATCGCTCCCTACAATCTCAGAAATAAGAGTTCCAAACGGTTTCTTCCAGAAGGGCTGAGGTTCTACCCAGAACCATTTGCTTCTGAAGAACAATTCTTTGAAGAAAGTGTTTTCAAGGGTTAATTGTGAGAATAAAGGTTCCATTAAGAACCCTATTCATCCAAAGCGTCCTAGCTAGCACCTTTATTTCAAAGTAGCTGTTACCACGATTGAAAAGTGTGCCACACTATGAAGAGGTGATTCGTCAGCAGATTACTTCATGTTTGTACTGTGATTATATAATCCAGGGATTACAGTAACAGTTACAACCCAACACAAGCTACAACAATGTCCCGACATTGTTAACACACTCTGTCTGCTAATGTGTTCGGGAATCTGATGATGGGCGCCGCATAGGGGTCTGGCTGTCTCCCTGTGGGTGTGTGTGTGTGTGTGGTGGTCTGTCACGCTGTCTGTGGTGTTGGCTGCACTTCAAAGCACCGAGACTGAGCTCCAGTTACAGGCACTTCCTCCCAGTGGGGGAAGTGTGCAAGTGTGTGTATTTATACTGAATGTGTGTGTGTGTGTGTGTGTGTGTGTGTGTGTGTGTGTGTGTGTGTGTGTGTGTGTGTGTGTGTGTGTGTGAGTGGGCGAGTTAGAGACGAGTGATGGTTATTCACAGCTGAGCGGAGCTGGCAGGAGTCTTCCTCTCTTTCTGTCACCTCACGTCTCTTCTGACAGTGTCACTCAGTTCAGTTCCATTTAACCTGAATCACAATTATTCATATGACATGATGTTTGTAGAAGCGTTTATTGGCACTAAAGGAATCTGTCTTTCTCTCGTGCTTTCTTCTGCCATTAGAAATCCCCATGTTGCATCACTCTGAGTGGGAGAGGAACTCAGTGTTGCATCAGGTTCCTTATTGACTCACTCAACTGAGAGTTTATGTGAAGGGATTAGAGGCATGTCTTCATTAAATATCAAGTCTATAGACTACAATACATGTTTATCACTAACATCTTTCAGTGATAGAATAAAAACATTACATTCAAGCAACATTCTATACAATTCTGTACCAAACAACTTTCTGAGGCTGGTATGCAACATAAGACGAGATGTATTAAGTGCATTAAGATCAAATGTACTTTAGTATATTAAAAAGTAATATATTGATGAAGAGTACTACTGTAATCATTACCCTAATCCTAATCTAATCTCACTTTTCCTAATTGATGGACTGTCCCTCAATATACAACCCTATTCTCCAAAGTTTTCTACATTAGTTTTCCTCTGGGACGTGTCTGAGCGGACGTTACAATATGAGCAGTGCACATGTGGATGGGTTTGATTGGCATTAGTTGCCATGTGTAGGAATTGTTGTTAATTCTGTGACATCAACTCCAATCATTGCAGCAGCTTTAGAAGATGACGATGCTGCTGCTAACAGTGAATACATGCTGGCTTTGTGGGCAGTAACCCTGTGGGACTCCACATGTCATTGTATGCTGAGGAGGAACACATCAACATCTGTGTGTCAGTGTCACTCACGCCGTGGCTCTCTAGGACCGTCCACGGTGATTTTAATGGCTCTCTGGTATGTGGCCACCTGAGGAGGGTTGGTGAACACAGTGATGGTAAGAGTGAAACTCTTCCCTAGGAGAGAAAAGGAGAGGACACAAGGGAGGAAGACAGGGAGAGCATAGTCAGAGAAAGAAAAAGGAAAGGAAACAGAATGGGAAAAAGGAAAAGTGTTCATTAGTATTAGGGTCTTTTTCAAGTAATACTCTCCTTTCAATCCCTCCACTACTTCTCTCCTCCCCCCCTCTTGGTCTGCGTAATGCATTAAGTCATGTACGTCATGAGCCCCCAGGTAGGAATAAACCAGATACCACACACACACACACACACACCCACACACGCACACACAATGTGAATGTGTGTGTGTGTGTGTGTGCATTTCCATCAGCTGGTTTGGAGCGAACAGACTCGGCTACAGTGTAGTTTGGTCAGAGGTTTGGGAATACCCGGGAAAATGCTGAAAAGGGAAACAGCTCGTATGACTAAAATGTTCCCTACATCAGAATCATTTTGGAAAAGGCTTTTTCATAATCCATAAAGCACAAAAACACACACATAAACACCTCGAGCGAGTGTAAAAAACAGTTTTCACAACTTAGGATGTTTCATTGAATTTTTACGTTTCCATTGAGCTTTTCTAATGCGATACTTAAAGATGTGGATCAAAATATATCTTTGTTGTACACATTTACTTCACCCAGAAAACCACAGATGACTGTTATGAGGACTGGTTATGCATAACGAGGAGAGCATTGCTGTCATTAAACCATGGCCACTCGTCAAATGAATCAAACAGCAACTATCAGTCAGTCACTTAATCAGAACAATGGCGTAAAACATTATGAGCTCTGATTTAGAAAAGGTAGGCTGTTTTTTTTGTTTGTTTTTAATTATTATTATTATTTTTATATATCTTTTTTTCCCTCCATCTCAAAAGGCTCAAGGACATTCTCACATACACACACACACACGCACACCTACACACACACTGACTATATGATATTTGCTGGCTTTTATCCCACTGTTCTTGTCATCCTCTTGTTGTTATGTCTATGTATTGTCTTAATATTGTCTCGTGTCTTTCAATAAAAAATAAAAAAAAAAGAAAAAGACAAAAAAAAGAAAAGGTAGTTTATACATTCTAAGGGGCTCTTGCCTATGGTGTCAGATCAGTCTCAATAATCACAAATGGACACAGAAAGACTCACGAATGGAAACAAATTCACAAATGCGCACAGAACAATTCACATATTCAATTTACAAATGCACGCAGAACGATTCACAAATTCATTCCAAAAAAAATCACAAATATATTTCTGCATTTGTAACAGTGGTGGGCCGTCAGGGCCTGCAAGGCCTTCTCTGCTGGCCTAAACAGAATCACAAAGCTATTTATATTTAAATCTATTTTATAATTTAATAATTTTTCTTAAATGCACTACATGTATTATAATTTATAAAAATATTTTTCCCATTATCTTATTTTCTCATTGCACAGCTCCTGTCTTCCTCAGTTGCTCTGCTTCCAGTGTAGCTTGTTTAAAGTAGAGCTTTTATCCAATCAGATGGGGACGATATTGTTGATATTTAGTGTTCAACCAATCAGATATTTAGTTTGACATGTTGGGCGTATTCTTTGACGTGTCAGCGTCTGCTAGCGGCCTATAATGACGTCAGCATTACGTACCGCTCATGTCCAGGTGTACGTGCTGCAGAGTGTGCTGTGATTGGTCAGTGGGCGAGCACGTGACTAACGTGAAACTTGTGCTTGCTAGCAGAACTGAGGTTGTTAGCAGTCAGAGTTCAAGTGGAAAGATATGAAAGAAATTATGGCATTTTTAGTTTTTTTAACATCAAATGGCGGAAGGACGAGAAGCTGATTTCGTGGCGGAGTTACTGGGAACGCCTTTCTCAAGAAGGACATTTCCGGACAAACGACATTGTAAGAAATGGCCGGCCAACCCCACAGCTAGCAGTCTGACACAGCCAGGAAAAGGATTTGTGCGCCACTTTCAGTCGACAAACTTTGAAAGGACCCGAGTGGATCTCCAGATCAACCAACAAGTTTGCAGGGAAACGGAGCTCCACATTGAAAAAGTTAAGAAGAATAAGGAAATACTGAAAAGACTGATAGATTGTGTTATCTTTTTGGGTAAACAGGAGCTCTCATTCAGGGGACACGACGAACGTAAGGAGTCCGCTATCGACTGCGTCTGTCGAGCGGACATTTTCAGCCCTAAAACGCATCAAAACCTATTCCAGAAACGCAACTGGGGAGGCTCGACTGTCATCACTGGCATCCATGGCAATCGAAAGGGACCTCTTGCTGGAACTGAAGCGCACGGATGTACTGAACAACCGCGTCATTGAACTCTTTGTGAACAAAGACAGAAGGATGGACTTTGTATTTAAATAGAACAGCATTTGGTAAGTGAAACTGCTTTTGTTTTCTCTACATCTGCAGTGTGTTAATTTTGCCGATCGTGTCGTTTATGGATGTTGTTCCCTGATGTAAATAATATTTGAATGGCTCTTGCTCTTTAGTGTGAGCGTTGCTGGATTGTTTTGTCATGCCTTGTTTTAAATAAATGTGATTCTTTCTTGTGAGTTCGCTCTTGTCATCGTGTTAATTACATCGATTTTGACCGTATGCATTGTCCGTTAATGACGAAGCATCCCGTCCTGCGTGGGGTTAGGGTCCGGATCATTGAATCAGTTTGGGCTGTTTTCTTTTACAAACAAGAATGATGGTCTGGAGAAATGGGGATTGTGTGGCGATTGCTTAGCCCTGTTTGAATCAGTAGGAAACAGCTAAACGCTGCGGGGAGAATGTAGCGTGAGTTTGTGCGTGTTGTTTTCCTTAAGCTAGTTTAACATAGCCGCGCAGAACATTCGCGCCTCAGTTGTGTTTTGTTTAGTTTCCGGGTCAGACGCTGACCCGGAAACTAATCAGACAGCCAGACCGGTGTCTCCACCGAAAACATTATATTTACCACAATTTAAGCTTCTGCATTTTCCAAATGCATCAGTATTATTGTTCAGTTCGTAAGCCTCGTACCGAACGATTACGTGATGTTACATCCCTAGAAACAAATAACCGTACGTAGCTGTGGCGCTATCATGAGGTTATTAGGTGGTAAGACGGCAGTGAAGGCCCAGGTATAAAATGCACGGCCCGCCACTGCTTTGTAAGTATTTCTGTGTGGATTCTTTATATTTGTTTGTGGATTTGTATGTATTCATTTGTGGATCACACTGCATTTCACTCACTTTATTTTATATTTCACTTTATCCTATATTCCACTTTATTGTATATTTTACTTTATCTTATATTTTCTGTAAATTTTCTGTAAATTTCTGTAAAAGTGTTTGTACTTTGCATTGCCGAATGTTGTTGATTGTTGTTATATGTTGCGCACCTCCCGTCATGTCAAATTCCTTGTATGTTCAACATACAATGGCAATAAACGGTTTCTGATTCTGATTTCTTTGCAGATCGCTACAGATTTACGGTATTTGTGGATTTATGAGACTCCCCTGACGTGGCTCGATTCGCAAATGCGTTTTTTCAACATTCTCTTTTTCAACCAATCACATGAGCGCAGCTCCCCCCTCCCCTCCCCACGAGGCTGCCAGGCGTCAAAGTTACGCAATTTGCGGAAGCGACAGGGGAAGCTCAAAGGCACTTCCTGTTGCAAGCGCCACCGTTTTGGTGCGGATTCCGCGGTAGTTTAGCCTTTATTTGTCGTTATTTGACATTATGTGACAATACATTAAGGTCCTTGAAGGTATGACTGTTGGTAGTAATACTTACAAATGCAGAAATATATTTGTGATTTCTTTTTTATATTTATATAAATCGTAATTTATTTATTTGTGCATTGGAATGTATTTGTGTATCGTTCTGCGTGCATTTGTGAGTCAAATTTATTTGTAAATCCTTCTGTGTGCATTTGTAAATCGAATATATTTGTGAATTGTTCTGTGTGCATTTGTGAATCTTTCTGTTTGCATTTGTGAATCTTTCTGTGTGCATTTGTGATTATTGAGACTGATCTGACCCCATACTTGCCAGCCAATCAATTTTATTTGACGAAGGTATTATCCAAAAATATCGACCATAAAACACTCAGTTGAACCCCTGGTGAACACTGGTGTGTACTACATGTTTATAGGACTATAGGACACACGTGTGTGTGTGTGTGTGTGGACCACTGCCAGCGTCAGATTTGGAAGTAGCACTCACTCAACACTATGGCTGCTGCAAACACACAGACACACACACACACACACACACACACACACACACACACACACACACACACACACACACACACACAGCAGACTAATGTGGGTAATGCCAGGTGTTACTCTCACTTCTCTCTGTTTTCGCTCTCTCTCTCTCTCTCTCTGAACATTTCCCTATTACATTGTTGCAGAAAACATGACTTGTGAAATTTTGTCATGAATTATGTGCATACAAAATTTAAATGAAATGTACAGATATTTAATTAAATAGTTTCATTTTAAAGAACAACAATTGAAAACCTGTATTTCCGAAGACAGCCAGTCGACTGACTAAAGTGTTTCCACGTGATTTGCATTGATATTCAGACAGTGTAGAAGGTTGTACTCTATTACTTGCTGAGCCCCTTCAGCTTCTGCATTGTTTTACTTGTTTCATCACGGAGAGGGCAAGAACATAGGTGTGGGCAGCATATCAAAGCAGCAGGGACAATCAATAATCACACAGCTGCAGGTGGTGGAGATCAAATCTTTTCACCAGACAGAATATTGATATTGGACAGTTTTTCGCATGACAACTACTGTTTGGGAGAAATTGTGGTTATGCAAAATGAATTGTGGTGATGGTATGGTAAGAGTTAGGCATCTAAAACACCTGGTTAAGTTTAAGGAAAGATTGTGGTTATGGTTAGTAATAAAGAAAACACGTGTTACATGTCTGTGATGGGACGCATCCACCACTGCCCTGCATTGAAGCGCCATCCAATCATTACTTTTGGTTTCACCCTGTTCCGTTCGGTCTAAATAACGCCGGTTCTCAGTGCTGTGCAAGAGCTTCTAAACTAGAAAAAGGTAAAAAAAAGGTTTTATTTCTCTTGTCGTTCCATAATGTTGTCAGACAGAGGGTGTGTTTTCACCTACCGACGTATTGTTGAGTGTGTATGTTGCTCTCTACACAGTTTGCGTGTCGTATAAATAGAGTAGAGTATAGAGAAACATGGAGAGCTTTCCTGTGCAGGTTGTTCACAGGGAGAGTTTACAGTAAGAGATCAGGGCTGATAGAGAGAGACAGGAGGGAGAGAACAGCTGAGGTCGGAGTGTCTGTTGTGTCTATGAGGCAGCCGGTGGCATCACACACTCACACACACGCACACACACATACACACACGCACACACGCACACACACACACACACACACTCACTCACACACACACATATATAGATTACTAAATCACTCGTGTGTGTCTCGACAACAGTGTTTTTTCCGGGACCGTCTCTTTATACACCACTATGTCTCTCTCATTCTTTAAAGATAACAGCGGCTTTCACACATGAGGTGTGTGTATGCGTGTGTGTGTGTGTTCACACAGAGTCTGATATTGGGAAAGAGAAAAATTATGGTCCTGTTTAAAAGCAGAACTAAAAGAGAGACAGAAACCTGGTTGCACACACACATTAGTGGTAGTACTCTGAACCAGGAAACAAACACACAAGACATGACAGATGTGTGTAACTACAGTGTAAATGCAATCGCGTTATCAATTTCACATCCAACAACAACGTGGGTGGAAAAACATAATCGACTGTTCCAAACCAAAGAGGAAGCAGCCATTAGCTAGTTAGCAAGCTACGCTAGCAAGAAAGCAGCAAGGAAGCTTGTCATCGTGGATCCACAAGGCACGAGACCAAGTGACTGCATTAAGATGCTTAATACTGAATCATAACTTTTCTGTCGCAAAGCCACCTGACCAAATAAACAGATACACAGATTTATGACAAGCATTGTAGTGTGTGGCTATGGAGGTGGACCATGTCTGAGTCGTCTCACAGCACTGCGTCATAGAAAGACTGTTGGTGGGGTCATGTTGTTTCAGGTACGGATGAAATATGATCCTGGTTTAAGAACCAGATGAATGAGTTTGAAGTTTGGTCAGATGCCACACTGATGGGAGCTGTGTGCATAGTGTGCAGTGAGTGCTCTCATTGATATGAATGAAGGGCCTGCAGTGTTTTGCTGATCACGGCCTCGTTCACTCTGAAGAGTCTTTAGGAAAAGCTTCTTGTGGACAGAAGGCTGTTTTCACATTATTCGGTTTAGTTTCACCAGACTTGAAACAAATGATTGGTTTTCTTATATCATCACTAAATCAGCAATCTCACTGTTTATATTGTGATGTTTGAAACATCAGAGGTGAGTTTGGAGGAGGATGTCACGAGAACCGATACTTCGGTGCCATGTCAATGGAACAATTCTGAAAACATGATGGCGCTGTTTTTTTTACAGGTACTGCAGCAACACTTCCTCATACAATGATTTGTATAATATTTAATAAAAGTTACTCCTCATTTTTGATGCGTTTTTCTTCAAAAGCCAGCAACACGTGTCAATTTGTGCTTGTTACATGAAAACAGTCTTTCAAAATAAACTTCCGTCTTCATAGGAAACCACTTAGTTAGGTTTAAGAAAATATGGTTTGGGTTAAAATAACTACAAAGCGCCGTAACTACATTACGCAAGTTAGGCGACAAATAAATGAACATTGACTTCTCGTTTCACATTGGGGAACAAACAGCAGTGCCATGGGTGAAAGATCACTGTCACATTCACCAAAACCAGTATGCAAACTGTAGCAAAGGAGTGCATGTTGACGTACGCAGGATTTATTGTTCTGTTTTTTACTGTGGTATCAATTTGGGAATTAAGGATCTTGGAATTTCACTGGTATTGGTATCAACTTCTACATTTCTGGTACCGTGACCTCCCGAAGGAGGACATTCAGAGAGTTGTGGGTGGAGCAGGACCAAGTTAAGGGTTTGTATCTAAAGTCAAAACCTTGAGGAATAGGATTTAGTTAAACAGTTTCTATAACTTCAGTGAGGAGCTACTGATATGCAAATCCACACAGCAGCTCTACATTGATGTGAGCACTGTGTACTGAGTGTATCAGTGTCGCCGGGTGTTGTAACTAAGTGCTTCTGCAAAACAGGGAACACTGACTGATGAGTATGTTGGAGAACGTTGACTCTGACTCCCACACACACACACAGACACCACTAGTCAAACCACTAAACCATTCATTGCGGTCGGCAGCTAAACTGACCACTTCCCACTCAGACATAATGACATTTTATAGGTTTTAGATGGAAACTCAGCTCGAAATCTACAACACACAACCCGGTCTTCAGGAAAAATGTTTTCTGATTCGTTGAATGTCGCCGCTTTAGGCAACAAAACCTCAAAGGTTAGAAAAAAGTTAATGGTTTAGGTTTTAATAGGCAGCGGCGCGAGGCAGCGGCGCGAGGCAGCGGCGCGAGGCAGCGGCGCGAGGCAGCGGCACGAGGCAGCGGCACGAGGCAGCGGCACGAGGCAGCGGCACGAGGCAGCGGCACGTCGCAGCGGGACGAGGCAGCGGCACGAGGCAGCGGGACGAGGCAGCGGCACGAGGCAGCGGCACGAGGCAGCGGGACGAGGCAGCGGCACGAGGCAGCGGGACGAGGCAGCGGCACGAGGCAGCGGCACGAGGCAGCGGGACGAGGCAGCGGCACGAGGCAGCGGCACGAGGCAGCGGCACGAGGCAGCGGCACGAGGCAGCGGGACGACGCAGCGGGACGACGCAGCGGGACAACGCAGCGGCAACGCAGCGGCAACGCAGCGGCAACGCAGCGGAACAACAAAATGTACTTTGTCCCTTGCTCTGAGCAAATGCAAAAAGTTTTTGTCCCTGATTTGCAGAAACGTAATATGCCAACATTTATTCCTGGCGACTCGGCTTGGAAATGTCCAGGACCCTTCACCAAATACCCTTTTATCACATCGTCACATCTCGAGCGATAGACATGACTAGCAGAAATCAGAAACTGTCAAGAAGCCAAAAGTCAACAGATAAGTCTTCTATATGTTTCGTCTTCAAATCCCAAACCAACAATATACTATGAATCCTACTGACAAGTATTGTGTGTATCAACGCCTGATATCTCCACTTCCTGTGTGCCATAGAGCTCCATTAAAAACACATCAATGACTCAATCTGATATAATGTTTTCATAATTCTTCCGGGATGCTGTAGATAGTTCTAGCGATCTAATTGGATTAGAAACAGATACGATTTTTGTTAGCTCAAACAAAATAACTTTTTTCTCGTGTATGATCTTATATAATATAATACGTGTGCTTGCAAAATCTATTTTGTGCACCAAATCTGACATCGATGATATAATGCAATCATTCCACTGCCACAAACACTCACTAGAGCATTTATATATATATATATATTTTTTTTAATATATATATATATATATATATATATATATATATATATATAGTTCATATTTACAGAGAAGACATATGAATTAGCTGGTGGTTTCCTGCATTAACCACTGTGATCAGCTTTGTTTTGTCTCTTAAAATACTGTGATGCTGGGAGAATGAACCTCATTGTATTCTGTGCAGTTAAATTTGCATGAAAACAAATTTCTACACAACATCGTTCTTCATTTGAATTCTACTGCACAATAATTAAATTAAGTATGCTATTTTCTCAACGGCTGAACTGTGGAATCTGTAAAATATTGACAGTTATTCCCATATTTCCATTCAGCTGGGGATTACGTTTATGTGAGTGTTCGCAGAGTGTGTGTACACAGGACGGCTGTTTTAAATAGATTAGTTGGGACATTTGCCTGTGACTGATTTAGTGTAACTGTGGTCTAGTGTGTCCGTTAAAGAGAGAGAGCGAGGGGGGGAGGGGGGGGGAGGGGGGAGCGGGGTAGACGTTGAATGGAGAGTTACGGGGAAGTTGTGTGAATACTGTTTTTATTCATATGTACTTCCCCTAATTTATCCGCTGTGTTGTGTGCTTGTGCAAAACACACGCATTAGACTTCAACCAGAGTAAGATTGGCTGACGCTGCTCTCACTCTATTTGGGTTCGGGGCACTTAGATCATAGTGGTGCTCTCTGCAAAATGAGTCCACGGCAAAGATCAGCATTCGTATCTCTTTGTTTTTGCATTTGTGTGTTTCTATGTGTGTGCAACGTCTCATACAATGTGTCATATCGTTGGTATGATACGATACAAAAAGTAATATTTTGAACGTTCAGCAACATGAGAGATCAGCGCTCCTACTGGAACCCCTGCAGACCTGTTGAGACAACCAAACCACTTGGCTGGGTTCAGAAGAAGATCGTGGTTTGGGCTGAAATAAGTTTGTCACATAACTTAATAAATACATAAGTTATGTAACAAAAGTAAGTTGAACAAGTAAACGTTGACTCCTGGGTGAAAGTCTTGTTTGGTTGACCCGTCCATCCACCTCGACATGTCCTGTGTTGCTCTTTATACTCCTGACTTCCGTAGAGGCAGCCGGCGCGTCCTGCCCATGGTTACGTGGGTTATTGATCATTTACAGTCAATGTACGGACACAGAATGAGAACACTCCGGTGTGTGTGTGTACCTCTTCCACTGCGGCCGACGAAGCGCAGGTCGTTGAATCTGGCCACTTGGTTCTTGATGGCGGCTGTTGCGTTGCGAAGCTCAGCAGAGAAGTTCTCATCATTTCCTGCCATCACCGTTACCAGGGTGCCATCGGGGGTGTCGCCCAGGGCAACCACCTAGTGACCGCAAAGAGGAAGGAAGGAGAGAAGGAGAGAAGGAGAGAAGGAGAGAAGATGGAGTGTGATTTCTGAATGTGTGGTGCTCAGTCAGCCTTTAGATGTTCAGCTGTTGGTAGTTTTTCTGCCCGGGTTGTTCCAGGTTAATATAACTTTATTTATATATCACCTTTCTCAACATACGTGTCTGTCTATGAATGGTTCAAGGTTAGTATAAAACAAAGAAAGATAATATTCATTGATTTTTGAACGGTCACACTGAGAAACAACAGCTTTGGATTCAAATGATGAAATAAAACGTAAATCATTTCCCTATTGAAGATGAAACAAGTGTGAAATGGAAGTGTTCAACACTCTCTGGAGAGCACATTCTCCTGCTCCACACCTACACAGATATACAGATAGAGGCAGGGAAGCTGATTTCCATATCAACGCTAATCACACCAAACCATCAGTGAGCAAACGGCTGCGGCTGTAGCTGATGGACACTTTCTTTTTGAACCCTGAGCTCTCAAAGCGATGACCACAGTTTGGCTTTACCTCTCAGTTAAAGCATTGTCCTCCAGGCACATGGGTCTCTATTGTTTACCTGCTAAGCTGCCTTGAGTCTTAGTTGAAATATCAATATGCTGATGTTCCAATAATCAACCAGTGACATGTATTGATCTGAGCCTGCGGTGGAATGTGATTGGATAAAGTTCTTCCTTAATAATAAAGCAGTAGCGACTGGATGGATCTTGGCCTGTGTGTGTGTGTGTGTGTGTTCGTTAAACACATGCCAGTGCATACCAAGGTTCATTTATTTTACTTTCGTCTTGACTGGTTATAGATTAGTGTCAGAGTGTGTTTGCTAGTTTTAGTTTGTATACTGTTACACTAGTTTTAGTGTGTTTTTGTTAGGGACAGTTATAATACCTCACAAGTATGTAGTTACATAAAAATACAAATTACAACACATTCTCTCTCCCAACTCGTCCGATACCAACGCTTGGTCAGTGGTCCTAAACTATGTCTCGGTTCCTCTCTGTCAGGTTTGGACGTATCAGGAAGGGCGCGTCAAGTCCTTACATGCATAGTCGGTTTGCTGAACGGGCCCATGGGCCCTCTAACCTGTCGGGCCCCTGGGTCTGACTCCACGCAAAAATGTCGACAAAGATGTCTCTCTGATTCTGTGGCTCCTGTTTTTATGGAGACGGGGTGGGGCCTTTACAGGGGGACAATGTCTCACTATCTGCCCATGCACAGTGTCTTTTCTAAATAAACCTCCATGCCTGCCTCTTACGTGCATACATTTCAAAATAAACTTCCAACGTAGGTTTATGTCGTTTTTAGGTTTACTTGCTTCGTTTAAGTAGAATCCTGTGGTTGGGTGGTTGGGTTTGTTTGACCCAACTGTCCCCCCCCCCGCGTCCTCCTCGCCGAGGGGACTTTTACAGACTTTTAAAACAGTTTCTCTGAGCGCCTAATGATGACGTGGATGGATTTGCATTGGGGTGAGCTGAAGGCCCTGTGCGTCTGATTCCGATGCTAAAAGGTGACTGGGGCGTCGGTATCAGACGCAGAGCAGCGTTGACCAATGGGAGTGAGAACAGACTGGCTTGGAGGACTGTGAATGTTTAAATCTTCTGATGAGGGATCAACTTGAGAACTCTTACACTAACAGGCTCAGGAGAAACAACCCAGCTGATTAACAGTAGGGCTGAGCTGCTGGGCTACATTTAAAGGATCAATGGTTTGTTATTCAGGTTCAGTTAGGTTTAGTTGATGACGATAACCCTGGTGTTTACACACACATAGTACATGCGTGCACCGACAGCGTAGTGCATGTTGTCATGTATGCACCTGTGCATATTTCAGTGTTCATGAAATTGTGTGTCTCCATGTATAGTGAGTGTGTGTGCATCATAACAGTCATCCATTATCAGTAAAAGGCAGTGACATCCGCTCATGACTCATAATGATGCATAATGCACCAAACTCACACTCACACACATGTGCGAACACTAATGCATAAGGCTCAATAAATCAATCAGTTGTGTGTTCTGCGGCTAAAAGCTGCTTTTCCACAAATGCATTTTGTCTCAAAGTGCAGAGAAGTGTCCACATCCACACACGTCGATACACCACGATGAAGAAATGCAAGAATATCCAGCCATCATGTGAACACATCAAATCAATCTGTTGTCTTGCAGACAAATAGCATCAAACCCTGTAAATTGACATTGATGAACAGAGGTTTTGCACAAAAGGAATTGTAATAATATCATATAATAATGTAGTATTGAAGAGATTGTGGCGTAAAAGAAGTTGGTCCTACTTGTCAGTCCAGATAAATAATAAAGTATCTGCTGAAAGGCCTCATCACAGAGTCATATGTGATTTTCATGGGACAGCGTTGTCGTCTCGGGACTAATGGTAAGGACAATATTTTGAATCCAAATTATTATGCTGAAACTTTCTCCCTCTCACTCTGTGAAGTGAATAAAAAGGTCGACACATTTACTTCCCTTTAGCTCCAAATGCTGTGAAACGCCTCCATTAGCTGATTGGTGCTGAAATAATGAGTCTATGACATAAATGAACCATTGATAGAGAATAATATATATCAGTAATAATATTCACAGATTCCAGCTACTCAAATGTGAGGATTTCCTGCTTTTCTTATGTTATTGTAAAGATCTGAGTCTGTTTACAGTGAAGTACAGTAACGCAAAGATCTCAGCTTCCAGCACTAAAATAATAAGAACAGATTAACATTTGATGAATTGTTATTTCAGGTGAAGCTTCTTATTCTGCCGTCTTGGCCAAGACTCCTGCTAAAGACATTTTGAATCTCAATGGGAAGATGTCCTGGTTGAATAAAGGTCACATTAAAAACAAATATGCAAATGATGCCCTGCTGTGGTCTCAGATGAATCCATCATCTAGTTCTATTTTACAACTCACCAACATTATTAAAACACACGTTATATTCATTATTTACAGTAAATTCCGCAGTGTAAAAAATACATATAAAAGTACAGAAGTATTATCAGAAAATGTACTCAATGTATCAGAAGTAATAGTACTATTTTGTGGCTCCTTTTTAGAGTTGAATGATTAAATGTTAAATTAAATTAAATTAAATGTTATGTTATTAGTTGATTATGGATGTAATCTTTATATGTTATAGTTGGTCAACATAGAGCAAATGTTTTATTTTACATACACACACACACACACACACATTGAGTACTATACTTATGTAATTTACACTGTGTTTTTTTTTTACCTGCATATTCATATTTATATAACAATAATCCGACACATTTAAAGCATTGCATAATGACATATAAGGTCAAGTATCACAATGTATGATGATGTGTTATAATTCTCATAGTTGAATTACTGAAATTAATGAAATACTTCACAATATTTTAATAATGCCTTATAATGCATTAAATGTGGTTATAAGTCACTATAAGGGTCATTGATTGCTTTAAGTAAAGTGAAAAAATATCATCAGCAAAACCTTGTAAAATAAATACATCAAAGTATTATGATGATTGACCTTGTAAGTCATTATAAAAGGCTTTATAATGTGTTATGATTATTGTCGAAAAGCATTATTATTTATGGCTGCTTATAGCTGTAAATGTAAAGCAACACACACCTTGAACGCGATGGGCAGCGTCTTGTTGCACCTCCAGTGTGTGGGCAGCACCGAGCAGAGGAAGTTGGGGCTGTCAGTCTTGGACAGCTCACCTGGATGATCTGAGATCACCTGTAGAGACGCCACCGTTACTCAACTGAAGGTTTACATCAGGGATACATTCAACACGGTGACTTGCATGTCATTGTACCTCCACCATCCCGCGGTCAGCCATGCGCAGTTTGCCCACCAGAGCGGCCCCTCCGGCCTCCTGGGTACCCAGAGGCAGGGCCTCGGCCATCTTCCCTCCCGAGGCCAGGGTGGTGGAGGGGGGGGTGTAGCGCCGGCCCGGGGCTGGGTCTGAGAGAGAACACACGAGGTTAGTTCATCTTTGTGCTGCTCTAAATACCTCGAGATGATGTTCTGCCATGAATGCAGATAAATATGAGAGACGGTGAAGCTCACAGAGCGCGTATCAACTCATGCACAGAAGCTCTGGTTCCAAATGGGAATATGTCCCTTGTCTATAATAACTGATTGAATATCTTTGGGTCTGGGACTGTTGTTTGGACAACACAATACATTTGAAGATGTCCATTTGCGCTCTTTAGGCGATATTTGCCACTATTTTGTGACATTTAATAGAAGAAAGGATTGAGCTGAAGATGATGAAAACTAGTGTCAAAGAAAGAGGGCGTAAAGACGAGCACTCAGATGAGACTGAACGAGCGGTGGAAGTCATGTATATACAGCACATGATGACACACACGGACTCCCATACCACAGAGAGGAGTCATGAAACTGAAGACAGCACCAACGCTTCTGCTCTCGCAGCTTCAAATGAACATTTAGGAGAGAAGTGGCACGCTATCAACAAAGAGCCTTCAATTCATGTAACACCATAAAGAAAAGAATAAAGAAAGCCTCAGAGGGACTGTGATAAATAATCTGTCTGTCTGTCTGCCTGCCTGCCTGTCTGTCTGTCTGTCTGTCTGTCTGTCTGTCTGTCTGTCTGACTCTCTGTCTGTCTGTCTGTCTGTGGCTCTGTTTGTCAGTCAGCCAGCCCACAATTGAAGCCACATGCGGCGGTGTGGAGTTTATCTTAGTGTGATTGAAACCCTTGGCTGCGGCTGCACTGAGCCACCGGCTGGTTCAACAGGAGCCACGGACACATTTAGAATTGTTTGAATTCACTTCACAGAAAAGAATCCCATAAACCCACGGCAACCAAAACGTGCATTCACTCTTGTGGAGATCTGGAGTCATATATGATATTTTTGAATGATCTGAGAAAAGAACATGAGACAGTTTTATCTCTTAGTGTGAAAGAGAAAAAGAAAAAAATCATTTAGAGAAGCTTTGACTATTTAAATAATACAAGTATAATAATCAAGGTAACAGTTGAAAGTTAGTTTGTTAGTGAGGCAGTGTTCAATAAATGCTCATCATGTTCAATAAATGCTCCTCACACTCAGCGGAGCACCTGCAAATGTAATTTCACTCACTATGAATGAAACTATTTTAATAGAAATCATCCTTTGTGACTCCATCTCAAAGGATGATGATGTCATTTGAATTTAAAGAAAAAGGAGAAAAAGTAAACAAGAGCAGCTTTACTCCATTATATTTAAGATAAATATAGAAATGCGATATATTTTTCTCACCATATGTTCAAAGACATCATAAGAGCATCAATATGGCAATAATTCATTATTTTACCAAATGTTATAAATATGGGTAAGTACTGATATACTGCAGTATACAGGGGACTATAGTTAAGATATTTAACTTGTTATTATAGAAAACATCTTTGTGAATCATGTTTTCTAGAACGCGTCACACTGCACTAGAGTAGATTATATAAGAATACTAATGTCTATAATACTATAACTATAATACTATAACTATAATACTATAAGTGAGGCAGTCAGTGTGTGTTTGTGGTTTGTGTTCAAACTGAACAAAAGAAGGTTTCTGAAGTACATGTGGCCTCCCGACAGCTGTTCTCATGTCCACCTCCACTCACACATCCTCTGATCACGAGCATCATAACAGAGAGAAGGGGATGCATTCATGATTTGTGTATAAATATATGTATGTATATATATATTATGTATGTATCTATAATATATATATATATATTATGTGAGCAAAGACACTCGTATAATAAAGCGTCAGAGAGATGCCTCGTACCGTATTTTGCGTCCCACAGAAACACCATTTGTGCGCCACAGTGCGTCCACAGACACGCGACTCTCCCGATCTTCCCCGTAAACCTCCCGATGTCTCTTTGACAGCGCGAGCTGCAGAATGTTCTCTGTGTACGTGTCGAGAGTTTGTCACGTTGTCGATTTCTTGTTGTCTGCCCGTAAACAGAAGAAGAAACATGAACCGCCTGCTTGCGGCGCTTTATTCCGTCCAGACGCGCCGGATTTGAAAAAGCCCGAAACCGAAACGACGTCCAGAGCTCCACCACTGGGGAGCAGAAGAGAAGCCCCTCAGACTGGTGCTGGGTGCTGGGACGTCTTCAACGCTCCTCGTGCCTCCTCGCAGCCGAAGTGAAGCTTCCACACATGTTTGGCCCCAAAGTGGAAGAGAACTGACAAGACGTGAAGGAGACAGGAAACGAAACCTGAACTAGTTTTAACTTTCAATCTCGGATCCTCCTGATTTAAATATGATGCTTCAGGACCGTTACAAGCTGCGCTCTCTCTCTCTCCTGCCCGGCTATGTCTCTCTCCCTCCCCGCTACATGAGTGGACATCCCGGCTAACGGCGCCAGGCTTTTACCGGCAGACCGTCCGTATTTGCGTCTCAGCTCTCAGCCAATGGACAGGCTCCCCGCTGGCTGTCCGAGTGGGGGACTGACCAATCAGCGTTATGTCCGTCCGGGAGGAGGCGGGGTTTGTGGTGAGGGAGCGGAGCAGCACTTCCTCGTGCGCTGAACGGACTTCATCGCTGTGATAAGTCAGACACCGCGAGGTGAGACCACGCGGGACCAGGACTTCTATCTGTGGCTGCGTGGAGACAACAGTGAGCCCGACTTTCACACTGTTTCCCCGGATTCAAACAACGACGTAACGTTGAGTAAAATGTGACAGCTTCCTCTGGAAGTCAACATACACACTGTGATATTCACGCAGAGGTGCACATTAACATCTGTCTGGTGTCCTCAACAACCGGCTGTGTCTCAACTCAGAAATAACGCCGTCTCGGTGCTTTTAACTCGGGCTGTCGGTACCGGAGACCGACGATAGGGGGTAGTCGGTGATGTGAATCATGACAGAGAGCCGCATCATGGATTCACCAGCATGTTTATGACTTATTCTTATTCATTCTAATGGGCTGAGACAGCTCTAGCATTATTTTATTGTGTATTTACATTGTTTTATGATTATATATGTTTCTGGCTGTATCATAAAGTGTACTCATGATTCTGAAATTGCATTTATATTGAATTATTTTTTGTGGCATATAAAACGTGTGTGATGTTGAGTGTGAGAGACATGTTGAATCTCCTGGTTGAATACAAATAAAACATATTGTTCAATATCACAGCATTACTGATGTAGATATGACATTTATATTATTTATGTTAAGTATTCTAAACCACATCATTTAAAATACAGTTTTCAGCATGACATTGATTTAAATGATGATGATTTAGTGGAACAATATTTTAAAAAGTAAATATTTCCAATAATTTCTAACGTTAAGTTTGTTGAATTTCTTTTTTTTATTTTAAAACTAAACACTAAATAAAACCTTTAATAATATAAAACAAAATGAACAAATAAATGATGTGAGGATTAACTTATATTGAAGCATACATAAAAGCAAATAGAAAATAACGGATAAACTGAGGTGGATTCATCTCATTCTAGTTGTTGTCGTATGATGCTACAGAGAAACTAAATGAATAAAGGAGGCCCAGTCTTATTTCATCTCCACACAAGAAAACAGCACTGTGATGTATTTATTTTGAACAAACAGCTGACTGATGATGAAGTGTTGTGTGTCAGCATCTTAGTTATCCCAGAATGCATCCTGTCATAACTCACCTTCAGTTTACATTAAACCCGATGTTGTAAGAAGAAAATATACTACTGAAAGCAGCTTTTACAGCTCAGCACTGATATGTACACACTGTACATGTTGGTTGTTCATAAGACAACATTACCACGAATACAAACACAGTGTGCTGTATGCCTTCAACAGTTGATCTCTCTGGTAAACCGTAATACAATAAGGCCATACTGGTTTTAATTTTATAAGAAACCTCATAATGAAACATAATAACTATGAATAAGTTGAAATTCAAATACCACTGAATCAAATGCAATGAAATATTATATATCTGAATTTGTGGTTTAAATTCCACTCTGAATTTTCCAGTTTGTGAATAAATCGATTTTTTTCCTGGTTCACAAATTCAGAAAGAGCATTCCAGTGTGTCGGGTTTGTAGCTGCTCATCTGAACGTATCTCGTACCTCACGGTCCCCATCAGCAGAGCAGGCTGGTCAACATGGTCGACATTTTATGAATGTTCAAAATGAATCTAGCTTTAAATTCAGTGGTATTAAAAGTATTCAGTAGTTATTACAACATTATTACATGTGGTCGATTTTTATTATAACATTTATATATATAAATATATATTTAAACAATATATTTTTTGTACACATTAAAGGTAGCTTTTGGTTCCCACTTCGCAAAACCATCAAACTTTACAGTTTTGTACTGTTAAAGGTCAGTGTGTGAACCTGCCTGTTTCATGAGGCCTTTTTGTGAGTCAGTCGATTGGATCTGAGTGAAATCAACACGCTGTCGGATGAGTTTTAGCGAAACGCCAGTCTGCCTCTGCATCATCCCTCTGTAGCCAAAGGGGGGTGATAAAAAATGTAAATGCCTTCAATCTGGCCCCGGCCTCAGATGGACGTGACGTGATTTTCCCTTGGAAATATCTATTTTTCACTTCCTCATCCAGTATTTGTCTTTTTGTTTTGAACTTGTTATCCAAAGATCAGACAAATTCAAACGCCAAGAATTCACTGATTGTCACAGATTGTTAAACTGCATAAAAACCTGGATTTAAGATGAACAGTGAAAGCATGCTAATAACACATTCCCCTGACGCTCCCCGGCTGGTTTGCTGCTACACGCACAACGTATGAAACCTGCAGCTAAAGGACTTCTGTCAACCTGCAACTTCATCAAACTTAGTGTCATTAAATCTGACACTGGACATTTATTCCTCATAGAAGCACACGTATAAATAATTCAAAGAGTGAAGGATGAAACCATATATCTGTGAGGCCTTATGCCAAGTATGCACACAGATTATATCGAAACAACGTGAGTTTAGATGCTCGTAGCAATTCATATCGTCATGCATCATCATGTGTATCCTGAGATGTTGCCAAAAAATGTCTGAAAGTTTAATACTCAGCTGAAAATGTGTCATAATTAATTTCATAACTAGATGCAATGCATGTATTCATCCATCGCTTAAATGAATATTGTTTTGAACAAAGCTGTGCAGCTATACAGTCCTTTACGTGTTACAAGGTTACACCCTGTGTGTTGGGGTAAATGATCAAAATGAGATGGTAAGCGTTTAAAGACAGAAATAAAACAGAGGAGGAGAAGGAGAGAAAAGACACGGCAGAGGGAGAGGAGTTGGATTTCACTCACCCAGCGTTTCCCACTGACTGACTGGTAATGTGAGCTCGTCATTGTCCTCTGATCCATAATCAATACCCAGCCTATCAAAGTTATTGATACCAGCATTGCTTCATATTATCAGCCGCAGTATAACTACGATTCCTCAAACTGAAGATATGCCCAAGAAAGGTTTTCACAGAATAAGAGCACCATGTAGGAAGGCTACGCAGCTAAGTGTCATTCTGCTGTCATTTAGAAGTGTTGGTCCATCGAGGGCTAGTACTAGAGGAATGTCATAGTATAACTTCCCTGACTTCAAATTGTCTGACAATAATCTTGGTGTCTGTAGTGAAGTAAAATATCTTGGTCATTTTTCAACAGAACACATGACCGATGATAACGACATTTCCAGGCAATGTCGTATGATGTATGCACAAGCAAACAGTCTCTCACGCAAGTTTGGTATGTGTACTGATGGAGTGAAGATGTCTCTGTTCAGAGCATATTGTACTCCACTCTGCTGCACACTTGTGGTCAAACTACAGAACAAAGAGTTTACAGAGACGTCAAGTAGCGTACAATGACGCCATGAGAATACTGTTAAAGAGAGCGAGATGGAGCAGTGCTCGTGAAATGTTTGTGGCTGCACGAGTCAACACTTTCCAAACTGTTTTAAGAAATTTCATGTACAAATTCATCTGTAGACTGAATGACTCTGTAAATGGGATCCTACTTGTTTTAACCAACATAAGGTTTAGCACCACACGCTACCAGTCCCAGCTGTGGCGACATTGGTACAGCTGTCTCTTTGTAAGGCATTGCTAGGCCTCCGTACTTTTATTGTTTGTGTCTGTCTTTTTATGTATCTGTCTGTATGGACCCCGAGTCTGAAATAAAGTCTATCTGTCTATCTATCTATCTATCTATTACTGTCCATGGATACTTTCACATCTTTAACAAAGGATATGTTACTTGGAAATAACCAATGGCATGCGATATAGAATTATCCGCATCATCTCAGCACATATTGGTACCAGCCTTCAAACAGCCCAAACATTTCCTATCTTTGTTTCAAAACTCAAAACTAGTCAAAGTTGTTTTCAGGATGTCCTGCAGAAATTCAAAATAAAAGTCAAAAATAATCACCAACCAGAAGACCAATATCTGAGTATAAGTACAACCACTCCCTGAGTTGCAGTCCGAATGGACTCAGGCTGGTTCGTTACTGTTTTTAAGGTCAACTAAAAAGGTGCAGTTACTTGTCTGTGACAGGACGATTGAGTAACACCTAAAACTCCCCAAAGAACTCCTAGAACCCATCCAGGACTCATGGAGTCCCTCAAGGATTAATTATATCGCCTCGATAAAGTCTTAGAAATCCAGTGAACTGAAGTTGAGAAGTGTGGTGGAATAGTTCAGGGATGAGAATGACTGGAGAAATCTTTACCGTTGTTTGGTCAGTTTACGCTGCAGTGGAAGTGTTTCCAACTACCAGCTTCATGTACGAGAAGCTCGACATCATGTCAAAGACCTCAAGAGAAAAAGTGCCATTCAACTGTTGAGCGTTTCGAGGACTACAGCGTGACAAGCTTCTCAGAACAACGCAGTCACCAAAGATTAACATGGATTATTGTAGCCACAAATGATGTGAAGGCAATGTTTCTACACCACAACAGGTACATTAATAACTAAAACACTGATTAATATTGAGTTCAAAATAATACAAACAGAAAACGGCCACGAGACCAGACATGATGGGGATGATGATAACCAAGTGGTGTCAAGAAGAATGCACTTTACCAAAGAGTCCGCTGCCTGTCCGGCCCTTCCTCATCAGGTACATGGCCCAGGACAGGGGGCCAGAGGTGGAGCGCGTCCCAGGGTTCATGCTTCAATCCTGGGTGCAGAAGCAGCAACAGCTGGGGCCAAATGTCCAACACCCAGCGGTGAAGAGAGCGGAGGGTATCAAGGGTAAAAATGAAAAGACAAAGAGGGAAAACAGCAAGAGGGAAATGGGAAGAAATAGAAAAAATAAAAGAAGAAGGAGCAAATAAATAAGGTGTGTCTTTAACTTTTTGTTGTCGAGGATTCCAAAGTTAAAAGTCAACGAAAACACTTCAAAGAAAATCAGAAAACTCATTCGACAAAGAAGAGCTCCAGCCTGTCCTCACCTTCTCAAACGGCTTTTATACCTCCCCCCCCAATTCCCCCTCCCTCCATCTCACCCTACATATTAGTAAAAAGCAGAAAAGAGTGCGGGAGTAAGAGGCGAGGAGCCAGTCAAGCTTAATTCATCCCCTCCTTCTCTAAGCGTAGCCACAGGGGACACGACTCCACTTTGCCCTCAGGCTCTTTAAAGCTGCTAATTTCATTTAGCTACTCAAATGATTTTTCTCCTGTTTTCTCCCTCCCTCCTTTCCTCCCTCTCCCCCTCCCCTTTTCTTGCTATTTGGAAGTTCTGGTTGAAAATTGAGGTCACACACTTGCGTGATATGAGTGTTTGTACTGAAGCTGCTGATGGCTGCTTTGTCCATTCACTACGTTTTGGATCCGTGTTCATAAATCAGATGGATACAGATGTTGCTAGTGACAAGCTAGCCATCACTGCTACCATGTTATGTGGAGCTCTGACAATAGTAGAGACTGGCTGAATTTGCCTCTGATGTGCTAGTTAGCTAGAAAAGCTAAAAACCAACAAACTCGTCCTAACCACAGTCCTGTCTTAAACTACAGCTTAACTTAAATTACTTAACTAAGCTGGAAACCATCAAATGATAAAGTTCACTAAGGTCAACGGTGTTACCCGAGGAAGGACGGAGGAAAGATAAAGCAGACAGCAGTAGAAGACACAGAAGAGGAGAGGTAATGTCTTTCTCTACAAGTTGACTACCAACATACCTGTTTCAATACCTATGTCAAAGCTAGAAGTGAATTTAATAAGAGGAATCATGTTCCAGGGAGCTGGATGTCTCACTGTCTCACTGGGACATTAGAGCAGAGTCCTTGTTAATGTTGGACACCAACCCTCTGAATGAATAGATGTGTCCAGTCAACGATGCTAACTGTCAGACATTTCATTTGAGTGTTTGAATTCTGTGTGTGACATTCATTCACTGGTGTCCTCTAACACTCTCTGCTAACAATCCCACAATGCATTGTGTTGAAACAGGGGGGGTTTGATTCTGTTTTATATTTTACAGACAAATGTTTCGTCAATTGAGCTTCAAGACTTTATTTTCAACTTTGATAATACTAAATATGTATATTACCTGTTTTAAAACCATGCTGTTTATCATGTTACTGTGATGGACTGTAAAGCAGAAGATGTTGGATACTGACAAACATATTGTGTTTCTATAATACTCTGTTAAAGGTGACCAGACACCACGGAAAATGTGGGACAGTCCCGAATAACAAGCAGTCCTCCCGAACCCTGTCCTGATTGTCCCGAAAATCAGGCTTAACCCGGATTTGATCAATAGCCAATAAAACATGAACCAGTGATGGTGAGAACCCTGCGGATCATTGCTGCACACAGGATCAAACAAAATCTTTCGCCAAGTTAGCAGGAAATAATACAAGTATCAGTTCAGTATCAATCTGTTCATTGAGACTGAATGTAATGCGCTGGAGGTCATGACCTCGTCTCCTGTCCCTAATTTAATCCCTTCTGATCCCCCTAATCTACTACTTCAACATAGCTTCATTCATAACCACTTATTGTTAACACAACATTTGCTCTCTGCTGGCTAAAGCTGAATAGAGATGAACTAAACATTAAGGTGACCACTGCACACACACACACACACCCACACCCACACAGTGGGTGGACAGTGAGCTCCCCACAGCTCCCCACAGACTCTCCCAGAAGCCCTTTGGCTGGTGACATCACCACAGAGCTCCCTGTGTGTGTTTCAGAGGGAGACAGAGTGTATGTGTACACTGACACGTGTGAGCGACAGCCCTGTAACCCTCAATGGCAACCTCAGCCCAACAGTGTGTGCTACTGGCTCATGTTGAGCCTCAGTTGTCTGAGGTATTTGTTCACAGTGGGCCCAAACCAGGCCCACAAAGCTCAGCTCGTCCTGTAGGTGGTTCCGCTCTAAACTGCACTACGGTGCTCTGGTAGGCAGACGTACAGCAGCAGCTTTTCATAACGATCTGCTAACACAAAGTGAGGGTGTAGTCCACATTAGACTGGAGAGATGAAAGTTCATCCTTTGGATAAATCCTCACCTTTCACCATTCCACAATGCTAAAATGTTTTGGAGTATGAATACTAAATTAATTTCTTCATTTTAGAGATTCCCCCAGAATGTGGTTTTCAGGTTTTCAGGGGTTCCTCCTGTGTAAAATAAGAGCCCTCGTATTAAGCTCACCAGGGACGGGTGTAACAGGCCTCCTACTTGTTCAGTGTGGCTTTGGCACAGGCAGTTAGCCTCCGATGATTCCAATACAACAATCCAGCTTTAGGATGTTCTTGACACAATCGATGTATATTATCCACCGGGCTTAATAATAATAATCAGCTTTATCCAAAAGTTTGGTGTGCCTCTCCTCACACAGCGTTGCCAACAGCGGCGTGAAAAATACATCAAAACGTGCGGCCTGATCGGGAATAGTGTGCATTCTATTTTTCGGAGAGATTCGGCTAGCGGTTTTCCCGAAAATCCCAAAAAACTGAGCCCCATTCACTTGAATGGGGTTTCGGTGTGAAGAGAGCTAAAAAAACACTTAACTTTGGGCCCATATTGACGAGACGTAGAAACAGGATTCAGAGTTTAACACGTAGACAAAACGCTGCACTTCATTGAGCCAAAGGGACATTTTGATAGCTAGCACAGTTTTCATGAAGTCACAGATTAAGTTTCAGGAGAATTTTGGGTCCGTTTCAGATTTTATAATGAGTGTGTATTGCGCAGCTCTTTAAGAGCTAGAGTGAGAGCATAACCGTCAGAGTGGAGCGGAGCAGGAAAATATTCTGTGATTTTTACAAACAAATTGCTCCAGCTCCACAATTGTTACTCTTTATACACCATTTTGACCAAAAAGCTTGGAAATGTGCTCTCTCTCTCTCTCTCTCTCTCTCTCTCTCTCTCTCTCTCTCTCTCTCTCTCTCTCTCTCTCTCTCTCTCTCTCTCTCTCTCTCTCTCTCTCTCTCTCTATACACACACACATGACTTGGAAGCATGGACCCACATGGTCTGTCTGTCTGGCTGTCTCGCTCTATCATACAGTCATTCAGGTCTTAGATATCTTGAGAGAACCCCCCCCCCCCCCCATTTCAAAATAAAAGCTCCAGAGAGTGATTTCTAACTGGAATGCTTGTGATGAAGTCTGTCATTTAATAACCTCTGTGTTTGTGTGTCAAATATTATGAATATGTCTCCTCTCCCCCTCTCTCCCCCACCCAGTCCCACCCTTTCAAAATAAAAGCTCCATAGAGTAACTGTATCTTAACATGAAGCTCAGAATGAGGCTCGTACAGAAATGACGTGAGCGTTAGCTCCCATCATTTCCAAAGGCTTCTCAAACAAAGATGTACATGTCCAGTACAGAAATGACGGGAGCCATTTGTTGACTGTCCATCACGAATACAAGATTCAATCCAAGAGTATGAATCTAAGATGCAGAAAAGAGAAAAGCGATATATCAATCGAACCTCAACAGTACTACCGGTAACATCGGCGTGTGTATATATTACGACTTCTTCGGGCAGTAGAAGCCACACTGTCAACATTTCTTGAGGAATTTTCTAGTTATAAATTACAATGTACGTATTGCTGTATTTGACACGGCTTGTATTTTCTCACAGCCGTCCCTTGCAGTGTAACTAATGGAAAAACAATGTGCCATGCTCCATGAAGGTGCACTTTGTTGTATGCAGGGACAAGAGTCTCAGGGTCGTAAACATCCAGTTTCAGTTCTACACTATAACCATGAAGAGGAAAAAGAAGTGACGCCCCCTCTCTCTGCCAGCGGCTGTCTGTCCCCGTCGTCCCCTGAGCTGAGGCCACCCTGAGGCCAGTGACAGTGGCACGGTGAGGATCAATACCACACACACACACACACACACACGCTGCCACCCTGAGCGAGGGATCGATGGAGGGATGGGGAGAGTCTGGGGAAAAGAAGACCTCCTCTGGTTCCTCATCAGCACCTTTAACACTTCATCACTGGAACTAAAGCATCTATAAACATACATCCGATCTGGTGCTCTGATCGTAGTTTAAAGTGGCAATCTTGAAGGTTTTTATTTCAGTAAATGTCTGTTGAGTCACTATCTATCCCCTAATGAGGGAACACAACGGTGAGCTGCTGGATGAAGACCTGCAGGCCACAGGCAGCCTGATCTCTCAGAAGGACCAGGACTTGTTAACAGACTGTTACCTGCTGGTCTCATGTAGTGTGTTATATTAATGGAAGTGATGCCGAGTCCATCAGGATCCTTTGTTGTGGTGACAGATGAGTTCCCAGGTTCAATAGAAACATGTTTTAACATAAGGGTTAATAAGTTCACTATTATGTGTGCATTTATTATTATTTAAAATTAGGATGTTGTTGTGGTGAATACCTGAACATCTTCCTCTTTATTATTTAGAGAGAAAGAATTTGATGAATGAACCAAAATGATACCAAAGTATTTAATAAAAGTGTCTGAAAGTATTCAGTGATCAAATCAGATTGTTATACCCTGAAATGACTTTAAAGCCTGATTCATTTTTATTCATGAATTGTGCATCTATATAAGGGCAACAGGAAGTGACGGAATTACAGTTGAAAATATGAATTTAGAAGATGAAAATGTAATTTATTAGATCATTGAATACTCTAATGTTAAAGTAGATAGGGAATTGAGGATTTGGAAAGAGATCAATTAAATTCCTGTGCTTAATCCAGTATTAACAAGTTCCAAGAATCCGCGATGAAAGCTCACATTTCATAAATAAATTGCCTTCAATAGCCTCAAAGGCGCCATCAATCCCATGAACACACATGTCCATAACTCGTGGGCCGTCAGTGTCAGTAATATTATTCACTGAAACATGCGTCTCATTGTCCAAACACTGAGCTCAGTTATTGTTTCACACACATTTAGGATTGCTATCGTGAAATGCTTTTGAAGCTGATACTCACACACAGTGTGATGTAGAACTTTCTACAGTTGTTTCATGATTTTAAGGAGCAACACTTTATGTCTCCTGTGAGAAATGTGTGTTCAATGAAGTTCCTATAATTATAATCATCATCTTTAATGAAAGAGCAACAGTCCAATGGGGCGCTTGGTGGTATATGTGTCTAATTACATCTGTCTGCTTAGTCATGGCTGCCTCTGATCATGTTCATCAGATCCTCTCTTCATTCTGTCATGCAGCACATTTGGGGAAAAGGAAAAATGATATGGAGGTTTAAGAAATCCACTCCAGTAATAAGAACTGCAAATGTAAAAGGTTGGATTGCTATTATTTTAAATTATAAACACACACACACACACACACACACACACACACACACACACACACACACACACACACACACACACACACACACACACACACACACACACACACACACCAAAGCAGACATGGATGAGTCAGTTCAGACACTTCAGAGCTCAGTAGATTTGTATCGAAGCACTCTCATCAATTGATCAATGACGGAGAAGTTATCAATTGTCTGTAGTTAACAGAGCAGCCGATTCTACCGCACACACACGCACACACACACACACATGCACACACACGCACACACACACACACACACAAATGCACACACACTTCGTCTATAATTCATGGGGTGTATTGTGCGGATGCAGTTAACTGCCGCTTAAAAGTAATGAATTGATTTTCTGACATATCAGTTAGCAGCAGCACCAAATGACACACACACACACACACACGCACATACACACACACACACACACACACACACACACACACACACACACACACACACACACACACACACACACACACACACACACACACACACACAGAGGATAAAATGCAGACTTGCACAAGGATGCCCGCTCACACACATGCCCAACAAACTGATATTGATGCACTTCCAGATTACACACGTGTACACAAAAGACTCACACGCACGGTTGTATGGTGACACACACATACACACATGAACACTTATACAGTTGTAACATAACCTCTTTTCACAACACACACACACACACAGGTCATCTAAATAAAGTCTTTATTGTGAATATTATTGTGAATATTGTCCATAAAATGCATAATTTGCACCAAAAAAGATGATGTCAAATTCAAATGTGAATTTCCACTGATGCTTTTATCATAAAGAGATCTTCATGTCCGTTATTCTACCAACTACATATTGACTTGTGTGTTTTTACTGACCATTTTTGCTCAGCTCCATGCTTTGCACACGTGCACCCTTTGCACACGTGCACACGTGCACCCTTCCCTGCATGGGGCCACTCAGCCTGCTGGACTACTTTATGGCACAGAGGGGCGTTGCTTTATGGCATTAACCGGGAAGGGGTGCTGTTGTAAAGCTTTCAGTGCTTCTACCAGCGGCAGATGGAGGAAGAAGCGAAAGGCTGATTGTCAGTAAAGGTCAGCAGAGGTCACCATGGGTAACTAAGAATCAGTTTTACATTAAGGAACTTCAGGTCCTGAAGAAGAACTGTGAAGACGAGGTAACATGATGGATCTTGCTCTATTTTTAAACTAGTCAGGAAGCCGACAACATAACTTTGTTTTTGACATTATTAAACATGACAAGTCACAACTGTCATCGATTCCTGTGGCATCTGGTATTTCCTTCTCTTGTGAATTAAGATGTAGACAGGAAGTAGCAGAGTCTGTGTTTGTTCCAATCAGCAAAGTCCCTGAACCACTGAGAAGTCCAACATGCAGGACGGTCCCCCTGGAACCAAATGTACGTCACCGGTAGTTTAGTTCCCTAACGGCAGGTCCTGCAGTGAAAAAGCCCTATAATACACTAACATGTTTGTTAAAAACTTCAGTTTATAGAGTTTAAAGCAGGGGTGTCAAACATACGGCCCGCGGGCCGGATCCGGCCCACCACGTCATTTTATGTGGCCCGCGAATCCGCCAGCAAAAAAAAAAACTTTTTTTTTCTTTTATTATTATTATTTTTTTTACAAAAATTAAAAGTTAGATGTGAAAATAAAAATATCCCCATGGTCGAAATTATGAGATAGAAAGTCGAAGTGATGAGATAGCATGTTGTCTGTGTGCCGACATTAAAACTCACAACAGGTGGACAGGAGATGCAACAACCCATAAAGAGGATTTCCAACAAGTGATCGTGCCTTTCTCAACATGCGTACTTCTCTGTACTTGTGAACTCGTGGACTTGTGAAACGTCATCAGTCTCAGCCCAAGTACTGTTCCAATTCAAAGTTCACATCGAGCCAAGCACGGTCCTAATGCCCTGATGTGGCTCCGCCCATTTTACCGGGGATGCATCGGAGGTGACTTGTCTGTACTTGGGACAGCCAAATATCCCAGAATGCATTTTGCACCAGCAACAGGAAACAATGGCGGAGGAGAAATCACACAACTGGAAGTTGAAACTTTCGAAATACTACTGTTGTTCAGTCACAGAAAGTAATTTTAGGATGTTTTGAGGCAAGAAGTTAGTTGTTTAGGCACCAAATCTGTGGTCGGTTTGTCAAGATTCAGCCGATTTAAAAATCTGCTCCGACGATTTCGGAGATGTGAGGTGTTGCTAGCAGGATCTGATCCACATACATATATTTATTTATATATATATATATATATATATATATATATATATATATATATATATATATATATATATATATATATACACATATATAATTGTATGTATGTATATGTAAATAATAATATATAATTTTTGATTTTAAATGAAAACGAAAACAGCAGGGTTGTCATATTTAGTTTGATTGTAAAAATACTTTACAGAAAAAAACGGATAAAACTCATGAGACCAGCTGAGGTGGTGATGTCATCAAGTAAGCTGCTGTTCCAATTGTCTGTAGGGCTGCAACAACGAATCGATAAAATCGATGAAAATCGATTATTAAAAGAGTTGGCAACGAATTTCATTATCGATTCGTTGTGTCGCGCAATTATTACGCCACTCAATAAGTCGCGGAGATGTTTGAGTATAAAAAAAAAAGTTGAGTTGAGCCATTCGCGCCGCCGGTCTCGCCGGGGCTATTTGTGTTCATTCGCACTGGACGCGTCGGAAAGGGGGCGGGGCTTATCGCCCTGAAAGCCGTTCAACTGTCCGCCATTAACCATGGAAAAAATAATTTCTGCTTAGTACGTGTTGTGGAAGTCACAGATATCCCAGGAACATTTACATTTACAACCGGCACTTTGAGGGCGACCGTGATGCTGATGTGGCCCCAGAGTGAAAATGAGTTTGACACCCCTGGTTTAAAGGTTCTCTATACATTCAGAACATTAATAAAGCAGCAAACAACCTTTATATGTGTAAAGATAGAGAGTAATGGCTTCCTGAGCAGAGAATGAAGTCTCTTTGTTCACATATAGCCGAGCTGGCCGCACTTGCTTTTAGTTCATAAAAGTGCATGTTAGTGCATGTTAGTGCATGTGAGCGTACCCCACTTGTTAGCTCACAGCCGCTCTGCACTGCTCTCATTCGGTTGCAGCCGTCCCGACTGACAGCGTTGTCAAGGAGGTGTAAGCCCACCCTCCCCTCAATACTGCTTGCACTGCTTGCACTGTCGCTGTTGTTGCTGTTGTTAGTGCTGTTGTTAGCGCTGTTAGCGCTGTTAGCTGCTAGCTGCTAGCCATCAGCTCAGCCGCTGCCATGTTGAGAGCCGTGTGGTGCCAATAGAAATGCTCTGAGTTCCACATAGAGAACCTTGAGGTAAACATAATATTGGGAAGCAGGTTGATTTGTTGTTACATCAAACACCAAATTGAAAAAAACGTTCAACAATGTGTTCATGTGTGAACACAGGTCAACAGGAGTCACAGGACTGTTATCTGATTGGCTGCGGGCTCTCTCTGGCTGCACTTCGCCGCTAAAAGTTAAACTATCCCCAACTTTTAGTTTGCTCGATGAGCTCAGAGCATCCACAGACGTTGCATGGCACCTGTTTTCAGCATTAGTCCTTTGTGTGTGTGTGTGTGTTGAATTATTCAACCGGCCTCTGTGATGAAAGGAGATGGGCTTATTCCTGCTAAACTAAAAATCGATTTTCTGACACAAGAAATGAAGGCGAGAGAGACAGAGAGAGAGAGAGAGAGAGAGAGCGAGAGAGAGAGAGACACAGAGAGAGAGACACAGAGAGAGAGACACAGGTTTAAATATATCTTTATTTTTTTGTTAAGTTCTATTTACATAGTTTTACTGTTTATCAAAACAAACTTAATTCTTTTTTGAACAACATGTTACTTTATCATTTAAAACGGTTAACCAAATAAAGTCCAACAAACATAAAACTTGTCTTTGATTGTCTTTAGACTGAGATCTGACTCTCACTGAGCTCCATCTTTGTTCAGTTCTTTGGTCACTTGGTGAACTATCTTCTTCAGTCTGAAGCCTTCCTGCTTTGTGAGACCTCCTCTGTCCTTGCTCCTCATGTAAGATCTGGCAGAGCTGGAGAGCTTCTCTTTGTCAGAGAGGTAGTCCTCCACTCTGGCTCCTCTCACGTTCTTACTCCTCTTCAGAAACTCCTTTATCTTCTCCACACTGTAGCCTCCAGAGCTCCTACAGATGCCAGCACCGTGTTTAGAGGGCTCACTGTCAGCAGCAGCGCCCTCCTCCTGACCGGACTCAGAGTCCTCCTCCCAACCGGACTCAGGGTCCTCTTCCAGACTGGACTCACACTCTGCCGATCCTCCACTTTCTGCAGTTGCCACTTTCTTTGCCTGCGAGCTTCCTCTGTCTCCTCTCTGTTTCCTCTTCAGCTGAGGGGCTTTGAGCTGCTCCTCGTCTGCTTCCATGTCCACCTCCCTACCTGCCTCCACCTGCCCTCCAGCACTCTCCCTCACCTGCTGGACCTCACTTGCCCCGTCCTTCCTCGCCTCTTGTCCCCCACTTGTCCTCTCTTCTCTCACCTCCTGTACCCCACCCGTCTCCTCCACTCTCACCTCCTGAGCCCCACCCGTCTCCTCCACTCTCACCTCCTGTACCCCACCCGTCTCCTCCACCCTCACCTCCTGGGTCACACCCGTCTCCTCCACCCTCGCCTCCTGTGCTCCACTTGTCCCCTCTGTCCTCCTCAGTACCTCTCTGGTTCTGGTCTTTGTTTGAGCCTTGTTCCCCAGGACAAGCTCTGCTCAGATGTCCTTCTCTCCCACAGCTGTAACATTTAAAATCGTTAGTCTTTGCAAAGATGACGTAGTCAAAGTCGTCCACAGTGATCTTGAAGCTGACGTTGACCACTCTGCTCCTGTTGTTGGGGATCAAGAGGACATGTCTCCTGTGAGACACCACATGCTTCAACAGCGGATACTTAAATCCAGAGGACACTCTCCTAACCGGAGACACCACCTTCCCATGTTTGGACAGCTCTTTGATTATGGCATCGTTCCTTATGAATGGCGGCACGTTGGACACAGTGACTTTCACCTCCGGTGAGGCGAGAGGATACGTGGGCAGGCAGTGTTCACCCACGGAGATCCCGTGCATCAACACCACCTCCGCAGTTTCTATGCTGTCCAGAAAGATGACCACAGCGCTGTTCATCCGCGCTGCGGACTTCACGTGGCTGTGGCAGACAAGCTCCCCCACTCCCAGGCTGATCTCCTCCACCGAACACCCGAACAGCGGTGGGATCTTCACGCCATGTTCCCTGGTTAGCTCCGTCAGGCTCATGCTAGCGTTTAGCAGCCGACAGCACCTGCTGCCCGGCTGCAATCCGCTCACAAAAAGACCCAAAAAACAGCTAAAAGTACACACAAAAAAACCGTGAACCCTGCACACCCCACTACACTACCATATACCCCCCTACACTACCTTATACCCCCCTACACTACCTTATACCCCACTACACTACCATATACCCCCCTACACTACCATATACCCCACTACACTACCATATACCCCACTACACTATCATATACCCCACTACACTACCTTATACCCCACTACACTATCATATACCCCACTACACTATCATATACCCCACTACACTACCATATACCCCACTACACTATCATATACCCCACTACACTATCATATACCTCACTACACTATCATATACCCCACTACACTACCTTATACCCCCCTACACTACCTTATACCCCACTACACTACCATATACCCCCCCACACTACCATATACCCCACTACACTACCTTATACCCCACTACACTATCATATACCCCACTACACTATCATATACCCCACTACACTACCTTATACCCCACTACACTATCATATACCCCACTACACTACCATATACCCCACTACACTATCATATACCCCACTACACTACCATATACCCCACTACACTACCTTATACCCCACTACACTATCATATACCCCACTACACTACCATATACCCCACTACATTACCATATACCCCACTACACTATCATATACCCCACTACACTATCATATACCCCACTACATTACCATATACCCCACTACACTATCATATACCTCACTACACTATCATATACCCCACTACACTACCTTATACCCCCCTACACTACCTTATACCCCCCTACACTACCTTATACCCCCCTACACTACCATATACCCCACTACACTATCATATACCCCACTACACTACCTTATACCCCCCTACACTACCTTATACCCCCCTACACTATCATACAACATTACACTACCATACCCAACATTACCCAGTGAAGAAAAAGATCGAAAAATCACTATTAACCGCTCTCAAAACCACACTCCACAGAGAGAGAGAGAGAGAGAGAGAGAGAGAGAGAGAGAGAGAGAGAGAGACAGAGAGACGCAGAGAGAGAGACACAGAGAGAGAGAGACAGAGACAGACAGACAGTCAAAGTTAGTTAAATGTTCATTCTTCCAACATAGAAACGTAGAAACGGAAATAGACAGAAGTGAGCAGTGTTTCTGAGAGGGAGAGAGAGACAGGGTGAGACAGAGAGACAGCATGACAGATAGAGAGAGGAAGATAGAAGAGCCTCAGGCTGTGTTTAGTGCAGTTTGAATGGCTGAGCAGGTGCATTAGAGCAGAAACCTCTCTCATACACACACACACACACACTGCGGACAGGGAACATGAACGTCACAACTGATCAGATATGTTTACTGCAAGGACGTCCAATTCTGTCCATTCCGTGTGTGAAGTAGACAGAGAGGAGTGAACTCACAGTAGGGCCACGTCAACACACAGTTTACCCTCCATGTTGGCCTTCTGTTCACATCATAGTGGAGCTTCTAAAAATAGTAAATATAATATATACCATTACTTCTGTTAACAGGGATGCTGACAGAAACAACCTTGAGGGACAGAACAGAGGTTTGCAGTAACCAGTAACCTCGACAGTAGTCACCAGTGATGTCAGAACAGTCCAACCAACCAACCGTTGCACTTCCAACGAGACACAAGACTCATTTTTGTCTCGCATTACTCAAAACGCACCAGAGAGGAGGAGGGGCTTACCTCAATGTAGATACCAGGCGGTAACCACCTGTTCTGCTGAGTGAAACCAACGCTTCTTGTCTTAAATTCTCTCTAATGTCCACCAGGGGGCGACTCCTCTGGTTGTATAGAAGTCTATGAGAAAATGACTCTACTTCTCTCTTGATTTATTACCTCAGTAAACATTGTAAACATGAGTTTATGGTCTCAATCTCTAGTTTCAAGTCTTCTTCAATACAGCATGATGTACATTTAGTACATTATTGTCCATTTAGAGTCAAACCATAAAGCAGGGGATGCTTTAGGGCGGGTTCACTGTGATTGACAGGTCACTGCCTCTACCAGAGCCATATACGGTGTCTCTACGTCACTCCTTCGCATTCCAAATATGGTAACGTCCGTTCATCGGTTGCAAAAACAACAACATGACGACGGCCGTAATCCAAGATGGCGACGGCAAAATCGCCGAACTCAAGGCTACAAAACGGCAGTCCACTAACCAATTGGTGACATCACGACGTCCACTTCTTATATACAGCAAATTTGCATCAATTAGTGTCTTTACATTGACTTTGAACGTTCTCGTTACATTCTACAGCCATGCTAGCAGCTCTGTGAGGCTGTACAGAGGCACAGTGGTGCTATGAGCTAGATGCTAACATCATGTTTCTCAATATTGGTTCCTTTTACTGTGACGATTGTTACCTTAACCTTAAAGTGCACAGCTTAACGCCCAGCTTTAGCTTGAGCACACCCCCTCACAAATTCCAAAACTGCATTCTGAACCTTGACGCACATCACCCCCACATCCTCCCTTCAGCCCCACCCCGGTACCCTGCAACTGCTGACACGCCCACCCAACCCCCCCATAGCTCGTGCGCTGTCAGGTTGTTACTCCGGTCTTCCTCTATCTGTCCTCCCGTCTAAACCGGCACACTGTAGACGTTTTAATGGTCATCAAGAATGAATGTGACATCACCTCAAAGTGTCCCATCAGTGTCCCATCAGTGTTTTTTACAAATCATTTAGGGTCAAGTGAACCAAATAACTGGATTTCTCTGCAAAAGAAGACCTTCTTCTTCTATTGGAGGCAGCCCTCTAAATCCCTCCTGCATGATCCTCAGTTGCATCATATCCCCAAAGCTTTGTAATAATTTAATTATTAGGTTTTTTAATGAAATGCGTGGCCTCCTTCAGCACACTGGCCAGTGTTATTTTAGTAGTATGTGTGGCAGCAGTGGATGGAGGGATGAGAAGAGGACCGAGGAGGAGATCCTCGAGGACACGAGGGTCCGTAGAGATCAACAGAGAATCAGGACGTCTTTTAAAACTTATGGTTATTAAAGAACCACAGCTATTTTTGGGGATGTAAACTAAATTACATAACTGTACTGTGATGAAACACATCATGGTGTTAATATTTACATTTCTTACCCAAATAATACAAATTAAAAAATTACATTTTTAAATAATTTGGGTTCATTTAGCAAAAGAAATGTTTGAATTGTACTTTTCAGCAAACCATGGATACGTTTGATGTTGAAGTTTATGAAGTTTGCGTTTGGCCCGTCCACCACCACTTCCAGTCGCCCTTTGTCGACTTTCTCACTTATTATAATCTGAATTATACCACATCATTTCAGTAACCGTCGCCCGATATGCTAACTCACTTCCTCTAAACAAAAAACATTGACATTCAACGTATCTGGGCTGTTTGAAAAGTTGAAAGTACGCCATATATATTTTAAAATCATCCCTGAACCTTGTAAGGCCCATGCTGAGATATGAACGACCTGTTGGGACGTATCTATGTCTTCAAACTTACATTAAAAGGCCAGAGGATGTTACTGAGCAACTCGTGCCTCACACATCCACGCCCCAACCCAATCAGTGTCATCATGCAGAAAGCAACGTCTTGGTCTGATTTGAATAAATTAGTTACTCCACTGGTAAGCTACAGAATGACAGAAAAACCTCAGCCACCCTTGAAATACAAAAGTCACAAATAAGATGTGTCTGACGTTGTTGGAAAGGCGTCATCTGTATGCTTTATCCTCACATGCATGCTCAGTGTATGTGAAGTTTCTTGTGAAATGCATTTTCACCCGAGGTAGTGTGGACGGATATACTGTCTGAAACAATCGTCTGGACAGAGATCCCTTTTCTTTTAAAATGCTACTTTCAACAGTAGTGAATGAGTAGTGTGAATGAGTCAGGGTGCTTTTGGCGGACGGAGTGCAACAGTTTGTTGTGACACAGCAAACATGTAATTTAATAAAGCAGGACATGTGTTACTGTAGCTCAGTAGTGTAAGGGGACGAACCCTCCATTCATTTAATGAAACTGACTTTTAAAAGTCACTGTCTGTAAATGTAAAAGGAAATCTATATCAGCACAACTTCTTGCATTGTTGTCTATTCTACTGTAAATAACACTTTACTTACTAACTATACAGCAAGGGTACATATATATCAAAAATAAAGATTTGAGGGTAAACTAATTCGGGGAAATTCTTGCTGCTAACAACTGCTGGTTTTGGATTAACTTTGTGTCCAAGGTACAGGTTAATCATGGTTAGTTCACTTTAGTCAGAGGACACTTCATTACTAACAGGCACACGCTGTAGATACAAAGGCTACAGCTCAATACACCAGTCACTATAGACCGCCACAAAAATCAATGGCTGTTCCATGGCCTAGATCATTTGTGACAGTCAGAGAAGCAAACACCATTCACACCCCTTAGGCTTTGGTTACTTTGTGCTTCTTCTAGCGTGCACGTGTGTGTGTGCACGTTTGCATGGTAAGTAATCTGACAGATTCTGGAAAACAGAAACGGATCATCAAAGTGGAAGGAACCAGCAGAAAGAGCCAATCAGTCAGCCTAAACCCAACCACACAGGGACACATGTAGTGGAGTCCCAAACGAGCCAATGAATAAATCAGAAGGCTTAGTCGCTGGGCGGAATTTACAATACCGAATAGAAGGGCGCTAATGGGTACGGGCCACACATACACACACATTAAGGCAACACTTTGCATTCACTTGTTAACCACAATGTGGGGACAAATGGGGATGGAGGGAAGAAAGGGGGTGAGGAGGAGTGAGAAAAGGGTGAGTCGACTCTTTGCATGACTTCTTCGTTAACCACAGCACTGAAGGGACCTCGCCTCGCCTCGCCTCGCACAGGACACCTGTCCCACCAGACTGTACAGACACGCTCTCGCCATCTCGCCCATTAAGGCTGAGGGGAACCAGTGTGGTTTGGAAGAAAACGGGTTGGAAACATTGCAAAAGCTCCGGATGATCAGAGGCTTCATCGATCGCCAGATGGCTGTTCGCTGTTGGCGGTTTCTTGAAACTTCGGAGGAGGTTAGAGTCAACAGGGAAGTGTAGCGAAGCAAAGAGGGCGACTGAAAATAGAGATGGGTGACGACATCTTTTAAAACCAACGATCCCAACAAACAGTTGTCATAGTTTATTGTGAAAGTGCAAGAAACAATGAGCGGTCTGTCTCTGTAAGCCTCACCCAACTGCAAACCTTGACATGACCACTGACTTCCAAGCCTTGCAACACACACACACACACACACACACACACACACACACACACACACACACACACACACACACACACACACACACACACACACTGCAGACTGCTGAGCTTGGATTGGGTGCACACTGTGGTATGGTTTCAGCTTCACCATTCATTTAGGTCTGTGGCCTAGCTAGTGACACACACACACACACACACACACACACACATACTCAAGCTGGTCAACATGTTGATACTGTCATCTGCAACGAGCATTAAGCACATTGTCCACATTTTGCCCAGGGTTTTGCCTCTCAGGCGACATGCAACCTCATTGCCAGAGGTTGTTGAGATTGCAGGCCTCCACCCTCTGCATTATTTCCGCTAAAACAAAATACATCAATCATCAAATTAATAAAGCTCTCTGGTCTTTATATTTTTACAATAGAGAGTTTCAGGAATGAGTCCTAAATCCCAGAAATTAGTTTGTACACGTTGTGTTCCCTTGTCTGGAAGTCAAAGTGTTACTTCACTGTGTTTTTGGTTAGATGTCTGAAATAAGGTCTGTAATTAACACAAGCTGCCAGCCGAGTCGAGAAAACTAAATCTACTAGTGATGAACGCCATCTCCTCCATGGATGTCCCCCTCCGGCCCAACGGCTAAAATCAAGAAGAAGCTTTCTCAGCCATGTCCAGCCCCTAATAAGGTCTCGGGAAGAAACCAGACTCCAACTCTGGAGGGAAGAGCTTGAGAATGACCCTCCTCCAACTGCCATGGAAATACCGCCCACTGAAAACCTTCCCCCTGGCCCAGAAGCACCATGGGCTCAATGGAAAACACTAAACCGCCTCAGAACAAGAACGGGACGATCAAAAGCTGCTCTGGCCAGATGGGGCTACAAGGCTGGCCCAACCACATGTGAATGTGGAGAAGCAGACCATACTATGGAGCATTGCCTTGTCTGCCCTCTACTACCCAACCCTGAGACTCAAAAGACCTTGCAGTGTTCAATGAAAATGCAAAGGACTGTGTAAAGAAATGAGAAACTGTCATATAACCATCACGCTTCAGTGAAACGAAAACAAGAAGAACACAAGCTGAAGATATTTTAACGTTAAGTTCTCCAATATAAAATAGGTCAGTTAACACCCCTCTGGTGAATTTAGAAGCTTTGACGTGTCTTAAAAAAGAGTCTAGATGAGACGACTGAATGTCCTCACTAACACTAGTCATCCTTTAGCTCAGTGGTGGAGACGTGAAGTCCCGAGGTGTTGATTTGTTAAAGATTATCTCGATGTACAAAATGTGTAAATGTCATGAATGTTTGTTTGCCACAGAGATTATTTTCTGCAGTAATCCAACATCCAATGGAAGACAACTATTGCCTTTTAGTGGAAGGAACCACCAAAAATATATCATCCCTGCAGCTCTCTGCAGCCAAACCAACATGTGTAGAGTGAGGTGTTACTGCCCAACACTGCTCACTGTTCAATCACAAAAGTCCTATTATGGGTGCTTGATGGATCACAATTGATTTCAGTGGCCTTCAATGAAATCTCACAGACTGTTCAGCCAACTTAAAGTTCACTCGTGAACAGGAAGAGGACGGTACGCGGTGTCAACATATCCTCATAAAACACTTCCTATATATATATATATATATCTTACGAGAGCTTATTTCTTATTTTATGTGTGTTCTCCTACAAAGGCAACACCAGCGATCACAAACCCCTACGGTGCACAACTGGTTCAGGCAACAAAATGATCGTGGTTTGGGAATGAGGCCAATAAAAGTCCAAAACCCTTCTCTAAGAAATATCAGCATGTATGAAACTGCATCCGTCGAATGTTACAAGACAGCAGGGCAGACGCTGTCCAGAACACGCTGATATTAAAGAAATTGAAGCCATTAGGCAGGCGGTCGGAAGGAAGTGAGAGAGGGCAGCGGAGAGGGAGGAGACGGAGGAGGAGAGATGAAAAAGAGGAGAGGAAATGAAGGGATCTTTATTAGAGCTCCGTCTTCCTGCTGCAGCTGACGGAGGAGCACAGGAGGAGGACAGGAGGAGGGAGACGCTGTAAAAAGTGACGCTAAGCTCTTGCCCAAAGAATGCACTGTAACTTGCGCAAATACTGTTTTCTGATCCAGCACACGATCTCCACATTCAGTGTGTGCAGCTCTGGAGAGAAGAACAGCATTCGTCCAAAATGTTTCCCTCAAACTAGTTATCACACTGATTTACAGCTATTGATATAGATTTGACCTCATTCGAGACCTCTTTTACAATATTATAAGAATGTGGTTGAAGGCAAGTAGGGAAGACGACAGTTTTTTGACAGACGGACTAACAATTTGAGGGTTTGGACTTTTTCTTGGGTTTATTGATATTCAAAAGATATAAACCAATTCAACAGATCTACAGCGGAGCAGACTGTGTGATGTGTGGCCAGATCACCACCTGGGAGCCACTGTGTGTGTGTAGACTGCATGTGTGTGTGTGTGTGTGTGTGTGTGCTGAATCCGAATAAGGAGAAGATGGATCCGTAGAAAGCATTCTGTGCTTATTCCCAGGCTTCAAAATGAGAGCCAGAGATCACAGCTGGACAAATGACCAAAAACACAGAGAGAGAGAGAGAGAGAGGGAGGGAGAGAGAGGGAGGGAGAGAGAGAGAGAGGGGGGGGTGTTGGGTGAGAGAGAGATAGAAAGAATGGATGAGAGACCTCATTGAGTCCTGATGGGGGTCTTTATTTTTGTGTGAATCGTGATTGTGTGACTCGACATGTATGGACCCTCTCAGTATGTTATGTGTGCATTCGTGTGGACCAAAGCGCTGAATCATGATAATTGTAGCAGACAGCTGCTCAGTGAGACTCCTTACTGACTGTGATGGTCGGACAGCAGGAAGTGACACACACACATGCACACGGGCTCCCCCCGGAAAGAGAACTGTAATTTAAAACAAATGTCCTGCATCTCACGCCTTCATCTCCACTACAAGTAATAAAGTCAACTATTTATGGCCATGTTACACTTAAAAGAGCAAAATCCTTGATTAGGCTCCTTCCTCAACATCCCTTCTCCACAGATCAGTAGAGCGCCTTGGTAGCCAAGTGCTTACAGAGCACGCCATATGACCACGAGTGTGGGTTTGATTCCGGCCTCTCTCTCCTCCACATCTACACTGTGCTCTGTTGAAGGAAGACAATGGAAGAAGGTGGTGCAATTTCAACAAATGAAATGTATGGATTGAAGCTACGGCACAGGTGTGGAGGCTAAGGGTGCAGCTAAGGTGGAGGAAGAGACACAGAGCCACACTTACATGCAGACTCGGTGGTAAGGTGTAGAGAGCTGTGGCTGTGGCACCATTCTCACTCAGCAGCAGGGGGCGGTCCCTGAGGATTCAAAGCCCTGAGATGGAAGTAATATGTGTCGTAATAGTTTGACACTCTATTGCTTACTATACTGGTTCCTCACCTGTTGTGGTTTGGTCTAGTCTGGCCTCCCATAGCCATTGTTAGGGGACTTCAAGGCTCGGGTGGACAAAATAAAATAAAACGTATGTGGCAGTGCCGACAAATAATCTGTCAACATCCAGAAAATGTACATTTCTGTCCAATGACAGCTCGGTGTCTACGTCTCTTAATACCACAGAAAGAGAAGAATGTGAGAATGTAATAAAATGTTTTGTGTGAACAGTTGGACCAGCTGACGACATGTTTTACATCGCTCCGCTCTGCAGTGTGTTGTACACAGTGAATTGAAGGGAGGAGTTTCTGGTAAAACAACATGACTCATTTCTCATAAGTCCATCCTTCCTCTCTTTCATCTACTCTATCCCTCTTTCCGTTCTCTTCTCACTGACTTCCCAACATCAGCAGCATGCTGGAAAACATGGTGCCATCCTCTTGTAAGCAGATGTGTGTGTGGGAATCAAATGCATGACAGAAGTACCCTCTTACATCATTTCATTTTTGAAGATTAAGTATTATTATGTTCATATTGAGCGATTACAACCCTCACAATTTGCGAATACTAATGTTCAGTGCCAAGGCAGGAAGTAGTTTGTCCTCCGTGTGGAGGTAAAGTCAGGGTGTAGGGTTCAAAGTGGAACACGGTGATGGTGAGTCACACTTTCATATGGGACCATCCTGTCACATACAACTGATGGTTCTTTTCCTTCTGGGTGGACGGAGAGATTGACAACCTGAAAATGATGCCGCTCTCCACAGAGCTGCAGGGGAACAAGATTCAATCACATACAAGTACAACACTGTGATATAAAACACTCTATTAGAACACTTTCATGTTCCTCCTCCTTCCCTGTTCCTGTTAAAAGGCTACTAAAACAACAATCTCCATTTATTACACACACACATGCACACGCACACACACACGCACACGCACACACACACGCACACGCACGCACACACACGCGCACAAACATTTCTACATTCAAATGGTATATTATATGTAATATATTATCATATTACATAATGATGTATAAACAGAATCAATGTCTGCAAGGTAAAAATAAACTATGTACATGTTCCCTATAAGCTAGCAGCAACATCAATGCTCTGCTGTTGGTGTGTGTGTGTGTGTTGAATGTGAGGCCTTGTCTTTCTAACGATCTCTCTGCCACACACATCCTCCTTGCTTCCTTCTCACTATCTCTAACCCTCTCACACACACAGACACACGCACACACACACACACGCACACACACACGCACACACACACACACACACACGGCCAACAGACATTTTGACACAGTGAAACAGCCTGTTAGTCAAACAAGAATGAGCAAACCGCTGTGTGTTCATGTAACTGACAAGCAATAGCACAATATGTTTTTTCTTAAAGACATCATCATTTTAAAATGCTCCTTTTACAAAAGTTTGCCTCATGACATTTTTACTGATGACTTTTCATGACAGTTGACACCTTCCAGTCAATCAAAGTTAGCTCTTATTGTGAAAATAAGATTCCTTATATTACATTTCATAATAATGCATTCATAAATGTGTACACATATGACTAGTCATGCCATAGTGACTTATGTATTCCATATTAAAGTGGCATGTTTTGTTGGCTCTGCGGTCGCACAGACAAACGGACTCTGTGGTAGTTAACCGATCAGACACAAACCATGATGATGAAAATAAAGGACTACTGATTCAAGTAGCTGTTAGCTGTGCATCATAAGAGATCTAGCTCATTTACAACAAATCATACACATACTTTACCAATTCAGCTATGTTAAAATACTCCGGTAACATTAAAGTCCTGCATTACAGAAGTATTTATACAAATTAATCTCAGGGGTTGTGACATGATTAAGTATTATTCATTTCAGAAGGAAAATCCATAATTGTATTCTTAGTGATACTGCAACTGAAGTTCAGACATTAATACTGGTATTATTTTTATGTTTTAACTTAAATGTAGCTTTTACTTTTTATTTTTGTGTCTGCTTTGTTTTTTTATTGTGTTTTGTGTCTTTATTAATTATTATCAGTCATTATTATTTTTAATAATTATTATTATTGTTGTTGTTTTTCTTTATTTGCCATTTTATTAATTTTCCTTATTTACTATTTTAATATCTTGTAATTTTGTTGGGGCAAACATGCGTTTGTGTGTATATATGCATATGTGTTTGAATATTTGCATATTTTTGTCGGGTCTCACATTCATTGTATTCTCAATATCCACTCAGTTCTTATTGGAATTTTAAATTTAAAAAATAATAAAATAAACATTTTTAATGATTTTTGTCTGTGGTTGTAAATATAATATTTTGTTAAAACAAAATAAGACATTTAGCAACATCGCCGTGTGAACTTGTGATGGCTGCATCATTCTGACATTAGATACTCCTGACGAATGAATCATTGGATGATATCCATCTCTCTGGAGTCTGAGCCACATATGTGACTGTACTGCTGTGGAAGTGACCTCCCAACACTCTTTATTCACTGAAGTGTGCTTTGACATGTTGATAAGTTATGAATGTGAGAAAGCTCATATATTAGTGTTGTGTGAGAATATAGAAGTGCTCTGTGAACATGCGCACGTCTGAATGGGGCTGCACTCAGAGTCAGCATCGGCTCCTTTAGAATCAGCCTGAAGCAGACCTGTGGAGTTTCCTCTGTTCCACGTTGCCGTCTCCTGATAACACACTCTGGTTGTGACACTCTCTGTGACACACACTCAGCAGGTGGAGACTCCAGATAACCAGAATCAGCTCTGGACAGGCGCATACAGCCAGCAACGAGAGGCGAACAATGTAGTGGAAAGAGGCTGATGGAGCATGCAACATGATGGGTTCTGACGTGACGAGAGGCGTAAATTAAAGAAAATGACTTCAGAAAAGCATCAAAACACGCTGGGAAGCAGTTTGACGTATAAACAGAGGGCAGTTGCAAATCCAACACGCCGACGATGGAAATGCACGGAAACAACGTGGAGCAGCTCTCGTTTTCAGCCAAACATCTGAGATATATGCAGCGGGGAAGGAGGGATGAAGGAAAGGAAACGACAAGGGGACTCCTGATGAATACATGACGTTAATGAAGACACGAGAAACAGATGTTCTTCAAAAGTGACAGATTACAGGAATATTATTACATTTCCCCAATAACAGATATCATTTCAATTCGTACTACAATCAATTCATTTTTTTGTAAATTGTAATTTTTCTACTAGATTTCATCTTAAATATTTACAAACTATATAACGTTCTTATCTGCTCAGACATTTGTTTAGGTTCAGTACAGAGCTCTCAGTCCCCCCCGATGGTCTCCAGCGTCTCTTGAATTTGATCTTGGTCAGATCTTTGTCACCTGAATCAGAGGTCATGAACAAGTAGATCTGAGGCTCAGATGATGTGAAATCAGTGGCGGGCCGTGCATATTATACCTGGGCCTTCAGTGCTGTCCTACTACCTCCTAATAACCTCATTATGACGCCACAGCTACGGTTATTATTTGTTTCTAGGGTGTAACAATACACATATTCGTAATGAACTGTTCGGTACGAGGATTACGAACCGAACAATACTAGTGCAGTTATTATTAAAATATTAAATATTAAATTATGGGAAATACAATTTTTCCGGTGGACTTCGATCAACCTGGCAACCCACCACGTAAGAGACACTCTGACCCCGGGAACAAAACATTGTACTCTGATGAGGCGCATGCTAAACTAGCTTAGCAGGAAAACCAAAAGCAGCACACAATCTACAAACTCTCCCCGCAGCGTTTAGCTGTTCCTACTGATTCAAACAGGACTAAAGCAATCGCCACACAATCCACATTTCTCCAGACCATCATTCTTACTTTGTGAAAGAAAACAGATACATGAATACGCGCATGACAGGATGCTTCGTCATTAACGTACAATGCATGTAGTCAAAATCAATGTAATTAACACAATGACAAGAACAAACTCACAAGAAGCAGTCACATATATTATATGACAACAAAGCAACAAACCAATCCAGCAACACTGCAGCGTTAAAACACGTATTCCACCGCACACTGAAGAGCACCATTCAAATGTTATTCACATCAGAGGGAACAATATTAACCAGATCATAAAAACAACACCATAGACACATGAACACAGTAGTAACGCTGCTGCAGATGTAAAAACACAAAAGCACTTCACTTACCAAAGCTGCTGTTCACTTAAAGATACAGTCCATCCTCCTTTCTTTGTTAATGAAGAGTTCAATACCGCGGTTGTACAGAACATCGGTGCGGTTCAGTTCCAGCCAGAGTTCTCCTGCAAACGTGTTCGTTGAGCTTTAGATCCACTTGAGTCTCAGCAAAAGTTTTCAAAAGCACCGTAGCTTGTAAGTGTCCTGCCGTGCTATGGTGTCGTGTTGCTGCCTTGGTTAGCCACCTCCGGTTAGCGTAGCATAGCTCCAAACACCAAGATGCTCAGTCGCAAATAAAACGCATTGTTAGCCATAAAATGTGCAACACTTCTCCGACGCTGTCAGCCAGTATGTCACGTTAATGCTGACGTACTTGTAGGTTACATCGGTAGCTCTGACATGTCAAATACGCACAACATGTCAAACTAAAGATCTGATTGGTTGAACACTATGGCAATCAACAATATCGTCCCCATTCACTTAAAGTCCACATGGATGCACTTGAGAGTCTGCAGGCATCTGCTCTGTTCTTACCTAGAGACACAGAGGTGAGATCTGATTGGATAAAAGCTCTACAAGCTGCACTGGAAGCAGAGCAACTGAGGAAGACAGGAGCTGTGCAATGAGAAAATAAGACAATGGGAAAATGTTTTTATAAATTATAATACATGTAGTGTATTTAAGAAGAATGATTAAATGATAAAATAGCTATAACTTTGTGATTCTGTTTAGGCCAGCAGAGAAGGCTTTGCTGGCTCTGACGACCCACCACTGCGTGAAGTACATCTCATCTTTAGCCTTTAGAGTTTCTGAAAAGATGTCGGAGGAACCACACAGTTTTTAAGGATGATGTTCATGTACTTGTATATTTAAGTCCATACCTTTAAAATGGTCATTGGTACTCTTGATAAGTGAACTTTGATGTAAAATGAATAATGTTTTGTAATATTGAGAAAAGTGGTCTTCAGGTTTGGTCCAGACAGCAATAATCAAGTGTAGCTCTTGTTTCAGGCTGCTCGCACATCTCCTACAACTTATGTTCTTATTCATCTCATGCTTAGTTCAGACGACACAACTTTAGCCCTAATTTTCCACTCGCTCGCCGTTCTATGGAGCCCCCCAATAAAAGACACCACTGAGTCATGAAGTGTGAAAACCACAACGACTTCAAGACTTCTGCTCACAGGACAGCAGGTACTCGTGACATTCAGGAGACTTTCCACCGTACAAGAAAACAAAAGGAATGTCTCTGAGCACTGGATTCAGAACTCCCTCCAAAGGGTTTCATGGAGCAGCTTGTTTAGCGGCTGCAGTCTGCAGCGTTCTCCCTCAATACTGGACCTGCTTCTGAACTTGTTGTCCCCATTAGTCACTTAGACACAATCACAAGGGAACACAGGGTCCTGGTTAGAAAAGACTGAAGTTACCCTTTAACCCCATTTCACAGCTAGTTTTGCACATATGAACGTGATTAAGTGATTATGTCTTTTTGTTATTATGCGTCTCTCATTTCTGTTCCCAAGACATATTTTCATACAGCTGGACATGCAGACGGCTGGAGGTAAGAATACACTTTGACTTGTCTGCCATTTAAAATGCTTGAATTGGGTTTCGCATCATTAAAGGCACCATTTATTATGCTTAAACATAATTCATGTTAACTTGGAACAGTCAGTACCATTTGGAGTAAATGCCAACATCCGTTGAAAGCTAACAATAAACTGTCTCGTGTTGTGCTCTCTGCCTCAGATAAACTGGAGCTCAGATAAGTCAGAGCAGATCATCTCAACAAGGGAACAGTAACCACACACACACACACACACACACACACACACTGAAGGGACAAAGCAGCAGTGTGTGTGGTAGATTTGTTCCAAAGTTAGATCAACAGACGTGTCTGTGTTTACGGAGATAAAGCAGCAACATGTGTTCAGTAGATTTGATGTTATAGAAGTGAAGATTGGAGGAGAGTTAAGCGATGACATCGCCACTCACCAACAACCAGGATGGCAGGAGGTGGAAACCAATCAGATGAGAGTCACCTTGATTGTTAACCACTGATGGGTGAACCACATGTGATTTGATCAGCTCATACTGGTTAAAATGAAACATGCTGTGGTTTGATCAGCTGGATGAGTTTCACAAAGTCTGCAGTGAGGATGAACTGTTTTCCTTCATTACACTAGGATTCAGCAGGCCTGAGGTCAGATCACAAACCCACACAAGCTGTCGCACTAATGTGGTTGTATTGGGCAGATGACAGGGACTGACAGAGGAACGAAAAACGGTTGTATATAAGCATCCGGTGTCAAACTGTAGATGAGGCACAGACGCCATTCCAACCATGTAACCACAGCACACAGATCTCATGTCTTTGAACTTGTTTTCGTCACTTCAGAGTACATTGCATTTACTTCCATTCCCCTAACCCAGGGATTCCCAAAGTGTGGTGCGCGCACCCCCAGGGGTGCGCGAGCTGCCTCTAGGGGGTGCGCGAGAGGAAAAGTGTAATGTCATCTGATGGTGTAATAATATTAAATATAAAAAAAAAAATGTAATTTTAATTTAAAAAGTGGGATTTTTCACAAAATAAAAACATGAATTATAAAAATCCCCTTTGTAAGATTTAAAATTAAAAACATACAATTTAATAAATGCACTTGAGCGCCTTCCGGCAGTCTTGCCGCCTGCCGCCAGTACACACTAGCCAGCCTAGCTTGTGCAGCTAACGTCAGCTAACAGCGAACTTCATTCATTTAAATATGCATTTCATTTAAACATTCATTTAAATATGCTAAACTGGCTGAAATCGGGGAAACTGTCAGGTGGGACATCTGAAGCCATCAGTCGTAAAAGAGGAGAGGGACAGAGAGAGGGACAGAGCGAGAGCGAGAGCGAGAGCGAGAGCGAGAGCGAGAGAGAGAGAGGAATCGGAGGCGAGGGGAACGGAGAGGTGCGTTGGGGAGAGACCGGGAGAAGAAATCGAGCAGGAGTCAGAGGAAGATGAGACGGAGGAGACCGAAAAAGAGGACGGGATAGCACAGACAAATCGGGAGCACATCGGCCCATCGCGGAGTCAAGGTGAAAAAAGAGGAAACGAGAATGAGCATCAGACTGGAAAAATGATCTGTGTCTGGGCTTCACTTGGATTGGCAACGCAGATTCCCCAAAGCCACAGTGCGTGGTGTGCAGTTAGGTTCTGGCTAACAGCTGTCTGAAACCCTCTTATTTACGTCGCCACCTGAACACCAAGCATGCCAGTGCAAGTCAAAAGCCCCTTACATTTTTTAATATCGAAATTGGAGGAGTTACAAAACAGCCAAAAACAACTGCAGTCTCATTCATGTGTTGGTCTATAAATGACGCACTACGGGCTTCATATCTGGTCAGTTACCGCACACAATCGCAGAAGACGTGTGCTTGCCAGCTGCCAGAGAGATGGTGGAATGTATGATTGGGGAGAAAGAAGCAAAAAAGTTGCGCGAACCCGGTCGGGATGTAGAAGGGGGTGCGTGGCCTAAAAAGTTTGGGAACCGCTGCCCTAACCTTAACAATAGCTAAAAAACAAGGAACCAACTTGTTACGGGTGTAGGTAGGACCCAGGAGCAGTACGACAAGACAGTGAGTGTGCCTGGCAGGTGCACGGAATAAACCTGATTAGGTGAGTGAGAGGTGGAGAAAAAACTAGATAGAAGTGTCAGAGCTGTGACAGAACCCCCCCCTCAAGGGACGGCTCCGGAAGTCCCAAAAAAAAAAAAAAAAAAAAACGTCTTCCAAGGGAGGGCGGTGGGGGCCCGGAGGAGGGTTAAAACTCCTCCGAGGCCGGAGACTCAGAATCCCCCTCCGGGTGGTACGGTGCCTGGGGCCCCGAGGAAGGTCCCTCATCTGCACCGGGGACCTGCTGTGGGTTCCTGGCAGTCGTCCTAGATGGTTGTTCCGGGTGCTGCCGATGGAAACTGGCGATAAGTTCGGGGTCGCAGATGTTCCGAGCCGGAACCCATTGCCTCTCCTCCGGCCCATATCCCTCCCAGTCGACCAGGTACTGGAGGCCTCGCCCCCGGCGGCGGGAGCGCAGCAGGCGATGAACCGTGTAGACCGGGCCTCCTTCAATGAGGCGAGGAGGCGGAGGAGGTGGAGCAGCCGGCACCAAAGGGCTCTCCCGGACCGGTTTGACCCTGGATACATGGAACGTGGGGTGAATGCGCATGGATCTGGGGAGCTTGAGTCTCACTGCCGCCGGGTTGATGATCCTCTCAATCTCGAACGGCCCGATGAACCGTGGGCCCAGCTTCTTGGACTCCACCTGCAACGGTAGATCCCTGGTTGCCAACCACACCCTCTGACCCACCTGGTAGCTGGGGGCTGGAGTGCGGTGTCGATTTGCCGCTGTAGCAGCACGGTCCGCAGACCGAAGCAGGGTTCCTCGGGCCCTTGCCCAGGTCTGGCGGCAGCGGCGGATGAATGTCTGGACAGACGGACAGGAAACCTCCCTTTCCAATGCCGGGAACAGAGGTGGCTGGAATCCATAAGCGCACTGAAAGGGCGACAAGCCGGTGGCGGAGCTGGTCAGGGTGTTATGGGCGTATTCTACCCACATCAACTGGCGGGACCAGGAGGCAGGATTCCGGGAAACCATGCAGCGGAGGGCGGTTTCCATTTCCTGATTCTTCCTCTCCGTCTGACCGTTGGACTGAGGGTGAAACCCCGACGACAGGCTGACAGTAGCCCCCAGCAGAGTGCAGAATTCCCTCCAAAAGATGGAAGTGAACTGAGGACCTCGATCGGAGACAATGTCGACTGGGATTCCATGCAGGCGGAAGATATGCAGACAGATGAGTTCAGCCGTCTCCTCCGCAGAAGGGAGCTTGGGGAGAGGAATAAAGTGGGCCAGCTTGCTGAATCTGTCGACCACTGTCAGGATGACGATGTGGCCCTCCGATAACGGAAGTCCGGTGACAAAGTCCAGGGAGATGTGAGACCACGGACGATGAGGCACTGGGAGAGGCCGCAGGAGGCCGGCCGGAGCCTGATGGGAAGGTTTATGTTGGTTGCACACAGGGCAGGCGTTGACAAATTCCCTGGTGTCCTCGTTGAGCGAGGCCCACCAGAAGCGCTGCCGCAGGACGTCCTGGGTCCTCTGGATACCCGGGTGGCAGGTCAGAGGAGAGGCGTGTGCCCAGTGGAGGACATCGGACCGAAGGCCCTGAGGGACAAACAGGCGGTTAGGAGGGCACGCACTGGGACCGGCTTGCCCCCTAGTTGCGGACCTCACCGACCTCTCAATCTCCCAGGTGAGGACGCCTACTTGACAGGAGGCAGGGAGGATGGATGAGGAGCCAGGGGTGGGTCCCTCCTCCCCTTGGAACTGACGGGAAAGGGCATCTGGCTTGACATTGCGGGAACCGGGGCGGTAGGAGAGTGAGAAGTGGAACCGAGTGAAGAACAACGACCACCTGGCCTGTCGGGAATTGAGTCTCTTGGTGGTGCGGATGTATTCCAGGTTCTTGTGGTCGGTCCAAACAAGGAATGGGAGCTTGGTCCCTTCCAACCAATGCCGCCATTCCTCCAGGGCCAGCTTCACAGCTAGTAGTTCTCGGTTACCAATGTCATAGTTTCTCTCGGCGGGGGAAAGCCGTCGCGAGAAAAAGGCACAAGGATGGAGCTTTTGATCCGTGGCCGAGCGCTGGGACAGGACACCCCCAACTCCTATGTCCGAGGCATCCACCTCCACCACAAATTGCCTGTCAGGATCCGGGACTCGGAGGATGGGTGCCGAAGTGAACCTTAACTTCAGGTTCTGGAAGGTCTCTTCCGCTGCAGAAGTCCAACGGAAAGGGGTCTTGGAGGAGGTGAGGGCGGTGAGTGGAGAAGCGACCGCGCTGTAATTCCTGATGAACCTCCGATAGAAGTTGGCGAACCCCAGGAAACTCTGAAGTTGCTTGCGGGAGCTTGGGACAGGCCAGGCAGTGACTGCGGCAACCTTAGCGGGGTCCATCTGGATGCTGCCCTGGGTGACAATATATCCCAGAAATGCAACCGTGCGAACGTGAAACTCGCACTTCTCCGCCTTCACAAACAGGGAGTTCTCCAGTAAGCGTTGAAGCACGGACTGGACGTGGTGCACATGTTCCTCTCGGTTCTTGGAGAAGATCAGGATGTCGTCAAGGTAGACGAACACGTGCCGGTCCAACATGTCCCGGAGCACGTCATTGACCAGGGCCTGGAAGATGGCGGGGGCGTTGGTTAAGCCGAAGGGCATCACCAGGTACTCGTAATGTCCTTTAGGTGTATTGAATGCTGTCTTCCACTCATCCCCTTCCCTGATCCGGACCAGGTGATAGGCATTGCGGAGGTCAAGCTTGGAGAAGATGGTGGCCCCTTGAAGTAACTCGAAGGCCGTAGCGATGAGTGGCAAGGGGTAGCGGTTCTTAACCGTGATTCCATTTAAGCCCCGGTAGTCGATGCAGGGTCTGAGAGTCTTGTCCTTCTTCTCCACAAAGAAGAATCCAGCCCCTGCGGGAGAGGACGAGGGGCGTATGATACCGGAAGCCAGGGAGTCGTTAATATACTTGTCCATTGCTCCCCTTTCGGGAGCTGACAGGGAATACAGGTGCCCCTTAGGTGGGAATGTACCAGGCTGGAGGTCGATGGCACAATCATAAGGCCGGTGAGGAGGCAGAGACAGGGCCTTGGATCTGCTGAATACCTCCCTAAAGTCCCAGTATTCCGCAGGAACCCCCGTAAGATCAGGAGTGGAATTGGAGAGCGCGACACTCTGTGGAACGGCGGCTTGCTTCAGACAGACTAGGTGACAGGCCTGGCTCCAACCCCGAAACGCACCTGTAGTCCAATCGACGTGGGGATTATGTCGACGCAGCCAGGGGTATCCCAGAATGAGGGGGATGCGAGGGGTTTGCAGGATGTGGAAGCTGATGGTCTCGTGGTGATTGCTGGATACCAGCATGTGTACCGGGATGGTTTGGTGAGTCACCGTTCCCAGAAGATGACCGTCCAGGGCGCTGGCTGGAACAGCCTGGGGAAGAGGAATCTGGCCGATCCCCAACTGGGTAACAAGGTCCTCGTCCATAAAGGATGCGTCTGCTCCCGAATCCAGGAAGGTGGAAATAGTATGGGCGCCCCCGGTTAGTAGTAGTTGGGCGTGGAAAAGTGGTCGTTGACAGGCGAAGGATCGGGAATCTGCTCGGCTCACCAGTACCGCCTTCCTTACCGGCGAGCCCGGGCTTTTAACGGGCAATTGTAAGCGTAATGACCCGCCTGCCCACAGTACATGCAGAGATCTCCCCGTCTGCGTCGCTCCCGTTCCTCCGTGGAGAGCCCAGTACGTCCCACTTGCATGGGTTCGCTCGCCTGAGGAAGTGGCTGCGTCGGGGCGTAATCCCGAGCGGTAGCACGAGGAAAGCAATACGTCTTCCGATGAGGGCTGCCCCCGGCGCCCTGCCAGCCGTCTGACCTGGACGCGGCGATCCACTCTGGAGGTAGTCTCGATAAGTCCGTCCAGGGATGTGGGTAGCTCGGTCGAGACGAGTTCATCCTTGATGTAATCCGCTAACCCGAACAGATATGCGTCACACTGGGCGTCCATCCCCCATGAGCTTAGTCGAGCCTGGGTCCGGAATTCTATAGCGTAGTCCGTGACGGATCGGTGGCCCTGCTGGAGCCTCATTAACCCTCCAGTGACGTCCGGTCCTCCGGAAACTGCCCCGAAAACCTTGCGTAGCTCAGAGGAGAAGGACTGGAAGGAAACACAAGCAGGAGTACGACGATCCCACTCTGCCGTTCCCCACAGGCGAGCTCTCCCCGTCAGGTGGTTGATGGTGAACGCTACCCTGGCGTCTTCAGAAGCGAACGTGCGGGGCTGCAACGCAAACAGGATGGAACAGTTCGTCAGGAATGCGTTGCAACCCTCAGGATCCCCGGAGTAACGTTCTGGCTCCGAGACCGCCGTAGATGCTGCTGGATCCACTCTCGACTGAACCGGAGCGAGTCGCGGCGAAGCAGCCCCGCTGGCCGGAGCTGTGGCCGCTCTGAGTTGTTGTACCTGGTCTATCAATGTGAGGAGAACCTGGTTCTGATTCGCCAGGTCTTGGCGAACCTCGGCAGTGTTGGTGGCCACCATGGTCTGGGTTCGTCGCATCGCCTCCTCGACCGTCCCGAGCCGGGCCCATGCCGTGGCGTCGTCTGCTGGATCCATGTTGTGGCCAGATCGTACTGTTACGGGTGTAGGTAGGACCCAGGAGCAGTACGACAAGACGGGACTGTTCAGATACGAGTCTTTTATTTGAGACGTGAGACAGGCAGAATACTCTTCCAGAAGCACACACACAACAGGTTTCTCGGGGTCTGGGACAGAAAGGCTGAGTAGGTTTCCAGGGCAGAGGCAAGGCGAGGTAGCCTGGAACAGGCAGGGTCGGCAACAGGAAATCAGTCCAAGGGGTGAATGCGGGAAAGTCAGGCATGAATGCGGAGAACGATATGGCAGTGAGTGTGTGTGAAGCAGGGGTTTAAATAGTGGATGAGGCAGAGTGAGCAGGTGAGTGTAATGAGCTGATTAGGTGAGTGTGCCTGGCAGGTGCACGGAATGAACCTGATTAGGTGAGTGAGAGGTGGAGAAAAAACTAGATAGAAGTGTCAGAGCTGTGACACAACTTCTTGTCCCCAAACACTAACAGATGTGCCGTACTCCACATGATCTAATCATCTTTGTATCAGGTGTTAAAGAAGACTTGAAACTAGAGATTGAGACCATAAACTCATGTTTACAATGTTTACTGAGGTAATAAATCAAGAGAGAAGTAGAGTCATTTTCTCATAGACTTCTATACAACCAGAGGAGTCGCCCCCTGGTGGACATTAGAGGGAATGCAGCTTTAAAGCATTTAATCACAACAATGATGCTACCATGCTGATGTTTAGCAAGTATATTGTTTATCATGTTAGCCATCTAAGTTTTGTCTGTTAGTATGTTAGCTTTAGCTCATTCACTAAAAACTAGCACTAAACACAGAGTACAGCTGGGGCTGAAGGGAATATCAATGGGGAGAGATGAAAAGTCAGGGCATGTGCCGATCCACCGAGCAGATGATGTTACTTTGATTCATCATTGATGATCATGTCTGGACCAGCCGATGGCCCATCAACATTGCCGTCCCCAGTGAAAGACCTCCATGTCATCAAAACAATCAGTTAATACATCCGGCCCACTCAAGGTCTTGGTGTGAAAATACAACATCCTTCAACAAAACACAAACACAGCAGCAGATGTCCTGGAGTGCTGGGATCTTCTTGTAGGATTATGGAGTGAGGAAACCAGGTGGCACAAAATTTAGAAATGAGAAGGACCCATTGGTCCGAGCTCTTACGAAACACAAACACATTACATGAAGCCTGACTAGATGGATTTTCCTGAGAGCGGTGATCTGTGAGTCCTCACGTGATCAAAGATAAGGCTCCTGGGGGACCCCAGTCAAAAGCCCCCAATTACTCCGTTTGTTTTAATAGATGGATCTACTTATTGAATTCATGTTTGTCATGGGACATCATTTAAAGTATGACACTATCAAGGGGGTGAAGGAGTCAGACAGATGCAGCAGACACACATTCCTCTTGTGATCCGTCTGTTTTAATTTTACAGAATATGCAGATGAGTTTTACTAACAATGAAACGTTTTGCTGTGCTGGTTGTTTCCTACAGCGTGCTCTGGAGTCAGTAATTGTCATGTGTTGCATACGTTGGTAGGATGAGGGTTAAAGATTCAACAGGAAACACACACTCACAAAGTGTTTTTGGCAGTTTCCGCAGCAAAGACAACCACTGCTGGAGACAAACAATATGGGGATTCTTTAATCAGACCATATAAACCACTATGGTAATGATATTGAATGAAGTGAAGGCCTCAATAGTGATTGTATCAGTCTGGAGATACATCCATTTCTTCTCATGTGCTTAATGTTAAGCTTTACTGTAAAAATGAAAACAGTTATTGTCTAGTGTCCAAGTTATGGTTTCTTATTTTGTAGGAGGAAACATTGGCATTCATTTGGAGTCAGCTTTAGCTGCTAAATGTTTCACTATGGCTGCTGCCGGAGACCAGGTGGAGGAGAACAGAGTGTGCAGGCCTGAACACTAAAACAATGAGCTAAAGGAGGCAAAAAGCTTCATACTGATTATGACCTCATTGTTGAGTCATATAGGGTCAGCCAGTGCTGGGAAAATGAAGCAGACATGTAGAGTCATTCGCACAGCTGCTGGTTGATGCAGCAGGAGGGAATGTGTGCTACATTCCTCCCTCTCCTCCCTACTGTCATCCTCCCTGTTAGCGGGTAAGCTGCAGGCTCACAGAGCCAGGCGTGAGACTACAGAAACCAGACTACAGAGACCTGGAACTTGCTGCTTCAGGATATTCTCTCATGTTGGCAAGAATCCTCAACCTCCAAATGAACTGTTGCTACTGCACCAGAGAGATGACTTGTAGCTTACTGCAGCGGGTACAAGAATGTAGCTGTATGGAGCAGCTTCACCTTCACCAGCGTGATCTCACAGAAACACGGGAAACAATTCAGGGGCTTTTTTTCATGCGATTCATTTTCTTCTTTCAACCAAACACAGATCCACTCCTTCAGTTTTTACCTTTCACAATAAAAGCCTGACACATAATATAAAAAATCGGAGGTTTTATTACATGTTTTGTAGCAGCTTATAACACCCACGCATTGTTCTACCAGCTCACTGTTCACAGCTAACTTTATATCAAAGTGCCGTTTTAACATGAAGCTGTATCTGCTGAATGGCCGCGTGGAAACAGGCTCAGATGTTAACCCACAACAATCAAATGAGTTCAACATTCAACATGAAATACACGTGAAATACTTCAAACTTTATCAACCCATGACATCCAGGAGAAACACCAAACAGAGCAGCCAAACAGCAGGTGCACATGAAACAAAGAAGGAACAATACACTTACCTCGTCTGAAAGCTGACTGGTAGGACGACAGAGACTCAAAGATACTGTTGGAGGCCATGAAATTATTATTCTTTAGATGTTTCTTCCTCTCCACCCTTTTTTTAAATCTGTGTACAAATACAACATTTACACAAACACACATACGATGAAAGGTCAAGAGGACATTCTCCAACAAGCTGAAACATCAACGACAACCTCTGAACCACAAACCACATATGAGGTCATTTCCTGTGTATTCTCTCAGAGGATTTGAAAGTTTCCTGACCTGAAGTCAGTTTATAGGTTGTTAAATAGGTGGTTTAGCTGATAGTTCTCCTAGCTGCTCACTGCTCTCAGCAAACAGGGAAATGGTGCTGCTTTAGAGTGACCTGTGATTTGAATGTGAGTACCGGTAGTTAACAAGTGAATGAGAAAGACATTTGGTGCCATGCATTGCATTCATTCCAAGGATTTTGTTTCTGTAGTTTAACCCAGCATCCTTTCTGACACTTGAGGAATATCATTAAATAATTGCCACAATGATCATTGTAATTGTATACCTAGGAAGTCAAACTTTTTTGGCTTCATGCACCACTGAGCAACTCTCACAGGAATGTACGGGGCGAAAACATCGAGTGGAGAGTGGATGTAGCTCGTATCTATGTATGTACGTATGTACATACGTATGTATGTATCTATGTATCTAGCTAGTGATGTAGGAATGAGAATAGGAGCCAAATAAGGACTGAGTAGGTATCAGCATGACTGCCATGAATTATTGATGAAATACCTTACAGCCAGGTACAGGTAACATGAAGGTAGGTCCAGGTCCAGGTCAACATTCAGAAAGAAACAAAGCAACCAGGAAAAACCGACAATGGGTGAAAGAGAATGAGCTGGTTCAATATCTGGAGGACTGGTGAGGAGAGTGGGGACAGGTGAGCAGGTGGGAGGGGAAGTTCAGGTGACTGCAGGGCTGATGACAGAAGTGGGAACAGGTGGGTAGATGAGTGGGGCAGTCAGGTAAAGGACAGAGGAGGCAAAGCATGGCTGGAGAGGACAGAGGGACAGAGGGACAATCTGTGGCTGCGTTCCAAATCACTTACTTTTTCTTTTTACTTTGAGTACATACTGCAGCTGAATTTACAAAGTGCACACTGTTGCATGCAGGAGGATTTCCATTGGGACATACTACTTCCTCAGAACATGGCACTCTTTTGCACATTGTGGGTCAGAATAAGCAGAAAAGCATGCTGTCTTCTATTCTGCAAAATGTGAGCGGATGTAGTAAAACATCATGGGATATTTGGGATACTGCATTTGACACTGTGTACCGGAACATACAAATTTTCTTCATACTAAATAATATGGTGGTTTGGGTATTGGAAGGCACAGTGTGACAAGGATGTCACCATTGTCTTCCTACAATGAGCTCTGATTGGTAGACAGTTTCTTCAAATAGCAGAAACAGCAGCCAAAGAACACAACAGCAACAAAACCTATTTGAACCGGAGACAGTTCAGAAAGGAGGCGGCCCAATGAGAGTCTGGAACAAGGTTAGACTACCAGAAGGTTATTAGCGGCGCTTTTTGCTCAATGAAATCATGTCTATGCAACAAGAGGACATGTTGCTGTATTGGGTCAGTGCATTAGTTTAAAATGTTGCTCAGAGGTATGGTGAAGATGAAAATATGTCTTCATCAGAGTCAAAATGGACAAAGGTGAAAAGGCAAACACAGGTGTACAATTCTCATTTGAATGACGCTGCAGAGCAGTGGTTAGCTTTGTGCATGGTCCATGTTTTGTCTGCATATTGCAGTTTTATGTTCATTCATACATTCATTTGATCTTTAAAGCTCTATGAATGTAAACCGGACCACAGGAACATTTTAGCATGTTCAAACCAGCATACAAGTAACCATGGCCTTTCACTTTGTCTGGTGAAAATTTGTGTCATGCCGGCTTGGTTTTAAAGTTAAAGTTTGTCAATTAGGATCCTTTGATGATGTGGTCACACAAATTCACAGGTACAACCGTAACATGTTTTGATGAAAGTCAATGTAGGCCGGAGATCGGGGTGGACAGATGGGTCAAACACAGGACTTTCATCCAGGAGACCTGTGTCAATGTGAAGTGAGAGTCAACATTATTATTTTAGAATAAGTAATCGAACAATAAGTTGTTTCTGTGGAGGCGACATGTCATTTGAACACATTTTGCATGTAATGCATGCAATGTTAAGAGGTCATGGTCATTGGCGGTATTTCTGTGAGATTACGTTGATACCAGTACATATATATAATAACAACAATGAAGAAATTGTACTTTTCTATATTTTTTCTGCAGTGAGAGCACATACAGCATACATCTTTGGTGCTAACTGACATTATCTGTACTGGTAAATTGATTGACGCCATATCTTGTGGGCCGACACTCGTTTGATGCATCGCCTCAATTCCAAGAGGCAGTTAACCAGCAGAGGGGCCGGCGTTGTTAACCACTCCATAGCTCCATCTGTGATTTGAGCACTGGTCACTCCCTCTGCTACCCACAAAGGGATGAGGGGCGTGATCAAACTGTCAAACTCACAGCGACGAGGTGTCCTGTAACCTCAGCACTATGTTAAGGAATCATGTGCTGTAGAACTGAACGCAGTTGACTTTTCCCCTGAAGCCCCCTTCCTTTTTTTGTGTAAAACTTGTGATTTAAGCAGAAAGACCTATTAAAGTTGATAAACTGTATATTCTATTTGTGTATAATACAGTATTGAAAGAAGCATCATTGAACAACATGAATAGCAGGTGAAGAGGCTGTGGTTGTGGTACTCTTACCCTCGCAAAGGTGTCCTGGTCCTGGGCAGAGGTGGTAGAAAAAGCTCCTTGGGGTTTTTCCAGTCGACCAGTGACTTAGATGCAGAATAATCCACCAAACTCTCTCCGTCTTTCTACCTCTACTTGTGGTCTCTTTCTCTCTCTTGACTTGCTTACAGCTCTTTTCTGCTTCCGCTCTTTCTCTCTGTCGCCATGCACATCTTCCTTCATCCCTCTCTGTCTCTCTCTCTGGTTTTGGTATGTGGTTCTCCGAATCCCCTTGTTGATAACTTTTGGTCTTCAGAGTTGACTCTCTTCGACATTGAGCGTCACCCAGGAGAGATTGACTTACTCTTCTATTAATCTGGCATTGTGGCTTTGGAGTCAGCGTGTGTGTGTGTAATCAAACTAACCACCTGCCCCCCTCAGCCAACAGTTTCACCGAGGAAGTAGCTGTGGTTAGAGCTAGAGAAATGGAGGGAGAGGGCGTTGCGGTGTGTGTCTTTGAGCACTCTTATGTGCGTTTGTGGTTTTGTGTGTGTAGCAGGCGGTTTGACAGAGGGAGTGAGTCACCTTTACTTCACCAAGCCTCATTGCAGGTCAGACTCTTAGACCGTCTTGACCACGAGTGTGTGTGTGATGGTTAGTTGAGGACAGAAGTCTATCGCTGAGATTATTAGTGAAATATTACAAGTAGAACTTTGATCATGCTTGATACGGGGTGCATGGTACTCACAATATTCCGGTATCCACTGAGTTTATGTGACACAATTGACTTTACTCCACCTCAAACTCACCTCCTACTCTATACCTGTGAAAACAGTTGTATAGTGTATTCAGTGGATCCAAGTTACTTTGATTAGAAATATTTCTAAGACAGCTGGAGTCACTGTCCTTAAGTTTCATCAAGTTTCTAGAGTGATGAGTGCAGATAGAAGCCTGAAGTCTCTCCTGCATATTCCAAACATGCAGCAAGGTAAATGAAGATAGCGCCTATAGTCTTTCGACCAATCAAAGCGCTGTACACTACATGTTAACAGTATGATGACACCTCTGATGACAAAGGTGCCAACCTGCTCATCAGGATGTCAACCAATGCTCATTCACACCGATGTCAGCCTTTAGGAACCATTAGGGCATCAGTATCTTGGCAAAAGACTCTTCGACTTGAGGAGACGGGAATCAAACTACCAATCGCCCGATTAGTGGATGACCGCTGAGTAGTGGTATATAAAGTACTCAAAAGCCATACTTGAGTAAAAGTAAAGATACCTTACTGCAAAACTACTCCAGTAAAAGTAAAATTGGAGATAAAACTTAGCTGAATTTCAGGAGCAGGACCACACCTCAGCCCACTTCCGGCCACACTCCTATAACTACCTACCCACTCGAAGCCTCGGCACACTCGCGTTTTCTGCACTCGCAACCGGAACACCACGCAGAGGACGCCGCCAACCGCCATCGAGAGGGTCCAGGCAGCCAAACCCGCGATCTCCACCTCGCCGACCAGCTGCATCCACCCGCCAGAATCTGACAACACGAAGAGTCGGACTCACGACCGTCCTCCTTTAACTCACATCTCGGTGGCAGAGGGAGACCCGCTACCTCCAGACGTAGACAACGGAAACGTAAATCCAGCTCTCTCCTTCTTTGCTCGCTCCAGACCCAGCTCGGGAACGAGCCTCCGACGACTCTGGCTGCTGCCACCCCTCCGCTCCAGCCAGGCCCCCCATCGAAGACGCACCAGCTGATATCTCCAACTCGACCAGAGTCCGCCTGCTAAGAGCATCAACGCAACAAAGCAAACCGTGCAAACTCCTCACAAACTTTCTCAAAGTCACGTCAGGAAAAAAACACAAACGTACCTACATCCACAACACACCGGGGCAACGCCAACGACCGTGACGCCACCACGCACCCCGAAACTCCGCCCCCCAACCCACAAAGTTCCGGGTTGCCAGGTCTTCTTTCCTCTGTCCCCCTTTCTAAGCTGTCCCCCCCCTCTAAGCTGTCCCTTTACTGTTCGCTTACACCACCTTTCTTCTGCCATACCTAGGCACCGGGTTGCCAGGTCTTCTTTCCTCTGTCCCCCTTTCTAAGCTGTCCCCCTCTCTAAGCGCAACAACGCAGCTCGGAACGCTCAACGCAACCACTGAACGCAACAACGCAACCAATGAACGCAGCAAGCAACAACGAACCGCAGCAAGCAACAACGAATCGCAGAGAGAGAGAGAAAAAGAAGAGAGGAAAGAAGAAAGAGAGAAGAAAGAGAATAGAGAAGAGAGAGAGAAAGAAAGAAAAGTAGAGAAGAAAAAGAAAGAAAGAAGAAGAAAGAGCGAGAGAGAAAAGAGGAAAAGAAATGAGAAGAAAGGAAGGAAAAGCAAGAGAGAAAGAAGAGAAGAAGAGAGAAGGAAGAGAAAAAGAAGAGAAGAAGAAAGAGAAAGGAGAGAGACAGAAAGAGAAAAGAGAGAGAGGCAACAGGACGCAGCAAGCACGGAACGCAAAGCAACAACAGAACGCAGGACGCCAGCGCCCCCCGGCCACCTACTTCCAGCAACCACAGCAACTTGCCGTAGCCGGGACACCAGGCACCGGGATGCCAGTGCCCCCACCCCGCCCACTTCCAGCGATGGACCCACACAATTGGCCAACAACGATGCCGCTCCCTCTGCCGTCTTTTGGGGGGTTTTCCACGACGGACGACGTTTGCAGTAGACCAGCCTCGGATCTTGCAAGCAGATGCCAAGTCGTTTCCCCTCATGCTATGAAATCGGACCAATAGTAGCCACAGCCATCACGTGGGGCCGCGGATGGCCCAGTAAGTCCATCCCTTAAACCCCTGACAACCTAGCAGTCGGTTACCCAATCATCAAATGACGCTGCGACACCCGTCCGCCAAGGGCGCGTCCTCGATGCAGCCACGTCTGGGCCACCGCAATGCCATGGCTTTCTCGTTCCCATTCCAGGAGTTCAGCCCTCCTGCAGACACCCGTCCAACATCGGTTCGGCCATATCCAACGCCGTCTTTAAACCCACAAATCCTCACTTGATCTTGCCGACCAGTGCACAGGCTTATTTTGGGGGTCTGCAAGGCCCGGGAGCCGCAGTGGATCCACAGCTAAGCCTCCCCCAAACCGCATCAGGCCAAATCTCCATCAACCATTCCTCAACACCCCAAACAACCGACGAAGACTCGCTCCGGCCGAGGTGGGGGCCTAAGCTAGTGAAAGTCACCTATTAGAATACTACTTGAGTAAAAGTCTTAAAGTATCTGATATTTATTGTACTTAAGTACAAAAGTACTTAAGTATCAAAAGTAATTTTCTGATATTAAATGTACATCATAACCTGAACATTAAATGAACATCATAACCTGTTCATTGAAAGTAAAAGTACAAGTAAATGCTGTTAATAAAAAAGCAAAGGGTCAGAATTTTGAGAATTATGAAGTTTATTCTTTTAAGTGCTGTGGCACCATGACCAAGGACATGGAGCTGTGTTGAACATAATTGGGTTGGCTGTGATCCATCCAGGAACAACAATGTTCAACATAATATATTGTACATAAGTATACTTTTGCATCTACTATGAACTTATCATCATAATTCTCCGAAAAGCAATATGACACTATGAAGGAGTTGTAACGTTAATAAGTATGCTCATTCCGACTAGAGGATGTAGAGGGCAAATGCATAATATTATGTTCAGCAAAAAATATCCACGTGATGCATCAAGGTCAGTGTTTAGAGAAAGGACACCTGCTTTGTAAACTGCTATGGGCCTGATTTGAACACAATAGGCAAAGGTTTTGCTCAAGCTGAATCTGCAATTGGGCAACTGCTACCATCATAACGCCATCTGAGTTATCTCTAGCTAACGTTAAGTTAGCTAACGTTAGCCAACTAGTACTGCACAACTGTCAACACTTCCTCAGCTCACTAACTCGCTAGCGATCCACTGGTGTTGGTCTTCGTCACCACCGTCGTTTGTTGCGGGAGTAGCAGGTGCTTCCATTTCTGCTTCCATCATGAAATCAGTCATCGTAGAGTGGAATTCTACTCATGTTGTCGCTCGCTAGCTATAGCATATAGCATCCTGGGCATCACTGGGAATCAAAACACTGCGGCTTTGAGAGCACTTGTTTGCAATTGCACATAAACGTGATTAACCAATGATTTAACTTGCAAGCTAGGACCACTGATTCACCAAACCTGCTGCTTGCAGTCTGTGTTCCACCACAGTCCCCGACGCTGCTCTCATGATTCATTTTTTTTCTCAAGATAGATTTGATTTTGTAGCGAGTAACGAAGGTTTCGGGGGAAATGTATCGGAGTAAAAGTATCAGTTTTCTTTGCAAAATGTAGTGAAGTAAAAGTAAAAGTCAACAGAAATATAAGTAGTAAAGTAAAGTACAGATACCCAAAAAAACTACTTAAGTACAGTAACGAAGTATTTCTACTTCGTTACTAAACACCACTGCCGCTGAGTCACCCCTCATGGGCGAGGATGGATTATTGAACAGGCTTACCAGGGGCCCAGGGTGGACGGGTCAACAAGCCCAGCATTTGTTTAGGTTTGGACAAAATAAAAACACAGGACTTTCACCCAGAAGACCCGTGTTTGTGTCCAGTGTGAAACCAAAAGCCAACGTTGACTCGTTAAATAACTTGCATCACATAGGTGACATACTGAACTATATGACAAATGTACTTATTCTAACCCAAACCACAATCTTCTCCTGAAACTGATGAAGTTACAACTTACCAAGTTGTTTCCTGTAAACACAGAAGTTTATTTTGAAAGGACTGTGTATGCATGTGACCTGCAGGTGACCTGCAGGTGCAAAACTATCGCTAGAAGGGAACCTAGAGCGTCATAGTTTGAAGCGTAGGGCCACTGACCAAGCTGCCAAAGTTGAAGAGAACATGCTGGTATATGAGTGTGTATGTGTGTCATCCAGCTTTTAGCACCTGCTGGTGAATTACCTATACTCGAGGGTTAACAGAGTGCAAACATACACACGCCCAAAGGCAACCTGACCGTTAAATCTACGCCTCTTTACACTCCAACACCTGCACTGACACACTTCTACCCCTCCCTAACTCGACCACTGCCACCTCAACATACACACACATGCGCACACACACACACACACACGCGCACACACACACAGCTGTTGCTCCACCTCATCAGGTTTAGGTTTCTGTCAAGGCAACCTGTTCAGGTACTGTTGGTATTCGATCACGTCTCCTAAAGTGGAGCTGAAACCGAAATATTTCAGGACAGAGGGTATTTGAGTACTGTGTTGGGAAACAGGCCAGTGGATGTCCTACTTCAAGTCCTGGGAGAACTCAGTGGGAGGCTGCTCCTCTGCTGACCCCTGACCCCTCCCAGACACAACATGACCTCCAGCTGCAACTTCCTGGGTCAGGCTGGGTCAGACAGCGACGCAGGGGGCTGAATCAGCTATCATTATGAGGAAGAGAGAAACACATGACGATACTGTAAACAGATTATTATTATTATTTAATATTTTAGATGGTGATCCTCTGACTTTTCATCAGGTCTAAATTTGTCCAATACTTTCAATTCCATTCCCATCAGCCTCAACTCTACTTTGTGTTTACTGCTGATTGGTCCCGTTTGCGTTCACAAAGGCAAAATGGTCCAGAAATTGAAAACACTCAAGGTGGAAATGTTGTTCGATCATTGGCCATACAGTTGGATCCTTGTATGACTCAAAAGTTGCCTCTACAGTTGTAATGTGCTTTCCGCGATGTGATAATAGCATGTATATCAAGCAAAGTTTAAAATTGTACTCTTTTAGCGGCTTGCTATTTTCACCATGCTGTCATGCTACACTGGTTAGCATACGGAAAATGAGCAGACAAAAGATCACTCAACTGGTAATAGCATTGTGCTTTCCTTTACTGTGACAAGAGTGTCTTGATGAAGCGCTAAGTGGTTTACATTTTAGTCATGGCTAGTTAGCTAGCTACCTTGCTAATTCCACCATGCTTCACTAGTTACTGAACAGGACTAGTCTCTTAGCGGCACTGAGGGAGGCAAAGGGACCACGAGTTGTATGAGCTAGCTAATTATTGTCTTGTGGTCTGATCCAGTTAATTATAGTTAATCCATCAAATTCATTGTCAAGCTCAAATAGGCATATTATACAGATCAATTATTAGATTGCTTCCTTGACACTTTACAATCATTAGATGGATTTATTAGCTTAGCTTTAAAATCACATATGTGCTATCATAAAACCCAAACAGCACCACTTGGAAGGAGACCCTTGTTTTTAGACAGTCTGGGTATAGTTGGTCCACCAGGGTATGACTGACAGCTTCCACAGCAGCCCAAATTAACCAAACTAACCTGGCAAACACACCAGGTTTGGCTTCAACTGAAGTGGCTAGAGCTTTGGTGTGTCACAGCTCACTTTTAGGTCACATCAGGTTTGGCAGTTCAAACAGAGCAGCGTGCCACGTCCAAGGAGTCACCGCACCTTCACTCTCTCCACAGGAAAAGGAAAGCAGCGCATGAGCACAATGAATGCCTCTGGTTAATATATTTCCATCTTGAGATCACGATCAGCTGCTGAGGTTGTTTTTTTGCAGGCGTGTGCATGTTGTAAGTTGTATTATCGTTCAACAGTGCATCTTCTTTTTCTCCTTCTCTTTATTGCACTTGTTTCCATCCCCCCTTCCTTCATCTCCTCCTTTTCTCCAACTGCCCCTCCTTGTCCTCCTCCTCTGCATCCCACAGAGCTCCCACGACATCATAACCCATCATGTCTGGACCCTGCTCACATGTGTGTGTGTGTGTGTGTGTGTGTGTGTGGGCGCGTCGCTGTGTGTGTTCTTACCAGCTGCTAAAATACAACAGTTGAAGTGGCCTTTGAATTTGTCAACAAACAATAAAAAAGAACTGTATTCTATTCATCTACGGAGTGGACTGAATTACAGACTGGCCAGACATTGAGTCATCATAGATAGATAGATAGATAGATAGATAGATAGATAGATAGATATATAGATAGACAGATAGATAGATAGATAGATAGATAGATAGATAGATAGATAGATAGATAGATAGATAGATAGATAGATAGATAGATAGATAGATAGATAGATAGAAACTTTATTCAGCCCCAGGGGGAAATTAGTTTGTAGCAGCAGCAATTTACAGAGTAAAATATAACGTATGGAATGCACAATATATACAGTACAATAAAAGAACAGAGCAGATATTGAATTTGAAGGAATAGATTAATAAAAAATAAGATAAAATAGAATAAAAAATAGAAATGCACAGTATATACCATGAATATAGTGGTATTAATTCAATTAACAACTAGTAAATTAAACAACCTGGACAGTAGAGCCAGGATCACCAACAACAAGCAACAACTGTGTAGCGTTGTAGTCATGTGAAGGACGATGATCAGGCCCGAGGTGTTTTATTATAAAGTCTAATGGCAGTGGGCAGGAATGTTCTTCTGAATCTGTCCTTGTGACAGCGGAGCTGGATGAGTCTGTTGGAGAAAGTGCTCCGCTGTCCCTGCAGAAGGTGGTGGAGAGGGTGGTCCAGGTTATCCAATATGGATAATAGTTTCTTCAGTGTCCTCCTCTCCACCACCTCTTCCAGATAGTCTTGTTTGCAGCCAATGATGGAGCCGGCCTTCTTAACTAGTTTGTTAAGTCTGTTGGTGTCACCGGCTCCAATGCTGCTCCCCCAGCAGACTACGGCGAAGTACAGTGCACTGGCCACAACAGACTGGTAGAACATCCCCAACATCTTGCTGCACACGTTGAAGGATCGAAGTTTCCTCAAGAAGAAGAGTCGACTCATCCCCTTCTTGTACACAGCGTTGATGTTGGTCTGCCAGTTTAGTCTGTTGTCGATGGAGACACCCAGGTACTTGTACTCCTCTACCATGTCCACATCCTCTCCCAGAACTCTCAGCGGTTGTGGAGTCGTCGCCTTCCTCCTGAAGTCGACCACCATCTCTCTGGTCTTGGTCATGTTCAGACGCAGGTGATTTCTACCGGCCCACTCTACAAAGTCACCCACTACTGCCCTGTACTCCTCCCGTCTGTCCCTTATACACCTGACCACTGCAGAGTCATCGGAGAACTTCTGCAGATGGCATGACACAGAGTTGTACTGGAAGTCAGTGGTGTACAAGGTGAACAGGAAGGGAGACAGAATAGTTCCCTGTGGGGCTCCAATATCACTGACCACCCCATCAGACAGCACACTGCCCAGTCGGACAAACTGTCGGTAGTCATTGAGGCCAGATGGTGTCGTCTTCTTCGGTACAGGAACCAGGCACGACGTCTTCCACAGCACAGGGACTTCCTCCTGCTTCAGGCTCAGGTTGAAGAGGTGTTGAAGGACATTAGACAGCTGGATGGCGCAGGTCTTCAGGACCCTGGGGCTGAAGCCATCAGGTCCCGCAGCCTTGCCTTGGTGGAGTCGCTCCAGCTGTCTTCTCACCTGGCCAGTCGTCACAGAGAGAGGGGGGTCATAGTTTCGGTGGTGGCAGAGCCCTTTGAAGAGGAGGGCTCTGAGTCCATGCAGCTCACCAGGGGGGACAGAGGGGGAGGTGTTTGGGAGGTGTGGTGTGTGGAGGGGACAGATGAGGGCTCTGAGCTAAACCTATTGAAGAAAAAGTTTAGCTTGTATGCCCTCTCCAGGGAGCCCCCTGGTTGTCTGTCTCCAACCTTGAAGCCGGTGATCTGCTTCATCCCTGTCCACACCTCCTCCACGTTGTTCTGCTGGAGTTTGGCCTCCAGCTTCCTCCTGTAGGTGTCCTTGCACTCCCTGAGCTTCACCCTCAGGTCATGCTGGACTGTCCTGAGCTCCTCCCTGTCCCCAGACCTGAAAGCTGCTTTCTTCTTGTTAAGAAGAACTTTCAGGTCACTGGTAATCCAAGGTTTATTGTTGGGGAAGCAGTGTACTGACCGGGATGGAATGGCGGTCTGTTCGCAGAATTTAATGTATTCAGTGATACAGTCCGTCATGCTGTTGAGGTCCTCCCCGTGTCCACAAAGCACATCCCAATCCGTAGACTCAAAACAGTCCTGCAGGGCGTCGACAGCCTCCTGAGACCATCTCCTCACAGTCCTGGTGGTCACAGGCAGCCTCTGCACCAGAGGAACATACCTGGGTGTCAACAGGATCAGGTTGTGATCGGACCTGCCAAGCGGGTGTAGGGCAGTGGCACTGTATGCATCCTTAGCATTAGGATACAGTAAGTCCAGAGTTTTATTGTTCCGAGTGGGACAGTCAACATACTGGTGGAATGTTGGCAGGGCTTTATCCAGAGTGGTGTGATTAAAGTCTCCCGTAATAGTCAAAAACGCACCTGGATGTTGACTCTGCAATCCAGACACAGTGGAGTGGATTGTGTCCACTGCTTTCTCTGCGTCAGCTGATGGGGGGACGTACACAGCCACAACAATGGCGGACGTGAACTCCCTCGGCAAATAATATGGACACATCCCCACGGCTAACAGTTCAATGTCCGGGCTACAGAAGCGTTCCTTCACACACACATGGTTGGGATTGCACCACCTCTCGTTCACATACACGGCAATCCCGCCACCTCTCTTCTTACCGCTCTGAACAACGTCTCTGTCCACCCGAACAGTCCTGAAGCCGTGAAGCGACGCACTGTGATCCGGAAAATCCGCATGCAGCCATGTCTCCGTAAAACACATGACGCTGCACTCACGGAAGTCCCTCTCAGTCTTTACCAGCGCGCCGAGTTCGTCCGTCTTATTCGCCAAAGACCTCACGTTCCCCGTTATGATCGCCGGTACCGAAGGTTTGTACTTCCTCCTCTTCGCCCTCTGCTTAGCGCCCGACCTGCAGCCCCGAGCCCTTCTCCGTAGCTCCGCCGGGATCTCATGCCTGGCCCCGAGCAGCGGCCGTGGTTTCCTCAGCGCAAACAGCTGATCGCGGGCCAGTCAAACAATGGCCCCAGTCATCGTGTGTGGCTCTCCGTTACAAACAGGAAGAAAAGCAGCAGAAAGCCACGAGAAAAGTTGACAAAAATGTTACAGTCCGTTGTCTGACCGTAAGAACCAAACGTTAAGGAAAAATAAAAAATAAAAAGTAGAGGGGAAAGAGTGAAAAAAAACTAAAATTAAAACAGAGGGGAGCTGCTGCAACAGGCAGCCGCTGGCACGGCGCCATCATACCAGACTCACACATCTCACACATCATACCAGACTCACTGAGACGGGCTTCCTCCCACCACCAAGACATGTATCCGGTATGAATAATTGTGATGCAAAATATTTGCAGGTGAGAATTTTAAAGGCCGTAACACATTCCGTGCCATCACCACATAGCAGGCTGTTACGATGTCGTGGTCATTTTATGTATTGCTGTGAGATCACGCTGATTTTGCGTGTAAGCAAGCATTCACATATCAGTGGAGGAAAGCCAAGAAAAGAACAGCGGAGCCAGGTTAGTCGTTGTGTTTCTGAAAAGTTTGTGCAAATACTGGATTATTAAAATGGTGATATTGTAACACAAACTCAGTTACATCTAGTTGTCCTGGAAGTTTTCTTTTACTCTTTCCTATTATCGCCTACAGGGCCAATAGGTCCGTTGACGTCGCAGTCAACATGGCCCTCCACTTCATCCTGCAGCATCTGGACTCCTCAAGAACCTCAGGATCATGTTTGTGGACTTCAGCTATGCCTTTAACACCATCTTGTGACCTGGTGCAGTCTGAACAACCTAGAGCTCAACGCTCTAAAGAGAGTGGAGATGGTTGTGGATTTCTGAAAGAATGCAGCCCCACCTGCCTCTGTAACCCTGCCTCTGTAACCCTGTGTGACTCCCCCGTCTACGCTGTGGAGACCTTCCGCTTCCATAACTCAGGACCTCAAGAGGGAGCTGAAATTTTAAAATCCATCCACTATACTGATTAGAAGTAGCCTTGTGTCTCTGCTGTTTGTGATTGTGGTTTTTAAATGACTTACCGCATGACTTATTTCATGTATTTGTCTGTTGGGTCCAATCAGAGCAACTAGCAGACACACACACACACACACACACACACACACACACACACACACACACACACACACACACACACACACACACACACACACACACACACACAGGTAGACAGATAGAAGGACTAGATTAGCTCTATAGAAAACAGCAAGAGGAGCAGAATTGTTGACCAGCACAGAGAAATGTGCTTTGTGGAGCTTCAGCGTCCAGTGTGAACCTGGTGTCTGTGTGAACCTGGTGTCTGTGTGAACCTGGTGTCGCTGTGCTATCCAGTCTATCCAAAGACAAGGATCGTAACAAATTCGATGTAGAAATTAGTGCTGGGCAACGATTCAAATATTTAATCGCGATTAATCACATGGATTTTTTGCGGTTAATCGCATTGTTATGGCAAAGTTCAAGAATGAATTCAAAAGTAGTGTATTAAGCACTTTTATTTTGAAAGTACTGCTATATGAACAAAAGGGCAATAACATTTGGTTCACAAGATGCAGGTAGCATGTTTTATACTTAATGTGAATATAATTCATACTTTTTTGGCATCTTATTCTGAAAACCGGATGTTCGTCTGAAGAAACCGGATGTTGTCTCACGTTAATCTTTCCGCTAACTTTCAAAGTCCTTCGCTCGCTCCCGATCTGTGCCGTTTAAATGTATTTACCGTGAATTTCAGCATATAGGTGCACTAACATTACTGACTATAGGATGTTTGCTGGCTTTTATCCCACTGTTCTTGTCATCCTCTTGTTGTTATATATATGTATTGTCTCTTGTCTTTCAATAAAAATAAAAAATAAATTATAATAAATAAAAGAAATGCGTTAACACGCGATAAAATAATTGCCGGCGTTAATTAATGAATGCGTTAACGCGAAATGAACGCGTTAAATTGCCCAGCACTAGTAGAAATGCAATGGAGACTGGGCCCGCCCACTTACTGTCAAAAAGAAAAACTACTCGCGAGCAAGCAGGTAAAAGACTCGCGAGCGACTTTTGCTCCCGCGAGAGGTAATTTCGCTCATGGAGTGATGTAAAAGCGCTCATCAAAGTAAGTTTGATTTGCGTGCGCGTGGTTCTCATTTGCGCTCTCGGGTTTTGACAGTGATTTGCCTTCAATTGGTGTCACTGTGAACCTGGTGTCTGTGTGAATCTGGTGTGACTGTGAACCTGGTGTCAGTGTGAACCTGGTGTCACTGTGAACCTGGTGTGACTGTGAACCTGGTGTCAGTGTGAACCTGGTGTGACTGTGAACCTGGTGTGACTGTGAACCTGGTGTCACTGTGAACCTGGTGTCTGTGTGAACCTGGTGTCACTGTGAACCTGGTGTCTGTGTGAACCTGGTGTGACTGTGAACCTGGTGTCAGTGTGAACCTGGTGTCACTGTGAACCTGGTGTGACTGTGAACCTGGTGTCACTGTGAACCTGGTGTCACTATGAACCTGGTGTCAGTGTGAATCTGGTGTCACTGTGAACCTGGTGTGACTGTGAACCTGGTGTCAGTGTGAACCTGGTGTCAGTGTGAACCTGGTGTGACTGTGAACCTGGTGTCAGTGTGAACCTGGTGTCTGTGTGAACCTGGTGTCAGTGTGAACCTGGTGTGACTGTGAACCTGGTGTCACTATGAACCTGGTGTCTGTGTGAACCTGGTGTCACTATGAACCTGGTGTGACTGTGAACCTGGTGTGACTGTGAACCTGGTGTCACTGTGAACCTGGTGTCTGTGTGAACCTGGTGTCACTGTGAACCTGGTGTCTGTGTGAACCTGGTGTGACTGTGAACCTGGTGTCAGTGTGAACCTGGTGTCACTGTGAACCTGGTGTGACTGTGAACCTGGTGTCACTGTGAACCTGGTGTGACTGTGAACCTGGTGTCAGTGTGAACCTGGTGTCTGTGTGAACCTGGTGTGACTGTGAACCTGGTGTCAGTGTGAACCTGGTGTCTGTGTGAACCTGGTGTCAGTGTGAACCTGGTGTCTGTGTGAACCTGGTGTCACTATGAACCTGGTGTCTGTGTGAACCTGGTGTCTGTGTGAACCTGGTGTCACTATGAACCTGGTGTGACTGTGAACCTGGTGTGACTGTGAACCTGATGTCAGTGTGAACCTGGTGTCAGTGTGAACCTGGTGTCTGTGTGAATCTGATGTTAGTGTGAACCTGGTGTCACTGTGAACCTGGTGTCTGTGTGAATCTGATGTTAGTGTGAACCTGGTGTCGCTGTTAAAACTGGTTTACCGGTTGCCGGTATACCAGTTTTAATTTCCCGTATGATATGAATTTTTCACACACCGTCATACCAGTGCATAGCCGAAACAACTGCTGGAACTCTTCACCAGGCAGCAGAATATATTGTTCGCCACTATGAAGGCAACAGTCGGAGCTAGTTGTCTTACGTGTATTGAGAGGGACCTCTAATCATGGTTATAACTTTATAACACAACAATTAATAACCCACAACTAACGCTCTTTAACAGGACAAAACACCATGACACAACAGTTTGTGACAAATAATCAATTTGTAACACTAATAATTGTACATTTATAAAATTACACCTCCGAACGGCATGCTGGGTACAGCTCGCTAGCTAGCCTGCTAGCACAACAGTCTGCTAACAGCTGGGAGAGGCTCCGTCGCTCCAGTAACGTTACATTAAAGAACAGAACAGAGCGATGCCGGATGAACAAAGACAGACCGGAGATGCACCGATAGAGTCTGTGCCCAAGAGAGGAGCTGTGCCATCGGATTCGAGGCCGTCAACCAGTAACATTAGCGCGAGTGAAGCTGAAGGGTCAGACATTGCTTGAAGAGGCATTTGCTCGAGGCACTGCTTATGACAAGAAAAGCAAGCGGTGGAGCGACATTACGTACGCAATAATGACCCATCTATGCAAGAATATGGTCTCGCTACAGACAGTAGAGAGCAATGATTAAAACACTGGATTCAAGGTACGTCTTACAACAACAATACTTCAGCCAAACTGCTATCTCATCATTATAGGAACAAACGAGCACACCCTATAGTAAGCAAAGCCTTTATACATGATGACATTAACATGTTTTTATATTATATGTACTTCTGACAGTAGAGTAAGCCACTATAAACATATAGAAAAACACAGTCAAGAAAAAAAAAATGCCGTGATATACCGTGAAACCGCCAGAATCTTAAAAATACCGTGATACAAATTTTTGGTCATACCGCCCAGCACTACTGTGAACCTAGTGTCACTGTGAACCTGGTGTGTGTTAACTGGGGCTAACTGTCTGTAACAGCACAGGGGGTCAGATCACTTACTAGGACACACACACACATTGACTGGATGAACTGGGCTGTTCCGTAGAGCTTTGATGATGTCATGGGTGAGCGATCATTTAACCGTCCTGTTGGACATTGTGTGTGTGTGTTTGTGTGTGTGTGTCTCAGTGTAACAGATGTCAATGATGTGGCATTGTCTGCCCTTGACGGACCAGTAAGACCTCTTTTGTTTCACCTTTGGGACAAACATAATTGTAGAGATCTGTGTTTGAGTGTGTGTGTGTGTGTGTGTGTGTGTGTGTGTGTGTGTGTGTGTGTGTGTGCGTGTGTAGGTGTGTGCGTGCGTGTGTGTGTGTTAAAACAGGTAAAACAGATAATCAGAGACCTATTTAAGTTAAAAAAAAAGATATGAAGAGAAGTCTCATCATGAGAAGACACACAGAGGACTAGTGTGAATATGTGTGTGTGTCTCACAGAGAGATGTCAAGGAGATTCCATCGCCTCCATTTTGATGAGTCAGCAGCAGAAGGGGGATTCTTCCAGTAAAACACCTCCTTCTGAACACACACACACACATTCTCCCATTCTTTACACACAAACACATACTTTCAGGTGAAGAAAAGAAAGAAGAAAGAAGAAGAAACATTCCTTTATTAGTCCCACAGTGGGGAAATTATCTCTGCATTTGACCCATCCCTGTATATATAGGGAGCAGTGGGCTGCCAATGGCAGGCGCCCGGGGAGCAGTTAGGGGTACAGTGTCTCGCTCAGGGACACAGGACACGGTGCAGCCGAGGATCGAACCGGTGACCTTTCGGTTGGCGGGCAATTCTCTACCCAGTAAGCCACGGTCACCCCCCAAGCAGTGAGAGCAGTGAGATGTTGGAATATATTCCATCACACACACACACACACACACACACGCACACACAAACACACACACACACACACACACACACACACACACACACACACACACACACACACACACTGAGTCACAGACACCTGGTGCTGTCATTCCACAGCACATATTTTATGTAATTATTCAGTCTACTCAATATTATTCAAGACTGAAGCAGATCAAAACATTTGAATTGGTTGATATAACTGATTTAATTAATCTGTATTCAAAATCCTACTAAAAACTACCACGAAGAACTTTCATTTTGCAGAGCTTCTTCTTGCCCTGCAGCGAGGAGAAGCTCTGCTCCTGGAGGAGGAGATGCTGCTGCCACCAGGAGCTGAGCTCTCCTCCTCCCGCCGGAGCTCCAACTGCAGGTCCGAGGCTGCAGGTGAAGCCGGATCTGGGTCTGTCCACGGCGGACCAGTCTCTGCTGGAGGATCTGGGTCTGTCCACGGCGGACTGGTCTCTGCTGGATGATCTGGGTCTTTCCATGATGGACCAGTCTCTGCTGGAGGATCTGGGTCTTTCCATGGTGGACCGGTCTCTGCTGGAGGATCTGGGTCTGTCCACGGCGGACTGGTCTCTGCTGGAGGATCTGGGTCTGTCCACGGTGGACCAGTCTCTGCTGGAGGATCTGGGTCTGTCGATGGTGGACCAGTCTCTGCTGGAGGATCTGGGTCTTTCCATGGTGGACCGGTCTCTGCTGGATGATCTGGGTCTGTCCACAGTGGACCGGTCTCTGCTGGAGGATTTGGGTCTTTCCATGGTGGACCGGTCTCTGCTGGAGGATCTGGATCTGTCCATGGTGGACCAGTCTCTGCTGGAGGATCTGGGTCTTTCCATGGTGGACCGGTCTCTGCTGGATGATCTGGGTCTGTCCACAGTGGACCGGTCTCTGCTGGAGGATTTGGGTCTTTCCATGGTGGACCGGTCTCTGCTGGAGGATCTGGGTCTGTCCATGGTGGACCGGTCTCTGCTGGAGGATTTGGGTCTTTCCATGGTGGACCGGTCTCTGCTGGAGGATCTGGGTCTGTCCATGGTGGACCGGTCTCTGCTGGAGTCTAAGCTGTTTCTGGTTAACCTACAACAGGGATTCCCAAAGTGTGGTGAGCTGCCTCTAGGGGGTGCGCGAGAGGAAAAGTGTAATGGCGTCTGATGGTGTAATAATATTAAATATTAAAAAGAAAATGTAATTTTAATTTAAAAAGTGGGATTTTCCACTAAATAAAAACATGAATTCTAAAAATCCCCTTTGTGAGATTTAAAATTAAAAACGTACAATTTAATAAATGCACTTGAGCTCCTTCCGGCAGTCTTGCGCCTGCCGCCAGTCGTACACACTAGCCAGCCTAGCTTGTGTAGCTAACGTCAGCTAACAGCGAACTTCATGCATTCAGCAACATTCATTTAAATATGCTAAACTGGCTGAAATCGGGGAAACTGTCAGGTGGGACATCTGAAGCTATCAGTCGTAAAAGGAGAGAGAGAGAGAGAGAGAGAGAGAGAGAGAGAGAGAGAGAGAGAGAGAGAGAGAGAGAGAGAGAGAGAGAGAGAGAGAGAGAGAGAGAGAGAGGAATCGGAGGCGAGGGGAACAGAGAGGTGCGTTGGGTAGAGACCGGGAGAAGAGATCGAGCAGGAGTCAGAGGAAGATGAGACGGAGGAGACCGAAAAGGAGGAAGGGATAGCACAGACAAATCGGGAGCACATCGGCCCATCAAGTCAAGGTGAAAAAAGAGGAAACGAGAGTGAGCATCAGAGTGGGAAAAACAAGAGGAAATATGATGAAAATGATCTGTGTCTGGGCTTCACTTGGATTGGCAACGCAGATTCCCCAAAGCCACAGTGCGTGGTGTGCAGTGAGGTTCTGGCTAACAGCTGTCTGAAACCCTCTTATTTACGTCGTCACCTGAACACCAAGCATGCCAGTGCAAGTCAAAAGCCCCTTACATTTTTATATAGAAATTGGAGGAGTTACAAAACAGCCAAAAACAACTGGAGTCTCATTCATGTGTTGGTCTATAAATGACGCACTGCGGGCTTCATATCTGGTCAGTTACCGCACACAATCGCAGGAGACGTGAGCTTGCCAGCTGCCAGAGAGATGGTGGAATGTATGATTGGGGAGAAAGAAGCAAAAAAGTTGCGCGAACCCAGTCGGGATGTAGAAGGGGGTGCGCGGCCAAAAAAGAACCGCTGACCTACAACTTCATCTGATTTCCGACCCGGTGGCACCGAATCCGACCCGGTGGCACTGATGACGAGCATTAATCTCTTTGATTTTACTGTTGTAGGTCAGATAGAGCAGTGTTCCCCAACCACCGGGCCGCGGACCGGTACCGGGCCGTGGATCATTTGATACCGGGCCGCACAGAAAGAACAAGTATTATATTATTTCCGTTTTATAGATTATCAGAGTCTGAAAGAAGTTTTATTTTGAAAAATGATCGGATTCTCTCGCAATTTCCTCCGCCTGTGCCTCTTGACATGTCAAGACACTCGTCTCGGTCACGTGATACGTTACCTCAAAAATGAAGCCCACAAATTAGCGAAAATGAGTAAATAACTTTTGGAGAGCTTCTTTGCAAAGAGGAAAGGCCACTAAGGAGACAGAAGAAGAGCTACAACTTCCAAGAAAATAAAGCTTCATCTAACAGACATCAGGAGTCTGATTAAACATCAGGAGTAATTCTGACGTGCCAAACCCGCTCTGCAGAATATGTGGCTACAGAGATCAGCTGCTGGAGGTTGTAAATGACGGTGGTATTAAAAGTATGTTTGAGACAATAACTCTGCTGGTGTTTGATTAAAATCAAGGCTGAATATCCTGAGATCGCCACTAAAGCACTGAACACCCTGCTTCCATTTCACACATCCTCTCTGTGAAGCGGGATGTTCTGCAGTGACGGCAATCAAAACTAAATGAAGTAGACTCGACATGAGCAACAGACTGCGGGTGTCATTGTCTCCCGTCTCGTTGCAGAGAAACAAGCTCAGGGCTCCACTGATTCAGCGTTATTGTGAGCTGTATTTATTTATGCATTTTATATTTGTTTTCATGCCGATCGTATCATTTTATTTCGTCGTGCAAAAAAGGTTGGGGACCACTGAGATAGAGGATCAGGTTTAGATTAAGACTGATCATAACTAGTCAAGTACCTCACAATTACTTTATAGTTTCAAAAGTAAAGGTACTCATTCTGCAGAAAAACATGACTCGAGCTCTGTGCAGGGAGCTAGGTTGGTGGGGGTTGTTACTGTTGAGACAATGAAATAGGATCCAGGAAGTCCAGTTAGATTAATATGTTTAACGGCTCCTCACAAGCCAAAACACTCAACAGGCAGGAACTCTGGAAAGTCAGTGTAAATGTCAAGTCAATGGACACAATACACGATTCAAGACATATAGTTGTATTAACCCCACCCCCACTCACACACACACACACACACACACACACACACACACACACACACACACACACACAGATGCATTATACCCTCTAAGGCTAATGAGAGGATGACTGTTTCTCTCTCTCTCTCTGTCAGTGTAGAGATCGGGGGTTGGCAAACAGAGCACGGCAAATGTGATAATTGGTCCCATGTGGTCTTCAGGAGTGTATTAATGTGCGTGTGTGTGTGTGTTTAAGGTTTTGTTTATTTGGTTTGTTTGGTCTTTTTGGAGAAGAGCTTTTCGGTTTGTTTTCTACCAAAGTACTTTTGAGTCAAGGTTTCAGTCTGCAAAGTTCACAGTAACTTGGTTTAAAGTGAGAGTGGAGACGAGTAGAGGAACAAATCCATCATCAGGTCTTTACTCCAGATGAACCGCTACGTTTACACCATTGAAAGGTGCTAAACAGGAGATTGGGAGCATTTCTATTTCTTGCTGCTCAACGGCTGACTCAGAGAGACTTTATTCTCTGCTCAGGTAGACAGTACTCCTCTCTGTCTTCACATAGATGACAGTTGTTTGATGAGATATTAATGATCTAAATATTGTATATTGTACCGTGAAAATAAAAGTTTAGCAACATGATTTACCAACGTGAAGTACGTTTGCTGAACTCCAGCTTCATCGTTGCCTGTTTGTTCAACAAAGGGACACGTTTCCTCTTTGTATCCTCTGACTAATCAACAGCCCCCCGAGGACCCAGCAGCATGATGGATATACGGTTCAGGGGGGGGGGGGGGGGGGGGCCCTCCTCCAGTAACGAGGACTAACGCCGCTGACGACCCGCTGAGGATTACGACACGTTGTATGTTTGACATTTATGACATGATTACTACCGGTAATACTAAAGGCTATGCAGCTTTGACGACACACATGTGTGTGTGTGTGTGTGTGTGTGTGTGTGTGTGCGAATGTTTACGATGTAACGACCAGGTTTATAATGACTGCACTCTTAGAGTGTGTGTGTTTGGTGTTTATGGCATTATTAGTGAATTTAAAAGCAACACATGGATGCCACACTGACTGTATACTTCCACTTCTGTTGTGGAAATGTCTAATGTGTGTGTGTGTGTGTGTGATGGCTCTTACAACATTATGACTTCACGTCATCAATAAGCTAACAGTATTACGAGCTGATTATTGGACGTGGAATATTTAAAGTGTGTGATACAATGTCACTAATGGGTTAACAGCTAAATGGCACACACTCAGAAACACACACACATACGCACACACGCTCTTTAAAAGAGTTCCACTAAAACTGAGATCATGAAGGAAATACTGTCCATCCTAACGCAAAGAACGTATTTAACTAAAGACTGAATGACTATAAATATTGGTCCTGATCTGACATGATTCATGAAAAATGTCCCGTACATTTTCGTTCTAATTTTATATTGGATGATCATCTCAGAGGGAAGGACAGTGCCTCCATTCCACACCCAGTGTTTCCTGGCTGAGCTGCAGCTCAGATATCAACACAAAGAGAGAGTTCTATACAAGAAGACCGTAGCATTGGAAGTTACTGATCCTGAGTTATATGAGGTGACTGCAGGCAATCGGCTCAAAGTCGTCGTACGAGAGATGTCAGACAATCTTATCAAACACTAAATTAAACTCATCGAGTTGTCTGCCCGCGTAGCAGCGGCAGTGTGTGTACTGCCATGTATGCTTTTGTTTTAGGAACTAATAATCCTATTGAGGGAGGGCCCCTGGTTCTAAAGGTGTGAAGATCACAGACTGGGCCCTAAGCTACTGGTGTTATCATGGGGAGGTGCATCAAATGACTTGTCACAGACCACATTGTGCACCACAGATGCACAAGTTATACTACCACCATTATTCTGTTATCTTCTGCTATGAAATGTATCTTCATCACAGAACATCCAGTTCATTTAAATTATAAACGTCTTTTGACTTTGGCTAAATACCTGTGCTTAAAAAGAAGGGCTTTATAATGCTTGTTTTCCATCAACAGGTCCCACAGATCACCTGCTCTGTTCCACCAGCTAAAAGGAAGAGTCTGTGTGTAATGGTGCAGTGTTACTTCTAAAGTAAGCTATCCCAGATATCTCTAACACCTGCTTATGTCAATATTTTTAAAACTGAGAGTTTTATTGAATATTCTTCTGTCTGGCAACCAACCCTTAAACATTTGGATGAAGCTACGCTACAGCAGAGTTACTCAAACAATAGGACACACGCCGCTGGGGTGCACAACGCTGTGGTTTGGCTTGGACACACCTCCTGCATCTGTCCACTCTCTCCTCATGTCTCTCTGCTTCATGACGCCTCAGCTC